>CM039313.1:111457069-112057069 GCA_022316695.1 Camellia oleifera | reverse complement strand
AGTTTGTTCATAATCACCCTAAGGATTTAATTCTAGGTAACCGTACAAAAGGTATTGAAACTTGCTCTTCACTTAGAAACATTTGTAGTAACTTGGCTTTTCTCTCACAGATTGAGCCTAAAATGTAGCGACCCTAATTTTCTTTAGTCATTATTTATTATTATTATGGTTATTATTATCTTATTTTATTTTTAACTTTATTAATTGTGTGGTCACATGAGAGTTAATCTAATATTTAATGGATTTAAGGTTGTAATTATTAATTGTGTGGGTTACATGAGAATTTAATGTGATATTTAATGAATTTAATGTGGTGATTAATTAATTTAATATGTTATTTAACTATATATAATTAATTCAAATCTTTAAATATTTATGTTTGTTATATATATTTATATATATAAAAGGTGTTATATATATATATAATCTTATATTTAAATATATTATAATTATGTGTATTATATTATATAATTGTTTATTAGGTTGTTATGTATGAGATTTAGGTTTATATATATATATATATAAAATATGTAGTCAATTAGGTCATATGTGCGTTAGAAGAAAACAAAGAAAAAAAGGAGAAGGGTTGTGCTGTGTGCGGCTCCGAAAGGGAAAGGGAGAGAGAGAGAGATCAAAACATTATGTGTGTGACGTGAACCGGGGCAAGAAGAAAAAAAAAAGATTAGGGTTTTGTTTTGGTGGCTCAATCAGTTCTTCAAATAATTCTTCAATCTTCAAAAATAATTGTGAGTACAAACCCTATTTTTCTTGATTATGTTTGATTCGTTAGTTTATTTATGTTGTTAGGTTGATGTGATTTGATATTTTTGTATGTGGATGTAGAGGATGAATTAACTTAATTATTTTGATTAGTGTCTATGAGATGTGTAGGGTTTTTAGATGAGAGATTAATTTTATTTAATTTGATTAGTGGAATGTGTAAAATTTAGGATTCTCAGATGATTGATTTATTTTAATTAATTTGATTAGTGATATATATAAGGTTTAGGGTGTTTAAATGATTATTGATTTTATTATTTTTTTTTTTAGATGATTGATTAATCTAATTATTTTGATTAGTGTATATGCGATATTTAGAGTTCTTAGATGATTAATTTATTTTAATTAATTTGAGTAGTGGTACGTGAAAGGTTTAGGGTTCTTAGAGGTTTGATTAATCTTAATTAATTTGATTAGTGATATGTGCAAGGTTTAGGGTTCTTAGATGAGTGATTTATTTTAATTAATTTGATTAGTGGTATGTGCAAGGTTTAGGGTTCTTAGAGGTTTGATTAATCTTAATTAATTTGATTAGTGATATGTGCAAGGTTTAGGGTTCTTAGATGATTAATTTATTTTAATTAATTTGACTAGTGGTACGTGTGATGTTTAGAATTCTTAGAGGTTTGATTAATCTTAATTAATTTGATTAGTGATATGTGCAAGGTTTAGGGTTCTTAGATGATTAATTTATTTTAATTAATTTGACTAGTGGTACGTGCGATGTTTAGAGTTCTTAGAGGTTTGATTAATTTTAATTAATTTGACTAGTGATACGTGCAAGGTTTGGGGTTCTTAGATGAGTAATTAATTTTAATTAATTTGATTAGTGGTACGTGTAAGGTTTAATATTTTTAGATAATTAATTGATCATAATTATTTTAATTAGTTGGGTATGTAAGGTTTGGAATTTTTTAGATGATTGATTAATTTTAATTATGTTGATTAGACGGATATGTAATGTTTATGATTTTTAGATGATTAATTGATTGTAGTAATTTTAATTAGTTGGGTATGTAAGGTTTGGGATTTTTAGATGATTGATTAATTTTAATTATGTTGATTAGATGTATAGGTAAGGTTTAAGATTTTTAGATAATTAATTGATCGTAATTATTTTGATTAGTTGGGTATGTAAAGTTTAGAATTTTTAGATGATTGACTAATTTTTAAATTATTTTGATTAGACGTGTATGTAAGGTTTAGGGTTTTTGGATGATTGTTTGATTTTAATTATTTGAATTAGTTGAGTATGTAACGTTTGGGGTTTTATTTTGGGTGACTTTATTAATTCTTTGAGTGATTCTTTGATCTTCAAAAATAATTTTAAGTACAAAACCCACTTCCCTTGATTTATGTTTAATTCGTTGTATTTATTTTTATTTGTTTGATGTTAGTTTGATTTTGTTTTTACATAAAGATGATAGATTAATTTTAATTATTTTGATTAGTTGTGGATATAAGATTTAGGGTTATAAATGATAGATTGATTTTAATTATTTTGACTAGTGGTGTATGTAAAGTTTAGGGTTCTTAGATAAGTGATTGATTTTAATTACTTTGATTAGTTGTGTAGGTAAAGTTTAGGGTTTTTAGATGATTAATTAATTTTAATTATTTTTATTAGTTGTGTATGTAAGATTTAGGATTTTTAGATGATTGATTGATTTTAATTATTTTGATTAGTTGTATATGTAAAGTTTAGGATTTTTAGAAGATTGATTGATTTCACTTATTTTAATTAGTTGTGTATGCAAGGTTTATATATTTTTTTTTTATGTATTTATTTTATGGATTTAATCACCCTCATAATTATGTGAAATTGGAATAAAGTTAGAATTCATAGATATTGGTTAGAGGATGGATTGATTCGTTGTTTTTATTTATTTATTTTTAATTGATTTTGTATTTGCATGTAGATGATGGATTGATTTTAATTATTTTGATTAGTGGTGTATGCCATGTTTAGGGTTTTTATATAGATTTATTCTATGGTTGTAATCATATTCACGGTCATATGAAATTTAATAAATTAAAAATTCATAGATAAATTCCTTGTACTCCACCATGACTCCATGGATTGTTATTTTATTTGAGTGATGGTGAGAAAGAGTGTATAAAAAAAAAGGTGAGGATTATGAGAGTTGTTTGATGCCTTATGCCCGGCATTGTTATATTTGTCTCATGATGTCGATGAGATGTTTATATATATTGTTGCCTCGTTCTCATGAGTAGACGAGTGCTTTGATTTGCGCGCGTACGTATATGCTAACCATCCGGGGAGTGTGAGTCAAACTCGGGACGATATCCCCGTGCAAGTTTGGCTTCGGAGTGGGTTAGGTATACGGGAGGCACATGGGATATATGTGTAGGCCAGAAGGGGAGGGCCGAAGTGGTGGAGTCAAGGTACAAAGAATTAATTATGAACTTGTATGATAGTTTGAATTGTCTTAATTGAGTTAAGGTACAAAGAAGTAATTATGAACTTAAATGTATAGTTCGAATTATATTGATGGAGTTAATGTACAAAAATTGAATTATGAGTTTATTGATTTGTACATCTTAAAAAAATAGTAATCGACCTCTATAAATTATGAAATTTGAGTAGAGGTATGTATACGTGATTTTGGACAACTTTTGTGTTGTAGCTTTTTATTAAAAAGATGGATTAGAACTTATAATCGGATGACCTTGGTTATTGTCGGTTTGATTCATTTTGGTAATGCAGATTTTATAGGCTGTTTTAACCCACGAAACGAGCTCATTTTTATTGGTTTCGCGTAAACTGAAGTAAAACATTATTCTGCACATTTTTCATGTTTTGAACTTTTTCGAAAAAGATCATCTTATGGCAGTTTTTGTTCATTTTCAGTTTCTGCTAAATTCGTTCGCGTTGTCTTATAAGAAATTTGATTCTGTACAACTTTCGTTCTTTGAGTTTTGATCAATTCGAATTATTTAAGTGTGAAACGGTGTAACTTTATATTTGTTTTAATAAGTTACTTATGATTAAATTATACTAACTTTATTTGTTTTGCAGGATGGTGGGTCTTACTAACTTTTTATGCAGGGCTGACCCACCATATTTTTATTTCTATTTTGTCTATTTTATAATCAATTTATATTTCGTTGTGTACGGACAAGAAACTAAATGCCACCGTATCTCGAGAAACTATCCATTCGTCTCGGTGCGGTTGGAACTACTTGTCTTGTCCCATGATATGAATTAAATGTATTTTTGTTTGTGTCTGGTGGACACGTGGGTGTTGTTTCTTGTACTCATACCAGTATACCTGTATACTGACCCGTTTTGTCTCTTGGCAACTCGGGTGCGTTCTGTTTGAGCGCAGCTGAGCTTCCTTTGCAGGATTAGTTGAGGCTACGATGGTGATGAGAAGTAACTAAAGTTTTTGGGCATGTCGTTTGGAGTTCTTTTATTTTTTTTGAGTTTAGGGTTGAAACTAATTTATGTATTTATTATTTTTTTTTAGTGACTTTAGTATTGGAATAATTTGGCATGGTTTGTAACCGTACTTTATTTAAGTTGTTTTGGTTAGCTGTTGCTACTTTAAAGTTGAGGTATTTATTAGTTATGAGATTTTGGTGGATGGTTTGGTTGGCGTTTTAGTTTTTTTTAGTTTTTTTATTTCACCCCTAGAATTTGGATGATGGAATATTGATTGGGGTTTAGTCCTAATTTAATATTTAATTGTCCAAATTTTGGGGCGTGACATAAAAACTTTCAAGAAGCCAAATTCGATAAACATTGCATGATAGCTATGCATGAAGAGCTTAACCAATTTGAGAGAAATAAAGTGTGGGAACTTGTGCCAAAACCTAAAGATCATACCATTATCGGTACCAAATGGATATTTCGAAACAAGCTTGATGAATCCGGTACAATTATAAGAAACAAGACTTAGACTTGTTGCACAATGTTTCAATCAAGAAGAAGGTATTGATTTCGATGAAACCTTTGCTCCGGTTGCTAGATTAGAAGTCATTCGCATGTTACTTGCATTTGCATGTTTTAGAGATTTCAAACTTTATCAAATGGATGCAAAAAGTGTCTTTCTTAATGGTTTTATAGATGATGAAGTTTATGTTAAACAAGCCCCAGGTTTTGAAGATCATGCTTTTCCAAATCATGTTTTTAAACTATCAAAAGCTTTATATGGTTTGAAACAAGCACCTCGTGCATGGTATGAACGATTAAGTAAATTTTTGATTGAAAATAATTTTTCTAGAAGAACGATTGACACAACACTTTTTGTTAAAACTAAAAATGATGATTTACTTATTGTGCAAATATATGTGGATGACATTATATTTGGTGGTACTAATAAAACCTTGTGTAAGGAATTTGCTAAGTGTATACAAGGTGAGTTTGAAATGAGCATGATGGGGGAGCTAAATTATTTCCTTAATGTAAGGAATGAATTTTTATCAAGCAAGCTAAGTACACAAAAGAACTATTCAAAAAGTTTGGTATGTATGACTCAAAAATAGCTGGAACACCTATGAGCACATCCATTAAGCTAGACAATGATAAAAAAGGTAAGTCCATTGATCAAGCAAAATATCGAGGTGTGATCGGCTCACTTCTTTATTTAACTATAAGTAGACCCGATATTATGTTTAATGTTTGTATGCATGCTAGATATCAATCAAATCCTAATGAATCACATCTCAGTGTTGTTAAAAGAATTTTTAGATATCTTGTTGGCACTCAAAATTTAGGACTGTTTTATCCTAGAGGTGTTGCATTTGATTTAATTAGTTACTCGGATGCCGACTTTGCCGGATGCAAACTTAATAGAAAAAGCACCAATGGCACTTGTCACTTTCTTAGTAACTCATTAGTATCTTGGTTTAGCAAAAAGCAAAATTATGTTGCTTTATCAACGGCCGAAGCTGAATATATAGCTTCCGGAAGTTGTTGTGCCCAATACTTTGGATGAAACAATAATTGGAGAACTTTGATTTGCATTATGATCATATCTCTATTAAATGTGATAATACTAGTACCATCAATTTAAGCAAAAATCCAATTCAACACTCACGAATAAAACATATTGAAATTCGACATCAGTTTTTAAGAGATCATGTTCAAAAATGAGATATTGTACTTGAATTTGTAAACACCGACAAGCAATTGGCGAATATTTTCACAAAACCCCTAAGCAAGGATCGCTTCAATTTCATTCGTGGCGAGCTTAGAATATCGATTTCTACTTAAAAAGTTTTGTTATAATTATGAAATTTGAATTTTTGTTAAAATGATATATATGTATTGCTACATTGATATGGAAACATTTATATCAGTTGAATGTTTACAAGTCCTTTATACGTTTATTCTCTTTAACAGTTTGTTATTCTCAACTATGTAATTTTTTTTTTTTGGTTCTGCATCTTGGGGTAAAATTAACTTTACATACATTGATTTTTTTTTAAACTCTCATGGTATTTTTTTTTGTATTACCATTCCAGCAACACCAACGTTCCATTAAGTTTAATTTCTGCTAGTATTATTATTATTTTTTTTATTTTGCTATTAGGCTTAATTTCTTTTATTTTTATTTTTTTTCTCATTATTATTTTTTATTGGGCTTAATTTTCTTTTTTTTTTCTCTGCTTTTTAATTTCATTTTTCAGTACTTAGACATAAACACAACAACAAATCAAAATACAAATATTTACATAAAAAAAAATACTCGTCATTTTTTTATGGCCATACGCCGATCAAAATAAACATACTTACATAAATATAAAAAAAAAAAAAAATCATTTTTTTTACGGCCATACGCCGATCTTACTTACTCGCATCTTCCATCGTTTTCTTCCTCTTTTTATCACCTTGGGAGGCCTTTGAAGGCCCTCCCCCCGTGCTTTCGTCGAGAGCGACGACTCCCCACTGACTATCAAAGGCCAAGAACGGTGTTGCTCCAAATCGGGCCATGGAGGTAGTCTTCCGTTTAAGCTCTTTATTTTCGACCTTTAGTGCGCAAATCTCTGCTCGCGCATCCTTGCACATGCGCTAGAGCAACGAGAGTTGGACGTTGACCTGGTAGAGCTCACTCATCCTATTCTGTAGTCAGCGAGCCAATTTTGTGACTGCAGTCACTGTCTCCATATAGGACGTCAGTGTGAAATGATTGGCTTCAATATCTAATTGAGCTGCCATTATTTGCTCAATCGACATCATAGGAAGGTTAGGAACAGTAGGAGCCGGGGCACTCGGCTCAGCAGCACTTACGGGATCATTTAGGTCTGGAAAGAGAGTAAGGGGACGGGACGACGCCATGAAGTAGAAGAGAGAGAGATGTAATCAACAGGAGGGTCGTTTTTGGCAACCTTTCTACTCTGCTCAGTCTCTCTGTTCTATCGCTCTCACGTAGAAGAAAAAAGAGATGGAAGCGAATGAGAAAGAAGAAGGAGAAGAGAGTGATTAAGAAGATGATGGAAGAGAAGAAGACAAAAGAGAGAGAGAGAGCCGAGGCTGTTGATTGACCCGTCTCGCTTTTGTCAGTCGGCTAATGCAAAAGCGAGGACGCGTGTTCGACGTGATTTTCGACAGAAAAGAGAGAGGTATGATTTTAAATGCCATTTATCTCTATCATTCTTCTCCTCCCCCTCCAAATTCTGACCCATGATTTCCTTTTGATAATGTCACTGTGGGAGAAATTATATGATGTTATGTATTATGGTTTTATTTTCAAACTAATTTGATGTTATGTATTTATAGTTTGATATCTTAATCTTATATCATGTTGTTGATTAAAGCTTATTTATTACATATGTGCTAACTTATGTATTTAGAAATGAATTCAGGGAGCATGACTTGAAGGGGAGCCTTTTTTACTCCCAAATCAAATCAAAACATCATTGTGTGACATCATCAAAAAGGAGAAGATTGTTAGACTTATTTATTTTGATGATTTATTTGAAAGAGAAAAATAGAATTAAAATTTATTTTGATGATTTATTTGAAAGAGAAAAATAGAATCAACATTTATTTTGATGATATTATGTTTTTAATTTATTTGGAAGAGAAAAATAGAATCAAAATTTATTTTGTCCCATTATTTCTTACCTAAAACTTTTATCCTAAATGTTGTTAGAATGTATTTAATATTTGATTTAATCAAATGTTCAAACAGCCCAAAACAAAAGTTCAAACAGCCCAGCACAGCAGCAGGCCAAAAGGTTCAAGTGGAAGATATTCAAATTAGTAATGATGAGGTGAAAGATATTCAAATTTGTAATGATAGAGTAGAAGATATTCAAATGAATACAATGGCAATAAAGGGCTATAAGTTTCGTTATATATACCAAAGCCTCTTGTGTGAACAAGTGATAGCAACTACAAACAAGTTACAGAAACCAAAAAATATTCTTTGATCTAAAATCACTCTCATCTATTCTCTGAAAAAATTCTCTGAGAAGTGTTCTTCAATTTTTGTTTACATCCTCTTTCAGAAATTATACACTGAGATGTATAGCTTTAAGCCCATCTTTCCTGTGTGAGATTTACAAAAAAATCAGAGTTTCATTTTTATATCTATCTTTGAGAGATAATTTTTGTAGCTTTCTGTGAAAGCAAAAACACCTTCTTTTCAATCTTGTAAGAGTGTAGTACACTCAGTGTTCTTGACTTAGAAAGTCTATGTAAAATCTGTAAAGAATTGCTCAATCTGTGAAAAGGTTGCTAGCACCCTGTGACGCTAGAGAATAGTGAAAAATCTCGAGTGAAGCTTGAGGGGTGGACGTAGGCCGAGTTGAAACCAAACCACTATAAATTTGTTTACTTCTCTCTCTCTTATCTCTTTATTTTATTTAAAAATCCAGTTATATTTCATATTTTTATTGTGCTAAAATCATTAATCAACATAGTTGTTAGAACACTTATTTTAATTATTTTTATTTCATTAACTATATTTATCTATTGTGCTAGTCATAATTTTTATTAGGGTATTATTATTTTATTTGTAAAAACTTATTTCACCTCCCCTCTTAGGTTGTCTTTTGGGTAACATATTTTTTAAAACATAACACTCTAGCACTAAAAGACTCCTTAGTGTAACTTTTTCCAAACGTAGCACTCTAATGTAACACTTCATAAAGATAACACACCAAAAAAACTTCTTAGTGTACTTTTTTCAAACAAAATACTCAACTCTCCAAATGTAACACTCCAATGTGATAGACAAATAAGTCATTACACATCCAAAATGACTAAATTGATCAGAAGATAAAATATAGGACTATATGGATCACAATTCCAACATATGAGACTTATTGATCAATCTTTCTAAAAATTTTATTAAAAAAATTATTATATAAAATGCCTCATTTTTAATTATTTCTTTAGGCCACAAATTATCTAGAGCTGGCTCTGAAACCACATCATCATATATATATAAAATTATCTATCAAATTTTTATTTATGTAGCATTACTTAATTAAAAATTATTTGATGCTCTAAACATTATCCCAACACTCTCAAAATCATGTAAAACTCACCTTAAATAAAATGCTTCAACTAATTGCGTTGTTCCTATAGACATTATCCTACCGAGCACCTATTGGCCCTGTTTGGAAAGTGAAATTGTAGCATTTTTAAGGTTAAAATTTACAAAAAGATAAACATAAGTGATTGGTAGCTCGAAAGAGAGGCCTTCGAATCCCCCAGAATTCAAAAACGACGTTGTTTCGTTGTTTTGATTTTTTTTTTTTTTTTTCCAGAAGAAGAAAATCAGAAGAAGAGAAGGAAGAAGAAGAAGAAGAGAAGGAGGAAGAAGAAGAAGAAGAACTGGAGGGGCCAACAAAATCGGGCTAGAGACGGAGGCAGGGCGGAGGCAGAGGCAGGGGGCGGAGGCGGAAGTAGAGGCAGGGGCTGCGAGACAAAGGTGGAGGCGGGGCTGCGACGAGCCGATGGCAGGCGACGATCAGGTGGAGGCGACGGCGGACGGAGGGCTGTCGTAGCTGCCATCTCCTCCTCTTCCCCTCTCTTCTCTTTCTCTCTCTCTCTGTTTCTCTTTCTCTTCTAAATTTCGGGCTGTTCGAGGAGACAAATTTGTGGGGAAAAATCGTTTTTCAAAGACAAAATAAGTTAAAATAGTTAATAAGACAAAATATCTATCAAACCCATAATCATTTCACTTTTTCTTTCACAAATATCACATTCAATTATAAAAAAATCCAATCATCTTCCTAAACACAAAAATTTTGGCCTACCAAAATAGTCAAAAACTAAAATAGCAACTTCTCAAATACCCACAATTGTTTTATTCAAAACTTTCACATCCTACAAATTTAGGGTTGGGCAACTTGAGAGTCCCATGGATTCACCACAGGTTCTATTTAATAATTCGAATCGTCATTTTATAAAATTTTCAGTTTATATTATTTATGAAAAAAATTACACTAATTCGATAATCATAATATTTTATTTTATTACATTTGTCTCTAAAATAAATAAATAATAAATACATTTTTAAAAATAAATCAATTATTTTTTTGGAGACAAACACAATAAAATACAAAAGTTACCTTTACTAAATGAACCTAATTTTTTTATTTATTATTATTGATGATATATACTTAGTCTTACAAAGTGAAAATGAACTATTCAAATCATTAAAATAGAATTTATAGTGAAACCCCAGTGGCCCAACTCAAGAGAAATTTAAACCCAAACCCAATTGTTACAAGATTTATTTAACGAATTTTCTTCCAAACCTTCCAATTCTCTATTATATACACAGACAAACACAACGATACATCCTTAGGCCCAGCCCATGAAAGGGGCTAACAACCTTCCCAGCCAGAAGGCCAACATTTGAGGCGCTTAAAGTGGGAACATATAATTTTAAGGGGAACTTACTGATAAGTCCCATGTACCAAGTTCAAAACCCAGCTAATTTCAAAACAAAACACTTGCACCAATTAGTTCAATACATTTTTAATTGTTACCAAAAAAAATCCTCTTTTTTTTTTTTAATTTACAGACACTGTTCACATCTTACTACCGTAGGACTTCCGTCAAACGGTCGCCGGAGACTCGTCGGAATGTTCAACATCGCCGGGAAGTCGCCGGAGTGTTAAGAACGTTAATGGAAGTCGCCGGAATGTTCAGAACGTTCACTGGACGTTAAGAACATCACTGGAGACTCACCGGAATGTCTAGAATATTGCCGGAAAAAAAAAAAGAATAAATGGATAAATTATAGCAAAAAAAACATAGCAAAATGTGCTAAATATTGATAAACTAAAAGGAAAAAAAATGAAACGACAAAAAACAGCAACAATGGGGAAAACATATGTTATTTTTCAATTTTTGTAAGGTTCAAGCAAAAAATCTCTAAATAGTGATCAAACTGAAAAGTAAGTTTTGAAACTGTAAAATGTTACAGTTTCAAAACAAAAATCTATTAAGTATTTATCCTTATTAATCAAACTGAAAAACATGTTATGAAACTGTAAAATTTTATAATTTTATACCATGATTTATTCCAGTACCAAAAAAATTTGAAACTGCAAAATTTTACAGTTTTCACCGCCTGTAACTAAAACTCGAAAACTACTTGTTCAGAATTTGAAAATTTTCTCCATTAGAACAGAAAAACAGAAGTGTATAGCAGAGGAAAAAAAAAAAGAGATCGAAGGAGAAAGGCGGATGTAGAGAGAGGATTGTACTCCGGCAACTATTTTTTATTTAGATCTAGCCAAATCTGATGTAGATCTATTCAGATCTGATGTAGATCTGAGTAGATCTACATCAGATCTAAATAGATCCACTCATCTTATTCGTTGAAAATATATCATCTTCTTCGTCGGAAATATATTATCTTCACCATCGGTGAGAGTGAAGTCACGAGTTGATTTCGATGGTTGGCGGTTATCAGTGAACCCCGATCAATGGAGAAAGACATGATCACCGGTCGTTGTCCATGACAAACACGATGAGAGAAAAATGCAAAAAAAAAAAAAAAAAAAAAAAACGAGAGAGGAAGGGAAGCAAAAAGCAGAGAGAGCGCGAGGAAAGGACTTTTAGGTGTACTCAAAAAGTTATGGGATTAAATGGTGTCCACATGTTCCACATGGGACCTGTGAGTAAT
The DNA here is from genome assembly GCA_022316695.1 of Camellia oleifera. Classification (NCBI taxonomy): domain Eukaryota; kingdom Viridiplantae; phylum Streptophyta; class Magnoliopsida; order Ericales; family Theaceae; genus Camellia; species Camellia oleifera. The sequence goes on along the minus strand of CM039313.1, from coordinate 112,045,169 downwards.
TTCTCCTAATTTTAATCAAACTGTCATCATAAAAAATATAACCATTTTAAAAATAAAAAAATTACACATATTTTTATAATAAATTATTAAAAAAATTAATTCTCAAAACAACCTAATAGTCCTTCATTTAGGTTGTCATGGGCCATGGCATCGATAAACGATGTCATCAACTGGAAAAATGTTTGGGGGCCCTAATTTTGTGGTTCAAAAGTGGCTCAAATGGCCAAAACAACGTCGTTTTGGCCATTTAAATGTTGTTTTGTGCTCAAAACGACGTCGTTTTGGCCATTTGAGCCACTTTTGAGCCACAAAATTTGGGCCCCCTACCATTGTTGCATCAACTATGACAACACCAGCTCTCATTCCAACTAACTTTTGAGGAGGGGCTCGCTTTTTGGTTTGAAAATGAATTTTCAAAATTTTAGAAGGAAAATGAAATCAATTGCACAATGTGAAAAAATAAAATAAAATAAAAAATAAAATTTGATAAACAGTTAAATGGTGCCGTCTGCTATGATAGCACCTGCCCTCATTCCATATGCATGGTACCCCAAGGTCTCGTTTGTTTTGGGAGATAGAATGGAATGGATTGATAGTGAGGAGATTAATAATGAGGGGATTATTAGTGAGGAGATTGATAGTGAGGGGATTAGTAGTGAGGAATTGTTAAATTATTTTTATATAAAATAATAAAACAAATAAAAAATTAAAAATTATATTTTAAAAAAAATTTCCAATATATAAAAAATATAAAAAATAAAAAAATTTCTAATCCCCTCACTATTTTTCTAATACCATTTCTACCTCCTCCTTACCAATCTCCTCTCCAAGGATATTAGTAATACCAAGGGACTAATAGTCCCAAGGCCTTCTCCCAAAACAAACAAGGCTATTACTAATACCTTGGTATTAGTAATCCCAATACACTCTCTTTCACCCAAAACAAACGGGGCCCAAGGGAATGAGGGCAGGTGCTGTCATAGCAGATGACACCATCAATTTATTTTTATTTTTTTTTTCACATTGTGCAATTGATTTCATTTTCCTTTTTAAAATTTGAAAATTAATTTTCAAACCAAAAAGCGAGCCCCTCAAAAGTTAGTTGGAAAAAAAAATCATATCTATTGAAAAATTAATTGAGTTTGATTAGTTGATAATAAAAAATAAATAAATAAATAAAAAAGAAGTAATAATTTGTCTGAAAATTGAGTTCTACAATATTTTTTATATGTCTCAAAATCCCTTTTTGGAAAAAACAAATTTTAGAAGTAAATCAATATTAAAACTGAAGCATTTGAAAAAATGACAATTTAATTATACATGTAGTAACTACTGCATGTATAATTGAATTGTTATTTGTTTCAAGTGGTTTAGTTTGAACATTTCTAAAATTTGTTTTTATAGAAAAGTGATTTTGAAGCAAATAAAAATGTTGTAGAACTCAATTTCTATACAAATTTTAACCTTTTTTTTTAATTTTCAACTAATCCAACTCATTCAATTTTGTATAAATTACAAATACATTCATCAAATTTACTTAAAATACAAATTCCTCGTGATTTTAGAATTTATAATACCTATTTATCATATATTTTTATTTAACAGAATTAATAAAAAATAAAATAAAATTTCTAATTACTTTGATAGACAACAATAAAATTATATGAATTATTAATTGAAATATTTTTCTAATATCGTTAAAACTGTTAATTACTTAATAATTTTTTAATAAAATTAGTAAATTATTATGCGATTAAAAACTTGAATTGGTGAAATATAATTTCTAGAATTACAGGAGGCAATCTGTATTTTAACTAAATTTCAAGAAATATATTCATAATTTATCCTTCAATTTTTGAGTAGACTCCAATTCTCACATCTTGGTTTGAAAATAAATTTTGAAAGTCACAAAAAGAAAGTGAAATTGAAATCACATTGCAATTGCAGAGAGAAAAAATAGTAATCAAGCAAACGGTGTTGTTCGCTGTCACAGCATGATGCTATGACAGCACCATCCCTGAATCCCACTCATGCTATAATTGAATCTGATGCTCTGACAATCGTCATTCAATTGTGTTCATAGAAGATCTTTTAACACTTCAAAATGATCAATTAATCATTGGATGGAAATATTTTATTTTTAATTTTTGTCTAAATTTTTAATAAATATTATTAATTGAATCAAATTAAATAAATATAAAAAAAATTAAAAGGTGAAACTGATACAATTAAAATTATATGAATTAAATTGACACAATAAACAAATTACAAGAACCACAAATATTATTTTTTCTATAATTTAATATCCTATCTCTGTGCTTTAGGTCCAGTTATATATGGAACTTCTCATGTTGCAATACCTAAATGGATAACCATATTACATACTCAAAAATTATTGACAAAAATATTTAAAAAATTACATTTATGGACCACATTCATTGTAAATGAGATTCATATCACACCAATTTTGAATCTATATGATACACTTAACTTTTCCAAATATTTTTCAGGACTAAAAATTAAGGTTAGATAGCAATTTTTTATAATTTTAATCTCTAATCATAAAAAATAAAATTAAAAAAAGGGGGCCATAAGTGCATATATACAAACAACCGTGGAATACACAACAAACTTTCACAACTTATTCACAAAAAACCATATAAATAAACTTCATATATATTTATTGACATATTTCAAACAAGAGCTTCACTTCTATCACAATTGACCAACTTAACAGTACTTGGTAATTTTTTTACAGGAGCTGAACATCTTCTGTTCATATTACATAGTAAATTTCAATCTAAAAATTAAAAAAAAAAAAATTACATATTAGACAAAACTTATAGATGAGAGTTGAGACCTCTCATTGTGTGCCTTTCTTATGCCTAGCCACAATATTTTACAGTAGATGGGCGACTATTACAGCACTATATATATATATATATATTGTAGATATCAATCACAGAATCAAACACACAATGTATATGAATATATGGGATTTTTTAATATGAATTTCACTAAGCAATCTCATAAAATTTTTATATATTTATATGTATTTTGTGTTTGATTGGGTGATCGATAACGGGGCTGATTTGAGATATGAGATTAGTTGTGGTGGATGAAAGACCTTGTGGGAGTTAAATCACCGTCTGATGAAGAGTCTGAGATGTGATAACGAACACCAGAAGTATCTGTATCCAGTGGACTGCAATAGAGTGTTGAATTAACTAGCCAATCATTGCATTCCATGTGCGCATTGCTTGGTACAGTGGCCACCACCGTGGATCCATCGGTCAGAAATGAATGTTGATGACATGATCTTACCATGCTCTCATGATGACTGGAATATTGCTCCTCCACCTCACCTATACATATAATAGTCTTTGCCAGATAAGTAACCACAAGACAAATTTGGGTTCAAGTCTTCAAACCAAGGAGATGAAAGATTAAAACGAAATTTGGATAAAAATCGAAGAGTGAAAAGTATAATTTATCCTATTTTGATTCTTTATTTTTTTTCTTAATCATAATTTATTCTTATAATCCACTAAAATTAACGAAGCAAATAATCAAAATTAGACTTTATAATATGCCCACAAACTCAATAACTCCACTACAATAAAAAAAATAAATTCCCAATTAAGTAATTAACTATATGAAGTTTCAAAGAGAAAACAGAGTAGAGCTTACCTTGGGTTAACAGTGGGATCTCATTCAAAAACCCATCAAATTCTTCCAAAGAATTCCAACTCAGATATGCATCTCTCACCAAACTCTCAAGATAAGCCTGAGAATATATTTTCAAAACCATCCACGCATATTAACAAACTTAATATTAAAAAAATAAATATTCATTATAATGAAAAAAAAAGAAAAAGAAAAGAAGAGGGTCATACCCTGTTCATTGTAGTAATGGAATCTCGAGTAGGGTATGCTTGGCCATTAATCTCAGCCTTAACAACTTGACATATTGGATTCAAGATGATGGTGTGGTTGGCTCCACGAGATAGATAGAATTTGTTGCCCAAAAGGCAGGTTCTTGCATGCTTTATAGTTACTTCCCACATTTTCTCTGACATCCCAAGTCCTAGTATCTGTTTGGATGAATAAAAAGATTTATTTTAAGCAGTTAATACAATTCTTACTTATATCTAGACATATCAAACTAAAATTTGAGTAAAAAGACATCAAAATTGGCTTCACTCCTTTGCTCAAATTTATGTCAATTGAGTTTTATTTAAATTTTTCCTCAAATCAATGTGTCTAATCCAAACTTGACATTTGTGCAATTTTGCTCAAATTTGAGTTAATTCATTTAAATGTTTTTATATCAAATGAAATTTTTGACTTCAAATTCTAAAAATAGATGGAATTAAAAGTATAAATAATCAAGTTCTCTATATATCTTTTTAGAAGTCCACTTCTCTCCAGTTCAGTAGATAGATTGGCCTCTCCCATTTGGCTACAGGGCCTTTTATGTAATTTATTTTGATAATTAATTTTGTTCATATTTTTAAACAAATGTGTGTAGATCATTAAAAAAAATTATGATTAAATGAGAATTATACCATATGAAAATAAATTATCCAACAAATATGATTAAATGAATATACTATTGGATTAATATGATTTTTATATAGACGATCTACCTATATTATAAGCCCAAAACATGAACAAAAATTATTTTTAAAATAGACTGCATGATGGTCCCGCATGGCTTGATTGGATAGTTCTGTCTATTCATAGGACTAAATGGGATCAATATTTTTCTCTATAATAATTTATGGTTTTAGATAAATTAGAGATCAAGAATTTAAGAATAAGCATTTACCTTTCTAAGTTTGCTTTGATCAACAACAGAGAGCTTCAAGAAGTCTTGGACAGTGTTAATGGCCATGGAGGCTAGCTTCTTATGAAAAGCTCCATCTTTTCCAATCTTCTCAAGTCTCCACACCTCGTCCTCTAGCATGGGTGGGTGATGCTTTTTGTACACTATATGTATATCACCAAAACAAATATCAGTTGTTGTTAAATTATTCACAATCAATTTAGAATTAATCACACAAATAATTCTTACAATATAAGATCTGCTGTACTTGAGTCTACAATTTTTAATTTTTTAATTTGATATTAAAATATGAGATTAGTTACATTTTAATCCATGGCATCAGGAATATTCGAAATCAATAATAGGGTCAATTAATACCATCATTTTCGTGGGTCATCATAAAGCAATAATATCTCAAAATCCTTTAGTCTAGGAAATGCATTGTATGTAGTCAAAGCTAAAAGTATTTTTGCTAAAGTACTTTGAAAATGAAATTCAATACAGTCTGTCTTTGCGCATCGTACACCCTTTTCCAGAACACAACAATAATAATCTATAGTCAAGTAGTCATAGAAAATTAGAAATTGATCTTGACAAAGTAAAGATTCAAACCCTTTTTTTTTTCTTTTCAAAAATGTTAGAAATTTCAAAAGTTACACTAAAATTTTTACCAAATGTCTTACATAGGTATGAGACCCACATAGGACTTATATGGTATGGATCTTACATCCATATGAAACATTTGATAAAAATTTTAGTAAAACTTTTAGAATCTCTAGTATTATTATTTTTTTTTTTGGGGGGGGGGGGGGGTGTCAAATTGTAACAGTTATTAATTGCATATAATTGGATATGAGAAGACTAATTAGATATTTAAATCTAAAGAGTTAGTTGAATGATAAGTTAAATGTGTTGAGTGATAAAAAAGTATGCCAAACAAATTTCATAGAGTGTTAATTTGTTCACGATAATTACTCAATATGTATGGGATGAAAAATTATACGTTCCTAATGTGCTCATGAAAAAAACCCCAATGCCTTGGTCACCAAAAGAGACATAACAATTTTCCCACTGAGCGTTGCAATATTATTTGGCTTAGAAATTATGGGTCGCCTCAAAGGTAAAACCACCTCTTTTAGACCTGAAATTTTGAAAAGCTTCCAAGTTCTAATTTTTTTTATTCATTGCCTAAAAATATATTATCTTTATCAGTCTCCCCAAAAATTGTTGTTTAGAGATTTAAAAAAGAAAAAACTCTCATTATCAAAGGCGCCCAATCATAAATATTGAAAACTTTTTTATTTTGTTTTGACTCAACACCTATAGTAAACCCTTTTGTTTTACTCCAAAATTTTATTTAAAAATTTAAAAAAAAAAAAGAAGAAAGAAAGTTGAATTTTACAAGTACAAGAAGATAGTAAATATTACCATAAGAAAAATAATCTCCTATTAAGAGATGTTGATGGTTAAAGCCTGTCCGGTTAGGAACCGATGGGAAAGGTATTGACCAGAAACACCATCTACTAGCGTGTTTGAACTCGTATACATCACGCGGAAAAGAATATCATAATAATAAGGTCGTGACTAATTCCGGGTCTTCAAGTTACAAATCTCTAATAATCTCAATCTTGGGTGATTCTTGCAACGGATTAGATTTTAAGTCTTTTAATTATTTTTTTTACCCACTAAGTTAAATCTTTTGGTTTATCAATTTAGTCAAATTAATAACATCTTCGATTAATCAAGGTTAAAATAATTTGTACCAAAGAGAACTGATCATTTCAAATTGGATGCTACCCTCTTAATTGTATTAAACAAAAAGGGGATGAACTATTTTACTCTATAATTACAGTCAAATTTCTAAATAAATATTTTTTATTAGATTAAATTGACATAATATAAAATATTTAAGAATAAAATTAAATTATCAAGATTGAATTGACAAAATAGACAAAACAGTGTGGGGTTTAGAAGAAAGATAGGCAGATGATGCCCCGTTAATGGAGAAACAGCCCTGGACCCCTCCCCCTCATAAAGTGCAATATGTTTGAGCAGTTGTAGAACCACTGATCCAAAAAGTTCACTAAAAGGCACTTTATAATTGTTATGTTCACTTCTGACCTATGATTGAGAAATGTTCATTCTAATCATCCTATTAATAGAGTATTTGTTACCATTTAATTTATTTTAATTTAAAAATTTATGTTAGATTATTTAGTACAATTTTTACTTATAATTTATTAGACATAAACAGATTAAATAAGTTGAGAATAGTTAATTATCTAAAAATTAAAAGAAATATGCTTTTAATTTTTATTTTTTAATTATAAATTTTTAACATTTAATAAATTATACCAAACATGACCAAAATATTGAAATAATATTTTGTATCATCAGTGAATTATCACCAGTATGATCAACAACCCAATAAAAACTATTATTAGATGCTACAAGTTGCTTTAGACTTTGTTAAATACATATGATTTGATTCAATGGAATAACCCGTTTTTCTTCAGTTACGTGTGAGTCTTTTGTCTTCTTTGAATTTATTGAGATTTTTTAGTTTATAATATATTAGTAATTATATATCATATGTTTTTTCATAATTAATAAATGTTTAATTTGATATACTTGACATGATATTTATAAATCACCTAGATTTGCCCCCATTACTTTATACCTAATTCTCACCAACTCGTACTAAACGAAAAAGGAATAAAGATTAGAATAAACAATAAATAACCTCAAGTGTTGAATTATATTTTTTTTAAAAAGCTTATATTCCTTGCTAGTGGGTATTTCTTGCATACCTAAAACGTTTCTCTTAATGTTTTTTTCCCTTTTTTTTTTTAAATTTAAAATACAACTAATCATATTAAAGTCATGATGTAACATGTTACAGTATGATTGGTATTTTTTGGTAATTTTATATCATTGTCAAAGGATTCAGATATTTTCCATTATAGGGATAAAATGAAAATATCCATCACATAATTAATTATGGTAAAAGAGTCACATTACCGTTTTTTATTTTAAATTAAAAGAAATAAGTATTATTTGAAAATTTAAATTAATGTAACAATTAAAGTGAGATGTATATCTATCAACTACGTAACAGAGAGAATCTAAATCGATTTTAAAAAATAAGAAGCTAGAAAAAAAAGAACTTACATTCTCCGCGGTGATCTTTGACAACGAAAGATTCAGTCATGGCTTCACGAACCCTAACACCTTGACCGCTACCATGAACCACTCTCGCACCAACCCTAAATTTTCTACTCCGAATCCAACTCGAATTATCTGTAAATTCAATTTCTCCAACAAGTGCAAGCCCATCCCTCATGGTGATTTGCAACTCACCGGTGAGCAAAGGTCGCTTCCCGGTCCTCTCCCTCACAACATTCTTGTCAAATTCTTCGCTCGTCCACGTGTCATTATCTCCGGGAAGAAAGTCACCGTCGAGAACCACAATCTCCACTTTTATGGGATAAGAAAGGCTTGTTGGAACCAAGTGATCACCGGTTGTGTCCACAAGAAGGACTTGGAGAGGAGAGTTATCAGCGTTGACAATCTTGCTTCCGGTGAATATCGGCAGCGAAAGTTTGTTGCTGAATATAAGTTTTAAGCTTGAGGGCTCAAGTTTTTGAATTCGGAGTGAGGGAGACCTACTTATTGATCTTGCACCTCGCCTTAGACCATTTTCCACCTCTTCATTCACCTGAAAATGGTTTAGGGTATATTAGTGCTCCAAATTTATATATGAAATGTTCTTTTATTAGGTTGTATTCAAGATTTGGTACATGAATTTGATTATCATAAACTTATTGGAAATAAAAATGGGTTAATTATAATTTATCCCCTTCAACTATCATTGAATACGATACTACTTTTTTAATCTAAAAATCGTGCTTTTGAACTCCTCAGCTATTAAAAGCCGCACAAAAACCCCCATTGGAGGTGTAAAGTGAAGTAATTTTCATAGTTTAGAAATTCAATTGAGAGGGTAAGATAAAATCAATGATAATTACAAAAGATAAATTGTAATTAACTTCACAAAAAATTTGATATTGTAATGTATTACAATATACAAAGTTAAGCTTCTCTCATGTCAGTTAAAGTTAAATTATGAGTGAATAAATGATACTCCTAATTGGAATATAATACTCATAATTAGATTTGTGACTTGTGACAATACTTCTAACTAAAGCTACGTATTGGTATTGAGAATATAATTATAAAATAGGCAATATTAAAATATCAATATTAACGTTTAAAATCTTATACTTTGTAGGAGATCGTATGAAACTCACACCACACCTCTACTTGCTTAGAGAAAAACTATGATCTAAAATTACATATAAGAGTATGTGAAGAAGGTTAATTGGTCATTACCACTTTTCGAAGCATTGGCTCCAAGGCTGCACAGAAGTTCTGCAAGCAATTCACCATAACCACTTCCCCTATAACACTGTTCAAACATAGGAAACAACATCAAACACTTTGGTGCAATACATGAAACAATTTTATATGCTTTTACACATACAAACAAGATTTTTGTTTTTGTTTTTGTTTTCGTGTTTTTTTCTTGAAAAAATCAATAATTAAAATAAAAATGAAATTTAATATCCCAAACAAAGACAAAATTTAAAACATATGGTATTGAATGATAAGACATACGAAGCGAAAGAAGGCCTAGATCTCTTTCGTTTTCCATTTGGGTGATCTGGGTCGGTACCGGACTCATCGAAAAAACGTTTTCCTGCCATTTTTTTGAAGAATGAAAACTAAAAGTGTGTGTGTGAGAGAGAGAGAGGGAGAGAGGGAGAGAGATGAGCTTTGGTGTGGGTGTGGGTGTGTCTTGGTTGTTTGAAAGAGGAAATGGGTACAAACATGAAGAGGTAAGTGTGTATATATATAAATATAAAGAATATAATATGGGTAGAGATTATTATTTTAAAGAAATAATAATATTTTAGTATTAGTATATGAAAGAAGGTTCTGGGAACGAGAGAGGGAAGCAACTCGGTAGTAGAGGTTCGAGGTGACCTTTGCTATATGATGTAACGACTTTGACGTCAACTCACCTGTACGCGTTTTAATACACATATATATGTATATATATAGAGGAGTATAATTAATTTGGTATGGCTGATATTTAAGTAAAAAAATTTATTGATAATATTAATTTTAGTATTTTAAATATTGATATAGATTATTTCTCTCATTAAACTACATCGAACAGAATCGAACCAACTGAAACGGTTTAGTTCGGTGTAGTTTAATCGGTGTAAAACTTTTCACATTTGAGTTACTTTTAAATATAATCATTAATTTATATAAAAATATTAAATTAATTATTTGTTTACTAAGACTTGGTTTGGGAACAGATTATTTTAGTAATTTTTTGACTTTTTAAAAAAAGGTGTGCAGAAAAGTAGAGAGGTGATGTGATGTGATGTGTTTTAGTTGACTTTTTGACTTTTTGACTATTTTAGCCACTTCCCAAACGAGGTTTAATTCAAACATATCCAATTCATCCATTTAATTATTTTTCAATTCTTAAATTAACAAAAATAAAAGCAAAAAAATTAAAAAATTCTAAGATTTTAAAAATAATAAATTAAAAGTATATATAAAAATAGTTTACAAACTTGGGTAATGCTATAGTGTGCAACTTACACCTTACACCTTTTTGTGTTCACTTACACCTTACACTTACACCTTTTTTACCTTGCACTTACACCTTTTGTGTAAGTGGCACATGGTGTGCAACTTATACATTTCATTTATACCTTCCACTTACACTTACACCTTACACTTACACCTTTTGTGTGAGTGGCACATGGTGTGCAACCCACTTACACCTTTTGTGGGTTGCACACATAAGAAAACTCCTACAAACTTAGGTTATAAAGATAATAAGATTAATTAATTAAGGTTAATAATTTATTATATTTATTCATATCATTATATTATTAGATTATATATATTATAAGGCCAAGTTTGGCATGACTGAAAAAAGACAAAAAGTCCCTATCTTATTTAAGTCACATCACCTCTCTAACACATCACTTCAAACCCAACCCAAACCCAATCCATATTTCATAAAAAGTCAAAAAGTACACTTATTTAGTCTTTCCAAACTAGACCTAAATATAATATAGGTTGAAACGCTCTGTTTCAATTTTGTTCGATACACAAGGTATTTGAGCTGATATCGAACCAAAAATGAAAATAATTAAATTTAAAAATCGTACATATTAATTCTTATTAAAAACAAACTAAATATAGCTTGTTTGGTTGATTTTTCTTACATCTCTAAATATATCGATAGCTCTGCGCCCTAGATCATGGAAATCAAGCGGCTAGGATTGCTTGGTGACCATCAGTTGTTGTTAGCCCTTTTTTGTTTCTTTTTTTTTTTCTTTTTTTGAACGGGTTGTTGTTAGCTGTTTGATCTTCATACAAATGCAGTTGGAAATAGGTAGACAGCGGATCCATGTATGACGACCTTGCACAAGAAAATAATACTGTTAAATTCATTTTACTTAGTTTGGAATTGCTTCACCTCCTATGGTTTAAATATAGTCAGAAAGTTCCATGTAATTTTGAACTAAAGTGCCCATTAAATTTTTCATCCAAACTAATGAAACGTGTATTAAGCACACCATTTTTTAGAGTTAGTTTGATTTTCTAAAAAAATAAAATTAAATTAATATAACAAAAAACAATTTTATCCCAATTTTCTTCAAACCTAAAATTAGATTAATATGTTAATTAAAATAATATAAAATAAAATATAATTAAGGATTAATCTAAAATATAAAATATAATTAAGAATTTGTTTAAAATACAATTAAATAAAAATATAAAATAAATAATAATTAAAAATTGATCTAAATTTTGATTACATTAAAAATTAAACTAACATGTTGAAAAAAATAATAAATAATTTAGAACTTAGAATTAATTGTGATATAAAATATAATTAAATTAAAATTAGATTAAAAAGAAAGAAATTACAATAAATAATTAAAATTTTATAAGTATTGTGATTTAATTAAATTAATGTTAAACATTATAAATTATGGAGTGTTTTGAGAAGTTGGTAAAAAGCTAGCTTTTAGCTTTTTATCAAATTTTTTGACTTTTTTGGAAAGTGATTTGGGAAGTTGGTAAAAAATTATTTTTTTGTTTTTTGAGTTAATATTTATTCATGATGTCACATCACAATAAAATAACCAAAATACCCACCCAACTTAGGAAATTTACTATTTGACCCTTTTTGGCTCATTTACCTCCAGGAGGATAGTCATGTAATTTCACCTTTGGCGTTTTGCGAACTTCCCAAATACCCATCTAGTTTTTTGGCTGCGTTTTTGGCTTAACTGAGGCTGCGTTTTTGGCTGCAAAAACGCAGCTTTTAATTGTGTTGCCAAAAGGCCCCCAATATGTAAAAGAGAAGAGAGAGAAAGAAAATAACAAAAAAAAAAAAAAAGAGTATAGGATTTGAGGGTATTATAGTCTTTTCACGTCTATATCTCACGGTGTTAACGGTTATATTTTAGTCTAAAATCACATGGCGACTTTCTAATTATATTTAAATAGTAGTGAGGTAAAATGCTCTTATCTCAAACCATAAGGGATAAAATGAATTTTATCTTATATTATATAAGTAATGCTATACTTACCGCATTTTTTTTTTTACAATTTTCAATGTACCACCTTATGTGTTAGCACATTATTTGACATAAACATGAAAGATGAAACACATTACACTAATGATAAGTTAACACAAAATAATACATTGAAAATGGTATAAAAATGTGGTAGATATGACGTTACTCATTATATAAGTGATCACCTCTATTGGTGCCTTCCTCTGTCCAAATAAATTTTTGTATATTTCTAAATTACTCAAAATATTGTCATGTAATTGACTTCATTTGTGCCCCGAAACTCATTAAATTTATATTCAGATTCAAACAAAAAAAATTATTTTACAAATAAGTATTAGAGTAATACTAGAGATCTTAAATAATCTACTAAATATTTTACTAAACTTCTAACATGGGTGTGGACCCACACACATATGGATTTGTGTGGGTCCCATATTTATGTGAGCAATTTGGTAAAACATTTAGTAGATTATTTGGAGTCCCTAACATTTTCCTAAGTATTATTATTCAAACTCAAAAATTAGATTTACTTTTTAAACCTAATAATGTCTCACTCTATTAAAATATGTAAGTCAAATATTTTTTTCATTTATTCTCTAATCATTAACTAATCATTTTATTGATATATTACTAAAACTATAAAATGGGTTTATATATCATTTTCCCTTACAAATTTAGCAATACACTTATCAAATAGACACACACCACTAGTAATAATAATTGTCTTGTTAAGTGTGTTTGGAAATTTAAGATTTTAGTTAAAAAATTACTAAAATGTTTTAAAATTAATAGGTCATATACAAAAATTTAAAAATAATTTCTTCTTCTTCTTCTTCTTCTTCTTCTTCTTCTTCTTCTTCTTCTTCTTCTTCTTCTTCTTTGTGTTGGGAAAAAATTGAAAAATCATTCCCAAACACCTTTTATACTTTCACTCTATATTTTAACAAAAAAAATCACTAAAAAAATCTCTTTCAAACCAACTCATATTATAAATGATAATAATAATAAAAAAAAAACCTTGAATTCAATGGCGATGCCACATTATTAGTATCATCTTGCAATAACTTATTAGCATTTATCCTCCTCCATATATTTGGCAAGGTAGTTATATCTAAAAAGCGAGATTTTACCTTTCACGTGTAAGCTTAACATTGGTTGATGATATCACGTATCATTGTGACACTTTATAATACATGTTTATACATTTTTTATAAAAAAAAAAAATTGTACACAATATGTAATTGTTTTAAACTTCTTAACCTTTTTCTTTTTTAAAGATGGAATTAAACTTCTTAACCTTAAAGCTACATATTAATAAAATTCTAATAATAATAATAAATGAATTAACTTTGTCCCTCGTCAAACTTTTACATGAGAGGGATCCAGTTTGGGTTGGTGTGGCTCACTTTGGATTTACTTGATAATCTAAATTATTTAATTTATAAAGTCTATTAAGCAGATTATTATTATAAAAAATAAATAAAATCAATTGTACATTAATAATAATAACCATATGATTGATTTTTTTTTTTTTTATGAAAATAAAATGGTCAATTCATTCTCTAAATCATATTTTTTGTTCATTTTTATATGAGAAATGTGAAACCCTTAGGCAATTTTCAATGATCAATTAAACTGATTTTTACATTACTAAAATTTTCTTTAAGAATCATACTAATTAAAAGGTCAAAATCACCAAGATGTAACAATAATAATAAAAATAAATAATGATGATGCTGATAATACAGATTTGAAAAAATTACAATATAGTGTACTTTAAAAAAAATTATAAATTTATTAAAAAAAGTTATAATTATCAATATTAATAAAATTCATCACTAATTTATAATTATTTTTTTTAAAAAAAAATACACTAGCATATAATTTTCCCTCAAGATTTTGAAAGATTTTGGTTTGAAGTCGTTCTACGTGGTCAAAACAGGTTAATCTCTATCATTTCTTAGAAATATCTCTGTATTGTTAGGGCTTGTGATGTGGACCCCATCAACAAAGCTAATGTAATGTAATGGCACATAACACCTACTCTTCAAAATCTAGGATTATCTTGGTAAATTCCAAATGTGTTTGGTCACCCTCTAGTTTTCAACAACTTTTGCTCATACTAGTCAATTTTGTTTTACTTGTTTTTGTTCAACCCTAAAGAACTAATTTTCAATTTACATCACTCATTATCACTCAATCATTTTAATTTTTCTTGTTCATTTTCCATTAGGCCAATTATCAAGAAAAATATAAGATAAAAGATGGTGTTAGTGCAATCTTTGCCCAATTGGTTTATGGAGATAAATATGCCCAATTAGAGATTGGTCAGCCCACCTCAAACTATTTTGTTGATTCAAACTGTTTATTTTACTAGGTTTGCTGAACAGATTATATATGTAAAAAATCATATTGATTGAATGTCAATGGCTATATGATTTAATCTCATTTTATTTAAAATAAAAAATTAAAAAAATTAGGCAATAAATTATCTATTTTTAAAGATAAATATGATTTCATCATGTTATCATTGATGTCTAATATCTTGATTTCTGGGCAAAAAATTAATTTACAAAAATAAAAAACGTTCATTTCCTCTAATGTTCCTAGGAGAGAAGCTCTTTCCCTAAGCTACACCTGTGGTATCTCTCTCACTAACAACCTGGGTAAGTACTTGGGCACCCTCATTTTCCACAATAGAGTTTCTAAAAACCAATTTCCAAGATATCCTTGACAAAATGGCTCAAAGACTTTTTGGTTAGAAAGCCAAAAACCTTTCCCTTGTTGGTAGAACAACCCTAATAAAGACTGTCATTTCGGCTATGCCTAATCACCTTATGCAAACTATGGAAATCCCTTGGCACACCTGTGACCAAATTGAGAAACTTAACAGAAACTTTCTTTGGGGCAGCACTGACACTAGAAAGAGAGTCCACCTTGTTAACTGGCAACAAGTGTGCAAAAGCAAGAAGCAAGGAGGTTTAGGAATCAGAAATATCAGAGCTCAGAATTCTGCTCTTATTGCTAAGTTAGGGTGAAAACTTGCTACTAACTCTAAAGAGCTCTGGTGTACCATTCTCAAAACCAAATATCTTAAACACCATTCTCTGTCCAATTGGCCCAGTACTAGGAAGACATCCCACATCTGGTGAAGTATTATAAAAAATAGAATTGTTTTGGAGAAGAACATTAAATGGAATGTTGGAACAAGGGAGCAGATTTCCCTATGGACATATTGGTGGTGTAGAGACCAATCCATGTGCCTATCAAACCAACGAGAACATATTGAAGCAACTACCAAAGTCAGCTCCATTATTGATGAAGAGGGCAATTGGGATTTAACCTCTATCCAGCACCTCATATCCCCTCAGGAAAAAAAGAGGCCATCCTTAGAATATATAGGCCCAAGTATGTAACCTATAATGACACACCTCATTGGAGGGGCTCCTCCAGTGGAAGTAGCAGCCTACCAAGCCCTATCCAACTCTGAATTTGATGGAACCAACTGGTTCGGGATATGGAAAATCCAAGCACCTCACAAACTTAGAAGCTTCCTTTGGCTTGTCATGCATGAAAGACTGCTGACCAATCATATGAGGTTAATTAGACATCTCTCTGAATCAGACACTTGCCCCAGATGCCAATCCACTAGAGAAGACATGCATCACCTTCTTATTAATTGCCCTAAAGCTAAGGTATTATGGGTGAACCTAAGGAACCTTCCTTGGTGGCAACAAAGCCAACATACTACGCTGTAGGACTAGATCAGAACTAATCTCAAAAGCAAGGACCTTATCAATGATATTCAATGGCCAATAGTTTTTCTGACAACTCTATGGACCATATGGAAAGAGAAAAACAAAGAAGCATTTAAGAACATTACTCAACCTCAACACTAGTGTGAACTTTATTCTAAACAAGGCTTTGGAAACTCAGGCAACCTTCCAGATCTTCCTCCACCCAAACTTTAAGGAACCTTCACTAATGTCATGGTCTTGTTCTCTTGCAGCTAAGCTTAAGATGAATACTAATAGAAGCTCTAAAGGGGATCCTGGACAATCAGGTTATGGAGGACTGCTCCGAGATGAAGTTGGTACCTGGATTGGGGATTTTATGGTTACTTAAGCAATTGTTCCAGTTTGGAAGCTGAGTTGTGGGCATTTACAGGGGTCTAACCATCATCCTGCAAAAAGGCTTGGCCAACATCCAAATTGAAACTGATTCCCAACTGGCCATGGAGCTTATCAGAGGTGGAGCTGGGGAAAACTCTCCATACAGGGCTCTCATTGAAGATGCTAACTTCCTTCTTAGAAGACGCCAATGCACTATTGAAACCATTCCCAAGGAAGCGAATTAATGTGCAGATGCTTTGGCTAACTTAAGAGTAAATCAACAAAAGCACCTCATTTTGAAGGAAGACTCTCACGTTTCCATCCTCTCTTTGTTAACTGATGACTTGTTACATGTTGGCTCTAGAAGGGATTAAGATCCCCTAGTCTTTCTGTTCTTTTGTGCTGTTGGTTTTAACTCTTCGTTTGCATCTCAAAAAAAAGAAATTAAAAAAAATAGACCTTACAAGATAAAAAAAAAAATTCGAATCCCTAAGACAAGTCCTATACAGACCCAATAGGAATTCTTAATTGGGCTAACTAAAGAGAGTTTTTTTTAAAAAAAAAATAATAAATAAAAATAAAAATGAAGAGAGTTCAATCCCATCATTTGTTTGAAGAATGATAGAGCATAAATAAACACTACAAAAATAAAACTCCTTTTCATAAGAATACACAACAGGATTGTAGGGCACACCAACCACTGTTGTGCAAGATTTGGGACTCAATTCGGAGTCTATTTTTGTAATTCACATCGTTCACTTTTCAGAATATATTGAGTAGAATATACTTGTAAAAAAATCAAATTGATCAGATATCGATAAACTTTTCATTGCATTGCATTTATACTTAGTTCTATATTTCAAATCATATTTACCAAATATTTTTTAAAATACAAATGTAATTCGATAAAAAGATTATCGATATTCGATTAACTTAATTTTTTATAGATATATTTTACTCGATATATTTTAAAATATGAATAATTTAAATTGTCAAAATGGGCCTCAAAACACAACAATGACTTGTGCCCCCCGCACAGCAGCTAATCTTATTCCATACACAACTACCACATCAAAAGCCCTGGCTAAACAAAAATTATTAAACTATAATTCTTCAATTAAATGTAATTATTTTATATTTGAAAATAATTTCTTACTAATTAATAATATAATTAATTAAACTAAACATATTATGTAATTAATCCTCTCAGTTTGCTCCAGTCACTTTTTGCAATAAGTTTCTAAACCTCATAACTCTGTCTTTCTCTCTCTCATTATTGCTGCATAAAACTTATTTCAACCTTATTTTAGTGGGAACCAATCACAGCAGTTGCCAACAACGTAATCCATACTACTACCGTCATTAACATGCTTACTAAAGGCACATTAAATTTTTTGATAAAAATGTTAGTATCTATAAAAATATTTATAAATAAATTTTTTGTATTGCAGTTTTATAACTTATTATTTTAAAAATAAAATCTCATCAAACTAATTTATATATTTAAAATATTAAAATTGTACTATTTTAATATAAAATATTATATAATTTTTTTATTCTTGATCATTTTCCAACATAATGGGTTGAGACTTTTTCTCTCTATTCCGTCACTATTGCTATTTCTAGCTATGTCTTTCTAATTCTGCTTGTATGTTTCCCATTGAAGCTCATAAAAATATTTGTTTACCTATTTTTTTATTATTGATTTTTTATATGTATTTGTTAGTGTGAACTCTGTTATCTTTAAATTTAATAAGACAAAAAAATATAGTAAAAAATTTATTTAATAATTACATATAAAAGTATGTATATAATAACATAGGAGTTGGGCCAAGAGGTCACATTTCATGGAAGTTGCTCGGGGTTTTCCAAGTGTACTAAGCTCATTACCGTTTTGCAACTTGACTTTTCGACTAAATAAAAATTAAAAATTAAAAAGTCATTAAAAAAATCAAACATATAATATTATATGGTTTTTGATACAATTAAAAAAATTATTCTTTAACACATTAATTTTTTTCACTTTATAAAAAATATTTTAAAAAATTATTCCTTAAACTATTTTTAGGTCTAGTCCCTGCATGGCACACCGCGTTGATCAGATAGACGTGTTTTTCTTTTTTTTGTTATTTTCTGTTTCCAAAAAGAAAAGCCAAATTTATGTAAAGGCTCTCTCTGTCAAGCTCTTGTTCTATAAATGATACTTTTCCCATTTAAGATAAGACAAACCAAATCCAAAATATATATATATATTATGGGGACATATTTTGTTAATAATAGCACGTGGCCAAAGTGACGTTGAAGTGTCAACCGAGGTGCCACGTGGCCTGATCATGCGCCGAGGTGATCTTGGCTAGGCCGGGATTATCTGCGGAGATACCGAAATTCGAGATGAGCGGATAAGGGACAAGAGTCCTAGAATGCGAGAGGATCTCAGTCTAGATAAAGATAAAACTCTTAGGGAGTTTATCTCTATCTACCTGAGAGTCTAGGATAAGTATTGAGTCTGAGTCCACTGAAATAAGGCTTCTACAAGGATCAGGTCAGTGCTGACTATATAAGCAGGACACCCTCGTAAGTCTAAGGGAGGTTTTTTTATGTGTGATATATTGTTATTTCTTGTGAGTTAAGCACAATTTGCTATCTGTGAGAGATATTCAATTACTGACTTGATCGTCAGAGTACTCCCGGGTGGACGAATCACGACCAGATTCTTATCTTTCTGTGACAGGTTGTTCGAGCTTAATCTATTCTGTCAGTGCTCTCTAGCTGATTTCTCCCTTTGGTTGTGAGGTCAAAAATCAACACCCACAATTTGGCGCCGTCTGTGGAAAAGTAAGGAGAATAGATGGCCAACGACGGACAGAAAGAGAAGATTGAGGACGACATCCCTAGTGAGAGTGGTAAATATGTCGATCCTAACATAGAGGAAGAAAACCCTAACGAAGGACCACGGGATCAAAATCCCAGGGAAAAGAACGTCGGCCAAGAGGGAGACCCACCGAAGAAAGCAGGTTGAGACAAGTACTACAACGAAAGCGACCTCCAGGTATGGAAAGATAGATGCCTAAGAAGGGACGGCGAGATGAAGGGAATGGCAAACAAGTTGGTAGACCTACAATTGATTGTCAACTTCATGATACAGAACAACGTCATGCAACCACTATTTCCATTGAAGGAAATGCCGATTCCAGCGACCAAGAACAATGCCCAAAAAGGGGGGTAGAAAGCAATCCCAGCAGTCCCTCAATATGACATGGTGAGGGAACGCTCACACCTACCTTCACGGGATGTTAGGCAGGCAAAGTCAATGAGAGGAGAGTCTCAGAGGACGCCTCGTACCTAGGGAACTTATGCCAAGGAACCTCAGCATGTTCAAGGGAAGGAACTTTGTTTTGACATGGTGAATGAAGAGAAATCCAAGAGGACGCATAACGACACCGGGACCAGCACACCAAAGAGGCTAAAATTCGTTGACAGCCGAGCTCTTTGTCGAAATAAGGAGGATTTAAGGGACTGCCTCCAGAGGAAGCGGCAGAATGCCGAGGTCACATCACCCGTCAAGCCGAGAACGTCGTTCTCAGTAGAGCTAGATAGGTTTGAAGCCCCCAAAAGATTCCATATGTCGAGGTTCCAGATATATGAGGGTAAGTCAAATCCGAACTTTCATGTCGACTTATACTAGAATTCAATGGCCTTATATACTGGGAACGAACCGTTATTGTACAAGGTATTCCCCTCATCCTTTGGGAAAATCGCTTCGGATTAGTTTCACAAGTTGCCGAAAGGAACTGTGAAGAGTTAGGAAGGCCTGGCCAAGATGTTTATGGCCAAGTTTGTCATGAACAAGTTACAACCATTAAGGGTAGACTCCCTGACGGCTTTGAAAATTAGCGAGGGTGAAAGCCTCAGGGCTTATGCCAAAAGGTATTATGAGGTGTTCAATCGAATACCGCGATGTAACCAAGAGTCGGCGGTCGTATCTTTTAAGAACGGCCTAGAGGATGACTGCATGCTTCGAAAGTCACTGGCAAAGACTCTGCCAAAGAGTATGGGGAGCTCATGGCAAAGATCGAGAAATATGCTAAAGTAGAAGAGGATACGCTGGGGGCAAAGACACCAAAGCAAGAAAAGAGAAATGACTCGCCGAAGCGAGGCCGAGGTAATAATGGATTTAATAGACAAGAAATAGGGCTGAGAGCTACACAGGCAGTCACCACTGTGCTTTGGATCCCAGTTTATAAAGTTCTAGAAAGGATTAGGAACCAGTCGTATTATAGAGCACCAGAAAGGATCCCTGGTGAATTTATGGAGAGAAGTCTAGGGAAGCATTGTGCTTACCATAATGAAGATGGACACCTGACTTAGGGTTGCAAAGCCCTAAAGACGCATTTGGAAGATCTGGTCAGATAAGGTCACTTGAGAGACCTAGTAGATAAGGCCAGAACGAGGGAAGAGCAGGCGAGACTGCCCACAAGCACCGACAACACCACCTCCACCATAACCATAACAAGCAGAACCTTAGGTGATCAATGTGATCCACTCGAAGGTTAATGAGAATGATATACAAAGAGAAACCCAGAAGGTGAAACACTTACAGCATGTGTGTCAGGTCCAACAAAAGAGGCCTAGGACAAACGAGTACTAGGGACCAATGGTGTCCTTTACTGAGGAAGACCTAGACATAGTGCAACCTCCACACAACGATGTTCTAGTAGTAACCCTCAAGATTGAAGAATGCCAGGTAAGGCGCATTCTGAACGACCAAGGTAGCTCTCGTGACATCATGTATGTCCGATGTTACAAGGAGCTGGGCCTTCATCAAGATGATTTGGAACAATCCACCAGCTCAATGGTCTGGTTCAATAGAACACCGACATAGCCCCTGGGAGCAATAAATTTGGAGGTGTAGACAGGCACCAGGATAGTAAGTACAGAGTTTACAGCAATTGACACTCCCTCTCCCTACAAAGTTATCTTGGGAGGGCCATGGTTGCACGCAATGGTTGCACGCAATGAGGGCTGTTTCTTCATCGTTGCACCAACTATTGCGATACCCAACGGAGCATGGAATTGAGGAAGTTAGAGGGGATCAGGTACGGGTAAAAAATTGCTCCATAGTAGTAATGAAATCCACCTGCAATGTACGAAAGACAGGAACAACAGAAATTGAAGATGAAGAGATGGAAGTTATAGATGATGTCGGCAAAGAACCAGCCGAGAAGAGTGAAGAAGCTTTGAAGAAAATTCTGGTCCAAGAAGGGGATAAAGAGTGCTTTTTCTTTCTCGGCTCAAGCTTGATCGAAGATGAGGGAAGGGAGTTGGAAGCTTTCTTACGAGCCAACATAGAAGTATTTGCCTGGACGCCATATGAGATACTAGGCATTAACCCCGAGGTCACATGCCATATGCTCAACATAGACAGGTCGGCTAAACTAGTAATCCAGCGAGTGAGGAGGCCGACATTGATGTATGTTGAGGTAGTTGAGGAGGAAGTGGACAAACTGCTGGAAGCCAAGGCCATTTGCAAGGTGAACTACCCTACTTGGCTGTCCAACACTGTAGTGGTGAAAAAGAAGAATGGCAAGTAAAGGGTTTGTGTAGATTTCACCAGCCTGAATAAGGCTTGCCCCAATAATAGTTTTCCACTTCCCAAGATTAACTAGTAGATGCCACTTCAGGACATGGAAGGATGAGCTTCTTGGATGCTTACAGGGGATACTAGCAGATAGCAATGTATCCCCCTGATGAAAAGAAGACTGCATTTATCATCCCAAAAGGGCTGTACTACTACAAAGTGATGCCTTTCGGATTGAAAAATGCAGGAGCAACCTACCAGAGGTTAGTAACCAAAATGTTTAAACACTTGATTGGCAAGACAATAAAAGTGTACATTGATGACATGGTCGTGAAAACCAAAGAATCTGAGAATCATCTCGCCAACTTCAAGACAGTTTTTGACATCTTGAGGATATATCGACTCTGATTCAATGCTTAGAAATGCGCATTTGGAGTCGGGTCTGGTATGTTCCTCAGATACTTGGTTACCAAAAGGGGTATCGAAGCAAGCTCGGATCAAATCAGGGCCATTCTTGACTTGAAAAGCCCAACATCGGCAAAACAAGTGCAGATGTTGACTGGAAGGGCCGCACCCCTAAATAGGTTTATAAGCATAAGCTCGGATAAATGTAAGCCATTTTTTAGTTTGTTAAACAAAGCCACAGATTTTTTGTGGACGGAAGAGTGTGAAGTCGCATTGGCCAACTTGAAAAAATGCCTGACAACAGCTCCAGTTCTCTCAAATCTAATACTTGAAGAGGAACTGTTCTTGTACTTGGCAGTTTCAAAGCATGTAATGAGTGCAGTGGTAATCAGAGAAGAGAAAGGAGAATAAATGGCAGTATACTATGTGAGTAAAACCCTATCAAGTGTAGAGACCAGGTACCTATCCCTGGAAAAGTTGACACTAGCCCTGGTAATGGATTCAAAGAAACTGAATCACTACTTCCAAGCCCGCAAGATTGTAGTACTAACTAAGCACTCTTTAAAGTCCCTGTTGTAGCAAGGAGATTTGACAAGTAGGGTAGCCAGATGAGCAGCAGTGTTGGGCCAATATGACTTAGAATTTAGGCTATAACAGCAATTAATGGTCAGGTGTTGGCTGACTTTATGGCCGAGTTTACACCTGGTGCCATCTCACGTCGAACTCCGGTGAGCTGCGGTTTGGGGTGTTCAGGAGAGCAAGGAGAAACCTAGCTGGGGCCAAAGAACACCACTCAAGCAAAATAGAAGAAATAAGAAAAATCAAAGCCTTGCGACAGCTACATCGGCGATTCTTTCCGCATGTTTGTTGATGGAAGTTCAAATCGTCAAGGAGCGGGGGCAGGGGTAGTGTTAGTATCACCAAATGGGCGAATGTTGGAATAATCTATTCATTTAGGGTTCAAGGCCTCAAACAATGAAGCAGAATATGAGGCACTAATCGCAGGGTTGAAGTTAGCAGTAGCAATAGAAGTCGATGAGCTGGTGTAGATATCCCATTTTTGACCGTCCTCAAGACTTGGACGTCACCATTGGAACACTCGGTGATCATCCATGTTCGTGTTCGTTTTGAGTTCCCGGAGGCCTCGGCTGCGCGCCTTGCCTCAGGATCTCTCAACCCGTTTGTTGTGTGTTTGGTTTTGCACCAAATGCTTGTGCTTTTGCTTTGAGGGGCAGGCAATGGCTTTTTGGCCATCCCCACACCCCACCGGCCTTCCCTTTGCCTCACCGGCCATTCATTGTTGCCACCGGCCATGGTTTCTTGATACCAATGGTCGGTCGGCACTTTATGTGGCTGGCCGGCACTTTGTTTGGCCAGTGACCTCTTCTGCTGGCCGGTATGCACCTTTTGCACCCTTCAGGCATGGTGCATGCCAGCTGGAATGCACCAACACTCTTCCCCGTGCATAGTGTGGTTGTTATGCACCTTTTTCACCCTTTTGGTCAAAGCTTCTTGAGGAAGCTTGGACCTTTGTCTTAGCTTCCTCAAGAAGCTTGGCCAGCTGTCCCAACTTCCTTAGGAAGCCTTGCCCCTTTTGCTCCCTTTGGCCCTTTTTAGTTTAGCTTCTTGGAGAAGCTTCAAAACATCTCCCTTGTCTATTTAAGGACCCCTCCTCCTCTATTGTCAATGGTTGAACAAAAAAAACAGAGACATACATATACATATCTGTCATATACATTCTCTCTCTATATCTCTCTCTCTCTCATCCTTTGTGTGTGTTTGGAGGCCTAAAAAGTGTGTTTTTGCCTTAGTTTTGCACTAAGACACACACCATTACACCATACTTCGACCTTGAAGGGCTTGGAGGGTTTGTTCTTGAGTTTTTGGACTGGTTTTGACCAGAGGAAGGTGGTTGATCTTGCTGTTCTTCAAGAGTTCTTCAAGGGAATTTATGGCCGGCCGGCCATATATAGTGCCGACCGGTGATTCAAGTTTTGGCCGATACTCCAATTACCATGGCCGGTGGCCTTTTGTTCTGGTCGGTGGCAATCCGGAGCACTCAGGGAGTAATTCAAATCGGGTCTGGAAGTTTGTATGATCCTCAGAGGGGCATGGCAGTATAAACAAAGGCAACAGTGCCATGGCAACGGGTTTCTGAGCAGTACGAGTCGAGCATGCATCATCCAAACATTTTGAAGGCGGGGCTGTGGCCATTTTAATTTTGCATTTAATTTGTTAATTAATTAGGAGTTTTGTAATAATTAATTTAGTATTATTTATTCGGACTGTATTATTCTTTCGGTCCCTTCGTGTGAGGAAGTATTGTAATAAGTATGTGTGGGTGTGTGTATGTCTTCCAATCCCGCGTCTTTATTTCCTTTTATTTATCTGCTTATGATGGTTAGACTAGGGCATATTTAAATTAGCATACCTTATGCTATGCATGTGTGCATCCATACATTTGTCTTATATGCACCGGGCTCGGTACATCATACTAACTGCACTTGTATTTCAATTCCAAGTTGAATACCTTTTAGTTGCAGCATTTCACATGCCATCTTTAGAATAACCGAGCCTATTATAGTTGCATTTTGCATGTGTTGCATTAGCCATTTTTAACATGAACTAGGATCATGCATATGATTACTAACTAGTTTTTTGTTTTGGCTCAGAGTACTCTGTAAGTTTTTATGCTTTAGCATACCGCATGCGTGTGAGTGTTGCCGTAATAGCATGATTACCATGTGGCTAAATGCTTATGTGTTATAAACTGCCTGAATGCCTGTGGGTGAAGGTTGGATTGTTTGAGTTGGAGCAACTCGTTGAGATCCGTGTTTTTAGCTTACTTGCGAGTAGCAAATTCCAAAGCGTTTTAAAAAAAAAAAAAAACAGACATGAAATGTTTTGTTCGAATTTGGGCGATTTGGTCTATACTTGTTTGCTGTACGCATAACATAGTAATTCTAGGCTAATAACTAGAATAAGGACATGTAATGTTTTCAAAACAAGATATCACGGTTAGTAGAGGCCGATCTTCGAATCGGGCGAGAGGGGGTGCTCATAGCTGACCTTCCCCAATCGTACCCAAGGTCCCAAACCGAGGCAACTTTGGTGATGACGGACACGTAGCCTTTGGCACCGAGTCAGGGTTTCCTAAATTCCCTCATAAAAAATATTTAGGTGATGGCTCTGTATTTGGCAAAACAATCCATGTTTGGCACTTCTTTACAAAAATCTATTTTTTTTCTCAAAATGATTTGCCGGATTTGGACTCTTTGGTTCAGATTAAGAACCGTGACAAATTGAGTCCGAACTGTAGCATTGAGGTCCCTCGCGGACATGTTACAGCTAGTAGTCTTTTGTAACTCTCAACTTATTGTGAATCAGGCAACAAGCAAGTACGCAGCTCAAGATGAAAGAATAATAGCCTATGTCAAAGAAGTTGTTAGACTGCTAGCATTATTCTAGGATTGCCGGCTACAACAAGTTAGCCGAGATGATAACAACTATGCCGATGCATTGGCTATCCTGGTTAGTGCAATGAAATCAGGAGAGACAAGGACAATAATAGTTGATTATTTGTTAGGCCTAAGTGTGGAACCACTAATCATAGAGTACAAAGCAATGTGCGTAGAGATGAGACCAAGTTGAATGGATGCAATAGTGATATTCCTAAGGGATGAGAAGCTGTCGGACGACCGAAAAAAGGCACATAAGACCAGGTTGAAATCGGCCAGGTTCAACCTAACAGCAGCTGGCCATCTCTACAAGAGATCCTTCACTGGTCCCCTTTTGAGATGTGTGCATCTCTCATAAGTTGAAGACTTCTTGTATAAAATACATGAAGAAGTATGTGGAAGCCATACTAGGGGCAGATCACTTGCTCATAGGGCTATTACTCAGGGGTACTGGTGGCCCTACATGCAGAAGAATGCTAAAGCCTACGTCAGAAAGTGCGAGAAGTGTCAAAGGTTTGCATCTTTGATACATCAACCAGCAACAGATTTGAACCCAGTATCCAACCCTTGGCCATTTGCCCAGTGGAGCATGGACCTTGTTGGACAATTTCCCTAAGCAACTAGGCAAATAAAGTTTTTGCTGGTAACAACTGATTACTTCACAAAATGGATAGAAGCTAAACCCCTTGCGAAAATTTGAGATATTAATGTGAAGAACTTCATATGGAAGAACATCATCACCAAGTTTGGGATCCCAAGGGCAATAATAGTAGACAATGGTATATAGTTTGATAGTAAGCTAATAAAAAGCTTCTGTGCAAAGTACAAAATCAAGAACTACTACTTTACTCCAAGTTTTCCTCAGAGCAATGGTCAAGCAGAATCATCCAATAAGATTATCTTGGATGGGATCAAAAAGAGGTTAGAAGCAGCAAAGGAAAAATAGGTAGAAGAGTTGCCAATGTACTCTGGGCATATCGGACTACGCCGAGAAGATTGACTGGGGAGTCTTCATTTACTATGGCTTATGGCACTGAAGTAGTTATCCCCCTAGAAGTTGGCATCCCTAGGATCAGAACCCAGAGAGTAAAAAATGGGACTAATGAGGCATTCCTAGCCCGAGATCTAGATCTACTAGAGGAAAAAAGAGAGAGAGCAGCAATTCGACTAGGGGCATACCAGCAATAACTTGCTAGGGCTTACAACAAAAAGGTTAACCCAAGAGAGTTTAAGATTGGGGAACTCGTCCTAAGAAAGGTTGTCAGCAATAAGAAGGATCCCAAGGAGGGAAAACTTGGCCTAAACTGGAAGGGGCCTTACAGTATCATCTCGGTTGCAGGTAATGGGGCATATTAGCTTGAAGACACTGAGGCCAAAGAGTTGCCAAGACCCTGGAGCACTTGCAACTTGAAGTTTTTTTATCATTAGTTTTTTGTTTTTGCAAAGTTTATATCATAATCTTATTAGCTGAAGTAATAATAAAACGTTAGTTTGAATATTTTTTTATTATTAGAATTTGTGCGATGTTTCTGAATGAAACATGACGAATAACTTAGACTTATTATATGACAGGATTGAATTATAGTTTCATATAATAGAGTTAAACTAAGTTAGCAATATTTCTGAATGAAACATGACAAATAACTTAGACTTATTATATGACAAAATTGAATTATACTTGCATATAATAGAGTTGAACTAAGTTGGCGATGTTTCTAAATAAAACATGACGAATAAATTAGACTTATTATATGGCAGAGTTGAATTACACTTGCATATAATAGAGTTGAACTAAATTGGTGATGTTTATGAATGAAACATGACGAATAGCTTAGACTTATTATATTGCAGAGTTGAATTACACTTGCATATGATAGAGTTGAACTAAGTTGAATTCATTTAGGCAGGCCATGTTGGCACAGTCAAACTCAGAATGGAACTAAGTGTGCTTTAGTTGGATTAACAAAGAAACCAAGGTTGAACACCTCGGCTAGTCTTTGTTTGAATCTGACTTCGGCTAAAGACTATAAACACATAATGTGAACTTAAGTGGAACTTCGGTTCACATTAGAGGGCAGGGAGCAAGAGTGATAAAATAGAGCTGGGGAGCATGGGACTTGTTGAAATTTTTTAGAAGAATTTACAAGTTAAAATGGGCTTAACACTTGTTGAAATTTCATAGAAATTTACAAGTTGGAGTTAGCCGAGGTAATTATGAAAGATGTATCCGAGATACATATTACATGAGATGACCAACCAGTTTGTCAAGGTTGGAAGGGCGAAGTCTTGATAGAAGACAGTAAGTGGAAATAAAGGAGCAACGCTTGATTGAATAAGTCTAGAGAAACAACACTTGTAAAAATATTTCCGAGGTATTCAAATTGTTGGCCGAGACAACTAGCCAAGGTTTATATCTGAGGTACTCTACCCCAAAGTTATTATACAGTTAAGGTATACTTTGAAGACATGTAAAAATATTCTAAGTATGAAAGCATACAATACATAGAAGGAAAGTAATAAGCAAGGCATTCAACACTTAAAAGGAAATATAAGACTTGCACTTAGAAATTGGAACTTGTTCATAAATAAAAAGGCACATCGGCCAAACTGAAGCTAAAATATTGTTCAAAAGGTTACAATGACTACAAAGGAAAAAGTACAAAGTATAAAAAAGAAAAGATTCTAAGTGGACTGCTCTGCTTCGGCGATTGGCTGTGTATCGACCTCAGCAGACAGCTGGGAAAGCTTTTTGGCAATCCTCTCCACCTCAATCTCGACATTGATCTCAAGAAAAGTTTGGTCGAGGCTCTTCTCAGCAGTCTGTACCTCGGCTTCTGACATGGCTCTCTTGGGAGAGGCACTCTTGGAGACCTCGTCCTCCTCATCTTGAGTTAAGTCAAGGACTTGCTCATTTAGAGTAGGGGATTTGGCCCTAACAGCAGCCTCGTCTTCATTCGCAACCTTCTTCTTGGCGTTATCCTCCTTGGCATTGTCATCGGATTCTTGTGGAGCCGGAGGGAAAGACACCTGGAGCTGGTCAATATCATAGAGTGGGGAGTCCATTTGGACTGACATCTTGTTGAGCGCCACCGTCCAGTCGAGGTAATAACCTCGGTTGCAAACCAGGTTAACTTTCCCTTTGTATTGATCGCGGACGGCGGCCTGCCCTTCTTCGAAAGCCTTTTCATTGGCCGCCTTGACCTCAGCATCTTTTAAGTCAAGGGCCTCTTGGAGCTTGGCCTCTAACTTAGCTGCCTTGGCTTTGGCAGCCTCAAGATCGGCTTTGGCAGCTTCGGCTTCAGCCTCGACCATTTTTGCTTTCTCTTCAGCTTGGTTCTGAACAGCCCTAGAAGCCTTGGCTTGATCCAACAGAGCTCTATTATTGGCCTCGGCATGATTGAGCGAGGACAAGAGTTTGGCAACTTCTTGAGTTTTCTTTGCTAACTCCTTCCTTGTTATTTCTATCTTGACCGCATATAAATGCGCGTACTGGATGGCCTGCAAGGATTGAAATAGATTATGAAAAATTTGACTAAGTGTTAAAAGACTATAAAAGAGTAAATAAGGAGGTTTACTAAGACTGAGTGCTGCATCATCAGGCCAAAGTTCTTATACTTGTGGAGGTCGGCCATTTGATTCAATTCTTCTAGTAAGAGCACAGCCGTTGACAAGGCAGCGCCGACCTCCACATCCTGGATTGTGTTGTCACTAGCTGTCAAAGGTCTGTCCCCTACCATGACCTCGGTGCCTAGATCATGCTATGGGGAAAGCTGCTGCTACTACCTTCAGGGTGGTCAGATCTCGACTTCTTTGCAGAATGAGCATCGGTCGATGGGGCCTCGGCTAGCCTCTTGTCGGCAGCAGAAGTATTTTTTTCAGACTTGAGCAATTTTAAGATCGGTAAAGTGTCCTCAGAATCAATCTGAGTCACTATAGCTTTGGCCTTAGCCTTCTTGACTCTTTTAGGCTTTAGCTTGGGTTGAGAGGGAGAAGAAAATGACTGAATAGTCACTACTCCAGGAATATTGGCTAGAAGGTCCTCGACGACGGCTGGTTTGCGGCCCATTTCGTCAACAGTGGCAGCGAGTGTAACTTTGGTGTCGAAGTGAATGACGGGAAGGGCGATAGGAGGATTGGTCGGATTGTAGGCCGACGCCTCAAAATATTGTCATTTGCGGCTACAAGTTCGGCTTGCTGGTACGTTTGGTAGAGCGAGACGTCGGCATTGGTGCTGAAATTGTAGAATCTAGAGAGCGAAAGTTTGAGCACAAGAGAAAGAAATCAAATTTTGCGAAAGTGAAGAGGCAAAGAGAGAGAGAGAAAGAGTTTTGTTAAAACTCGAAAGGGCGGCAAAAGGAAATGAATATGCCTTGGACGACGTGTCTATCAGGCGGTGTGCGCAGAAGTGACGCGACCTGATAGCACGTGTCAGGTACGAACCAATGAGAAAGGGATGCATAGAGGAAACGATTGAGTAAACTGTGTGTGACAGCTCATACGCAGTTGAAACCCTTGGAGTTCTTGATTAATGAAGCAAAAACCTCGGCTAGAGGAGCGATCTCGGTTGAGATGTTTAAAGAGCTTGGCTTTGGGTTCCTGATCCTTGATAAAGATGGGTAGCTGAGTCTTGGGAACTTAAAACCCCGACGAGTCGTGACCTCGGTAGAAGGAAAGAATGAATTTTAGGATATGGTGTATAAGCAAGCGGTGTAGGTTCCATCACCTTAGTTTGCTGAGGTAATAGAATCTAAGGGGTAGTTGTGGGGACATATTTTGTAAATAATAACATGTGGCCAAAGTGACGCCGAAGTGTCAGTCGAGGTGTCACGTGGCCTGATTATGCGCCGAGGTGATCTCGGCTAGGCCGAGGTTATTTGCGGAGATACCAAACTTCGAGATGAGCGGATAAGGGACAAGAGTTCTAAAACGGGGAAGGATCTCAGTCTAGATAAAGATAAAGCTCTTAGGGAGTTTATCCCTATCTAGCTGAGAGTTCAAGATAAGTATTGAGTCTGAGTCTACTGAAGTAAGGCTTCTACATGGATCAGGTCAGTGCTAGTTATATAAGCAGGACACTCTCGTGAGTCTAAGGAAGGTTTTTTTTTTATGTGTGATATACTGTTATTTCTTGTGAGTTAAGCACAATTTGCTATCTGTGAGAGATATTTGATTACTAACTTGATTGTTGGAGTGTCCCCAGGTGGACGAACTATTGCCAGATTCTTATCTTTCTGTCGGTGCTCTCCAGCCGAGTTTCCCCTTTGGTTGTTTGGTAAAAAATCAACACCTATACGCATATATATATATATATATATGAGATTTGACAAAGCACCATGTATTTATCAGATCTTAATCATCTGTTATGGAATAATTATAAAATAAGGCCTCATTTGGGAATATGCTATTTTAATAATTTTTTGACTTTTTAGTTAAAATATGAAGTAAAAATTAGTATATTTGGAATGACTTTTTAATTTTTTACGAAAAGATGTGTAAAAAGTAGAAAGAAAAAGGAATATTTGACTTTTTATATAAGTTATAAACTTTTTGATTTTTTTAATAGTTTTTTAATTTAACTAAAATACTTACATGCTAAATGAGGCCTAAGTGTTTAAAATTTGACTTGATTTATTAAGAGGTTGTTACATAGTGCAACAACGAGTTTTATTTTGTATTTTATTATTATTATTTTTTTTCATATGGATCGATTTCTAAATCTAAATATTTGAATGTAAAATCCAAACCTCGCCTTTTAAATCTAACCCCATATCTTTAAAGAAAATGCATCATAAAAGAACAACAATAATGAGAAATATACAACAAGACATCAATTGAGACAAAATAATAATATATTAATATAAAGAGAAAACAGAACACTAACGATTAGTAAATTACAACTACAACCTTAGCAACCAAAAAAAAAAAAAAAGGGTCTTTTTGCCAATTTGGCGTTTTAATTCTATGTGTGTCATAGAATAGAAGTTTTAGGTTATGTTTGGCAATTGGTTAAAAAAGTAATAAAATCAAAAAAAAATTAAAAAGTCAATATAAAAAGTTAATTAATTCTCTTTTTTTTTTTTTGTAATTAAATTATAAATACACTTCTGAGATTTATTTAAAATACGAATTGCCTACCATGGTTTAAAAAATTACAAATATCCCATTGTTCAAATTTTTTATTTAATAAAATTAACTGAAAAAAGAAATTTTTAACTACTCTCTTATATAATAATAAAAAGATAAATTATAAATACATTCTCTGAGATTTGCTTAAAATACGAATTGCTTTCTGTAGTTCTAGAAATTACATCTTGCCCCTTGATGTTTCGAATTTCATAACAATTGGCCCTTTTTATTAACAAATCAAGTCAATTAATAGTTTTTAATGATATCAACAATTTATTTAGATAATTTTATTATTGTATAGGAAAGTAGTTAAAAGTTTTATTTTATCAGTTAATTCTGTTAAACAAAAAAATTCTGACAATGAAATATTTGTAATTTCCATAACCACAGCGGGCAATCTATATTTTAAAGAAATCTCAATGGGTGTATTTGTAATTTTCTCATAATAAAATTCAAGTAATTATTAATTGAAATATTTTTTTGATATCATTACAACTTGTTAATTGACTTGATAATTTATTAATAAAATAGTTATTTGTTATGAAATTAAAAATTCCAATGGGTGGATCTAATTTTCAAAATTATAGAGAATGATTCGTATTTTAAGTAAATCTCAAAAATTTATTTGTAATTTACTCTTATTTTTTTTATATATTTTTTCATAAAAATAAATAAATAAATAAATCAATTCCTAAGTGAAGCCTTAGCCTCTGTTCGTTGAAATTTCTCTTGTGGGTCCAAAGAGAGGGCCAGTTGGGAGTAGCAAGTCATAACTTAGAATTTCCATGAAATGGTGAACCCAATATCACTAGAAGAAATTTTGTCATATTTTTTTTATTTTTTAATTTTATGCAAACTCAATACAGATTGAAAATTTAAAAAAAAAAAAAAAAATTCAAACTAATTGATGAATTCATATGACTATGATATGGAATTAGCTTAATTTTTTTATTTACTTATGAATGATTTACACATGGAAACTTTAAAATTGAATAAATAAGATTATCAAAATAAATCCTTTGGTGGGCTCACGAGTACTCAACAATACGATCTAATCTTCTCTATTGGATTCATTTTTAACACAATAATTTCTACATTTACATAGTGAATTTGTTGCATAGATTAATGTAGAAGTGAAAAAAAAAAAGGATAAAATTCGTAAGGTGACAGTTGGTCAGTTTTTTTTTTTTTTTTTGTGTGTGTGTGTGTAAAAATCAACACACATCATGAAGACCTTTCAAAATAATTAACATAAATTAACAAATTTATGTTCAAATAAATTGGTCCAATTTGGGCCAAAAAAAAAAAAAAAAAAAAAGGTGGTGCTTTTAAACTGTGCCCTAAATGACTAACCAAAGAAAACAAAAAAACACAAATAAAAACAAAAACCTAAACATTGTTTAGAAAAACATGACCTTTGATGCAAACATCATTAACCTAGTCAGAGTACTAGGCAAGAACTTCCTAGCAAACATGTAGCACATACTGGTTCTCCTCCCATTGTATGCACAGTGTCCTTCATTCCTCATTCTCATCAACAAATCAGGTGTCACATCTGTTCTAACAAACCTAGTCGGGTGGGGCCCGCCTTTTGCCCAATCAACCCAAGTCAAAGTCCTGTTTGAATTTTTTCGAGCAAACTTTGTATACACAAATGTGGGCATGTAGTGCTCATCTGAGTAACATGGAGGCTTGCAATATCTCCGAAATAA
Organism: Camellia oleifera; assembly: GCA_022316695.1. Lineage (NCBI taxonomy): Eukaryota > Viridiplantae > Streptophyta > Magnoliopsida > Ericales > Theaceae > Camellia > Camellia oleifera. The sequence continues at coordinate 112,011,271 of CM039313.1, read as the reverse complement.
CGGGAAATATCTCTGGTCAGAAACAACCTCAATGGCAAGCTCACGGTTGATCTCGAACCACTGAGACCCTTTTCGCCATTGCTCAATTCTGATTATCGGCCTCATCTTGTGATTGTACCGCCCTCTGCCTACTGCGCCTGGTAAGTCATAAACCTCGATGAAGGTTTTGTTTGAATTCATGATGTAAGAGTAGACGGTTGAGAAGTTATAGAGGGGGATACAGGACTCAGAAAGGAGAACAAAGCGTTCGTTTGAAAAGTCAAGTAAAGCATTAGCTAGTAAGCGACGCTCTGCTTCTACCATATTGACTTTTCCCCATTCTGCTGGCTACATTATTGAGAAAGATTCATGTTAAATTTTTAGCAAGAAGGGCATTGTAGTTTATAATTAATAATGATATGCCACTCAATTGAATTGTTTAAAGGCACTAGCCATTCTATTAAATTGTTTATCAACTCTACACGTATATAATTCACACCCATGTGTAGTTAGTTGATAAACCATTTAACAGAATGGTTGATGTTTTTATTCTTCTTATTATTATTATTTTGAACATAAACCCTATTTACAAGATGTAAAACAAACAAACACTAAAAAGGGCAACCCAATACATATCAGTACTACACTACAGGTCCAGGGGAATTGGGATCCTCTATTCTTTCTTTTTTTGGTTCAAATTCTCTGTCTCATTCTCCTAGTACTACCACATTATTAAATTTTGAATCCAAAATTAATTTTTAAGTTTTTTCTTAATTATCAATAAATATGCAGCATTTCTTAGGAGGGTGACAATCTATCTGGAAATATACTATTTCTTTTACTAGATATATATCAACATTGGGCCAGGCCAAAAATCCAATTCTAAAATAAATACAGACTAAATAGAAACAAATTAGGCCCAATTAAAGACTAAAAGTCAAGGCCCATAACTTTGTGACACTTTCGATTCCTTTCTTTAACCTCTTCACACCTTTCACATGAGAGAGGAATGAAAAAGAAATCTCTTTTGGGGGTGTACATAAGGAGTAGAATCTAAGCAATATGATGAGACGAATCAACTAATCAGTCTTGATGGAGAGTATTCATTCGTTTAAAATGTGGTACATTGTTGAAAACAATGTAATAAAACATCATTGTATAATACTTGGGACCCCCTTTTGGGGGCACCCCCTCACCCCCTTTTGCCATGTGTCAGGGGGTGATTGGATGTGCAGGAAAGTTGACCAATGAGAGAAGAGAGGGAGTCAAAAGGGGGTCTAAAAAAGGGGGTCTCTATCACCACCCCTAATCAAAAAAGGCTGCGACCCCCTTTGAAAGGGACCCCCACGACCCCCTTTAAATTCTGATTGGTCAAAATTTTTTTTTTTTTTTTTTTCTTTCCCCCCCCTCCTCACCAACCCCCACGTGTGTGTGGGGGTGGTGGGGGTGGGAATCCATGGGAGTCCTAATCACGGCTCAATGACTTATATCTTAAATGAATCTGAATTATACAATAAATATTTTGTATAATTTTCAATGCACGAATTATGTGCTCATATTAATATTGTGTTTGATTGGAGGATTTGAGTAGGGATTTGGAAAGATAAATAGAAAAGGTAGGTAAAATATAAATAAAATATACTTACATTTTACCTAGTTTCACATATTTTTTCTCTTTTTCTTTCTAAATCTCTCCTTAAATTCTCCAACTAAACACAACATAAGACTAAAAAAAGTGAAGTTAGTCACAGAGTGTTGGGAAAGGCACTTGTACACGTTTGGGGGAATCCTATTGACGATAAATGTTGCAAGCAATGGATATTTTCGATAATATGCTTCAATTTCAGGATTATTATTATTATTATTATTATTTTATTTTTATTTTTATTTTTTCATTTTTTTGGCTTAGTGGTTTTTGCCCTTTTTGAAAGCCAGAAATGCTGAAAGTTGCAAGTGCACATAATGAACACTGTCCCCACAAATTTAGCTAAAGAACTTTAACAATTATTTGTACTAATTGTCAAAAGATGAGGATTTTGGACAGCTTCATAATCAAAGGCAAGCTCGCTAAGATGGTTGGCTTCTAAATATATAAAGCTGTTAGAAGTTGAACTAACAAACAATAATGTGGGCTACTTTAAAGTTTTATTTTAGAATAAAATTGTAGTAATTAGAGAAAATGGAAATAGAAGCCCCCGTGATTGTTGGATCCTGAGTCAGTCTTTCATTGAATATAATTGTTTGATTTTGGATTATCCAAATTGTACAAAATTCTTTTTGATCAAAAGTCTTAAGAAATCTAGAAAATTAGAGTCTTGCATTTGACAATTATATCTTTTTTTGTTACTTTTTTTAATTAGCATAAATTAGACGGTGCATCGTCTTCGGTTTTTTTTTTTTTTTTTCCCTTTTCATTTTAGTTGGCAGTCCTTTTTCTAATGGATTTTTTTTAGGGTAAATTATAAATACATCCCTAGAGATTTGTTTAAAATATGAATTGTCCCCTGTGATTTGAAAAATTACAAATACCTCACTGTCAGAATGTTTTATTTAACAGAATTAATTCAAAAAGTGAAATTTCTAACTGTTCACCTATATAATAATAAAATTATCTAAATTATTAATTGAAATAAAATTTTAACATTATTAAAAAGTGTTAAATAACTTGATGATTTATTAATAAAAGGATCTATTTGTTACGAAATTAGAAACCTTAAGGGCATAATGTAATTTCTAGAACTATAAAGGGTAATTTGTAATTTAAATAAATCTCAAGATATGTATTTGTAATTTATCATTTTTCTTAATTTTGTATCAAAATGAAAAGTTTTTGATTAGACGTGATTTAGAATTAATTTTTTATTGAGTTTTATTAATTTTTATTCGTTTTTAATGAACTTAAAACAATTTAGAAAATTTACCCTTTTAAATTTTACTAAACTTAGAAGGACGAAAAACTAAAATAAAGGCCAAGTTTGGGTACTCCCAAATAATTCAAAAAGTCAAAAAGTTACTCAAAAAATTAAAAAGTTAATACTATTCACCAAAAGTCAACAATTATGGCTGCACAACTCCCAATTCAAATTTTCCTCTAAAAACCAATTTTCACAATTTTTTATTACACATTTTTTCATAAAAAATCAAAAAGTTAACCTAAACATCCATATTTTCAACCTCAATTTTTTTGTCCAAAAAGACAAAAAGTGCACTTATTTAGTCTTCCCAAACAAGGCCTAAGCTAAATTGACAATTATATCTTTTTTTGTTAATTTTTTTAAAATGTTTTTGTATTAACTTTGTGATCTTACAATATTATTATTATTATTGTTCTCAGACTGCCTATTGTTAGAGTAGTTACAACTATACAACAAACCATACAAATAGGACTGATTTGATTAAGGCACATAGATATGTTGACAAAATGACATTCACCGATTACTAGACTATCCAATGCAGAATAATTTAATGCTTTTTAATTTTTCGTTTACCTAAAATACCCTTAAAACTATCTTCTAAAATTTAAAATTCATACTAAACTTTTATAATCTTTTCCAAATTTTTGATACTGAGATACTCTATTAATATAAGTCTTTAAATATCCAAAATGGTGAAGCTAAATTTGGCTATTTCTAAGCATTGCACCCAACATGAAAAGTCCAATTTTGAAGAAGTGACTTTGGTGGTTTGGAATGTTCTAAATAAGTGTACTTTTTGAATTTTTATAAAAAAATACATAGAAAAGTAGAGAAAGTAGGTAAAAAAGTAGAAAAGAGATGTTGATAGATGTTGATTGATTTGACCCAAATAAATGTATGTATATAAAAAAAAAATGTACTTTTTTAGTGCATGCCAAACAAGCACTTAATTCTATAAAAGTTGAAGGAGCAATAATATTGTTAATCACTATGAACATCAATATTATGAGAATAAATTATATGAGAAGCCCTTAGATTTTGAATATTTTTCGAATACGCTTTCTAACTTCTCCAATTGGTCCAATTTAGCTCTTCGCTACGCTCTGTTCACTTTTGACATTTGGCTAAATTCTAAAATGTTTCTCCTAAAGGCAAAGGCTAAATGTTTCATTAATATTCTTATTAAAAAGTATGTTTTAGTTTTTAATAACAGCCTATCAAAAAAACATGCTATTCACTGGCATTGCTTAAGTTACGCAATTTAAAGGCATAACATAAACCAAACAATTTCATGGCACATAAATATAGCTTCAAAATCAGTCATCAAGAAACCTAAAATAATATTAAAAGAATAATAGTTCATGCATCAAGAAACAATGGAGGATTGTGAATTAAACATTAAAATGATGATTTTTTTTTGACTAACCTTGCTAGGGATTCTCCGGCCTTGAAACACCGATTCACTGGACACTGTTCCATTGAAGGATGGTAGGGCATGCACATAAATGGAGAACAAGTTTTCATTCCCTTCAAAGAATCTCTCCCAAAGAGGAGCCAATGGCAAATACCCACGTGTCAAAAACATGAAAGCGATCTTTCGGACACGCCTGAACGGAAATTGATGAACATGAGGAACCATTGAAGCTCTCCATAGCAACTCTTCATCTTCCATGTCATGCATTGCATGTGGCTTTATAAAATCTTTTATGCCGATTCGAGTCGTTTTTTTAGCTGGAATAGGATGATTTTCATGATTAGGTTCTATGATTGGTTGTGTTTGTGTCAAGATTTCATGAGGTGTTTGAGGTTGTGGGAGAAAATCTTGAGGTGGTAATGGTTGAAAAAGTGTTTCGACGGCGAGTTGTTGGCGAAGAAAGGTTATGGGTAGATCTTTGAGATAGAAACTGACTGAGATACCGATGACTAAACCGAAACTAAAGAAGAGAAGATGTCTGATTAGGCTATGGAGATACATATGGGCATTGAAGAACCTCAAATTTGTGATAAATGGGCGTTTTTCTTTATCATTCATAATTGTAATTTGTTAGAGAGAGAGATTGAATTTTTTTTTTTTTGGAGAGAGAGAAGGAATATAATGGTTGAATTTTTAAGATAAATGGAAGAATGTTGGTATAGATGAAAGTAATATTTGTTGATAGGAGAGAGAAGAAGAAGAAGAAGAAGAAGAAGAAGAAGAAGAAGAAGAAGTATAATGGTTGAATTTTTGGAGAGAGAATTGAAAGAATGTTGGTGTAGAAGAAAATAATATTTGAGAGAGAGAGAGAGAGAGAGAGAGAGAGAGAGAGAGAGAGAGAGATTCTTGTAACCTACAAAGAAGCTTGGCCTTCCCTTGTAAAAGATTCCTCAACAGTTGGCTCTTTCATTGAACACTGCTAGAAAGAATTAAGAATATATATAATTTAAGAATGAAGATCACTTTGTGAAATTTTTAACATTTGAATCAATTTTTTAAATGGGTAATTTTCAAACTGTCATTGGTATTTTCGGAAATTGAAAAAAAAAAAAAAAAAAAAAAGTGACAAAAGAGTATTCTATATATATCACCAGCATTAAGTGAGACTTTCTCTCTATATATAACCAAGACCAAAAATATGTACAAGTCGCCATTAAAAATTAAAAAAGAAAAAAATATATACGTAAAAATAGCAATAAACAAAAAGCTGGCATTTAGATGACTTATGAATTCAACTTCTACAAACTAGTTCATTGAACACTGGTGACAAGGATCATGTTGACACTCTACTCATATTTTATAAAATCATATACCAAAAAATATATATATTTTATATAATCACTAAAAAACAATGTCTACGAATTTTATTATTATTAAAATCGAAAAGGACTGACCTTCATAAAAAAATAATTTATTTAATTTAATAATGATACACAAATAATTTGATTAAGGGTATTTAAAAAAACCAGTTTCTATTAGTTCATTCACAAGCTTTTTCCATTGAACTTTGGAGACGTGGATCATGTTGACACATGAACCCTTTATAAATATTTTATGTAATCATGTATCAAAAAAATATATTAGAGTAAATTACATTTTGTACCCCTGCACTTTATATCAAATCTCACTTTGATCTCTACACTTCAAATTGTGACACTTAACCTCCTGTACTTTTGATCAAGTGTTACTTTGGTCCTTCTGTTAGTCTCATTGTTAACAGAGGTTAGTCAGATAAAAAATATGTGAGGATAAATTACACTTTGCACCCTTACACTTTACACAAAATTCCATTTTAGTCTATACACATAAAATTGTGACACTTAGCTCCTTAAAAGATAACTTCTATTAGCGTCACTATTAACAGATGGGCCAATGTGACACTTGACCAAAAGTGCAGGGGGTTAAGTGTCACAATTTGATGTGTAGGGACTAAAATGAGATTTTGTGTAAAGTGCAGGGGTGCAAAGTGTAATTTATCCAATATATTTTGATATAATCATTAACAAATAATGCCTATAAAAGTTATTATTAAAATTGAGGAGTCAATTTGTGAAGGGTTCATAAAACTAATTTTAATTTTTTTTGATCTAAAGACACTCTAAAATATTTTATCCATAAGGACAAATTCTCACAAAATGACCAAACTACCTCTATATATATAATATTATTTCCAAACCAACCATCTCATCATTCTCTTACTGCTCATTTCTCTCTCTCTCTCTCTCTCTCTCTCTCTCTCTCTTCGCTACTTGTCTTTGTTGGAACTCTATGGTTTGGAATCGGAGCTTTGTGGAATGGTTGTGCATAGTGAGTTCGATTCCAAATGTGTGTCGTTTATGGAGACGATTATTGAGAAGCTTCACAGCGATGATTCGTCATCATCTTCCTTTAAATCCGATTTTGATAAGAAGCCCAAGTCTTCTCCATCTTCTGTGAAGACCACCACCACCACCACACAGATTCTGATTGGGCATCAATAGAGGAGATGAACAGCTAGTGGCTATCCAACGGATCTGAAGGGTTAGGGTTTCTCTCATTTACCAGAATTGCCTACTTCATTGACAACGACGGCCCTAGAATTTTCTAACTCCTCAAAGCTATTTGACTACCCTAGAAACCACTATTTATTGCATTTTAACCGTCGATCGTCCAATGATCAGAGGGATGAGCTCGCTTGGATGGTCCACGATCTAAGGGTGTCACACCAGATTCAAACCAGATCCAGAAGTTTTGAAGGGTTCCAAATCAAATAAGAGGAACCAGGTCGTGATTCTTTTTTTTTATAATTCCAGTAGAGATTTTCTTAGTTCAGATCTCTTCTTTTTAGGGGGGCTTAGATCTGTTGTTGTTGTTGTTGTTGATGATTGATACCAATGGGCGCCCAAGAGGGCCCAACCCACGGATCGGGGCCTAGTTCACATCCCAGTGATCGAAACCCAATAACTCTGAGAAATCAATACTAGGCTAGAACTAATAACATTCAAACACCTGTCAAGCAGAGGCCTAACCACGTAAGCAAACAAAGATCTTGCAAAGTTATTGCACCCATACATCAGCAATTATAAGGCTCTCATAACATTAAATACGACAACCCATTCATAATGGAGACAACAGACTCACCATGAACGATGCGAACTAAAATATAGACTTTTGACCAACAAAACAGTTTGGAATTGACAAGGAAATGATGAGCAAAGGATATAAAGAAGCTTTCGCAAATGCGTTAAAGGTTAAGTTCTTTATCCCCTTCTTCCCTCATGGTACAATCAATTTATTCTATCCTAACTCGATCATCGAAGTGTTTGTCGGGGGATTACCTACCCCCTTGGACCTTTTTGCAGGCACCATCCATGGACATTAAAGCCGACAGACCCATTAAAAGTGTGGACCAACCTGACCCATCCTCATTCGGAATCGTTGCATCATCAGTTGGCGCCGTCAGTTGTGTTCATTGTCACTAGAGAGAACCTCGTCTTCACCCATCTCTTACGTCATGGTAGATAGTAACGACCAAGTCCATGGCTTCCCAACACAATGCCGACAAACCCATTATAAGCGTAGACCAACCTAATCCATTCTCCTTCGGAACCGTTGCATCATAAGTTGACATCATCTGTAGGGAGCTCAAACTCCGGTTAACAGTTGTGTTCATTGTCACTGGAGGGAACTCTGTCCTCACCAATTTCCTACGTCAGGGTGGATGGTAACGACCAGGTCCATGGCTTCCCAACACAATGCAAGCAGACTCATTAAAAGTGTGGACCAACCTGACCCATCCTCCTTCAGAATCATTTGCATCATCAATGATGATGATGATGATGATGATGAAATAGATTGCAATAAATTAAAAAAAAAAAGTTGACAGATACGACAGATCTGTTCAAAATTTGAACAAATAATAAAATTTGTTCAAAATTTTAACAGATAAGATATTTAAACATATAGATTTAAACAGATAAGTGAAGAAATTGAACAGATAACAAAATTTGCATAGATATTTGAACAAATAAGGAATTTCAGCATACATACATTCCAACAGATATATACAAATATAAGAAATAGTCAAAACATTAAACAGATAAAAAACTATTTGCACAAATCATCAAAAAAATTAAACAAATAAAATATTTGAACAAATAATTAAAAAAATTAAATAGATAGATTAAGGAGTAAAATTAGAAACAAAATTTCCTCCAAAATAATAAATAAATTTCTCACTAAATTATTTCACAAAATGTGGATATCTTATCAACAAAAAATATTCATAGAGTCTAATGCCTTAAACAATTGTTAGATTATACTTTTTAACAATTTTCTCATTTGTTAAATGGACTAGACAATCCAATTTGATTATATTAGGGGTGCTCAACGGATATATCAATTCGCCTAAATGGACCGAAGCAAACTGATCCGCTACATTTTGGACGGATGCGTGATGACAAGCGAACGGATACAGATTGATACAGGTTAATTTTCTCCAATCCGCTTAGTTTTGGATGAATGGCGGATTGGAGGTTCCCAAGCCACAATTGAACTGCGGCCACCCCTAGTTTAGAGTCATTGTTAACAATTTGTTGGATAATTATCCATGTTTGTAGTCAATTTTAATAAGGCAGATTGGATTGTTATCCCAAAAAAATAATAAAAAATTTATGTTGATAGGTTAATGTAAACCATCAAATCAATTTGCATCCATCCGTCAATCCACATCCTCCAATCCAGCGGATGGTTGCGGACTGATTTTCTCTAATCTGCCTAGTTTTGGGCGAACGACAGATTAAAGGCTTTCAGGCTGCAACCGAACTACGAGCAACCCTAAATTATATACTTGTTATCTAGTTTGTTTGAAATTATACTTTTTCTTCCTTATGTTTAGCCATCATTTTTGACTTTGGTCTTTAAATAAATTTTTTTTTTCACTTTAATCATTCATGTTTTAATTTTTTAAAATTTTATTTTAAAAATTAACTTATGTCCAAAATAAGTTATTGTTTGTAACTTATTAGTGATTTTAGAGTGAGACCATCACCTATTGTACAGGAACTATATGCATATAGCCTCTGCTTATTTGTTAGGAATTTGGGAAAGAGATGGAAATTTTTTGATAAAATCTAATTATATTTACATTTTATCAGTATATTTTCCTTTTATTTTTAAATTTTTATTTAAATTTATGATTCAAATATAGGCGTAATAAATTTTGTTTTCAATACTTTTCAAGCACTCTAATGTTCAATTACTTTTAAATAGAATTACTTTCCAAACTCTACCGTGGTTACTCTACTTAAAATGTAGAGCTCTTTATTCGATATTAAGTTCCCACGCAACCAAAGCCTTATTTGAGATTATTTCATAATTTTTTATTTTTTATCTCATATTTTAGTTTTTTATTTTATTTTAAAAAAACACCAAAAATCTACTTCCCAAACCAACCTTTTTTTTTTTTTTTTTTTTTTGGGTAGGAGGGAGGGGGAGGGGGGGGGGGGAAGTTACTAATAAATCCTAAATGTTGAAATTGTGCTCCATTTGGTCCCAGAATTTTTCTTGTGATCCATTTGGTCCTTTTTGTTGTTGAATGACAGAAATACCACTACTTATTCCTTTTTCAACACGTGAACAGTTGTATGGATTAAGTTGGTTGTGCGTGTGCTTGTGTCATTTAATGGTATAGTAGCTTTTTTGGGTGGGTGTTGGTCACGTGCCACAACCCCATGTTGTTGTGAGTTGGAAGATTTCTTGCCACGTGTCACGGTTAGGGTGTTTGCTGGGTGCCACAATATTGGAAAGTATACTAAGACTTTTTGTGCTTTTTTACATTGGAGGGATGCATTCCACGTGATATAAAGACTCACCCCGACCCGTTGATAGTTCAAAACCCTAATACGTATCTAGTAACTACCATATTTGATTGTGGATTAGGTATGATTTCGAAACCCTAATTTAGGGGCAATTCCAATTATGTTGTTTCCAAAATTTGAAAAATTGAGTTTGATCTTGACGATCGTCCATGAATCATGATCGACAGAATAAGTTGTGTGTGTGTCGTCGAATTGTTGGCACTGTTATATAGCGACATTCGACGGAAGTGAAAATGGGGAACGGTGAGAGGAGTAGAAGTCGGTGTTTAGATTTGTCAGTAGTGGCTGAAACGGTAACGGGGAAAGGTATGTGCTACCAGATTTTGGTTTTTTTTTTTTTTGGGTGCAAATTGTTGCGTTATTTGTTCAAATAATAGTTGGTTTTGGGTTGTTGATATGTATTTGATGTTTCGTAACAGATGATAGATGTTTGTAAAATGTTGTTGTCATTATCTATGTATGTATATATATTGTATAGTGTAATAGTATTGGGTTTCGTATGTTAGGGTGCAGTTGACAGATTCTTATAACCTATGTTTGGTTTTGGCTGTTATTTCTGAAGTAAAACAGATTACTTTGTGTATGTTATGGGTACGTTGGTGTTGGGTTGTTTGTTTACACATTGTGACATTTCTCTGGTTAGAAAGTGATTCGCATCTTAGGGATTAGGTTGTGATGTTGCACAGGCGATGTAGGTAATAGGGTACGTTGGTGTTGGGTTTTGTTGGCTGTTAAATGCCTCGTTAAGTTCGTAACGTGGCACGTGTTGGCCATGTGATATGCGTGTGTGTAGTATGTGTGTGTGTGGTGTCAGGTATATACACTGCCACTAATTATGTAGTGTACGGAATGGGTATGTATCACGCGGATTCGAAACATTTGCTATCATGGATTGCAATGTTCTTTTTATGAATTGTCAATTGTCAAATTTTAGCTTGAAAAAAGTCTTGATATCTCTTCACCATGTTGGTTATGTGTGTTGTGTGGCTGAATGGATTGATCAAGTTTTTTTTGTGGGATACGTGAATGTATGTTGTGGTATGTATAAGTTGGTGTGATGTTGTGAACTTGGTTCGGTGGGGGTTGTGTTATCGTATCGGGTTCCCTTGCATGTTATTTGTATATGTATGTTATGAAATTTAAATGTTCCTATTTTGGTCATAGTGTGTGTGGTCAAGTTGTGGGTGGTGGATGTTGTAGACACCCCATTTTTGACCACCCTTAAGACTTAGGCACTACTGACTGCTTACTTAGTGATGTAGGCTATGCTATGCAAAGGGTCGATTTATTTGGTAAGGAGAGCATCAAATCCAAACCTCATGCCTCTTTTTTTGAACCAAAACTATTTTGAATGGTTTTTAGACCTTAAGGCCCTCTCTTTCAAAATGTTTTTGAAATAAAGTTTCTACGATATTCTGACGCTCGCATTTCGTTAAATGTTGCACCTTTCGGTAAACCGAGCAAGGACAAAGTGGAAATGAATGAGAGAGAGGTGAGCTCTTTGAAAAATCTTTCAAAACACCTTACTTATGGGTTTGGAGTTGAAGAAAATTAGAGGAGAGGGAAGAAACCTAGGTGGGGAAGAAGATGGGCATAAACCGCTAAGAGAGAGTCGAGCAACACTCGCTAAATTAGGCCTATCCATTCGTATACATGGATTTCATCTATGGGACCACCACCATTAGAAAAAACACTTTCGGGGCTTCATTTTACAATCAAGAATCTCCTAAAGCCAAGTCCGGATGGGGGAGATATGGCTGGTTGAAGTTGGGCATCAATCCGGATAAGATCAAAACTGAGCGGCTTCACTAAAAGAGAGATATCTCTTAGCAAAGTTTGATTTTTAATGTGAGACCACCACCATTTGAAAGCTTACTTCCGGGGCTTCAATTTAGACACAAGAATGATCTGCAAAGGAGTCAAGATGAAGGAGATATTCCCATTTGAAGTTGAATCTGGAGAGTAGATTTTCTGTGCTGGCCATTGGTGAAGGGTGTTGGCCATGGATGACGCAGTGCAGGCCATTGATGATGCTTTCCGGCCACAAATGATCCCCTGCCGGCCAACAATGACAAAACTCAGATTTTTCCACATTTTTACCTCTAGCTGTGTCCCATACTGCTCCAGATATTTCTGGATTGATATTTTTAGCAAAAGGTCTTGTATATTGCTATATAGGAGCCATTTTCTCTCATATTCAAGGGTTAGCAATTGTGGGAGGCTCTCTCTCTAAAAAATCCTCTCTCTCAAGAAAATTTTCAGAGCAAAATCTCTACCTCTCTCTCTAGAATTCTCTCACTCTTGCTCTTTTGTGCATAGAAGTAGAGAATCACAACTAGTTTGCTAAGGCATCCTTCATCAAAGTTGCACATCTTTGGGCTGAGGTCCCTTAGAACCTATTTTTGGGTTGTTGGAAGGTTGTTTGGCTCAGAAAAGAGGTTGATTTGCTGCTGTGCTTCAAAGGTAACCTCTTATCCCTTTTAAGCTCTTTGTGCACTATGGTTTTGCCATAGTTTTCAACTACTTTGGGGCTATTTTTGGGGTGGTGTTAAACTACAAAAACCTCTGTTTTTCCTCTATTTTTCAGTCCTAAAAATGGTGGTTTAAGCCTTGTTTGGTTAGGGAGGTGTTTCCTCCCTTTTGCTCATTGGCTTGTAAAGCCTTTTGAGCTATCTTTCAAGCTTTTCAAACAATCTCTTTTTGGCCTTAAAACCACTGAATTCCAGAGGAATTTCAGTGGTGAAAAGGTGGTCTTGAGGTCCAAAATAGGAGGGGGTGGTCCCCCCTCTTCATCTCTTGTTTGCTTGTGTTGATGGCCCACCAAATGAGCATGTGTTTTTACTTCTTTGTGGCTTTGTTCAAGCATATTTTTGTGGCTTTTTAGACCTGCCATAACTCTATTTTAGACTGGTTTAGTCACTGGTTGTTTGTATCTAGCACTTGTAGTGCAATTTTGCTTACTAGCTTAACATGTCTAATGAGTTAGTCCATCATTCTAGCATGTGTTAGCTTGGCTCCAACACATTTTTGCTCATGTTTTAGCATGCTTTAACTCTGATTTGGATGGTCTTGATCATATGAGGCTTGCTTTTTATAGCTTTAGTGTAAATGCCCTTAATTAGCTTTGAGTTTCAAGGTCTTTAAGCATGCTTTGCTTGAGGTATTTGCATGCCATAGAATTATTTTATATGTGATTTCAGAGCATATATCATTATAATAGTCACACATATATCACTCTTTCAATGTGTTTAAAATTTGAGCTTTGTGCGTTGCTTGCGAGCCATAAGTTGAGCATGCTTTCCTTACTTCTTGAGCCTGAGTTTCAACATGATTAGGCCACTATTTTGGCATGTTTGAGGTCTGTTTAGGCATGGTTTGATCATTTGAGCATTGTATTGCATGGTCCAAGTGTTGTGTCCTTCACTAGCTTTGATGCTTAGGCCTTTAAACATGCATTATATGGGTTGTTTGTATGATTTTAAGTTACTTAGCATGTTATTTCAGTGCTGAAATGTCTGTCATTGCACTCCATGGTTCAATTTTTCATTTGCTTTGAAAGAGGTCTTTAGCCCCATATTGGCTTGAGCATGGAATTGAGGCTCTCATGCCTAATGGTTTTAGCCTTCTCTTGAGGGTTTCTACTAACCAAAAGCATGAGACTTCTTTCATGCTCAAGGTGCTTGTGGTTGAGGCCATCTTTCTCATTAGAGGACTTTCACATTTGGACTTAACCAATTAAAGAATGGTTGGTAATGTTAAAATGTGTAAACAAGAATCGAGCTAAGTAAAACATGTCAAGATAAGCATGTTACATTTGCATTGTATTGTGTTCAATCGAACGTCATATTGAACACAAGGTGAATCGGTCCATTTCATACTCAAGTGATGAAAATGGGCCTATTCCCTTTGTCACCATTGCCTTTAATCACCCTTGATAAGGTAGTGGTCTTAGTGTCTTATTTGTTGTGCATTCATTGAATTTGTGCAAGTTGGATCCTTGGCCATTATGCATTGCATGCTTGGTTGATGGTTTTGGATCCAATGGTGCCTCTCCTTTGATGTTTTGAGATAATAAGGAGTGGCACAACACATACATGCCCTAGGGAGACCCTCTCTTTCCTCTGCTTTGTGCTCTGTTGTAGTTTGGTGTAACAGCACGGCCACTGGTGCACACCCCAGCATGGATTTGGTAAGTTTCAGCAGCAAGTCCTTGAAGACATCTTGCAAATAGAGTCTCAAGCGAGAAAACCGGAAGGCTTTTCGGGGCGAGAAATCGAATGCGAACATGCATATTCAACTTCTTCAAACAGAGCTGAGGTAGCATAATTTGGTGCTTTTCTTATTAGTTAGCATTTCAATTTGTAATTTAATTAATTAATTTGTTAATTAGTTAATTGTTGTAATAATTAGTTGTAGCTAGTTATTATTTGGTTGTGTAATAATTAGTCTAATTAGATTATTAGATTAGTTGATTAGCTTAGCATAGCTAGCCTATCTTATTCATTTGGACCCTCTGTCGAGAGGGCAAAATGTTATAATAAGGGTGCGTGTGTGTGTGAATGTCTTCCAACTTCACGTCTTTCTCCCTTTTATTTATTCGCTTTCGGTGGTTAGACTAGAGTATATTTTAATTAACATACCTTATGCTATGGATGTCTACATCATTCATTCGTATTGCATGCACCGAGCTTGGCACATCATTCAAACTGCATTGTATTTCAATACCTATTTGAATACATGTTATCAAGTTGCATTCATATACTATTTTAGATAGCCGAGCCTATTTAGTTGCATTTTGCATACGTTGCATTATGCATCTTGAACATAACTAGGATCATGCATGATTTCTAACTAGTTTTTTGTTTTGGCTTGGAGTACACTGTGAGTGTTTATGCTTTGGCATCCTTGCATGTGTGTAAGTGACTGCCATGATAGCATGCTTGCCATGAGGCTATGTGCTTAAGTGATTAACTGCATAAATGCCTGTGGATGAAAGCTTTATTGCTTGAATTGGAACAATTCATCAAAATGTGCGTTTTAAGCCCACTCGTTTGTGGTAAATCATGTTTTTAAGCCCACCTGAGGGTGGCAAATCCGCATTTTAGCCTACCTGAGGATAGCAACTTCAAACCATTTTCGAAAAACAAACATGAGATGTTTTGTTCCAAATTGAGTGATTTAGTCTATACTTGTATGCTGTACGCATCACATAGTAATTCTAGATTAATAACCAGAATAAGAACACATGTGTTTTCAAAACAACATATCATGTTAGTGGAGGCCGATCATTGATCGGGCGAGCGGGGGTGCTCATTTCAAGACCTTCCCCTCTCGTACCCAAGTTCCCGAGCCGAGGCAACTTTGGTGATGACAGATACGTGGCCTTAGGCACGAGTCAGGGGGTCCTAAATTTCCCAAAACAAAATATTTAGGTGGCGACTCTATAATCTGGCAATGCAATCTAGTTTGGCATTTTTGATTCAAAATCTGATTTTCCAAAATGATTTGCCAGATTGGACTCTTTGGTGATTTATCAGTCTTACATTGCACTTTGTGAGATTAGATTCAGAACTGTGACATGAGTCCGAACTATAGTAGCTAGAACCCAAATTTGCGCCCTCTTCGAAAAGGGGGATGTGTGGAGGAAGTTCGGGCGGTCCACAGATGTGTGTGGTTATGTTGTTAGATATAATGAATCATATGGCAACATCTGTGGTGTTGGTTATGTTGATTTCGATAGCGTATTGTATTGCTTGTGCTATTGCAGATGTTGGCAGTAATAGGAGTTCGTGGATACGTTCATGTGAACGGAAACGTCTTAAAGGTGCAGATGGTTCGAAACCAAATAGAATGGGTGTCAACATGCAAGGCCGCATATTGTTCAAGCAAATGAAAGTCGTCCACCAAGCAGTCGGTGAACGTGGTGGTAAGGCTGTTGCTGGTCTGTTACGCAATGCACCCACAAGGATTAATTTTCGTTCAAACATTGCAGGCATCATGAAGCTTGTAATAACATCTTCATTGAGGGGGGGTCACTTTGAACAGTTGAAGATGACTCCATTTTGGATAATGATTGAGGCTATTCGAATTAATAAACTAAATCATAATGATTTCAGGAAGTTTGACGAGGTGATTTTGAAAATCATACGGGCATACGACAAACATTGTGACACATTCAACATTGGTGGGAATTTTGTGAAGCTTTGTAGGAGCGAGATAAGACTTCTATTGGGGATTCAGTGTGGGACTAGCCACCTTGATATGTCTCCTTGTCAAAGATCGACATCGGATTTCATTCAGCGTAAGAGTCATAACACTTTGCGTATAATATTGAAGCTCATGAAGACATTGTTCGAAGAAGCGGTGCGTGGGCATAGTAGGGTCGACGAGGAGAACACAGCGAAGTTGTTGACGTTGTATGCGTTTAGAAAGCTGTTCTTCGCTAATTTTGGTGAGACGATAAGTTGGGCTTTTGTGCGATATATTAATGACCTGAAGACTGTCCCACATACGATTGGACTGGTGCAATACTGCAAACGTTGATGGGTTCAACCAAAGATTTCCACTGTACACCGGAGAAGGTCACTAGATGTGTGGTTGCATTGCTAGTATGTCTGTGAGTTATTTTGCGAATGTATTAATTGTGGTATGCATACATGTGTTGTTTTATTATTATTTATACAATTTAATGAGTTTTATAATTGTTACGTAGTACTGGCTTTGCAAACATTCAACGATGGTGAATCTTGAAATGGAAAATATGTTCCCAAGATTTCTTAAATGGGATATTGGTGCATGGGTGAGCAGGATGCGAGGTTTGGATTTTGCAGCTCCGGGCAAATACCAGGTACATGATACATAGTTAGATGTGCAAAGTTTTTTCACATTTCTTAATAGTTGAGGATGGGCGTGTGAAATCTGGTGTCGTGAACAGTCCGTTACATAACCCAATGAGTGATGTGGCAGGTGACACCGAATTGGAGAAAGCATTGAAGACAATTGCAGACATGGAGATGCAAAACAAAACCAATGAGGGGGCGGTTGCGAAGTTGGAAGAGGAAGTTGTGAGGTTGATGAGTAAAATGGAGATATAAGCCATGAACATTGTTAGTGGGTTCAGGTGTGTCATGAAGGTGAAAGATGATGAGATACAAAAACTACAAAATGAAAATAAAGAATTGTGACAAACAATAGCAATGTTGGAGGACAAGCTAGTTGACCATCAAGTTCACAATGTCACACAAGCTTTTCGTAAATTTGACGTGGATAATATGGATGCGAGTCATGGCCTAGCCGGTAATGGGGTCAATGTGATGGTGGTGCACGATGTCACACCTATCCGAGTTGGTATGAATCCTGATGACAGTGTTAGACATGTAGATGTAGACACAATGTTAGATTCTATTCTAGCTCCAGAACGTAATATGGGTGATGTGAGTTTGTTAGATCCTGAAGTGGAAGTGTTTCCTTACGTGATTGAAGGTGGGCAGGGCGTAGGTGTAAGAAATTCATTTGTACACAACATTAAGTCCAAAGTCAAGAAAGAACTAAGACTAAAAGATTATGACTACTCGTTATTTTGTGAACGTGGAAAGAAAACAATCATAACCATGGACAAGGGTAAAGAAGTTGACAAGTATAATGTGAAAGACACTATTATTGATGTGGACACAGTTGGTGTGCCTACAAAAAAATGGTCTGGGTTCGATATGAACAACCAGTTTGGGGTATGAGAAATGATGACAATTGAAAAGAAAGAGAAAACAACAAAGGCTTGCGAACGGAATGGTGACGAATATGTACGGGTGCACAACCCTACTTGCTTGTTTTGTTTTGTTAACGTTATTCCGTTTAATCGTTGTGTTTGTTTTTAAAGGCTGTCATGTGAGTTGGTATCATGAGTGTTGTGTCGATGTATTTTACCGATATCAAAAATCTTGTACGGGGAGATAGTATCCATAACAATGTAAGATGTTGTATTCCGACAGTGTTACATGTGTTGGGTTGTTTTTTGATTTACTAAAAATGTGATGTGTCATATGTAGTTATATAGTTGAGTTGTGTAATGAATGTACTATTGTTTCACTGCAGGTAATTGATGCGTATGTAGATATATTGTTGACAGAGCAGGCGCATATGGCTGCAAGTGATGATTTATTGGACAAATCGTACTTCTTCAGTAGTATTTGCATGGTGAGTAATATGGTGTGACTGTTGTACGATATGCAGTTTACGGATGTCTGTTCTTACAGCCTCTAGTTGTTTTGTAGGATGTTATCAAAACCAGCAACACGAAAACAATAAAAAGTTATGTGCTGAAGAATATTGCTTTATCTAAAAATTATGGGTACATTCTTTTCTCCATATGCAACCAATCACGTAGAACTCTCGTGGTCCACGACGTAGAGAACGAAAGTTGGAGGCATTTTAATACGATGAGACAACGGTCAAACAACAAAATAGACATGCATTACACTGAAGCGCTTGTACTAGTAATATGAACATGTAATTTTTTTTAAAAAAGTGGTTAGTTCTGAAATGACTATGAATATGTTGTGGTGTTCTCATTTGGGGGAGGGCTTTGTTTGTGACAGAAGGAACGTGTGTCAAGTGTAATGAAATAGTAATTATGGGAGGATGGAATGGACGAGCTTAGTATCGTTGATACCTTCAACCACCCCTTCGAGTCTATTGCAAACTACCTCTAATAGAGAGCGGACTCGTAAGTATACCGAGGGTAACACCGGTACTTAATACATTTTTTTAGGGTAAAATGTGTAATATAATTAACAATTTGTCATTTTGTTTTCCCAATGCAGACTTGATTATGCAGTTATTGTTTGTGCAGTGATGCGACAGTATGTGCACCATGTTAACGCAGGGCATTCATTGCAAGGTAACAATGACATCGTGTTACGAGCAAACATGGTGAAGGGATTTGTGAACAACCTGATCAGGGGGCCAAAAGATTAGTTCTGTTTGCACTGCTTTTAGGCGCATAAAAACAATATCGTACATCTATATATTTTTTATTAGGAAGGTGGTATATGCATTGTGTTTTTGTTATGTGGACTCTACGGTCACAACTTTAGTCTGGTAGTGTAACAAGCCCGCGGGGGACCTCGCTACTGTTCGGACTCCCTTTTTTGTGTTACGGTTCTAAATCTTGAACCAAAGAGTCCAACTCTGGCAAATCGTTTTGAAGAAAAACAGATTTTGAAAAAGTAGTGCCAAACATGGACTGCTTTGCCAGATTACAGAGTCGCCACCTAAATATTTTAAAATGGAAAATTTAGGAAACCCTGACTCGGTGCCGAAGGCCACGTGTCCGTCATAACCAAAGTGGTCTTGGCTCGGGAGCTTGGGTACGATCGGGGAAGGTCAGCTATGAGCACCCCCTTTCGCCCGGTCCGAAGACCGGCCTCTACTAACCGTGATATGTCATTTTGAAAGCATCGTGTGCTCTTATTCCAATTATTAACCTAGAATTATTATGTTATGCGTACAACAAACAAGTATAGACTAGATCGCCTAATTTGGGAATAAACATTGCATATCCGTTTGTTTTGAAAATGCTTTGGAATTTGCTACTCACAAGTAGGCTAAAACGCGGATTTCAATGAGTTTTCCAACTCAAGCAATCCAACCTCCACCCACAGGCATTCAAACAGTTTATCTCACATAAGCATTTAGCCGCATGGTAAGCATACTGTCATGGCAACATTCACACGCATGTGGTATGCTAAAGCGTAAAATACTTACATCGTACTCCGTGCCAAAACAAGAAACTAGTTAGCAAACATGCATGACCTAGTTCATGTTAAGTGGCTAATGCAACACAGGCGAAGATGCAGTTTAGAGTAGGCTCGGTTATCCTAAACATGGCATGTGAAATGCACTTTATTCGATGCACGTATTCAATTTGGAATTGAAAATATAATGCAGTTTGTATGATGTACCGAGCCCGATGCATGTCAACAAATGCATGGATGCACGCATGCATAGCATAAGGTATGCTAATTTAAACGTGCCCTAATCTACCATCATAAGCAGGTAAATAAAAGGGAAGAAAGAAGTGGGGGTTGGAAGACATACACACCACTCACCCACACTTATTACAATTATGCCCTCGCGCAGAGGGTCCAAAAGAATAATACAAATTAATTAAATTAACAAAATAATTAATCTAAGAAAAACAGTAAACCGCCTCGGGGCGAGGGCCCAATGCATGCGTGCTCGGATTCCGCTCGGAATTGCACTGCCATGCCTAGCTTGCCTCTATTTTCCCTGCTTTTCACCTCAGAAGACTGCTAAAGTCTCAGAACCACTTCCTTGGATGCTGGGGATCACCACCGGCTGAGAGGAAACACCACCGGCCGAAGTATGTGGTCACCGGCACAAAATTAATCCATCGGCCATGAGTTGACTGCCGGTCGGCACTAAACATTGCCGGCTAGCACTGAATATCTGCAGAACCTGCAACTCACAGTAGCAGAGGGCAAAAACTTGCATGGCAATGTAATTCCAACAATGTGTGCACCAATCATGCCCCTTATCATATTTGTGACTCAAAGGGGCATGTGCCTCGATTCTCGGGCCACCAATCACGCATTCCCATGCATGATAGCCCAAGGAACCAAATGTGCACTTTCAATCTCAAATGCATGCAAACCAAACAAACCAAAATCTCAATCCCCATCACCGAATCAAGGGACAAGGAATACATGTTGATGCAATGTGACCTAGCCATGTTAGCTATCATGCAATATGAACAATGCCATGTACTTATGTAAAGCATACAAGCCAACATGAGGTAAATATGCAGGCAAGTAAATGATGACCTTAAACATGTTCTAGGCAATCCCAAATAGGCCCAAAATCAGTGGCCAAAATGCTAAGTATAAGAGCTACCACACACACACACATGCATATGTTAAGGTATCAACTTGAGCATAAACAAGCAATTCTCGAGCGCACTCAAAAGAGGCTAAGTGTGGACAACTAACATGCATTGTAAAGCTCTGAAATCATGCTAAACATGGTGTCCAAACCAAGCAACAAAGCAAGCTAAACATGCAATTAAGGTCCAAGCACTTAAGGCAAGCCAAAGGGCTTAAACCAAGGTCAAACCCACCAAGCCTCACGAGGCCAAGGGGACTCAAAATAGGTCAAAGACAGACCTAAACAATACTCAAGGAACACCTAGATGGCATCTAAATGGTCCAAGTATAAAGGCACATACAAAGGCCAAAACATGAGGCATACAACATGCGCTTTTAAAGTAATAAAGAGGCAACTTAGGCAAGCATGCAAGCACACCAAAGGGACTGAAATGACATGCCAAATGGTTCCAAACCATCAAAATGAGGTAAGCAACGCATGTTACATATGCATACTCAAAGGCTAGCAAGCCTAAAATGCAAAGGGGCTATATAATGCATGCCAAGATCAACCCAAATGACTATGGACAGAGCTAAAACATGTCAAAATAAGCACAAAACATTCATAAGTCTAAGCCTA
Source organism: Camellia oleifera (assembly GCA_022316695.1). Taxonomy (NCBI): domain Eukaryota; kingdom Viridiplantae; phylum Streptophyta; class Magnoliopsida; order Ericales; family Theaceae; genus Camellia; species Camellia oleifera. Next base: position 111,989,525 of record CM039313.1, on the reverse strand, counting down.
AAGCATGCTCAAATAAAGGCTAACAACCTAAGGTATGTTAAGGCAATACAAGGCATTACATGGCAACTATGCTAAGCACGCATAAGGGACCAAAACCAACACATAGCAATGTTAAATCATGATATAATAAGCATGGAAAACAGTCCATACATGCTCAACACACACTCAAGCACAATGCTCCCTCAAGAGGCAAAACTTGCCCTTTTCAAGGACATCAAGGAGAGGGGGTGACCCCTTCCTTCTTAAGACTTCAAGGCATCATCTTCACCACTGAAATCCCTCAAGATTTCAGTGATGAAGAGACCCAAACACCAAAATCCCGGATCTCAACAAAATAGCACAAAATGAGGCCTTTTCAAGGCCTAAGGGTGGTCAAACCTCCCCAAAGCACAAAGTACCCTTAATAAACTATCAAGAGGACTAAAAAATAGAACTTTTTTGTATTGAACACCAAGCACAAAAACAGTTCAAAGATAGGTAAAAAAGGAGTGCAAGAATGGGGTAAATAAAGCAAGTTTCTCACCCTTGTTGACCTTCTTCACAAATGTTGACTTTGTTGCTTCCTTGAGCTCCAAACCAGTCAAGAACAGCAAGAATAACCTCTTGGGACCTCAGTAGCCAAGGGAAGGTGAAATACTATGTGCTTGTGTGCAATAATAAGACACAAACACACACAAGGGCAAGAGAAGAAGAGGTATAGATATAGGTTAGATACACCAAAGCAAACCCTAAAAACCAGAGCTCTTCCTTCTCCTCTCCAATCTTTCTAACCCTAAAGCAAGGGAGACAAGGCCTCCTCTTATAGAGGAGGCAATCTTGTAAGCTTAGTCACTAAGCAAAACAAGAGAGGCATCCCTCCATACACGTGTATGGAGGAGGAGCCAATGCCATACAGCTGCCTCAAAATATCTCATAAAGCAATTGCACAGTAGTCGGCAGGGCAAAATTGTCATTTTGACAAAATTGACTGCCGACCGGCACAAAAGAGTGCCGACCGGCACAATATAGTGCCGGTGGCAACACCAACCAGCCGGTGGCCTCTAGCTAGTGCCGGTGGTGTGTGGGGATGCCTTAAAAGGCATTCCCTGCCCCTCCAAGGCAAAGCACAAGTGTTTGGTGCAAAACCAGACACAAAACAGTCGAGTTCGGAGGTCCTGAGGCAAGGCGCGTAGCCGAGAACTCCGGGAGCTCCAAACGAACACGAACATGGATAATCACCGAGTGTTCAAGCGGTGACGTCCAAGTCTTGAGGACGGTCAAAAATGGGGTGTCTACAGGTAGTAATTATGATGTGGGTACACGATAAACGTGAATTTTATTTTTGTTTTATGATTCTTGGGTGGCCATTGTATTTTGATAAGTTTGGTATTGAAACTAGTAGTTGTGAATCAAAATTATGTGTGTTCGTTTGTTGATGTTGTTGATTAGTGGTGTGTTGGGTGGACGTTAAACTAGGTGGGTATGTTTGACAAGTAGCAATATGCATATACAAAAATTAGGCATTTGGTAGGCTAATGTATTTTCTATGATTGGCGTTTAGGACTTGCGTTTTGAAGTGGAGTTGTTGCACGCATTCGGTGGTGTTTTATGTGTGTGTTGGTAGTGGTTGATTGTTTAACCGGTGCCACATTATACAAGTAGATGTTGTTATGTGCTGGGTTATGTGTTGATCGTGTTGTGTGGTGTACATGCCATCTTACTATCTTCAGCAAACGTGTGTTAAGAAAGGTACAAAATCTCAATGTGGTGCAGGTTGTATTTGTTGACAGTTTGGTTGAAATGTGGCACATGTGTGCTGTTTGGTAAGCGTAACGAAGTGCAATATAGAAATTTTGTGAAGATGTACTATTGTAACAATCATGGATCACACAGCACACACATCCTAAACTTGGGGGGAGTAGTGGGATATATTTGAATGGGTTGTGGCATGTACAATGTGTGCGATGCGGCACACTGCATCATAGTTTGAGGAGTTGTTCAATGGGTGTATGTGTGCCGACCGATTAGTTGGTCAGCATACGTAATGAAATTCGCGAGAATGTAAATGTGTATTAGGCAACCTAAATTGGGCCGTGAAATGAATGTGAACATATTTTACCTTAACAATTATGTAACACAAAACACATATACACAAAAACTGAATTATGGAAGAATAAGATAAATATCAATGTTTCACTGAACTAAATTTTTTTTAAATGCATTGCAATGGTGGGAATAGTTGAATAAGTGGTTCGTTTGGGGGTTGTGTGCCACCCATTTATTTGTTCAACTTACATAATAAAAAACTGCGTAATACGCAAAATGTCGTTGTACGGTAGGTGGGGTGTTTGGGCCACCCATTTATTTAGGTAAACGATTTAAACCTTGGTGACAACTTCGAAACGAAAACACTAGAGAGCTATTCGCATGAAGTAAAGGCTAAATTCGTTCTTTGCTTGTCTTACTGTTGTAGTTCCCCATGTGTTGACAACGTCCGCAACGAATTTGTTGTATTTCTTCCCCCTTGACAGAATTCATTTTTTCTTTGGCCTTCCCAGTGGTCGTTTGACAATTGATGGGTGTATGATGAGGTCTTCAGTGTTGAACGGTGGTTTCTTAACAGTTGGGATTGGAGTTATGCTTGAAGCGTATGACAAATGATATTCAGACACATGGTAAAATGGTTCAACCAATTCATACAAATCTCGTCCATTATCACAAATAGCAACCATCGCGTATGCATAGGGAACCGTTTAATCTGCTACTGAAAACACGAACACGTTCTCCTGCCAAACATCCACAAGTACTGATGGGTACGAATGGACCTCGTACACATTCTTATTTGATTGGCTTACAAGCCACGCCCTGCCTTTGTTGTATGCTTTTACTAATTGAGACTCCATTTGGGGGCAAAGAACTCCAGGCCATGCTGATGCCTTACATCTGTGTTTTGACATTTGATCCATAATTTTTGTCCTAATGATGTCAACCATCTGCGTGATTGGGAGGTGTCGTGCCTCGTGGATCCATGAGTTAAATGACTTAGCAGCATTTGAACATATCTCGCTGTATCGATCACTCCTAAAAACAAAGACGACATGAAAATGTATGTTCATGTAAATGTAAACAAATAAGGTGTTTATGTTGCGGGATATGTATTTAATTTGTTTCACTATGTTCATGAACGGTGCATACCGGAAGTAAGCGTTTACCCAATACAGCGGGGGTCAATCTTTCAGAACAGCCATTGCCACGTTCCAACCCGATGTCTTGAACTTTTCTAAACTGGAATTGAATGCTGTTATAGTCGGTGTATATACGCATACTCGAAATTTGCCTAGCAGTTCGACACAATGCATCTTGCTAGCGTATCGCATCTTGTCTTGCAAGTTCCATTGCAAATGTTGCAAGCAAAATGCATGATTGGCATAGGGAAATGTGTTTGGAATTGATTCAAGGATGCTTGTGTATCAGTCTAATATGAATGTAAGCGTCTTGTCCGTTGTAACCACGTGAGCCAGATGTTCCAAGAACCACGCCCAATTTGTTATGTTCTCTGAATCGACAATTGCTATTACCAAGGGGAATAACCCTATGTACAAAATTGTTAGTGGGTTCAATAAACGGATGACAACATAAACATCATTGAATTCAAAAGAAACACATATAGTGGGTGTTTGGGAAGTGGCTGTTTCAGAAGCTTTTTGGCTTTTTGGCCATTTTAGTAGGCTATTTTAGTTTTTGTGTTTGGGAAGATAAGATAGATTTTTATTTGAGTTGTCGTATTGAAAAATGTGTTTGAAATGATGTTTGAGGTTGAAATTACAAATTTGTCCCTAACCTCACTTTTTCCAAAATTTGTTTAAAGTGGCAAAATTGTCATTTACTAAATATACCTACACTGTGCCTACACTGTGGGACTATGCTAAACCTACATTGTGCCTACACTGTTAACGTGACAATGTAGGCTGCCTACTGCCGATTTGTGAATTTTTTTTTTCTTAATATAAATCATTGGTTTAGGGTATTTGAGGCCATTTGGCTTTTTTGGTGAGGTTATTTTAGCCTCAAAGTGGGTTTCCAAACACCCCCATAATTATGCCGTTATGAGACTGTGTGGTATGAATGAGTAAAACCTTGATTGCTATCCTTCGCAGTGGCAGCTAGCAAGTTGCCTTTGAATTTCCCCTTCAAAAAGGTACCATCCAGGAATAGTAAAGGGTGGTAATGAGTGAAACCATCAATCCATGCTTTGAATGATATGAAATATTGTACAAGCCAGTGATTTTGGTTGTCATAATCAATGTTAATGTAACTGGCCAGATTGTTTTCCATAATAGAATTGCTATACTACCGTAATTGATCAAACAAAATGGAATGTGCACCGAACATTTTTCCCCGAGCTTTTTCAACACCCAACCATGCTAATCGATAGCTTATCTCTAATTCGTAATCTTTCTTCAAGTCATAAACAACATCAGACAGGCGTGTGAGCGGTTTATCACATACCGGTTCGGAGATAACATCGAATAGGAGTTCAGACCTAGCCCTTGGGTTTTTTGCTGTTCGAATAGCAACACTGCAACTGTGCTCTCTATTCCACTTATGAATGTAGAAGAACTCATCAACATGTAGGACTCATGTGTGTATAGACCACATTCATCCTTTTGGTTCCCTCATCATGCACACTACTGTAATCTGAACGGAGTCATTCTTTAGATACTTAAACCGAAATCCACACTCAACTGCATACTTTCGAAGGACATTGCGAAATTCAGCAGCGCCTCCCTTGAAACTTTGACCCACGTGTGTGATACCATTGGCCCATGGAGCGGACATGAAAACTTTCTCAATGTGAGGACAAAATTTGGGGAGTAAATCATCTTGTTCATCATCAAGGTCTAACTCATCTACTACCCCCGGCGAGTTGAACGTAACAGCATATGGACTTTGAGTTGCGTTACCAGTTCTGTGTCCACTTCACATAACCTGAGTTTTAATGACGATGTCAATGTGTTCTAATCGAAAAGATCATGCAAGGGATATCATGTTTTCCATATCGATGTCATTTTGTAATTTGAAATTGTTATATCTTGGCATCTTGAAAAACTAACACACATCACCATGTGTCAGTCTATCGAATTTTCCGCAAACACAACTAACTAGACCATTGAATCAGAACGAAAATTGCAACTTGATAGCGGCATTCGTATCGCGGTAACAACACACCAACATAACATGAGTGTCCATCCCTACAATATAAAAATGATGTTACAAATAGTGTTAGATTATCGTAAATGCAATGAATGCAAACGCAAAATCACATGAGCCCATAACCCATGATATTGTAATGTATGAACATATGGCAACACCAAACACTACCACAATATCCCACAACCCCTACCCATGTATAACAAACCACAAATACTCACCATGTTACAACCATATACAGGGAAAAAAGCGTAAATCGTCACACACGAACACCCATTGAAACACCCAATTAAAATGAATGACCCTAATGTGGCATCACATACATTTATTTAAACATGCGAAACACAGTAAAAACATTGAATACGAATGTGCCCCACACATATGAGTAGGGAACAACCAATGAAGATAAAATGAACTTAGTGTGGCGCACCATACAATTGAACTAACACATACACCAAACAGTTACCCCCACATGAAATCAACAAAAACAACCCATACCTCCAGAACTGTGGATAGCGGAATTTCAATTCTCCATCAGCACGGCACACAACCACACAAATCACATGCCCCCACCCCGTCACAACAACCACAAAACCCTAACGTAATGGAGGAAATGTCTTCTACTGCAATATTCGAGTTGCCAAGTATGCACAACTAATCCCACCAAAAACGTTCCAAGAGAAAAATAAGGGTATAATAAGACTAATCAAATAGGATCAAATGTTACCAAACAAGGGAAATAGGATAAAATGGGAAGATATACCCCCACTAATAAGACTAATCAGAACAGCAGACACAACGTTAGGACCAATTAGTGAAATTGTTTGTGAGATGGGATTTATCAGTAAATATCCCTTCGTTTTTCCTTTTTATTTTTATTTTATTTTATTTTAATGGTTGGATTCATATGTGGCTTAGAGGGGTGGCCATTAGCTTGCTGGCTTGCCTAACCCACCAGCCCAACTTGACATTTTTGGGATTTGAAAAAATTATTTTGCCCATAGGGTAGGGCTGGGTTGAGATTTTGTGCCTATCTAATATTCGAGTTGGGCTTAAGATAAAGAATTCTAGTTCAGTTCAGCCCAGCTCGGCCCACCCATTTTTAAAATATTAATTATACTTTTATATTATTTTAGTTATAAAATAAAATAGAAAAAATATAAAAGATAAAAGAAGTATATATATGCTTCTTTTTAAGGCTTAAATTAAAATATTTGTTAAAAATTAAATTTATTTTATCATTGAATTTTAAAAGAATTTATATAATTTAATATTCATTCAAGAAAAAAATAAAAAATAAAAAATAATAGGTCATATTTATTTAGTTAAGTGGGTAAGTGTAGCTCGACTTTTTCGCGCCCCCTTTCGGAGAGCTCAAATTGGTCCTACAGTTCGGACTCCCGTCAAGGTTTTGAATCTAGTTTCACAAGTACAATGTGCAACTGATAAATACCAAAGAGTCCAATCCAGCAAATCATTTTAGAAAATCGATTTTAGATCAAATAATGCCAAAATTGGACTGTTTTGCCAGGTTACAGAGTCGCCACCTAAATATTTTGTTTTTGGGAAATTTAGGAAACCTTGACTCATGCCAAAAGCCACGTGTCCGTCATCACCAAAGTTGCCTCGGCACGAGAACTTGGGTATGAGAGGGGAAGGTCCTGAAATGAGCACCCCCACTCGCCCGATCAAAGGATCGGCCTCTATTAATCATGATATGATGCCTTATAAACCTTATGTGTTCTTATTCCGGTTATTAGCTAACTTTACTATGTGATGCACACAAGCAAGTATAGACTAAAATCGTAAGAATTGGAACGAATTCAACTCATGCTTGTTTTTGAAAATGGTTTGAATTTGCCACCCTCAAGTGGGTTAAAACGCGGATTTGCCATCAAACATGATGGGCTTAAAACATGATTTGCCATTTCGCAAAGTGGGTTTAAAACTCACACTCGTTGAATTGCTCCAATTCAAACAACAAAGCCTTCATTCACATGCATTCATGTAGTTTAGCATTTAAGCACATAGCCTCATGGCAAGCATGTTAATCATGGCAATATGGCAATCACACTCATGCAAGTATGCTAAAGCGTAAAAGCTTACCAAGTACTCCATGCCAAAACAAAAACTAGTTCGAAATAATGCATGATCCTAACTATACAAGGTGCCTAATGCAACACATGCAACGATGCAACTAAATAGGCTTGGCTACCTAATCATGGTATTTGTAACACTTTGATAGCATGCTTTGAAACATGTATTCAAAGAAGTGTATTGAAATAACGATGCAGTTTGAATGATGTGCCGTGTCTCGGGGCATGCAAGACAAATAAATGAATGCAAACATGCAAGCATCAGGCATGCTAATCGAAATATGTCCCTAATCTAACCATTGAAAGCGGTTAAATAAAAGGGAGAAAGACGCAGGGTTGGAAGACATGCACACACGTACACACACTTATTACAACATTGTGCCCTTGCGAAGGAAGGTCCGAATGAATGAGAGCTAAGCTAATTAAACCAATCTAATTAAGCTAATTAGACTAATTATTACAAATCAATCAAATAACTAGAAAACTACTAATTATTACAACACTTAACTAATTAGCAAACTAATTAATTAAAGCAAATGTACATAAACTAATCATGTGAAATATTAAGCTATGCTGCCACTACTCTGCCTCGGGAAGTGGAGGATGCATGCACTAGGCTTTCGCCTCGAAAAACCCTCCGGTTTTGCTCTTGAGAGGCTCTGTTTGCAGGGTTGAGTACACTTCAAAACCTTTCTTACCAAAAATTTTCTGAGGATTGTACCAGTGGCCTGCCGGCCAAAAATGTGCCTTGTCAGCCAAGAGTGAGCCACTGCTGACCACCAATGAGCCACTCCCGGCCACTGATGCTTTGAGTCATCACACTGTAACAGAGCACAAACAGGGGAAAATGAAGGGTTTTCCTGGGGTTTATTTGTACTGTGCCTCTCCTTATCATCTCAAAACCTCAAAGGAGTGGCACTCTTAGATCCAAAACCACCAATCAAGTAATTTCATTACATGATGGCCAAAGATCCAAGTTGCACAATTTCAATAAATGCACAAATATGACTCAAATGACCACCACCCTATCATGCATGATCAAGGGTGATGGAGACCAAGGAGATTGGCTCATTTCATCACTTTGAGTATGAAATGCTCCAATCTTCCTTATGTTCAATATAACATCCGATTGAACACATGTAATGCAACACAACATGCATATCTTGCTCAAGTTTTACTTATCACTTTTGTTTACTCATTTTAGTTACCGATCCATTCCTTAACCGATTAAGTCCAAGGTGAGTGTCCTCTAATGGAAAGAGGGCTTAAACCACAAGTACCATGAGTATGAAAGAGGCCTCATGCTGTTGGTAATGAACTCCCGAAGGAGTTAAACCATTAGGCGTGAGGGTCTCAATTCCACACTCAAGCCAACAAGAGGCTCAAAGCCGCTTTCAAAAAAAATAGAAGAGTGAAGAATAGAGGTAGATTGTAGAGATTTCAGTGCTGAAATGACATGCAAAATGATACTACAATATGCAAGCAACTCATGCAAATCATGTTTAAAAGCCGAAAACACCAAGCTAGTGAAGATCAATACACTATAGGTGTGCAATATAAAGCTCCAAAGGTACAAACACTTCAAAACAGTCCTAAAACAGCCCAAAAGAAGTCCTAGAACATGTTTGAAGTAAGCTAAAAATAGCTAGAATAAAAGGCCAAAACATAGTACAAGCTAAACTATTAAGCACAATTGCACTACAAGCATACAAAGCAAGCCCCAAGGGACCAAACCAACTCAAAGAAGAGCTTAAACACGCCAAAATGATAACAAAAACATGCTGAGATTAAGGTACAAAATGATAGAAAATCATGCTCACATGTTAGGCTATCTAGGTTTGCAAACAAGACACAAGGAGGGGAGGCTAACCCCTCCCATTTTGGACTTCAAAATATGGTTTTTACCACTGAAAATCCTCTGAGATTCAGTGGTTAAAAGGGCCAAAAAGATTGATTTAAAAGCTTTGAAAAATAGCACAACAACTTAATAATCAAGCAACAAGAAGGGTGGACTACCCCTAGCTCCAATCAAACCTCAAACTGCCATTTTTAGACCATGAAAACAGAGATTTTTAGAGGTCAAAACCGGCCTCAAAACAACATGTAAAGATGGCAAAACAAGTATTTAAATTAAGATTAAAACACAAGTATTCTACCTCTTGAAGACAAGATGCAATTTAGGCAACAAAAGCAAACCAAACCAAGCTAATACCCTCCTCTAAAGCTCAAAAAGGGCCTCAAGTAGCCTCAACACAATGGTGATCAAGTTTGATCAAGGGTTCATATGCAAGAGTGTAGAGAATTTAAGCTATAAGGCACAAAATATCAAGAGAGAGAGAGAATTCTAGAGAGAGAGAGAGAGAATTTTTTTGTCTTCAAAATTTTCTAACCCCCTCACATGCAAGAGAGGGCTTCTATATATAGAGAATACGAAATCCCCTGAAAGAGATCTAGCCATACACGTGCAAGAAGATTGCTCAATCTATGCAAACAGCTGGCACAAAATATCAAAAAATATCTACTGATATACTAGTGGTCGGCTGGCCATCAGTGATGGTTGGCCGGGGCTCATTGATGGCCAGTAGGGCACATCAATGGCCGGCAGGCCAAGATCCATCGCCGACAGTGCCCAAATATGGCCGGCTGTCCATCAACAACATCATGTTGAAAGGACCTAAACATGGTCCAAAAATGAGACAGAATTGATGCAGGGTTTGGAAAACTCAAACTTGTGACGTTCCGCCGCGGACTTCAAGGACTCGACGAGCAATCAAACTCATCATCGGATGTGCCTGCAAGAACATCCAAGTCTTGAGGACGGTCAAAAATGGGGTGTCTACAGTTGCCCCTCTTTAACAGAACCCAGAGTCACAAAATAACGTGAGTGAATGTCAAAGCCGAAACACGACCCATTTTGACAAGGCCACAAGACTTAGACAAACATTCGAGATAACAATACAGAGTGGCGCCCGTAGGCTGGGGAAAAATGCAAATGGTATGCACAATGCAAGAACATAACTTATAATCATGCAATGAGGCTGTAATGAAGCATTTACATGCAAATGTCATGCAAGGAAAATGCCACATTTTAAACAAACCGACAAGGTAAAGTAATCTCGTACATGAGAAGAAGTAAGCAAGTAAACACGCCATGCGTGAGAATGACAAGCCGAACCGTATTTCATGCAAAAAGGATGTAAGAAAATTATGCAATCTTAACTGCATCTCACGTAGGAAAGGCTAAAAGCGACTATCAGGCGCACCCGAGGTCTCAAACAAAACTTCGACGCGCTGCACGTGTAAGGAAATAAGGGATGATGTGAACACTGGGACTCACCCACATGTTTCTAAAGTGTAATGTCCTAACGCGTCGTACGCAAGAGGAGAAAAAGCAACAAGAACACCGGGACGCACCCACGTATCTCTAACCGAAAATGTCCTCATGCGTCGCATGCGAGAGGAGAAGATGATGGTGCAAACACCGAGCGTACCCGAATGTTTATAACCGAAAACATCCTAACGCGCCACACGCAAAAGAAGAAAGGGAGTGGTGCAAACACCAGATGGTGGTATAAACATCGTTGCATGTCCCAATGTTTCTAACCAAAACAAGGTGGTATATGCATCGAAACACATTCCAAATGCTTCTAACGGAGGAGGTGTATAAACATTGGGCGTACGTCCCAATGTTTCTAACCAAAACAGGGTGCCGATGTAAACATCGGGCGTACCCGAATGTTTCTAACCAACAAGGAGTGGTATAAGCATCGGAACACGTTTCAAATGCTTCTAACCGGAGGGGTGGTATAAACATTGGGAACACGTCTCAAACGCTTCTAACCAAAACAGGGTGTCGGTGTAAACATCGGGCATACCCGAATGTTTCTAACCAACAAGGAGTGGTGTAAACACCGGGTGTACCCGAACATTTCTAACCAACAAGGAGTGGTGTAAACACTGGACATACCCGAATGTTTCTAACCAATAAGGAGTGGTGTAAACACCCGGCATACCCAAATGTTTCTAACCTACAAGGAGTGGTGTAAACACCGAGCGTACCCGAACGTTTCTAACCAACAAGGAGTGGTGTAAACACCGGGCATACCTGAATGTTTCTAACCAACAAGGAGTGGTGTAAACACCGAGCGTACCCGAATATTTCTAACCAACAAGGAGTGGTGTAAACACCGGGCATACCGGAGTGTTTCTAACCAACAAGGAGTGGTATAAACACCGGGCGTACTCGAATGTTTCTAACCAACAAGGAGTTCAAGGGACAGGAACGATCTCACCTATGGTTCCTCTGAATGAACCATGTATACAATATCGTGCCCCCATAAAAAAGAAACTTAACAACTAGAATGCAATAAAAATGCATGTTTCATGCAAGACGAATAACTGTGACACAATATTAGAGGTATGTTTTATGCACAACATGCAAGAAACAAAATAGAATCATATTCTATGCGGCGTGAGCGAGAGCATGTTCTATGCAAAATAATCAACAATGCATATTCAACGCAACATGCATATTCTATGCAAACATAGGGATGCATGTTCTATGCAACAATACAAAATGCATGTTCCATGCAATGACAAAGAAATGTAGATTCTAAGTAAAGACAAAAGTGTGTTTGCTAAAGAAAACTCAAAGGCAACTTTCTATTTACCTCTCGAGAGAGTTGCAACATGTTAAAAAGGATACACCTTGTTTATGTTGATGAGTGACAACCATCGCGCACTAGAAACGCAATTCTGAGCTTCCGTGAAGACATTATGAATCAAACACTGAGCATCCCTTGCACTTCTTGGAATCCCAGGACACAAACAGAGCCAGGGATGCAGGGGAGGCCTGTGGAAACCTGCCGGCCACCTACCGGCCACTAGTGTACCCCTGTCGGCCATCGATGTGCCACTGTCAACCATCGATGGCAGATTTGGGCAATTTTGACTTTTCACACTTGGGTCTTTAAGTACACAACTCCCAACTTCATTTCCCCACAAACCCTTGCTCGAAAATCAATTCCATCTCTCTCTAGGTGCGCCTTCTCTCTAGATCCATGCGTTTTGTGCGTTTTCCAACACCCTATACAAATTTTATTCGCTAAATCCTCCTAGTTCTTTTCACTTTGAACCGATTGGAATTTGATTTCGACGCTTCTTTCCTTATTTCCACCATTCTAGGCTTATTGCCCCCGAGTTTCTTTCAAGGTTTGTACACTTTTCCCAGCTTTGACTTTCTTTGACTTTTTCTCTCTCCTAGGGTTGACTTTTCAAAGTTTTTTCCTTTTCCTTATTTTTTACTCATCTTGTACCTATTTCAGATACTGGATACTATTCCTCATGACGGGGCTCTCCTCGAGCTTCCTCTAGTAGATTTCGAGGCAAACCTTGAGGCCGAGCTAGAGCCATTACCGCTGAGCATACGCCCCTTCGATCCAGCGAGGTACCATCCTTAGACTCACATAGTACCCAACGCAGGAGGCATCAAATCCTTTACTGACTTTGCCGAGGACGCGCCAGATGACCTCCTACTGAGAGAGCCATCGTCTTATTTGTTGGCCATCGCCGTAGAGGTATGAAAACTATTTTTTTTTCCTGCAGTACTACCCTTAACTGTTTGCATTTCTTGTACTGTTTTAATCTGATCCCATGCACTGCCTTGATCTAACTGTATCTCAGACATCACTGCTTTATATCCAACTATACTTTTCATTGTCTGATCTGATTGTATCTCATGCATTATCACAGGACGGGTCTCGCGCCTTCAGAGGCTATGGCACGACGACCGCTCGAGATTGGTACGGTGAGCCCCAACTGGAGTTTGCGACATCATTGCTGAGACAAGCTTCAATATCTTCTGCTCCATCCTGACTCGAGTCGTAGCGAGCCCTCCTCTCTTTGGAGCTTTGGTGGAGAAGTGGTGGGACACCACAAACTCCTTTCATTTCTCTACCACAGAGGAGATGACGATGACCCCTTACGACTTTCCCATGATCACTAGTTTAGGCATAGGGGTGATCCAATCCCTCTCGACCCTGATATAGGGGAGTTAGAGGCAGCGTGGGTCGCACTGCTTGGGGCACATCCGCCGACACTCCAGGCAGGCATGGTTCGGTATAGTTGGTTTGAGAAGCAGTTCAGGGGGATTGAGCCCGAGACGCTCGAGGAGACAGAGCAGTACGCTAGAGGCTTCCTCATGTTCATTTTCGGTACCACCTTATTTTTGAATAGGTGGAATATCGTGGGCTTGTATCTACTGAGCGCCTTGGTGGTGCTCCATCGAGTTCAGTTCTATGATTGGGGCGGAGCTGGCCTCACCACTTTGTACGGAGATATGAGTTCGACTTCCCGCAAGTGTAGGAGCTTGATTGGGAGCTACTGGCGGGCTTGAGAGGTACATAGATTAGTTCCCCCTTTTTACTTTACATTTTCTGCTCAGCATTTCTTGTTGTACACTTATTCAATACATGGACTTTCTGCTCTGCATTTTCTGTATCTGCTCATACACTGTATACTTTCTGCTTTGCATTTTCTGTATCTACTCATACACTGTATGCTTTCTACTTCCATTTTCTGTATCTGCCTATACACTGTATCGATCGCATATCGTCGCACTTTCCCTGCAGCTATGGGTGTACACGTACTTCCCGGCTCTTGCTCCAGAGCTTGTGAAGGAGGTTCCAATGACAGTCCCCTTTTCTTGGGTATACGACGGCCAACTCCACCGTAGGACTCGGGAAAGCTTCATGTTTTTTCGCTAGTATTTTGATGTGGTCGTGGCGCATGAGGTAACCCAAGACAAAGTCATCTTACTTTTCATCCACTTGAATCCACACATTAACAACTGATAGCGACTATTACTTTGTTTACTTTTTATTTCAGATTACATAGCAGCCTTGGGCCATGATACCGTCAGGGCTCCGAGCCCAATATGATACAGCTCGGGTCATCACCCGCCATCACATTCTTCTTGAGGGCCTAATTTTTCGAGCCTGGTTCTTAAGAGAGCGCTTCGCACGCCATACTTTGGGCCTGCCTACCCCATTTATACCGATGGCACCTCCAATGTCCATGAGAGTGACACATAGACTGTCGGCCGACGAGGTGATCCAGTTCATGGTAGGGCTAGAGGCAGAGTATTTCCATATGGAGGATGATTATACGACCTTCATCCAGACACACCTGATGCCGCCTCTGATCGGCGTTCATGGGGGCGAGAGAGTAAGAGCTCCTGCCGTAAGGGTGACACGCAGGGCGAGTCGAGCGAGCACAGCACATGACAGAGGGACTTCCCAAGCAGAGCGGAGGGTTGGTTGGCTGGAGCTTTCGACTGAGTTGACAAGTTGGCGATACTCCGAAGAGGCTTATCAGATCCCGATCGAGCCTCCGTAGATACGTCAGGGTGCCTGATGCACCTCCGGTATGTACTTCAGTTTTCAATTCATTTTTCATTTTTGCCTAGATATTCAGACATTCATCCATCCCATACACTGATCATTTCAAATTGCATTTGCAGGCCTCCATAGAGTATGTTGAGGGGTTACTCGAGATGCTGGCCTTATTCGAGGGCATGATCTTGAGGAGGGAGTCAATACTCGGCTTCCATGGCATTGAGGTAAAAAATTTCAGTTTTCTTGCATTTCGGTTATCATATCTCTGCTGACATACTGAAACTGGCATTTCAACTGAACACTTCTTCACCCTGCACTGATACACTACGTGTATTGATCACATCTGACATACTGCATTATCGCATTGTATTCATACTCTGCACACCACTCTTGCATCTGATACACAAATTGTGGCTAACATATACCAACTGCCTTTTCAAGTCCCACATTTACCGACAGCAGCAACCGCAGCAGGACCTTTAGCACCTCCTCCAGCAGCAGGGAGAAGAGGGAGACAGGCTCCATCATGCAGCCAAGGCAGAGCTAGGGGCATCCGTGATGAGAGTGGCCCTTCAAAGCCTATCCTAGACGATGATGATGATGAGACGAGCGAGGATGAAGAGGCAGCGAGTCTGCAGTCAGAGTCATCTGAGGAGGAAGATGACGACGCTGGCTCAGATTCTACTAGTGGTGAGGCTGCGGAGGCTGAGGAGGTCTCCGATTCAGACTCTGATTCAGATTCGGACAGTGGCGCCAATAGAGACAGTGCTACAGAGTCTGCTGCTCCGAGAAAGAGGACGAAGAGGGCCTCTTGAGCCTAAGATAGCTGACGCTGATCTTTTTACATTTTGACTTAGTTTCTTTTTGCTAGTAGTATTGGCACTTTGTACAGTTCAGACGAGTTTTATTTCTTTAAAAACTTGTATCCTTTTGTAAAAAGTGACCATGATCGGAATGAAAACATCTTTTGATGAAAAAGTGTTATATTTTGCATTCTGAGCATCGCATAACATCGCATAGCATAAAAGAAATTGATCTTGATTGAAAACTTGCACATTGTATTGGCACTTTCTTAATCAAGTAATGAACCGACCAATAACTGAAATGACAAACAGAGTAAAACAACTTAATAAACAAAACAACAACTCGACAGGCTGATCAATGCAAATACAACTCAATAAGCAAAGCACGGACTTGATAAACAAACCAAATACAACTCAATAAACAAAACTAGATGAATACAACTCAAATAAACATGCTCAAGCCCAAAGGGACTCAAAACAAGACCACAAAAGACGCGAATAGCAGAATACAACTGTTGCGTGCAACTAGATCTTGACAAAGAAGGATAGTGGGCATAAAAGGGAGGCTGCCAACCATGAGGGATGGCCTGCCAGCCATCTATTCCCTCTGTCAGCCATCAATGTGCCCTTGTCGGCCATTAATAAGCCTCTGCCGGCCATCAATGTGCAGAACCTCCGAAATGTTGACACTTGGCCTCCACTCACTACCTTACCTTCTACAAATACTCCAGCTTTGTGGTTTCTTCATTCCAGCTCTGTTTTTTCTACAAATGGAGCAATTCTTTGCCGAAAAACTCTCAGATTGGATTGCAGCTTTAGATGGCTCAGAAAAGCTGAATTTTTGAGGTTTCGGGATAAATGCACTATTCCCGCTAAGTCGTACCCCGCTGTGTTTTCCATTTCTCCATGCCGCAGCTAGATGCTGGAATCCAGTCACGCATGTATTTAGCTTTGGAGGACAGGAGATGTGTCCGACAATTGAGGAATTCCAAGTTTTGATGGAATCCCGGCGTGACGAGGAAATCTTGCCCCAATCCCGTTTTGGTCACATCCTGGCTCTAGGAAGAATGTGTGGGCTCACTTTACACAATGCTCGATCTTTGGTTCACAATGGGGAGTTGGATATTCCCAGTTTGATTCATCGATTTTTTGACGCCGGCGACTGTGACGACCGTCTTTGGCAAGGCTTTCGACAACATGCCCTTTGCTTGTGTATGTTGGCTCATTTTCTACTTGCCTCTGGTTTCAGAGGGTCTAGCGTTCGCTTGATCGAAGTAGCTCAAGGCTTGAAAGAGGGTAAGAGCTACATTGGCTTGACACTAGCCGAGACCTTGATGGGCTCGTATGCTTTCCATCGCCGAGAGACCAAGTTCACAGGAAGTCCACTACTCTTGCAGGTAATGTTTCCCACCCTTCTCACATGTGTTTCTCACATCACTCGGGCCTCAAGCTCTGTTTTTCTCTCAAAACCCTTTTCTCACTTTTCTCTCCACATACACCTCTCTATTCTTTAATTTCTCTTATTTTTCATCCCTCCCCAGATATGGCTCATGGATAGGTTGAAAGTAGTGGACTCTTGCCCTGTAAATTCAGCATGAGGCTATTTCTTTCGCCAACGGCTAGTTAATTTCCCGAACGAAGGGTGGTGGTGCCATTGGATGTGCAACAAGTCTGCTGCCGACATTACTTGGCATTGCCCCTAGTTTGACTTACCCGAGATGAGCTATAGCATGTCTCGATAACCTGGCATTCAGTTGATTGGCTTGACACACTGTGTCTTCTACTTTCCATTCCGATTCAAGCATCAGTTCAGACATGACCAGACTTGCCCGGCAGAGGGGGTAAAGTACCCGGCTTCATTTCCAATCTGAGGTTCGCAACTAGCTTGATATCGCACTGCATGGAGGACAAGAGAACTTATGGCTCCCGCTCCCAATTTCAATTGCGCCGTTTTTGGCGAATGCATGGCTTGGCTTGAAGATGAGGCGCAAATTGGGCCTACTTTAGCATCTGAAGCTTCCACAAGCTCTAGGAGGATACGTACGAACACCTGACTCACCTGTGCCCCAAGTTTATTGCTTTTATCTAACTTTCAAGTTTTCCTTTGAATGTAAAAAAAAGCAACTGTGATTTGTATCGAGAGTTGGAGAACTCTGTATTGAAATCAAAGAATTGAAGTTGTGGGCACTGGAAATTTTCATTTTGGTCTAAAAATAGTCTAAGTTGTAAAAAGATTAATTTGAACAAAATCAACTTTTACTAAAATTTTTCAAAACCATTTTTGATAAGGATCGTAACTAGACACACCAGAATCTATCCTTGAGATGTACAACCCCGAATCCAACGAATGAAAAGTTGCCACTTGTCTGAATAACACTGCACTGCACTATAATAAGCTCTTCTCTCAGGGTAAGGATCACAACCGAGCTTTTAGATAACTAGCAAACAAAGATGCCTTAATTAAACACATGGACATAGTTGATTTGGAAGTGTTTATGGCTGGATTTTAGAATGAAGTTGCCTACGTATCCCGAAGATAGGAATCAAGCCTTACGTAGTTCGGTTCGGGTTCACTCGGATATTAACACTCTCCTTTTGTGCTCTAACTTTTGCCAAGGCTGCCCTTTCTGGGTTTTCAACCTTGCGAGCTCAGTTTTTATTTTTTCTAATTTTTTGTGCTCTAACTTTTGCCTAGGTCACCCTTTCGATTTTTCGGCCTAGCGAGCCACTCAATGGTAGTATTTCTTCAACTTGTCCATGTTGATTGGTTGGGAGAATTCAAGGCCATCTAGGTCCATAAGAATGACAGCTCCACCCGACCAAATTGATTTGATGATGTAAGGACCAGTCCAATTGGGTTTGAACTTGCTCCTAGGGTCGTGGATGGGAGCTCGGTTGTCTTTGAGAACCAAATCCCCTTCTTTCAGATTCCTGGACTTAACTTTCTTGTTGAAAGCCCTAGCAATTCTGCGTTGATAACTTTAGACGTAGTACAGTGCTTTCAGCCTTCTCTCATCGAACAACATAAGTTCCTCAAACTTGCTCTGCTGCCAATCTGCTTCTGCTATCTAGCACTCAGCCATAACCCACAGAGACGAAACTTCAACTTCAATCGGCAGAACAGCTTCCATCCCATAAGCCAGAGAATACGAAGTTACCCCACTAGATATCCGAATTGATGTCCTGTAGCCCCAGAGAGCAAATGGCAACCTGTCTGGCCAGTCCCTGTAGGTTTCCACCATCTTCTGTAAAATGTGTTTAATGTTCTTGTTGGCAGCCTCAACAACTCCGTTGGTTTGCGGCCGATATGTGAATGACTTATGAAAAGCCACGTTGTATTTCTCCAACAAGTCGATCACTTCTTTCTTGAAGTGGAAACCATTGTCCGAGATGATCTCATTCGGGACCCCATAACGACAGATGAGGTTATTCCTAATGAACTTGGCTACATGCGACGCTTTTAGCACTGCGTAGGATTGGGTCTCGACCCACTTTGTAAAATATTCTATTGCCACCAAGATATATTCATGCCCGTTTGACCCTTTCAGAGTAACTGCCCCAATAACATCAATTCCCCATATTGAAAACGGCTATGGTGAAGTCATGTTATACAGCTTCGACGACGGGATGTTCACGCGATTCACACGAATTTGACATTTATGGTATCGCCGAACAAATCCAATACAATCCTTCTCCATGGTTGACCAGTAGTAACCTTGTCTGAGAATTTTTCGAGCTAGCATAACTCCGCTCATGTGCAATCCGCACTCTCCTCCGTGGATGGCCTCCATTAGGCACTTCGACTCTTCTTCATCAACACACAGCTTATGCATTCCCAAATGGCCTCGTTTGTACAATTTACCCCCACAGATGATAAACTGAGCAGTCATTCACCGTATTGCCCTTTTATCTTTGGCATTTGCCCCTGGTGGATAAACATCCTTTTCCAAGAAGTTCTAGATGTCATGATACCAGGGGCTCTGATCTTGTACTTCTTCTATTGGGCGATCAGCTCGTAGGCCAACACATATCTCTATTCAATAATGATCGGACGCATCTGGACTCCTAAAGGGATGTCTATCATGGAAAATGGGGTTAATAAAGCGTCAACGAACCTATTGTTCTGTCTTAACAGATGCGTGAAGGTTAGCTTCTCAAACATGGGAATCAAAACGTTCAGGGTTTGGTGAAAGATTTTCATCATTTCTTCTTTAACCTTCCAGTCTCCTTTTGCTTGAGACACAACTAGGTTCGAGTCCCCAATAATGTCCAACCGTTTTGCCCCTAGTTCCAGGGCGGCTTCCAAGCCAGCGATACATGACTCGTATTCTGCTTCGTTGTTTGATACCTTGAACCGAAGTTTGAAAGCTAAAGGTATATGGGAATTATCAGGTGCTATCAGCAACACCCTTATCCCATAACCGTACTGGTTAGGTGCTCCGTCAAAGTACATAGTCCAAATCTTTTCTTCAACCGGCAGAATACCCTCATCTGGGAACAAATACTCTATTGCTTCGTTTCCTTCTGTTGGGTGATCGGCTAGGAACTCCGCTGCCGCTCTCATCTTCACAGACCTGTGAGTCATATACTTCAAATCAAATTCAAAGAGAAGAAGAAACCAACAAGCTAGCCTACCCGTAAGCCCTGGTTTCTCAAAGAGATATTTGATGGGATCTAATCTCGAAACTAGAATTACAGAGTGAGCTAACAGGTAGTGCCTCAACTTCCAGGTAGCCCATACCAAGGCCAAACAAGCCTTCTCGAGCGGAGTGTAACGGGTCTCATAATCTAGCATCTTCTTACTCAGGTAATAGATGGCTTTCTCCACTCTATCCTCAGATTCCTGCGCAAGCATGCAGCTCATTGTCGTGTCGGTTACTGACAGATACAAATCAACGTCTTCCCCAGCTCTCGCGGTGACAACACAGGTGGATTCTGTAGATACTGCTTGATCTTCTTAAAAGCAACATGGCATCGGTCATCCCATTGGAACTTCTTTCCTTTCTTCAAGAGACCAAATAGTGGTTCACAAGTCAAGGTTAATTTTTCAGCAAACCGTCTTATGAATTGCACTTTACCTAGAAAGCCTCGCACCTCCTTTTTAGCCCTTGGTGGTGGCATTTCTAGTATGGCCTTGATTTTGGAAGGATTGACCTCAATGCCCCTTTGTGTAATCAAGAACCCTAGCATCTTCCCCGTTGTGACACCAAAAGTGCACTTTTGTGGATTCAATCACAATTGATATTCTCTGATCCGTTGAAAAAATTTCTTCAAAGCGGTGTAGTGGCCCTCTCTTTCCTTGGACTTGACAATCATGTCGTCCACATACACCTTAACCTCTTTGTGGATCATATCATGGAGGATCGTGGTTGCAGCCCGTTGATAAGTAGCCCTAACATTTTTCAGACCGAACGGCATCATCCGGTAGCAGTAGGTTCCCCACGGCGTGGTGAAGGCAGTCTTCTCCCTATCCTCGAGTGCCATCAAACTTTGGTTGTACCCAAAAAAATCCATACATAAAGAAGAGCAACGCATGGCATGCGGTGAAGTCCACCAATTCGTCGATGTGCAATAAAGGAAAGTCGTCCTTCGGACTGGCTTTGTTCAGATCTCTAAAATCCACACACACCCGAATTTTGCCATCTTTTTTCGGTACCGGAACAATGTTGGCCAACCAAGTAGGATACTCAGATACTAGCAAGAACCCTACATCTATCTGCTTGGTGACCTCTTCCTTAATTTTCGGAGCCCAATCCGGGCGTATTCTTCGAAACTTCTGCTTGACGGGTCGGGCCTCAGGGTCAAGAGGGATCCAGTGCTGTACAATCTCAAGATCGATTCCAGGCATGTCTTCGTAGGACCACGCGAAAACATCTTTGAAATTTTTTAATAAAACGACTAAGCGCTCGCGTTCCTCCGAAGGCAACGTGGATCTGATCTGTACCAGACTCGAATCCTTCTCAGTACCCACATTAATTGAAATGATTTCATCAACCAAAGGTTTTACAAACCTCTCATCCTCTTTATTAATCAAATGTTTCAAAACCAAAGGAATTCTTTCCTCATCGTTTTCATCAAAATTTTGAAAGTCATGATCAATGTAATACATAAATGGCACAGAAAAGTACTTAGAAACAGCAGTTGTACCATTCTCATTCAAAGCTTCTAGCTCGTCCAATTCCTCGGTTACAATTGACTCAAAAGAAAATGAAAAAGACGACTTGGACAAAACAACAGCATCTAGATTATCAACCCCAGGAATACCGTACTCCGACTCAGAAGAACTGGAATCTGATTTTGACTGCACAGACTCTGTTGAATCAGATTCCGGTTCACTACCTGATTTAGAACTGCTGGACAAAAAGCCTTCCTCGAACTGCCAAACGAGGGAGGATACGACAGATGCATCCAGAATACTACCGAAAGGGTCCATAGCCGATTGATCTCATCTCTGGTATGATCTGAGGATCCGAAAGGAGATAAGCCAGCGCTGCTCCTATCTCAAGTTCTATGCCATTGGACTCATCCTCTGTACTCTGTTCAGCCTTAGCTGGTAGGTGAGTCTATTCTTCTGCAACTTCATCCCCTTGCAGCTGTAGGTCAAAAAAGATTTCAAAGTCGGGCAAACGCCGCTTCTCAGAGTTCAGCCATGGCTCAAGAAAGCCATAGAATCGGAAATCTTCCCCCTCCCGGACAAAGCGGCCGTTCAGGGTTCCTTAAATGGGTCTATGCACCAGCTCATAATGCTTCCCTGTTTGCTTTGCTTTGGCTCTTCTTGCCATTTCCTTTCCCTTCCTTACCCAATCCTCTTTCGTAGGCGTGTAGCCTAGACCAAAGGTATGAGGGTTATGTGGCACTTTGGCCAATGCAACAATGCTCTTTCGGTCGCTCCTTCCCAATCCCAATCCGGGTACATATTGGAGCTTATTCATGAGGTAGATGGATTGAGCACTAACATACAACCCCTTATCCATAGCCAGGATATCTTGCACTACCCGGGCCTCGGCCAAGGTGAATCCAAACAAAAAGACATCCTCCTTGCCGTGTACAATTTTCAGTACCGGTGTAGTGACTTTCGGCGAAGGATGTATAGAAGTATTCCAAAAAATAATAGCTACCCCCTTCCCATGGGGTTACTTTAGCATTTGATGCAGAGTGGAAGAGATAGCTCTCACTTGTGCAGCCATGACCGTCCAAGGAGTAAGTTAAAAGTGGCCAGCACATCCAGGACGTGGAACTCAATATCCCGTTGTGCCGGGCCAACCTGAGTTCTGACCCAAACTGTCCACATCACTTCCCGGCTTGTATTGTCATAAGCCCAAATCACCTGGGCCATTGGTACAAAGTCTGCTGGCTTCAAGCCAATAGCATAGGCCGTGCGTGACAGACACACATTAATTGCAGACACAGTATCAACCAGGACAACTGGTACCCACTACTCATTACATTCAACAGAAATATATAGTGGTTTATTATGCTTAGAGCCCTCAGGCGGAAATTCCTTATATGTGAAGGTCAAAGTCGGTGAAGCGTCTCTTGGGAAAACTAGTCCCATTAACTGCTCGGGAGTTGTATCGATAGAGAGCTTAGCCTTATCCATTGCTAATAAGACGGCTTGTCTGTGTACCCTTGAAGCCATGAGCAATTCCCAAATGGATATGGCTGCTTGAATCTTTTTCAACTGCTTCAGTACAACTTCCTCCTCCAATAATTTATCCTTCTGTTTCTCAACTTCCTTATCCTTCCCTGATGCTTCTAGTTGATCCAGGTGTAGGGGTTTAAAATACCGCCCGCTCCAAGTCATGTGATCGACTTCCTCGGAATACCGTGTATCATCTGGCAGATTCTGTCCCCAATCTTCATCAGTGTGGGCAAGATGCAAATCATCATCTTCTCGTCACATTCCTCCGAAAATCGACAAGCAACTGTCCGGTTCCATTGTAAGCATTCCTGTATCCGCAACACAGTCAGTCCCCTCAGGGCCTTTGGCTTTTCTAGCCTTCTGGTCATTCTTAATTCTTTCATGCTCGAATTGCTTCAATGCAGCCTCCTATTCTGTATCAGCTGTACAAATGCTACAAAATTCTTGAGCAAAATTCTTAGTACCGGTGCTCTCTGGAAACTTTCTCTTGTCATCGACCATTTAGGCCGTTGCAGAAATTCCCATTTCCAGCTGTTCTTGCTTTGGTTGAGACCCCTCATCAACATCCGGTTCATCGCTGAGCCATCCCGTATTGTCCGTTGATCCGTTCATATCAAACCCGCCAATCTGTACATTCCCCAGATCTTGTTCATTGAAGAACTATAGATTACTGATGTCCTCTTCAAGCTTGGCTAAGTCATCCAGTCCCTGGCTTGGTCCGTCCTCCCAGACTACATTAACCTCCATTCATGTTGGTAATTCCACCACTAGTTTGGCTTGACTGGTTGGCACAATGTAGCGACACGAGTTATACTCCTCTTCAGTTAAGCTCACAGAGCCCTCAGGCATGCCTTCTTCTACCACAGCCACCACCGCAGGTTCAGGTTGGGATATGGACGCACTCATCATGCACAAGTATGTGCTTTTTGGGATGAACAGCGCCGACTTAGGTAGGTGGGAGGGGGGTGATGTATATACTGGGGCCGTATGAGACGACCAGTGTTTGGATAAGATTTACTTGCCTAGAGGCAAGGGTTGGTTATGTGGTGGGAGAGGATTTGAAGTGACATTAGGCTTTTGAGGAGGTGCTATCACTTTGTTGTTAATGAGATCCTAAATCTCATGACGTAATCTAAAGCATAGGTCGGTATCATGACCATACTGTTGGTGGAAGGCTTAGTACTTGGCCAGGTTGTGTGTAGGGAGGAGGGGATTAGGCAATGGGCGTGACTCTAGGGGCTTCAGATGTCCTTTCCTGATCAAGACCCTCAAGGCCGCAGATAGAGACATATAGACTGGGGTGAAAACCCTCTGGCCTCGCGTTGGTGCTTTGCAAGTTGTGATGTAGTTTCGAAAGTACCGGCAACGAAGGTGGCTGTTTTCGGTGTGGTGGTGACCATACAAACATCAAAAGTCCTTGTAGCTGCATTACTACTCGTAGTCGCATTTGAACTGCGTGTAAAAGCCCTCTTGGGCTACTCTTTCTCATGGTCTATCAGACCCTGTTTCATCGCATCCTCTATCTGTACCCCTATCTCATGGAGGTCAGCAAATGTAGGCAAATGTAAGACTATCATCTTCTATAGCAGCCTCGGTTGCAGATTGTGGACGACCATTCTGATCTGGTCCTTTTTAGCTGGCCAGGTGGTCATCATGGAGGCCTTGGCCCTCCACCGAGTGACGAAATAGGAGAAGCCCTCCTTCGGTTCTTAACGAGTTGCTTTGAGATCATGAGTTGTGACCTCGATTTGAGTGTTATAGGAATATTGGGCAATAAAGGCCTCAGCCATCTCTTCCCAGCTCTTCTTCATGGAATCTTCCAACTTAGCATACCAAATGGTCACGATACCTGACAAGGTCCGGCCGAAAAGGGATAACTTCTGCAGTCTAGTTAGACCCATCAGCCACAGAATATCTAAAAATAGCCGCAAATGGACCATATGATCACTCGAGCCATCAAAGCGGTCTATATATGGCATTTTAAACCTATCTAGCAAAGTCACCGCTACATCGGTATAACCATTCTCTATATCTAGGACCGAATTGACACCTTGAGCACGTTTGAAAAGCTTCTCAAGCTTGCTCACTTTCAGTGCGGTAGGGTCGAACTCAAACTCAAACGGTGCCTCTGTTGGGTAGATCGATGCTTTAGAAGTCTGGGGTGGAACTGGCTCTTCCGGAATGTTCGCATTCTCCTAGACATTAGTTGTATCCCCAGGTAATGGAACCCTGACTGGGGGTGGATGCGAAGCAGAAGCTACTGCTTGTTGTGGTTGTTGTTGCTGTTAAAGCCTAGCAATTAACTCAGCCTGTTGGGCTGCAATTTCCACTTGGCGGGTGGTGACTTCTGCTTGGCAAGCAGCGTCCAGCTACATTACCTCAATGGTTTGTTGAAGTTGGCAGAGCATGTCCTCCATGTTGACTATAGGATGCTGATCTGTCAGAACTGGTATGTTTTCCCTTTCTGAAGTAGAAGTAGATAACTAGTTTTGACCTAGCACAGGTGAAGTAGTCAGTAACTGCTGAATTGGTGACTGCTGAACCGGTGAGGTATGCCTAACTCTCCTCCGTCTAGTAACTGGGGGTAGCGAAGCAAACACTAGTTGTCCTCCAATAAGATCCTCAGATCGGTAAATTCTCCTAACTCAGGTCCAAAATGTTCAGGGGGTAACTGCCTCGTCGAAAGCAATTGTGAAATACTACCTTGCAAAAAGAAAAATAAAGCAAAAGAAACAAAAATCAGAAAACGCATAGCACCTCAGCTCAGAGAAAGACAACACACAGTTGAAATCATAAGCTGGACGACTGCACTCAAACACTGATTTCTGTCCCAAATTTCTACCTCAAAACTGATACCCTCAAACTGATACCTAGACTTGCAACTGATACATACATTCCTGCAGAGTTACACTCTAAAAGCACATATCAAGCAAGTGAGAGCCAAAACACCCCTATGATAGGGTAGGGTTACCCTATCCTAATCTCATCAGGAGCTAGGGATTCATTACGTAGACAAGCGGTTTCATACAATCCTGCATTCGGGGGAGCAACCTGTCCTAGTTTGGAACAGTCTCTATTGCTTCTGATATGTAACTAGGTCAATTGGTCGAAAAGGGGTGCCTCAGCAAGACTACCAAATATACCTCTTGCTCCTAACACCGAGAAGTGAAAGGAGGATCAAACAATACATCAGTAGTCCAGATCCAAGGTTTATGTTCCCATCGTGGCAGAGCCCGTAACCGGTCAGCCTTATGGCAAGCTTTTCCAAGCGAGCCTCCGGCAAACCGCTCAAGAATAGCAGATGGAAAACACTGTGACTTAGGCGCACCTATGCAAATGCAATGCAAAGAAACACAAAAATGTAGATAAAACAACATATCATGAGTTCGAGTCAAGTTCTCTAAATCCCCAACAGAGTCGCCAGAAACTATGGACTCGATTTCTTCGCGCGCCCCCCTTTTCGGAGAGGCACGAATTGGTCTCTTATAGTTCGAACTCCTATCACAGTTCTGAATCTAATCTTACAAAGTGCAATGTGAAACTGATAAACACCAAAGAGTCAAATCCGGCAAATCATTTTGGAAAATCAGATTTTAGATCAAATAATGCCAAAACTGGACTATTTTTCCAAATTACAGAGTCGCCACCTAAATATTTTGTTTTTGGGAAATTTAGAAAACCCTAACTCGTGCCAAAGGCCACGTGTCCGTCATCACCAAAGTTGCCTCGGCTCGGCAACTTGGGCACGAGAGGGGAAGGTCCTGAAATGAGCACCCCCGCTCGCCCGATCAAAGGATCGGCCTCTACTAATCATGATATGATGCTTTATAGAGCTCTTGTGTTCTTATTTCGGTTATTAGCTAACTTTATGTGACGCACACAAGCAAGTATAGACTAAAATCGTAAGAATTGGAACAAATTCAACTCATGTTTGTTTTCGAAAATGGTTTGAATTTGACACCCTCAAGTGGGCTAAAATGCAGATTTGCCATCAAACATGATGGGCTTAAAACATGATTTGCCACTTCGCAAAGTGGACTTAAAACTCACACTCATTGAATTGCTCCAATTCAAACAACAAAGCCTTCATCTACAGGCATTCGTGTAGTTTAGCATTTAAGTACATAGCCTCATGGCAAGCATACTAATCATGGCAATATGGTAATCACACTCATGCAAGTATGCTAAAACGTAAAAGCTTACCGAGTACTCCAAGCCAAAACAAAAACTAGTTAGAAACAATGCATGATCCCAACTATACAAGGTGCCAAATGCAACACATGCAATAATGCAACTAAATAGGCTCGGCTACCTAATCATTGTATTTGTAACACTTTGATAGCATGCTTTGAAACACGTATTCAAAGAAGTGTATTAAAATAACGATGCAGTTTGAATAATGCGCCGAGCCTCGGGACATGTAAGAAAAATGAATGAATGCAAACATGCAAGCATAAGGTATGCTAATCGAAATATGTCTCTAATCTAACCATCGAAAGTGGTTAAATAAAAGGGAGAAAGACGTGAGGTTGGAAAACATGCACAAACGCATGCACACTTATTACAATATTGTGCCCTCGCGAAGGAGGGTCCGAATGAATGAGAGCTAAGCTAATATAAGCTAAGCTAAGCTAATTAAACCAATCTAATTAAGCTAATTAGGCTAATTATTACAAATCAATCGAATAACTAGCAAACTACTAATTATTACAACACTTAACTAATTAGCAAACTAATTAATTAAAGCAAATGTACATAAACTCATCATGTGAAATATTAAGCTATGCTGCCACTGCTCTGCCTCAGGAAGTGGAGGATGCATGTACTCGGCTTTCGCCCCGAAAAGCCCTCTGATTTTGCTCTTGAGAGGCTCTGTTTGCAGGGTTGAGTACACTTCAAAACCTTTCTGCTCCACTTTACCAAAAACTTTCTAAGGATTGCACTAGTGGCCTGCCGAACATGGTAGGTTGCTGCCGGCCCCCTGCCAGCCAAAAATGTGCCTTGCTAGCCAAGAGTGAGCCACTGCTGGCCACCAATGAGCCACTGCCGGCCACTGATGCTCTAAGTCACCACACTGCAATAGAGCATAAACAGAGGAAAATGAAGGGTTTTTTCAGGAGTTTATTTGTACTGTGCCTCTCCTTATCATCTCAAAACCTCAAAGGAGTGGCACTCTTGGGTCTAAAACCACCAATTAAGCAATTTCATTGCATGATGGCCAAAGGTCCAAGTTGCACAATTTCAATAAATGCACAAATATGACTCAAATGATCACCACCCTATCATGTATGATCAAGGGTGATGGAGACCAAGGAGATTGGCTCATTTCATTACTTTGAGTATGAAATGCTCCAACCTTCCTTGTGTTCAATATATCGTCCGATTGAACACATGGAATGCAACACAACATGCTTATCTTGCTCAACTTTTACTTATCATTTTTGTTTACTCATTTTAGTTACCGATCCATTCTTTAACCGGTTAAGTCAGTGAGTGTCCTCTAATGGAAAGAGGGCTTAAACCACAAGTACCTTGAGCATGAAAAACGCCTCATGCAGTTGGTATTGAACTCCCAAAAGAATTAGACCATTAGGCGCGAGGGTCTCAATTCCACACTCAAGCCAACAAGAGGCTCAAAGCCACTTTCAAAACAAATGGAAGAGTGAAGAATAGAGGGGGATTGCAGAGATTTCAGTGCTGAAATGGCATGCAAAATGATACTACAACATGCAAGAAACTCATGCAAATCATGTTTAAAAGCTGAAAACACCAAGCTAGTGAAGATCAATACACTGTAGGTGTGCAATACAAAGCTCCAAAGGTACAAACACTTCAAAACAGTCCTAAAATAGCCCAAAAGGAGTCCTAGAACATGTTTGAAGTAAACTAAAAATAGCTAGAATAAAAGGCCAAAACATAGTACAAGCTAAACTATTAAGCACAATTGCACTACAAGCATACAACGCAAGCCCCAAGGGACCAAACCAGTTCAAAACAGAGCTTAAACATGCCAAAATAATAGCAAAAACATGCTGAGATTAAGGTACAAAATGCTAGAAAATCATGCTCATATGTTAGGCTATTTAGGCTTGCAAACAAGACACAAGGAGGGTAGGCTAACCTAGCCCATTTTGGACCTCAAAATATGGTTTTTACCAGTGAAAATCCTCTGAGATTCAGTGGTGAAAAGGGCCAAAAAGATTGATTTAAAAGCTTTGAAAATGGCACAATAACTTAATAATCAAGCAACAAGAATGGTGGACTACCCCTAACTCTAATTAAACCTCAAACCACTATTTTTAGACCATGAAAACAGAGATTTTCAGAGGTCAAAACCAGCCTCAAAACAACATGTAAAGATGGCAAAACAAGTATTTAAATTAAGCTTAAAACACAAGTATTTTACTTCTTGAAGACAAGATGCAATTTAGGCAACAAAAGCAAGCCAAACCAAGCTAATACCCTCCTCTAAAGCTCAAAGAGGGCGTCAAGTAGTCTCAACACAATAGTGATCAAGTTTGATCAAGGGTTTATATGCAAGAGTGTAGAGAATTTAGGCTATAAGGCACAAAATATTAAGAGAGAGAGAATTCTAGAGAGAGAGAGAGAGAGAGAGAGAATTTTTTTGTCTTCAAAATTTTCTAACCCCCTTACATACAAGAGAGGGCTTCTATATATAGAGAATACAAAATCCCCTGAAAGAGATCCAGCCATACACGTGCAAGAAGATGGCTCAATCTGTGCAAACAACTGGCACAAAATATCAGAAAATATCTACTGATATACTAGTGGTCGGCTGGCCATCAGTGATGGCCGTCAGGAGCTCATTGATGGCCAATAGGGCACATCAATGGCCGGTAGGCCAAGATCCATGGCCAGCAATGCCTAAATATGGCCGGCAGGCCATCAACAACATCATGTTGAAAGGACCTAAACATGGTCAAAAAATGAGACAGAATTGATGCAGGATTTGGAAAACTCAAACCTGTGGTGTTCCGCCGCGGACTTTGAGCGCTCGATGAGCAATCAAACTCATCATCGGATGTATTTGCAAGAACATCCAAGTCTTAAGGACAGTCAAAAATGAGATATCTACAGTAAGCTTGGAATTTTAATTTTTTTAGCGGGCTTATAATTGCTAAATTAAATCTAATGTTGGGCTGAACTAAATTTGAGATGGCATATATTCGCTTACCATATAGTGTAAGCCCGACTCAAATTCAACCCGACTCGAGGTTTGTGTACAAATACAATACATGCACGGCCTTTTCACATTCATCATTCATCTTATGTCATCAATACATTATAGTAATACATGACAATAAATTTATTATATTTTTCTTCAAAGGTTTGGTAGATATCATGTACACATTTTAATATGAGAGAACTTAAGAGACTTATAAAACTCATTATGAGTCTCGTTTCAATAATTTAAACTGTTTATTTTGTACGGTCCTCAATGTATATCATATATGAAAAAAATTATGTCGATCTGACAATTATAATATTTTTATTTTATTGTATTTTTTCTAAAAAATAGATGATTTATTTTCAAAAATGTATTTGTCGTCTAATTTTTCAAAAAAAAAAAAAAATACAATAAAATGAAAAAATTACGATTATCAGATTAAATTAATTTTTCTTAATAGATGACATACATTGAAGACCTTATAAATAAAGGATTCGGACCATCCAAATGAGACCAATGATGAGCTCAGTAGACCTTTCAAATTTTCTCATGTTAAAATATGAATATGAGATAAATCAAACCACTCTTGAAAAGAACCCAAGGTTAAAAAATAGAAAACAACTAATTTTAAGGAACAACAGGATATATCGTTTGCACATACACGGCCATCATTTGTTAGCTAGCTATATATATGAATTTTTTTTTTCTTTCTTTTTTTTAACGACAAAGAAAAAGATATTTTATTCGAATAAAAGAGACCTTACCATTCCCTTATATGAAGCTCCTCATTTCACAAAGGTCATGTTTATTTGGAAGGAGTAGGTAAAGGAGAATTGAAATCTAATGAATTATTAGTTTTAGTCAAATAATTCCATATTTATTTTGTCATAAAATTAGATATTTAGAAATGACTATTTTAATAATTACCATATTTAATTAAAAAATTATAAAAAAATGACAACTTCTCAAAAGATCATTTTGTCTATTTGAATTATGTACAATGGCAATGCTAAATTTAAAGTGTATTTTATTTTAGTAAGACCACTATTAATTTTATTTAAATGCGATCCATTTATAATTTTGTTAATACAAAAAAAAGAAAAGAAAGGAGAAGATTATTATATATCATGAGATTAATTTATATAAATATTTTAAAAAAATCAATATGTTTAAAAAAATATTTTAAAAAATAAAGAAAAAATATGTTATATATTCTTTTCCTTTTAAATATTGAAAGTATATTTCCTTTTATTATTTTGTTAATACCCAAAAAAGAAAAGAAAACCATTATATATCACGAGATTAATTTACACATGTTTAAAAAAAAAAAAAATCAACATGTTTAAAGAAATAAATTTTATATACTTAAGGGGTCAATTTCATCATTTAACTAGTTAATAGGTAAACTCAATCCGTCTATTTTTATCCCACACCCTCCATGGGATAGAGTTATTCTACATATGGAAGACTATTGGTCCGACCCTTATTTTTCTATCAAAACATTAAACTGATTATTCTATTAAACATAGAGTCTAATCCATGGTTGTATCCCACCAACCAAACAGCCCCTAACATTATCGTATGTTGGGAGTACTGTGGATTTGGTTGAACTGTTTTAGTTGCAAATTTATTAGAGACAAGGAGAACTAAATAAATGACTTGACCAGCCAACTGTAAATTTGGACATTTATAATATCCATTACAATTTTGGGCTTAATTAATATTTGTAATTTTTTGAGTTTTGCTTTACAAATTAGGGGTGGTCATTCATCGGGTCAGACCGGACCGACACTATATAATAAGAGATTTGTGTTTGCTCAAGTTCATCCTAGCCTTAACATCAGGCCTCTACTTCTATCCAAACTCGACCTAAAAATAATTATAAATCTCAAGTCTACCTATCGGACTATATTAAAAAAAATTAAAACATTCTATAATTAAATTCAATTATAGATTATATTTTTTAAATAAATATACTGACATCAATATAAATTGAAAGATTTTGTATATAAATTGAAGGATTTCTTAAATAAATTCAATCAAATATCATTACAAATTTGAGTTTCAATAAAATCAATAAAGATAAAGTTTAGATCCTAATAAAAAAAATATTTTTTAATATATTATAATTAATTAATTAATTTAATAGAGGATTAAGCCAGGCTGAATTGGGCTAAAAAGTATAAATTTCAATCCTAGTCCATTAACATATCGGGCGGAATTTATTGGCCCACCCCAGTCTATAGCGTAAAACCAGCTTTTCAGATCCAAAAAAAATTAGATCAGATTGGACAGGCTACGCAGGCCAACGACCGATACAGATTAAGTAGTGATGAGGAAGACTTTAATCTTCCCTATTATGCAATTGTACTGAAGATTTTTATAAATTTTAAAAAACACAAAACCAATTAAGTTATCACGAATTTACACAAGTAACCTCACAAAAATACATGAGTTAATATATTCTCATAAGTAAACTCATAAAACTTTTAAAAATCATAAAATTATGTAAGTTTTCACGAATTCAGATAAATCATCTCATAAAAATGCATAATTAATACAAATTCGCGTAAGTTATCTAATAAAAGTTTTGAAGAATACAAAATCATATAAATTTTCATGAATTCGTATAAGTGATTTCATAAAAACACATAAATTAACAAAAATTTTCCAGACGTAAACTTATAAAAAGGTTGCATATAATAGGCAACTCTTAAGGAGCTGCACACCCGAACACTATCCTATATTCAATAATTATAAAATAAAAATAAAAATTTATTATTCTTTTAAATTATGAAAAAATCATTACATTTATTGAGATAATTTTTCATATCCGTTGACAACCACATAATATAGAAGATCACAATCCTGGCGGCCCCGGGACAAAGGCTGGGCTGGCACGTTTAGTTGGACTTCCGACCGCTTCTGTTTTAGCGCTTCGGAACATATGTTTCCCTTTCATACCTGCAATAATCATGTAGATTGTCCAAAAATTAAAAAAACAAAAACAAAAACAAAAACAAAAACAAAAAAAACTTAATTAAAATCACTTTTTTAACAAAATGAGTTGGTACAAGAACATACTGTATGCAAGGATGGACTCAAAAGGCATATTTGGTTGGGTGAATTAGAGTATGAGATTGAGATTATTAATCTGTGGTGTTTGTTTTAATATTTTGGTTTAGGATTATTAATCCAATGGATAATTAATTCAACAAATTTGTAAGATTATTAGTAATGGGGTAGGGGTGGGATTATTAATCCAATGGATATTAATCTAATTGGATAGTGAATACTACACTAATTTAATAGGATTATTAATACTTCACTATTAGTTTTGTGAATCAAACATGATCAAAGGGTACTAGCGCCCTCTTTACTATTGGTATTTTTTTCATAATAATATAAGAAAAATATATAAAATAAATTAAATAAAAATGATAAATATATTTTTTTTAATAAAGGATGAAATACTAGAATAAACGACATAACTAAATACATAAATGAATTAGATTACATTACTAATAGAATAAATTATTAACATGGATAACTAGATATTAGAACTCATCTTTATAAACTAAATATTGAAAAATTTAAGAATAAATGATAAGAAAGGACGCAAACCGAAACCTGCACTTAAAACAGATTCACCGCCTTCCAATGGATGCTGGAGGTACGCCGGTGTCTGTCTCCCAGGATATGACGGTCAAAACCAGCTAATACAGAATCACCTTCTGAATAGCTTCGGTGAACTTGACAATGGTTGCACTATCTCTAACAAGAACTAAAAAGGGGGTTAGCAAAAAAAGATAGGGAAAAAAAAAAAATTGTTGTAAAAAATCTTCTCAAACTTTTATCTCAAAATACCATCTCCATTTTCTATCAAAAATCTCTCCAAAATTATCCTACTAAATTGGAGGGGAAAGTCCTCTATTTATATAAATAGGCGAATCTCTAGCCATGAAGGCTATACATCAATAGTACCATTAAATGCCATTAACCAAGGCAATCAATTCTAGCCATTAGAGCTAGAGTTACAAAGGTTGAAAACCTATGGCCACTAGATGGGTCACAAAATGGATACTAATGTTGGGTCACAGCCCGATCCAAGCCCAATTCTCAGACATATGCACAAGCTAAGCCTAACACAACATAACTTAGCCCAAGCTCCAAATTAAGTCCAAGTCCAAAGCTAAGACCAAACCCAACATATGTACAAGCACAAGCCTAGGCCTAGTCCAAACTAAGTCCAAATCTAAGCCCAACTTTATTGATGCCCACTTTATGAGACAATTCTCATTCACAACTCAATGGTTTTGGCTCATTATTTTTGTATGGAAACCATCTCACTTAAGATAATATAAAACCACTCAGACCCACCTCAATCAACGGTTGGGTCCCACATTAATTTCGAATTAAAGTTGCCGAAAACCCATTATTTTCCAATAATCCCGCACATGAATAAAATTGGCTGAATAAAGAAAAACGGACAACGCTTAACAACAAAGGCCCCGTTTGGTAGAGTTGTGGGAAAGTGATTATAACTTATAGCCTAACAGCTTATAACTTATAGCTGTGAACATAAGCTGATTTTTTACTTATAAATTAAGTTTCTCCTCTCCCACTCAAACAATAAGTTGATTTTTGACTTACAAAAAATTATAAGCTGTATTGTTAAGCTGAACCAAACACATCAAAATAGCTTAAATTAAGCTAAAAGCTGAAATAAGTTGGAAATAAGCCCTACCAAACAGAGCCAAAGACTCAGAGAGAGAGAGCACACAGAATAACTATGTATCAGAAAATATAGCTGTTGGCCTTGAACTTTTCATGGTGAAAGCCTATCGAATTTACTGGCTGACCAGTGAATGTGATGTCATGAACTGTTTTGTCGTTTGTGTAAATCGGGACAATAGACCTCACACAGGAATTACTCCAACCATTATTCTTGTTCTCACTGGTGTGTCCGGTTTGGCCTTGGGATACTAGCCTAGTTCAGTGAGTGTTTTAAAGAATTTAGCCTTGTCAATTCTTAAAGAAGCGGCCCTACTTTGCACTCACATAGGTGACCTACATAAGGTGTCTCACTATACTACGGTTGACTATTCACAACACTTAGGTCATTCAAAGTATCAGCTTAACCTTCTACCCCACAGGGTATCACTATATAAAGGAATGGACAGGAGGATTTACCTCCACAGTAACTCATCTGTTACATGCAATTAGGTTGTCTCTTTGAACCTAGATCTTGGGATCTCCAGTCAACTAGGTTGGGTTTTTCATTCCGATAACATTCGCTAAAGGCCTTAACCACATTTCTCTTGACGACTTCTTACTAACTCTCAATTTAACCCTTAGGTTAACGGATCCGTAATATTGTCCTTAAACTGTATATAGCCTATAGTGACAATACATTAGAGTAATCGTCGTATGGAATTATATGTTCGACGAAAATGTCTAGACCTTCCATTATATGTATTACTCTATGCCCTACCAATACTTGCTTGGTTGTCGCAAAGTATACAAAATTGCTAGCACAAGTTTCAATCAATATGGAATATTCTCAAAAAAACGGCAAAGTCATTCAGCTACTTTAGTAGCTTTATCTAAATCACTTAATTCTAATTCCATCATTGATCTCATAATACACATCTGCTTGAAAGATTTCCAAGACACAGTTGCACCTCCAATAGTGAAAACAAATCCACTAATGGATTTGTAGTCTTTATATTAGATATCCAGGTGACGTCACTATACCGTTCTAATACAACCAGATATCTGGGATAATGCAACATATAATCTCGACTTCATTGTAAGTACCTTAGTACTCGCACAAACACCTTCTAACGATAGGCGTTGAGATTACGTGTGTATCTACTTAGCCTGCTTACTGAGTAGGCTATACATAACCTTGCACACCTCATCAGATACTTTAAACTTCCAATGACCCGAGAATATTCTAGTTGAAATACACTCCCATCATTATTCTCAGCCAAATGTGGACTCAAGTCTACCGATGTCCTCAACACTCTTGTATTTGATTTACTAAATTTCACAAGTATCTTATCAACATAATGAGATTGAGAAAGTACAATACTAACAGATGTTCTAGTAATCACATCCATAAGGCCCATAACTTTCATGTTAACCTTAGAATTTACAACTTCTTGGTAATTCTGAACATCTTCTCATAATTACCAATCGTACAAACACAAATTGACATATCTATTGTCAGTGTCTTTGACATACACATATTTGTCAATCTCTGTTTATTTAAAATTGTCTTGACAACATTGTGTTGTCAAATTTCTCATGCCATTGTTTCGGTGCTTATTTCAAATCATAAAATGATTGTCAAGCTTACAGACTTTCCTTATCCTCAAAATGAAAAACCCTTCAGGTTGTTCCATTATCTAAATCTTCATTTAGGAAAGCTATCTTTAATACCCATTTGATGTAACTCCAAATTTTGCACAATTACGATTACACCCACCATAACTGGTGATCACGTACCAAAGTAATCCAAGCCTCCTTTGATAACAAGATTGTCTCATCGGCTTTTATTCACTTGCATTTCAAGAATTACTACCTTTGCGAGATCAAGTTAATTTAATAACTTCTTTATAGAGAAATCACAGTTTCAAAGAAACTTTTAGCCTCACTAGCCACCATATAGGTTTAAGAAGTTTAGACAAAAGAACTTTAAAGTCCTAACCTTTTAATATCTTCTAGGCTTATCTCTTTCCTCATAAAAATCGCTTACTCAATTCCATGATTGTAATATTGTGTAAATCTGAATATCAGATTTGTCCACAAGAAAACCGATCTGCACTACTTTATTGTGCATAACCGTTGAACATAAAGTTAACGGATTTTCAGGCCTATCCTACCTGCTTGGGTTTAGGTATTGCCACATGCTGCATGACACCTCCACATTTGTCACCTTTTGCATGACATCTCCATATTTGTAGAATTTATATGAAGGCTCCTGGCCTCTCCAAAAATTCATACAGGGTCTTTAAACAATTCCTTGTGTCACAATGATTATGAAACTCTCAAAATCATATCACAGAAAACATATTCCTAGACCGTCATTAACCAAATTAGGGTTTTCTAGAATTCAAGGCACCAAAACAAGTTTGGTCCAACATGTCAATCTAAAGTCAATAGCCTTACTATTTGGAATCACAAACCTAGTGATCAATAGTCTACTATTCGAAACTTCATAACATGGCCAGTAGTCTTATCAGTAGGAATTACTAATTTCTCATCATGTGGTTAGTAGACTCTCCACTACTAGGAACCACAATGTTTTAAATGTGATCAATAATCACTTTCATTACTAGGAATCATCATGTCTTGACATATGATCAGTAGCCTCTCTACTACTAGGAACCACCATGTCTTAACATGTAATCAATAATCTGTTTGCTACTTGGAATCACAATCTCAAAATTGTGTAGCCAGTGGTCTAACACCTCCTAGGAACCACCAGTTTTCTATCTCTGTGATCAATGATCTTATACTCACTAAGAGCCACCAATTTAAGAATATATTTAGAATTTAAAAATTCAAAAAATATATTCATCCATCCTAGCGGGTTGTCTCATCTTTGCTTTTAAGCAAAGTTACATAGCAATCATACGTGCTATAATTGACACAAGGATAACATACTAATTGCCTCTGATTCATTCAAAGATATTATTATGCAGTCTTGTGATTTCCTCCAATCACACTTGATCTCTCTAGATCTTCCTTTAAGAACCTCGCAATCTTTAAGGTCGACGGGTGGAACAACATTTTCTACTATCACCTCTTGAAGCCATTTCTGAAAAATCACAACAGAATTTTCACTATTCTATTTTTCTAGAAACTAAACTTAACACTAGAAAATCTAAAGTTTGAAATTTAATTCAAAACTAATCTCACCACTTACCTTAGAATCGAACATGGTCAGGAAAGTTCCAGGAAGACTGGAGGGGTCACACCAGTTCCACTTAAGACCCAGTTAACCTTAGACAAAACTTTCAAGAGCATGTTGACTCCTAGTCCATGAGAAACAAATTTAGAATTTAGTTTTTCAGGGGATAAACTAGGTTAAAACAAACCTAGTTTACAAAACTTATAAGCAATTAAAATTTGCTATCAGAATTACACTACTCATAAAAGTTAACCAGTACTCCTAGAGCTGTACCCATTATTTCTAAATAAAAATAAGAAATATTTTAGCTAATGCTAAAAGTTGGTTTCTTTTCCCAAAACAAAACACTTTGGAAATAATCATATTATAACCAAAGACTTTCTCAAAACTTGGTTTCCTACCACTAGGGAATAAAAAGATTAAACCCAAAGACTTCCTCTAACCACAAAGGTTTGAAACCAAATCTATCTTAGTTGCCATTTCTGAACAAATCATAAATACTCTTTAGCCAAGACTAAACTTTGGTTTCTATTACAGAAAATCAAAACACTTTGGGAATAATAAAATTAATCCCAAAAACTTTCTCTAAACCCGACGTTGTATAATTTTTTCCTTTCACTATGGTGAAACTATTACAAATTAGAAATTAAAAACCACTACAAATGGAAATGAAAATAAAACTATTACAATTACAAATTGTATAAATCTGCAAAACGAAGTTCATAGTTGCATCCGAAATCGTCTGTTTACTGAAGAACACACTTCTCCACTTGTAATGCTTATCTTTGTATAAAACATATTACAAAACTCTATCCTCGTTACCGCTAAATCTCCATGCTCACTGTTCATATACACACTTAGATACAAGATGAGTTAATGAACCAATAATTTTAGCTATAACTTGCAATGTGTAATTTAAAGGCTATAAGTGCATTGCAGTTACAAGAATGTCATGAGTTGCATGGCTATAAATCAATTATATATATAGGAATATTATGGTCATAATGTTGGCAATCCAACCATGCAACTATGAGCATATCAATAGAGTTAACTTTTCACTTATCATTCCATGAATATATAAAATATTTTGGAGTAATTTCCTTGATTACACATCAAGACATGAAAGAACTCACAATTGATACAGCAAAAAATAAATAGAAAAAATAAGAGTTAATATCACTACAATACTAAGCTATACCACCATATGATAATGCAACATAATCATAAGCAAGCTCAGAACTAAATTTCCTCCTAAAACAAACCAGTTTAGAAATATTTTATACCGTCAAAAACCTTTCGACTAGACGAATCCCTTGAAATTCTCAAAACATGAATTCTAACACTTTGATTTTCTCAAAATTTAATTAATCGAATATAATCAAAATTGTTTAACAAAATTTCGAAACAATATGAAGTAAATCAAAAATAATTCTCCACATTACGGTGAATGACTAAACTCACTAATATGTCTAAAAATCTGAAGATTCAAAATTCTTATCCATGCTTAGGTTATCCTGTTCAAAACAAAAATTAGTAGTCCCATTTACAAATTTCAATTCATTTTATTTGTTTGTATTATATATCCTGCTTTCGCGTTTAGGTAAACCTGTAGAGAAAATTAAAAAGGAGAACAAATAACAAACAAATCAAATAAATTAGTAAGAATCTTAAGAAATAAAATAAATAAAATTCTTATTTTATTTTTATAAAGTCCTACCAACTTAAGCAATAACCATCAAATAACTCATGCAATAACAACTAATTAATATAAAATAAATTGCATGAATAAATTACTTGAAACAAACAACTCAAATTCCAATAACTCTAGGCAATTAAATTAATTTTAATTCCAAGCGTCACTAGAATAAAATTATAATAAAAACTAAATTGTTTTATCAAAACTTATTTATATGAATCTGTTTTAAAATTGTTGGTATTTTTCCATAATAATACAAGAAAAATATATAAAATAAATTAATTAGAAATGACAAAATAATTTTTTTTGTTAAAGGATGAATACAGAATAAACGACACAACTACATACGAAAAAGAATTAGAATACATTACTACTAGAACAAATTATTAACATGGATAACTAAATATTAGAACTCATCTTTATAAACTAAGTATTGAAAAATTTAAGAACAAATGATAAGAAAAGAAGAAACCGAAGCCTACACTAGACAATTTTCTTAAAACAGATTCACCACCTCCCGATGGATGCTGGAGGTACACCGGCGTCTGTCTCCTAGGATACGGCAGTCAAAACTAACTAATAAAAAAACACCTTCTGAATAGCTTCGGTGAACTTGACAATAGATGCGCTCACTCTAACAAGAACCAAAGAAAGGGTTAGCAAAAGAAGATAGGAAAAAAAAAAAAAAAAAAAGTGTAAAAAACCATCTCTAACTTTTTATCTCAAATTACCATCTCCATTTTAAAAATCTCTCCAAAATTATCCTACCAAATTGGAGGGAAAGGCCTCTATTTATACAAATATGGGAATCTCTAGTCATGAAGGCTATATACATCAATAGGGCCATCAAATACTATTAACCAAGGTCATCAACTCTAGCCATTAGGGCTAAAGTTGCAAAGGTTGAAAACCTATGGCCACTAATATGGTCATCAACTCTATCATCAAAAAATGAGAGTTCACTACAAGAAAGAACAGATTCGGCAGCTACCTTTGCCGACTAAACTAAATTAAGTCGCCAAAGGTATACACATTAACTACTAAAAATTTGTTAGTCGCCAATGGTAGACACATTAGCTACCAAACAATATTTGGTCACCAAAGGTACATGCATTAGCTACTAAACCTTTTTGGTTGGTAAAAGTCCACTATTTTGCTACTAAAAATATATGTTGTCGGAATTGAGTGTTCTTTTGGCGACTAATTAGGTGTTAGTCGTTAAAAAGTGACATTTTGGGCAACTAAATATGATGTTGGTCGGTAATTGCATAGTCTTTATAAATTATAAAAAAAAATTTATTGGTGTTTATTTATTTTTTGGCTACAAATTGTGTGTTAGTTGTGCAAAATAAGGGTTTGGGCGACTATTTCAATTTTGGTCGCTAAATCTGAAAGCTTTACCGACTGTAATTCAGTAGCCAAAACGTGGCACAAAATTGTGGAGGGAATATTAAATTTTTCATAAATATATTAGCGACTAAAATGAAATTTGGTCAGGAATAAATATATTTTTTTATTTTTATTGCAATAGAAGTCCATTTCCCTCTCTCTCGCGCTCCCGCCTCTGTCACTGCTCTGTCTCCATCGCCATTATCCACAAGGCTTGCTGGATCATCACTTTGTCTCCCTCCCAGGTGTGTCCTCTATTTCGCCTCTCTCTCTCTCTGTATCTCTCTGTATCTCCCTCTCGATTTCTGTCTCCTTCTCTATATGGCCTCTCGGTTTCCCTTTCTCTCGCTGTTTACACACACACACATACATACATGCATATATATATATATACATATACACACAAATCATATATACACAACCTTGATCCCATATATAATCGATTATACACTGGTACACCCACACCTCTGTGACTGCGTCTCACTCATGCCTCTGACCTCTTCTCTATAGCTATGTCTCCATCGCCATCACCGCAAGGGTTGCTAGATCATCGGGAAGTCTCCCTCTCAGGTATGTCCTCTATTTCGCATCTGTCTCGCCCTCTCTCTATATCTCCCTCTCGATTTATCTATCTCCTTTTCACTGTCTCCCTCTCTCTTTCTCTGTCCCTGTTTACACAAACACATACATATATATATATACACACACATAAATCATATAGGAAATGCTGAAAATTAGGAGATTGTTATTAAAATTAAAAATTAGGGCAATGCTTGGGCTGAGATGTTATTGAATTTAGAACTAAACTAATGGTAATTTCTTACTTGTCTGGACTATGCTCAGAAATCCAAAGAGCCCTCCAGTTCGGATTAAGAATGATGTATAATGGATTTTTATTGTAGGACTTGCCATATCTATTTGAGTGTCAATCCTTAGAATTTGAGTCTGCCAACAACTATAATGCTTTGCCATTTAAAGACTCAAGTTTCATAATTTGTTAAATTCATTGAATTTTTCTACTTTTATTATGCATGTATACATAATGTCAGTTTCATTTTCTAATTTATTGAAATTTCATTTTATAACACATTACTAATGTTAGCAAACAGTTCACTGACATATAATTCCTCTCTCTCGGCAAACATGTAT
Organism: Camellia oleifera; assembly: GCA_022316695.1. Classification (NCBI taxonomy): domain Eukaryota; kingdom Viridiplantae; phylum Streptophyta; class Magnoliopsida; order Ericales; family Theaceae; genus Camellia; species Camellia oleifera. The sequence goes on along the minus strand of CM039313.1, from coordinate 111,947,056 downwards.
GTAGATATACCTAGCTGTTCGATCCATAATCTAAACCTTTTCTTATAGAATTCTAAAACATAAAAAAATTCTCTAGATTGGAGTGCTATATGACTTATATTACAGAAGCATGATGGCCATGGCAGTTGACCCATGCGATGGGCTTGGTTGGAAGTAAGGTCCCACGAAAAAGTTTAAGATTATTGTGGGCTAATAATGATATTTGACACTAGTTCAAGTTGCTCTTTTTCTCTCTCCCTTTCGCGCCCTTTCTCAGCTGTTAGTTATACAACTTTTTCACGATGTTGGTGCCTTTTCTATTGCAACTTAGAGGAGATTAGGATACGTCGAATTTCATGTTCAGATTTAAGTTGGCAATATGTCTGAGGATAATTTTTTTGACTGTGGTGGATGAATGTAGGCAACAGCCCCTTCCCTTGCCTCTATATGCATAGGCATTTCATGGGTTTCTAATCCATACTTGTTTTGCTATTTCTCTTACTTTTATGTGAATTTTGAGTCCATTTCTTGATGGGTTTTGCATTTTCTGCCATTTTAATGAGAATTTGAGTTTAAATTCCCTTCATTTTCAATGGAGATGTTAATTTGTTTTTCATATATTAATTGAAGCATGGTAACTGATGGGTTTGCTTGTAATTGATGTGGATGTGGATATGGATGTGGATGTGGATGTGGCTAGGGTTGTGGTGGTGGAGGAGATTGAGTATATCTATATTGCATTTTTAGCTTCTGTATTTGGATGTTGTTTTCGATTCAATTTTAGCTAAATGGGTGAAATCTTGTGTTGATTATGATGTGGCTCAATCTTATAGTCCATTGGCCTCTATTGATCATAAAACATTATCAAAAATTCTAGTATAATGTGAATATATTTACTAAATTAGCTAACAAAATGCTATTTTATTTTTGGTAGGAAACATTTTATTGTTCAAACCAACTTGGCAGTTCCAGTTCCAGCAGTAACAATTCCATTAGCAACTGCAGAGCACTTTTCACAACTGCAGGTAACTTCTCTCTCTCTCTCTCTCTCTCTCTCTCTCTCTCTCTGGAAATTGTTTGCAATCTCTCATTTATTCAGATTTTATTCTTTGAGTAGCAACGGAAGGACATCAATGAACTTCTTGCAACATAACTATGACTAGACTGTATTCAACATAAGTTGGATAGGAACCTTTGTTGATTTGATCATCTCGATCATAGAACAAGTAGTAATAAGTTGACAGTATATTAAGTTCTCAGTAGATGGTAATTATTTTTTAGAGTATCACTTCTTAGTTTGATTCTGAATGTTGAATTAAATATAAACTATAAGGACCATAAGGTATTGAAAAGAAGAATAATAACATTCAATTTTATACGTATTTGGACAAAACATTTGCTGCTTTAAGTTTTGGATTACTTTCTTTTTTTGTTTCACTTGGTTGAGAAAAGACCATACTTTGAACATTTTTCTTGTTTGAAATTTGAAACCATCTCTGTGTTGTTACCTTGTGTTTGACAAACTGAATTGAGCTTCCGTGTGACAATTTCTTTCCTACTTATTGACAAGAAACACGTCTGTTTATCCGGTCAGCTTTAAATAAGCATGATACGAACATATCAAGCATGTGATGGTCTTATATATGCTGATATACACACTTATATTTTATTATGTATTCAAGGATCTATATGTATATATGTAAAGCACGGACTGAATTATATTTGTTTCTTTATTCATTCAATAGTTTTGTTGGAATACTTATCTATGTAATAATTGTGAATGCTCAAATTAAGTTAGATGTTTATATGCTTAATGTATTCTAATTATATGACAAGATCATCAACGCCCCGATATTGGCTATATAGACAATTTTGGAGTTAAGAGGCTTATATGCCTACTATATTCTAATGATATGACAAAATTATCAGACTCCCGACATTGGCAATAGACAATTTTTTATTTCTTTTTTTCTTTTTTCTGAGTGTTGGCCATGGATGTATATATATAGATATATTGGTACTTATAAGAACTTCATACATATGTTAACTTAGGTGTTAGGAAAAGACAGGCCCCTCATGGTACAAATCGTTTCATTTCGTTGTAACAACCCCGACCCATGATTAACACTAATCCATGTTTAAGTATGCCAAATAAGTAATTAAGAAGAAATCTTGAGTCAATTATAAGTGCATTGCATTATTTTGTGCTTATATCTATTTGACGTAGAAAGATCTGTTCATGTTTTAGTTTTGATTTGTGAATTGAAAGCCTTATCTGCATCCGACTCAGAAATTAATTTGATTTATGCATTAATTAGGATTTATAGGATTTTATGGTAAGTTTAATTAAAAGTCGATTTGGAATGATTAAATTAGAATAAATAATGCTAATTAATTTAGCTTAAGTTATTTACATGTATGCCATTGAGTGGGCTTTTACAAGACCATTTTACACCTTCTACATGTTTTGGACACCATCAATTTCCATCTTCTTGCACAAAACGTGAGAGGGAAAGAGAGTAGGGAGATTTGGTCCAATACTTGAGAATTTGAGCTCAAACCAAAAAGTGCTAGGAATTGTTGTCAATTGAAGAAGATTAGAGGATCTCAACGTCAACTAATGTAGATTCAAGCCTCTAGGTAAGGGACTAAACTCTTAATTGAGTAATTGAATTAGATTCTACAAGATCACTAGTGGATTAAGTGAATTCATGAGGGAATTGCATTAGAATTGAGAAGAATTAGGCCATACCATGCATGCATGTTCATTTCTTCACAAATTGAGCATGATTTCAAAGAATTCTTTCATGCATGTGTTCATCTCACTTTTATTTTGGGAATTCATCATGTTTTCTATCAAGTTGCCAAGTGTAGACACCCCATTTTTTACCATCCTCAAGACTTGGTTGTGCTTGCAGGTACATCCAGCCACAAGTTCGATTGCTCGTCGAGTACTCGACTTTCGCGGCGGAGCGTCACAGGTTTGAGCTTCCCAAACCCTACATCCTTTTTGCCCTATTCTTGGACCATGTGTTGACCCTTCCAGCTTGTTTCTCTTGGTGCACTGCCGACCACATTTTGGCCCTGCCGACCATGGTTATTCCCCTGCCTGCTACTGATGATGCCTGCCGGCCATCATTGAGCCGCTGCCGGCTACCACTGATGGATGGCAGAACACTTGTCTCAGCAGGTTTCACTCCAGATCATTTGAGCCAGCCGGTTTTCACTCATCTTTCCTCCATACACGTGTATAGAGGGATGAAGCTCTTGCCAAGCTTGTTTAACAAGCTTTGCATTGCCTTCTTCTATATAAGGAGAGGCCCTTCCTCTCTATCAGAGGTTCAACCATTTTAGAGAAGATATATCTCTCTCTATATATATTTCTCATTCTCTCTCTATATTGTTGTTGTTTTGTGCCTTAAAAGTCCATTTTTCTTGCACTTTTACACTACAGCACATAGTGATACACCACCACCTTTGGGCTGAGGTTCTTAGAAGTGTTATTTGAGCTCTGAAAGTTGGTTTCTATCCTCTGAGGTTGCCGGTTTCGAAGTTGATCTTCAAGGGTGAGCATATTCCCTATTTAACCTTTTTTTTTGTATACCATTTTGGCCATCCTTGCATATTGTTTTAGGCCTTGCTTTCAACTGAAAAAAAGTTTTATATTCAAGTGCTTTTGATGATTGTTTAAGGTCTCTTTGGTGTTAAGGGTGTTCTACCCTCTTGTATGCCTTGTTTGGCCCTTGTTTTGTGCCATGCCTTAAGGCCTTTGAGTTGGTCTTGGTTTGGCCTTTTAGCCAATGAAATCCAGTGGATTTTTAGTGGTAGGCATGTGGTTTTGAGGCCTCAAATCAGAGGGGGGTGACCCTCTCTCTTTTTGTTTTGTTTGCTTGAGTTATTGGCCTACCAAAGGAGCATGTATCCCTATACTTTTGAGGCTTAGTTCAGGTACTTTTTTATGACTTTCTGGTTTGGTCACTTTATGCATGCTTCTTGTATGTGTAGTGTAATCCCATTTGTGGCTCATCAAAGTAGCATGTCTTTCTTGCATGTGTTGGCTCCATTTCAGTGGGTTTTTTTATCATCATTTGCCATGTCATAACTCTTTCTAAAGCTGGTTTGGTTGTTTCTTGAGTGGCTCATGTACTTGTAGTGCAAATCTTGCTTACTAGCCTTGTGTGCATGATGTTTTGGCTCATCATTCTAGCATATTTTGGCTTTGCTCCAGCATGATTTTATTCATATTTTGGGTTGTACTAGGACTATTTTGGACTGCCATGGTCACATGACTCATGTTTAGTATAGCTATAGAGCAAATGCTTTGCCTAGCCTTGAGTTTTAAGGGAGCTTGCATGCTTAACTTGTGATGTTTTCATGCTTTGGCATCATTTGGAGTGTTATATCAGTGCATATTTCATGGTTATACACTTTCCTTTGTCATGCTTTCCATGCCTTGAAGAGTTGGTGCTCTGTGCCTCATCAATGGATCATTGTGCATGCCTCTATGCTTAGGCCTTTGGGATTCCATCTCAGTAGGTTTTGGGGCTTATTTTGACATGATGTAACTCTGTTTTGTGTTGTCCAAGTCATGCCATATTTGGTTGTAATAGGTGTAGTGCAATCCCCCTTGTTGATCTTACTTGCACCATGCTCTAGGCCTTCCATGTTGACTTGTTTTGGCCTTGGTCCTTGCATGTTTTAGATTCATTTTAGCATGATCTAGGACTATTTTGGTTGTCCTTGGCCCATTGGGGTTTGATTCATGTGGCCTTGGTACAAGCTCCTTGTTTAGTCTTAAGCTTTGAACATCCTAGCATGCTATGTTTGCATTGTTTAGTTGGTTTCGCATCAATTTACATGAGATTTCATAGCTTACCTTATTGCCACATTATCATGATTGTCACTCCTTGCTCATGTTTGAGAGTTGTGTCCTTATGCCTTAATTCTTAGGCCAATGCATTGTACATGCATACCTTGTTTTTGTGCGTTGGTTTCATCACTAATGGCCACTAATTTGGGCATGACTGAGGTCTATCCATTTTGGTTTAAGTCCATTAAACATTGTGCATGTCATGTAGTTCATAGCATTGAGTATGCCATGTTGTTCGCATGTTGATTCATTACATTGTGTATGCCATGTTGTTTGCATGCTTAGGTCACATTACATTGAGGGGCTGTTTGGGAACATGGGTTTAAGGCTATTATAGCCTAATTTTGAAAATCAGCCCAAAAGTCACCCACTGTAGCAACTTTTCTTGATTTTCAAAAAAAAAAAAAAAAAAAAAGGAAAATAGGGCCTGCGGCAGACAGTGTAGGCACAGCCTACACTGTCAACATTCGGAAAAGGCTACATCAATGGCAAATTTACCATTTTGCCCCTTTATATTAATTTAAAAAATAAAAAGGTAGGGATAAATTATTCATTTTAAATTTAAACATCATTTCAACACAATTTCCAATACAACAACTCAACTAAAATAGCCTCCCATCTTCCCAAACACAAAACTAAAATAGCCTACTAAAATAGCTAAAAAGCCAAATAGCCTCCTAAAATAGCCACTTCCCAAACGAGGCCTGAGTATGCCACCATTTGCATTGTGTATGCTAGTTGTTGATGCCATTAGCCTTGTTAGGTTATTCATGTTGCATTGCATGTTTGCATGCTTGAGTCACATTGTGTATGCCATGCTTGTGTTGCATTTTGTTTGGAATAGGTGTTAGTCCAAACACAAGAAACGAGGGACGTTTCATACTTCAAGTGCTAAAACACGCCTCAATTCTCAGTCGCCGACACTCTTGACAATGCATGATAGAGTTCTAGGCATTTATGTGTTTTTTTGCATTCATTTTACATTGATTTGCACAAGTTGGATATTTGGCCATCATGCATCGAGATGCGTGATTGATGGTTTGGATCTGATTATGCCTCTCCCTTGATGTTTCGAGGTGATATGGAGCGGCATAGTGCGTACATACCCTTGGGAGACCCTCCCTTTCCTCTATTTTGTGCTTTGTTGCAGTTTGGTGTCACAGCACACCAGTAGCTGACAATGCCACATAGATGGCCGGCACCCTTGCATCCTTGGCCGGCAGTGCCTACTCTTGGCTGGCAGGTGGCCGGCAGCATCTCCTCATGGCCGGCAGGCCACTGGTGCACTCCCCAACACGTTTTTGGTAAGATCCAACAGCTAGTTCTCAAGGACACCCGGCAGACAGAGCCTCAAGAGAGCAACCGGAGAGTTTTTCGGGACGGGAACCGAACATGCATCTTTAACTTCTTCAAGGCAGAGCTGAGGCAGCCTAGTTTACATATTTTAATGCTTACTTGTTAGTTAGCTTCAATTTGTAATTTAATTAGTTAATTTGTTAATTAATTAAGTGATGTAATAATTAGTAAGTAGATTGCTAGTTATTCAATTTAGCTGTGTAATAATTAGTCTAATTAGATTATTAGATTAGTTAGAATAGCTTAGCGTATTCATTCGGACCCTACGTCGAAAGGGCGAATTTTGTAATAAGCGTGCGTGTGTGCGATGCATGTCTTCCAACCCCTATTTCTTTCTCCCTTTTACTTACCTGCTTTCGATGGTTAGTCTTAGGGCATATTTTGATTAGCATCCTTATGCTATGCATGTTTGCATTCATTCATCTGTCTTGCATGCACCGGGCTCGACGCATCATACTAACTGCATTGTATTTCAATTCCAATTTGAATACGTGATTATCAAGTTGCATTTCACATGACATCTTAGAATAGTCGAGCCTATTTCTAGTTGCATTTTGCATATGTTGCATTAGCCATTTTAACATAGCTAGGATCATGCATGATTTCTAACTAGCTATTGTTTTGGCTTGGAGTACTAGATAAGCTTTTATGCTTTAGCATCTTGCATGAGTGTGAGTGTTGCCATGATAACATGCTTGCCATGAGGCTAACTGTTTATGTGATATAACTGCTTGAATGCCTGTGGGTGAAGGTTGGATTACTTGAATTGGAACATTTCATTGAAATCCCTGATTTAACCTACTTGCAAGTAGCACTTTTAAACCATTTTCAAACAAATATGCAATGTTTTGTTCCAAATTAGGCGATCTAGTCTATACTTGTATGCTGTGCGCATCACATAGTAAGATTAGCTAATTAACCGAAATAAGAGCACATGTGTTTTCAAAAACAAAATATCATGCTTAGTACAGATTGATCTTTGATCGGGCGAGCGGAGGTGCTCATTGCATGACCTTCCCCTCTCGTACCCAAGTTCCCGAACCGAGGCAACTTTGGTGATGACGAACACATGGCCTTAGGCAACGAGTCAGTGTTTCCTAAATTTCCCCAATAAAATATTTAGGTGGCGGCTTTGTATCTGGCAAAGCAGTCCATGTTTGACATTTCTTTACAAAAATCAGTTTTCCAAAACGATTTGCCGGATTTGGACTCTTTGGTGATTTATCAGTCTTGCATTGCACTTTGCGAGATTAGATTCAGAACCGTGATATTGAGTCCAAACTGTAGTAGTAAGCCTAATTCGGGCGCGTCTACACCAAGTTTGATCATGTTTTGAAAAGGTTAGGTTTAAGAAAATTCATACATGTTGTGTTCTTGAAACATTCATAAAGTTTATGTTGGAATTTTGTACAATTGACATACTTTTGGGCCTTGATTTCATGAAATGATCTTTAAACCATGATGTTTTGTGAGTTTCCAAATGTTTTCCAAAATTTTAGCCCAAGAGGATGAGTTTTGGGGTGTTAAATTCATGTTTTGAAGCTTGGGAGTAAATCTGGAAAACCCAGAATTTTGCTTCAACGCTCGAGCGAAGGATCCTACGCTCAAGCAACCGTCTTTATTTTCATGCTTCCAATCGAGTGACAAAGGGCTGGCTCGAGTGTAAATTATAAGCTCTCAGAAATTTGTGTGTGTAGAAGCACGCTCGAGCGACAAAACTTGCGCTCGAGTGAGGACTTGTGTCTCACGCTCGAGTGAGCGTCGAGCGGAGATTTCATACAACTAGAACTTTTGCACATTTTGCAGACCGCTCAAGCGAAGGAGTCTACGCTCGAGCGACTACTCACATTTGGCATGTCCGCTCGAGCAAAGAAAGCCATGCTCGAGCGAGACCCCTGTTTCAGCAAAAATTTGGTTAAGTGTTTAAAGTACATTTTTGCATCCTCATTTCATCCTAGACATTCCTAGGCTATGATTAAGACTCCATAATGAGGTTAAAGATTAGAAACACACTAAGAACAACGAAATGAGTTGTGTTCAATCCAAGTGTGTGTATTCAACATATGTATCTATCATGCTATGTAGGTGTAGACCGCCCGAACATCCCGGCTCCGCGTGAGGGCACGAAATCGTTTTGTTCATTAGCTACTACAGTTCGGACTCAATGTCACGGTTCTGAATCTAATCTTGCAAAGTGCAATGCAAGATTGATAAATCACCAAAGAGTCCAAATCTGGCAAATCATTTTGGAAAACTGATTTTTGTAAAGAAGTGACAAACATGGACTGCTTTGCCAGATACAGAGTCGCCACCTAAATATTTTATTTTGAGAAATTTAGGAAACCCTGACTCATGCCTAAGGCCATGTGTCTGTCATCACCAAAGTTGCCTCGGCTCGGGAACTTGGGTACGAGAGGGGAAGGTCATGCAATTAGCACCCGCGCTCGCCCGATCAAAGATCAGCCTTTACTAACATGATATGCTATTTTTGAAAACACATGTGTTCTTATTCCGGTTTATTAGCTAACCTTATTACGTGATGCGCACAACATACAAATATAGACTAGATCGCCTAAATTGGAACAAAACATCTCATGTTTGTTTGTTTGAAAATGGTTTGAAGGTGTCACTCGCAAGTAGGCTAAGACGTGGATTTTGCCACCCTCAAGTGGGCTTAGAAAAACAAGATTTTGCCACTTCGCAAAGTGGGCTTAAAACTCGCATTTCGATGAATTGTTCCAATTCAAGCAATCCAACCTTCATCCACCGGCATTCATGCAGTTGAACATTTAAGCAGTTAGCCTCATGGCAAGCATGCTAAACATGGCAACACTTATACGCATGCAAGATGCTAAAACATAAACACTTACAGTGTACTCCGAGCCAAAACAACAACTAGTTAGAAATCATGCATGATCCTAGTTTATGTTTAAAAAAATGGCTAATGCAACATATGCAAAATGTAACTAAAAATAGGCTCGGCTATTCTAAGATGGCATATGACATGCAACTTGATAACATGCTATTGAACACGTATTCAAGTAAATGTATTGAAATACAATGCGGTTTGTATGATGCGCCGAGCTCGGTGCATGCAAGACAGATGGATGAATGCAAACATGCAAGCATAAGGATGCTAATCAAAATATGACCTAGAACTAACCATCGTAAGCGGTTAAGTAAAAGGGAGAAAGACGTGGGGTTAGAAGACATTCACACACTCACGCACACTTATTACAAAATTCGCCCTCTCGACGAAGGGTCCAAATAAAAGCTCAGCTAACTACGCTAAGCTATTCTAACTAATCTAATAATCTAATTAGACTAATTATTACATAATCAAATTGAATAACTAGCTAACACTAAGCTAATTATTACAACTCGTTAACTAATTAACAAATTAGCTAGTTTAATTATAAATTCAAAAGCTAACTAATCAAATAAAGTTAATTACAAATCATAAAGCCTTAGCTTAGTTCTAAGAGTTCGAAGATGCATGCTCGATCGCCTCGCTTGGAAATCCATTACTATGCCTCATGTTGCCTATGTTTGCACACTTCTGCACCTCAGAAAATTATGCCAACTTCTATGATGCTTCTGATCCACCTCATGAACATGCTGAGAGGTCATTGGCCAAGAGGGGTGGCCGTCGGCCAAAGAAAAAATGGCCATCGGCCAATTTCAATGCTATCAGCCAATTACTGATAGCCGATCGACACACTAGATAGCCGATCAGCCACTTCTTCCTGCAAACTCTCATTTTTGCATTTTTGCTGTAACAGAGCACAAACAGAGGTATGGCAATGTATTTGCAAGAAAATGTGCGTGCAACTACACCCCTTATCATGTCTAAGGCTCAAAGGTGTATAGTGCTCGACTCTCGAGCCATCAATCACGTATTTCAATGCATGATGGCCAAAGAGGCTGAGTTGCATAAATCAATATCACATGAATGCACAAAAGACACAAAAATGCCTTAAACTCTATCATGCTTGATCAAGAGGGTCAGTGATCGAGAAATGAGGCACGTTTCATCACTTCAAGTATGAAACGTCCCTCGTTCCTCGTGTTTGGACTAATGCCCTATCCAAACGCAATGAAATGCAAGGTATGCCAAACACAATGCAAATAACAAGCGTGCAAACAACATGGCATGCAACAATGTCATACAATGCAACTAGCATGCAACAACATGCAATGCAACATGATTGACTTAGTAATACTAATGGCATGTGAACAATGTAATGCAGCATGATTAACTTATCAAAGCCAAAGGCATGCCAACTCAATGCAATGCAACCTAAGTATGCAAACAAAGCTAATGCAACATGAGCATGCCAACAACCATGTAAACAACATGCAAGATGGACTTAAACCGGATATGGACAGACCTCAGTCATGTACAAAACAGTGGCCAAAATGCTGAAATGATGGCATGAAATGCAATACAAAGCATGCACATGCTCTAGCCCACTAACTAAGCATAAAAGCATAACTCTCAAAAGTGCTCAAGGAATGACAAATGTAAGAGTGTAGCCACACTATAAGCACTGAAATCATGTATGAGATGATGCCAAATCACTCAAACAACACAAGTATGGCATGCAAGAGTCCTTAAGCATGAAAGCTAGTGAAGTGGACTACACAAGAGGCATGCAATGTATGGCACAAATGGATGAACCAGCCACAAACAAAGCTCAATTAGGTCAAAACAAGGACCAAAATATACTGAGATGGGAGCTCAAAGGTCTAGGCATGCATGCATACAAGCTAGGCCACAAACAAGGCAATAATGCATGACCCTTAGAGGCACTCAAAGAGTGAAAGAAGTGAGAATATGGCAATGCTATATGCTCTAAAATGTCATGTTAAATGATGCCAAATCATACACATGTCACAAATGAAGCATGCTAGAGGCATGAAACACAAGGCTAGCAAGGCCAATTGCACTATAGCTATGCAATACATGAACCAAAAGGCCAAGAACACCAAAAACAGTCCTAGAGCATGCCAAAACAATGCTAAAACATGTATGGAGCAAAGCCAAAACAAGCTAGCATGATGGGTCAAAACATGGAGTATGCAAGGCCAATAAGGAGGATTACACTACACCTATCAAGACCAAGCATGAGATGACTTAACCAACAAAAATCAGAGTTATAGCATGTCAAATTAACACCAAAAATGGGCTAATACCAAGTCAACACATGCTAGAATAACAAGCTTACTCATTAGGCATGCAAGACTAGTAAAGAGGACTTACACTACAAGTGTAAGAAGCAAATCAAGGATGCCCTAACCAACCAAAAATAGAGTTGTATCATGGAAAAATAGCACCAAAAATACACTGAAATGGTGACCCAAAAGCCTAGGCAAGATGGCATGCATAAAGGCTCATTTTTAAAGCATAAAGAACCAACCCTCCAAAGCATTGAAAGAGTGACACATGAGAGGGCATGGCAATGAAACATGCTCTAAAATCACATGAGAAATGATGCCAAATCATGCAAATAGCCCAAGCAATGCATGCTAGTGGCTTGGAAACTCAAAGCTAGTGAGCTAAAATGCACTATGGCTATACAAAGCAAGGCATGCATGACCAAAACAACATAAATTAGACCTAGATCATGGAAAAACATGAGTAAAATCTTCCTGGAGTTGAGCCAAAATCACACTAGAATGATGGTCTAAAGCATGATGCATGTTAGGCTAGTGTACAAGTTTACACTGCAAGTGTATAAAGCATGCAAGGGGTGACCAAACCAGCCTAAAAAAGAGTTATGGCAGGTCCTAAAAGTCACAAAAAGTGCTTTAACTAAGCTTAAAAGAAGGAGAAATACATACTCTTTTGATGGGCCATCAACACAAGTAAACAAGAGAAGAGGAGGGGGACAACCCCCTCCTATTTGGGGCCTCAAAACCACCTTTTCACCACTGAAATTCCTCTAGAATTCAGTGGTTTAAAGGCCAAACAAAGTTAGTTTGAAAGGTGGTGAAAGATGGCTCAAAAGGCCTCACAAGCCAAGGAGCAAAATGGAGAGACAACCCCCTAGCCAAACAAGGCTTAAACCACCATTTTAGAACCTCATAATCAAAGTTTTTTATGGTTTAAAACCAGCCCCAAAATAGTCTAAAAAAATGGAAAAAAGGATGGTGAAGCAAGTGTGAAAGACAAACTTAAAGGGGTGAGTGATTACCTTTGGAGCACTACAGCAAAAATAGCCACTTTTCTTGAGCCAAAAACCACCTTTAGCAGCCCAAAACAAGTTCCAAGAGACCTCAGCCCAATGGTGATCAAGTCTTCTTAAGGGTTGATAGGTTGAAGATGGTTGTATGCAAGCCTTCTAGCACAAATGCTCAAGAAAGATGATTGTAGAGAGAGAGGTTCTAGTGTGAGAAGCTCCCAAACCTTTTGCCAAAAAATGTTCTCTCTTTGTTCTCCACCTTGAATATGAGATATAAGGCTTCATATATAGCAAAATATCAAGCTTGGGTCGAAATATCTGATTTGGGACAGGTGGCACAAGCTGGAAACAGCTGGAGGAGAAATATCTGCCAATTCTGGGCTTTCTGGACATTTATGGCTGATTGGCCAACATTTGTGGCCGATAAGGTTCACTTTTGGCCAACTTATGGCCAATGAGGTCCAATTGTGGCCGATGCAGTCCCATAGAGGCCAATGGAAAAAATCATCCCTGGTCCCTAACTTGAATGAAGCCTAATTCCTTTATCTGGACTCCTTTTCAAGTCATTCTTGTGCCTAAACTATAGCCCCAGAAGTCTTCTTTCCAAATTTGGAATCCTCACCTAAAAATTCCAAGTGTGCTAAGAGATATCCCTCTTTTAGTAAAGACTGCTCAGTTTCGGTCCAATCGGAATGATGCCCAACTTCAACCAATCATATCTCCTCCATCCGGACTCGGCTTTAGGAGATTCTTGAGTGAAAAATGAAGCCTTGGAAGTAAGCTTTCCAATGGTGGTGGCCTCATAGCTGAAATCCAATTATTCAAAAGGATAGGCCTGATTTAGCGAGGTCTGCTCGACTCTCTCTTAGCAATTCATGCCCATTTTTTTTTCTCCAACTTGGTTTCTTCCCTCTTCTCCTCTTTTCTTCAACTCCAAACCCCTAAACAAGGTGTTTTGAAATATTTTTAAAAGATTTCAACTCTCTTTCATTCATTTCCACTTTGTCCTTGCTCAGTTTACCGAAAAGCGCAACATTCAACAAAATGCGAGTGTCGGAACATCGTAGAATCGTTTTTCAAAAACTATTTTCAAAGAGAGGGTTTCAAGGTCTAAAACCTTTTGATCAAGATCATTTTGGTCCAAAAGGGGTATGAAGTTGGGATTTGACTCTCCTCTTGTCAATGAAATTGAACCCTTGCACTGCACAACTTTCATCACCAAGTAAACCATCAGTAGCGCCCAAGTCTTAAAAGCGGTCAAAAATGTGGTGTCTACCATAGGTCACATGCCTCAAGACAAGTGAACTGCCCACTTTTCCATCTAATTGGAGCTACCAATTATCTGTGAGTAATAACTTTGCAAAGTTATGTTTAACTTTAATTATTTTCTGATGATATGAGATGATAAGCTTCTGAAATGCTATGTTTTGTATGAATGAATGATTGTCCAATTTTCTTTAAAGCGTAATTGTGGTGTCCTTAGCAGAGGCCCTCGCCCAAGGGACATAATACTGTGGCTTCTGGTCATGAAGCCCTAGCCCAGGGGTTAATACCGTGGCCCAAACCCTTGCCCGGGGGAAATAATACCGTGGCCCAAGCCCTCGCCCAGGAGAAAGAATACCGTGGCTCAGGCCCTCGCCCAGGAGAAAGAATACCGTGGCTCAGGCCCTCGCCTGGAGGAAACTATACCTTGGCCAATGTATAAGATATGTTACTCGGTACCAGAGGTTCCTTCATGGAACTTAATAAGCTTGACCCAAGAGACATGTTTGTGCTAATGGATATACCACACATGATTTGAATATGGACAAGATTATGATTCAGTTCCGTTATCTGATTATGATTCTGTTTGCTATGAGATTTGAGTTATGTTATGGGCATCATTCATTAAAGTCTTTACTCTGTTATTATTCACTGGGCTGTAGCTCACTATTTATATTATGTATGTAGGTGAGCAAGCACGTGACCAGGCCCAGAGTTGACGGCCTATGTTCCCTTTTTGTCAGCCAACCTTTGTGCCTCCCGAGGAGGTTCCGAATGAAGTCAAGATTTGTGGCTGTTTTTGTATAATCATGTCAGACTTTGTTTGTTGTTAAGTTTTGGACAAGATGTCTGTTAATACACTACTAGAAGTGATATGTAAAGGTCATGTTTCTCAACATCACTCATATGTTTATAAAAGTTTTAAATGATGCGTATCATGTACATCTTCACGGCTCAATGGACTGTATATATATATTGTATTTTTGCCTCCGCAGCCTCTAACTTTATGTTAATCAGTCAAGAGGCCTTTGGTAATCTAAGGATTACTGGCCAGTTACGATACTAAACCCATGGGGACGGGTTTGGGTTGTGACAGAGGTCCCACCCTAAAAGAGATTTATGTGACAAGCCAAATAGTGAATGAAAAAACAAGATAATCTATCTCAACTTGAAATGCGTGTTCTCATTTGTTCATCGATTAATCTTTGCTTGAGTTGTAGGTGACAAAAAATGGACAAGAGTAAGATGACGATAAATAATAGGTTGACAAGTAAAGAGTGTCAACAAGGGGTGAAGGCATTCCTTGATTTTGCTACGGCAAATTTAGGCTTGGAGGATGAAATTAGGTGTCCGTGTGTCGATTGCATTAATGCAAAAAAATATAGCAGACAAGTTGTGTGGATGCACTTGATTCAAAGAGGAATGGCATCTTCGTATATAACTTGGGTGCACCACGGGGAACATGTTCCTGTGTCTCATCCTAGTGTATCAAATGACCAATGTGGAGATAGTGGCGAATGTATGACAGATATCGATGATCCGCTCATAGGTGAATTGCCTATTATGTTGGAAGAAATTTACGTGAGTGGTCTTATGGATGATCATACCGACGAGGAACCTAATGGTTTGGAGAGGGAGGATTTGCATAAGTTCATTAGGTTATTCGAAGATGCACAATGCAAAGTTTACCCGACATGTGAAAAGTTCTCTGTGTTATCATTCGTCATTAAGATGCTTCATGTGAAGGTGTACAACAAATGGAGCAACAAGTCATTCGATATGGTTATGCAGGTATTCAAGGACATTCTACCAGAATGTGATCAAACTGTTCCATGGACACTCTATGATGCTAAGAAGTTCTTACGTGACTTGGGTTTGGGATATGAAATAATTCATTCGTGCAAGAATGATTGTGCACTATTTTGGAAGGAGAGTGCAAATTTGGAGAAATGCCCTACATGTGACGCGCATAGATACAAGTTGAATGATGATGGTGGTAAAAAAATTCCACACAAGGTATTGCGGTACTTTCCTTTGGCACCGAGGTTGAAAAGACTGTATATGTCCAAAAAAACAGCCGCAGATATGAGATGGCACAATCAAAAGCGTGTGGATGATGACATATTAAGGCATCCGACCGATGGTGAAGCATGGAAGGACTTTGATAAGCAATATCCTATGTTTTCTGATGACTCTCAAAATGTAAGGCTAGGGCTGGCAACAGATGGTTTCAATCCATTTGGAAATATGAGCACATCATATAGCATGTGGCCTGTAATCATAATGCCTTACAATCTCCCACCGTGGAAGTGTATGAAAGAGCCATTTTGCATGATGTCATTGCTTATTCCCAGACGTTCGGCACCTGGAAGAGACATTGATGTTTACTTGCAACCATTAATAGAAGAATTGAAGAATTTGTGGGAGTATGGTGTGCAAAAATATGATGCATTGAATGGGAAAATTTTTAGAATGCATACGGCGGTAATGTAGACCATAAATGACTTCTCTGCATATGGTAACATGTCAGGGTGGAGTACAAAAGGTTACTTGGCTTGCCCTAATTGTAACAATAATGCATCATCCCAGGGTTTACGAAGTAAAATAGGGTATATGGGTGCTCGTCGCTACTTGCCTGAGAACCACACTTGGCGAACAAGTAAGCTCTTCAATGGTCAAATGGAGCATAGGTCCAAACCTTTGGACTTATCGGGGGAACAAATACTAGAGCAAATTGATTCTGTGACTTACAAGTCGTATGGAAAGCACCCACAAAATCGAAAACGACAAAGGAATGAAAATCAAAATTTGAATTGGAGCAAGAGAAGCATTATGTTTGACTTGCCCTATTGGAAAACATTGAAGCTTCGACACAACCTTGATGTCATGCATATTGAAAAAAATATATGTGACAATGTCGTTGGGACACTTTTGAGCATAGATGGAAAGAGCAAGGACACGGACAAAGCACAATTAGATTTGGAGGACATGAGAATACGTAAAGAGTTACACTTGAAGAGGCGTTCTAATGGGTCCTTTGAGAAGCATTCCGCATTGTACACATTATCTGTGAAAGAGAGAGAAGGCTTTTGTGATTTCTTGAAAACAATTAAGTACCCTGATGGCTATGCAACAAATATCTCCAATTGCGTGACCGCTCAAGCTGGAAAATTATCTGGCCTCAAAAATCATGACAATCATGTCCTTATACAACAACTTCTTCCAATTGGGATGCGTGGCTACCTTAATAAGGAAAGTGGAACGACACTTTTTGAGTTGGGAAATTTCTTCAAATAGTTGTGTTCAAAGACATTGAGGCGTTTAGATTTGGAGAAATTGGATGAACAAATAGTACTCATACTTTGTAAGCTTGAGATGATTTTCCCGCCGGTTTTTTTTGATGTCATGGTCCACTTGGCAATTCACTTGCCTCGAGAGGCTATGCTTGGAGGCCCAGTGCAATATCGATGGATGTACCCAATTGAGAGGTATTAACTTAGCCCTCGTATTAGTGTCAAATTTTAATTAACGCTTTGTTGTTGATATAAAGATTGCAGTATAACATTGACATTGGCTTGATCGTTAGGTTGCTTGGTCGTCTAAAAGGGTTTGTGGCCAACAAAGCTCATCCTGAAGGTTCTATTGCCGAGGCTTACATTTCCAAAGAATGTACAACATTTTGCTCAATGTATTTGGATGGAGTTGAAACATTGTTTAACCGCCCAGAAAGGAATTATGACATGGGTGACCATGGCCTAGGGTTGGCGGTATTCACTCAAAATGTTCGTCCCTTTGGTCTAATGACAAGGGCATCCAATGTGTCCGTAGCTAAAAGCGAGATGGCTCATTGGTTTGTCCTAAACAATAGTACTGAAGTAGAAAAACACGTAGAGTATTAATCCTTCAAACGTATTTAGAATCGTTTGTTGTAAATTGATTAGTCTTTATCTTAGTAAATATTTTTGAATTGCATTTCTTGTAACTAGGGGGCACAAGAACTTGTTACAACAAAGAGCCAATGCATTCGACATCGAAAACAGACAACGGAAAGAATTCCCTAAATGGTTCAAAGATCATGTAAGCTAGTATTCTCATATCCTACAATCAATCGTACATTACGTTAATATTGTGCATGCATGTAACATGACACATGTTCTTCATGTAGATGAATGAATTGCGGAGCCAAGTTTCCCTTGAAGTAACTGATGAGATGTGGTCATTAGCCAATGGTCCTAGTGGCTTAGTGAACATATATTCAGCATGTATTTGTAATGGTGTCCGTTTTCACACTATCGACCGTGACAACCGTCATAAAAGTCAAAATAGTGTATTAGTCGTGGAAGGGGAGCATGAAGGTCAATTGATACATTTCTATGGACACTTGTGCAGAGTGTGGGAAATGAACTATTTGTTCAAACGTCAGATTGTATTGTTCCAATGTGAATGGTTTAACACCGGTAGTAGTAGAACTATGCGTGTAGAACCACATTTGACAACAATTGATGTAAGAAGTCAATGGTACAAAGATGACTCATTTGTATTACCAAGTCAAGTTGAACAAGTATTCTATGTTAATGACACCAAATTAGGTACCAATTGGAGAGTCATAGAAAAGTTTCAACATCGAGGAATTTGGGATGTACCAGAGATGGATGACGTACAACCTGATGATGTGTTCTAACAAGAAGAAACCACTGAGGTCGTACCAGTTATGGCTATTGATGATGATGTGGTTTTGCGTCGACATGATATTTAATCTGAAATTATTCCAATAGAAGTTTTGCAATCTGTCAAAGGTGTAGAAGCCAAGGGTGTTACAGATGATGCCTTTATTTTTGATGATAAAGATAGATTAATGAGGGAGGGTGATGACCCAGACGAAGAATATGACCTACAAAGTGATTTTGATATAGATGTTGATGTAGAATATTGATGTATATCATGCTTTAGTTCATTCCATAATTAGAGCAATGTGAGTTCAATTGGTGCACAAATGCAAATCAAACTCATTATAAAATGGGGGCTCTCTCTTTGTAAATGTCAATATGTCGTAGATATAAAACACTAGCTGTATTCGGTGTGTGGGAAGAATCAAATCTTTTAAAAACTGAGAGGATGACAAAGCATGTGAAATAAGACCAAATTGCACTATCGGAAAAAAAAGACTAAAAAAAAGGATTGTGTGTAAACCAAAACCCTTTAAACATATTAAAGCATATTAAAAACTGAGAGGATGATAAAGCATATTAAATCTTTTTCTCCATTTTGGCTTTAAACCAAAACCCTTAAATCAATTGAAAGGGAAAAAAAAATGTCATGTCTTCTGTGTTTGTCATGGAGAGATGCTTGTCTCTAGCATTTTCTATTCTATGAGGCTTTTTCAGGAGTGATTTACATAGAAATGAATGTCAGCCGAAGTTGTTGGAATAAGGTCATTTCAAATAAATGAGGGAGTTTTAAAAATATGATATCTGATAGAAACAGCAGTAGTTACGATTATCTGTAAATTAAGATTTTGGTAGTAACCAATCTGAAAGGTGCATTTCCATTTGTAGCTTTACTTAGATGAACCCAGTGGTTCTATTGACTACAAGTTTAATATTTGCCATGTTTTATAATTCCATCAATAAAACATGGAAGAGAACTAGTTGAATGATTCTCATCCTCGTTTAACCAAATCCTTCAACTTGATTTGGCAGCTATTGTTTGGTTAGACAATGCATACCCACATTGGAAACCTAAAACAAAGCCTATGGGGCCCACAGTTTACAAAATGATTTTTTTGTCTGAAGAAAAATGTCCATGGTGTGTTTCCTAAATTAGAGTCAGTTTACTACTAGTTGCTTTTCATTTTCTCATGTTTTCGAAGTCAATGTACTGTGGTAATTTCTAGTTTATTGGACTCGAACTCGAAAATTGGTCAACAACAGGGAACACTATTTCATCTAGTTATGTTCTTAGAATGTAATATCTACAGTCAACAGTAAATCTAGGATATTTCGTTTTTACTAAAAAGTTGAAAGTGTATTGGTTTCCTGAACTGAAGCCTTACTACTATTAGAATTAGGAGCAGCAGTAAATCTAGGATATCTTCCTTGTCAGTGAAAGTTGAAGTGTGAGAACTCAGTATTGTATTAGTGAGCTTTTGCGTAGTACTTGCAAGTGTATGCATGTTTTTTTCCTCTCTTCTTCTCTTTCTTCTAGCATTTAGTCCTTAACAAAGTAGAATAGTGAAAAAAGATTCTTGTAGCCGATCCCACTAGAGTGGGAGACAAAGCTTAGGTTAGTTTGGTTTGTTTTTCTTCTTTTTCTTGATCTACAAACAAGAATAACTTTGTTGTTCTAGGTGTTCACGGCCTAGGAACAATCTCCTTTTCAGCTGTGAAGCACCACCGATGCATTGTTAGGTTTTTATTCTTGGCAACCCCGTTTGACAAAACTCCTTTCAGATGTATTTATTTTTCGCACTTTTATTTCAGTGAGGCTATGAGTTTTTTAGATGCGAATCCAACCCGAATCGAGCCATGCAGAGAAGTTTGTGATGTTAATGCTTTCAAGATTGCCACTTTGTTGATTATTACGGGGGTCGAGCTGCCCGGTTAGCTCGCGGCCGAAGCAAAATTCAAATTTGCATTCAAAATTGCATGTCAACCGTTGCTCGCTCGAGCCAAGGAATGGTCGCTCGAGCTAAGACTTTCTCGCTCGAGCCAAGCGAAGGATTGCGTCCATACAAAAACCTGAAAGAAGTGATCGGTCGCTCGAGCCAAGAATCCGTCGCTCGAGCCAAGGCACTAGTAGAAATCATGAAAATTACTCTCCTCGCTCGAGCCAGGAAAGCTTCGCTCGAGCGAGCCTCAGAATCCGGATTTCTCAAGGAGTTTGTTTTCTTCCCAATCTTGGATTACTTTTGGTTCTCTATAAATACGTGGTTTTCTCTCAAAACTAAGTAATTGATTGAAGTCCTCCAGATCTTCTTTTTGGTTCTTAAAGGTTTATATCTAAGGATATTTTGTTTTCTTTGATGTTTTATTGAGTATTTAACTCATGGTTTAAAGAGAGTACATCAAAGGTTTGTTTATTATACACAAAAGAGAGAGTTGTTCTTCAATTGTGAATTCTGAAGAATTCGAGCCTGAAGCTTTGGAGGGAATCCGGAGTGGCTCATCAGAAAGACAATTCCGTGCTGAAGATGGGGTTGGAAGAGGCACATAGAGGTTGGTTCAATTAGGCGTTGTGAATTCGCTAGATAATTGAGAGTGATACCTGTGTAATTCCTTTATATCTTCTTAGTGGATTGTTCTTGTGGCTGTTGCCCGTGGTTTTTTGATCACAATTGGAAGGTGTCCAATTGTGGTTTTTCCACGTAAAATCTTTGTGTCTCTTTCTCTTGATTGTTTGATTGGGATTGTTATATTATGCTTAAAATTGATACATAATCACAAATCAACATCTAGGTGTTTTCTAGATTTTTCACCAGCCTAAACAATTCCCAATCCTTGACCTACCCTTCGGCCTTTGAATTGACACCAAAATCCCATAAAATCATTGGTGTCCAGACCTTCTAGCACCACTTTTTCTAAAAATCCAGTAATTTGCCATGTTGGCAATCAATCAAAATCTTGCACCTGTTTGTCTACAATCCCTATAAACTTTCTTTTTCCCCAATTACTAGCTTTTCGCCACCCTAACCTTCCATAAAACCAATGGTAGGCAGCTTGATTTTTACTTTCTAAAAGTTGTCCTACATCAAATTCCGATGTGTATCTAAATGAAACTCTTGACAAGTATTTGCATCATGGTAGAACTAAAGTTGAACATATGATTGGGTTCTATATGGTCTTGCATGAATAATTATAATTATTTGTTGAAGAAAGATATGATGGTTCATGTTTAGGTGTTTGGGATGTAAAATCCAGCTTATATATTGAATATAGCCATTCAATAATTAATTATTTGTCTACAGGAATCCTTGCTGTGAACTCATTTTCTATCATTGTTAGAGTCATTTCCATTTAGTTTGCTTTTCTGAGTTAGGTTTTAGCTTCATTAAGAAGTTAGTAATATAGTAGCACTACCGAAATGAAATAAATTTAAATTTGCACTATCGAAATGAATAAAAGGTTGTTTAGTTAGAAGCTAGCTAGGGAGGAACATATGCATATGCTATGGTTAATACTTGTCATAAATCTCAGTTGGTTTATACTTGCCATGAATCTTAGTTGTCAATAATGTGGGACAGTCATTTGACTTGGTGATCATATCAGTTGGAACTCTGTTGCCCACAATTTAAGGGTCAAGAACAACCTTATCCTTCATAAGATTGTAAGAGTATTTTAAGAAAATTCAAGTCCACAATGTATTTTATTTTCTATGTTATCTCTCTCTTCTTGTTCATTTGAATCATTTCTTTTTATTTTTTTTCCCAATTGTTTTGTTTGAGAGAGTTGGTATATAAATAAATAAATAAATAGGTAGGTATTAACCACTGCTACATAAGAGATTGGATTGCCTATATACTAATTTTTGACCTAATGACAAGCTAAGAAAGTTTGAATTTTATCATTGAAATATGAATTTAATGATTTTGTTAAATTGAGTATGATTTTAGGTCGCCTGGGACTGACGAAGTTTTTTAGATTTTTTTTTTTTTTTGAAAAAATGATTCATCATATCATCAGCTTTGCCATGAGATGATAATGGAAGTCTTATCCCCTATAAAATTGAAGGTTTAGATTTAACTTAATTAATATGTTATGGGGTTCAAATGCACTTGTTAAATATCGCTAAAATTGAGTTTAGGCAGTACGGGATTTTATGTCCTGAAATTCATATGTTTATTTTTGTCTAATTTATTTCATGTATTTCATGCTTTATAATGTATTTTATTTCATGTATATCATGCTTTATAGAGTTACTTGTGTTATTGTAGTTTGAAAAATGGTTCCTGGCTTAAAGACTGGTCGGCTTCGGAAAAAGACACTCATGGGCACAATAACAGACTGGCCGGCTGCTGTTCCTTTAGGATCAACGGTCGCTCCATCTCTTGTTGTCCCCGTACGATCAAATGTGGGACCAGTTCATCATGCCACTTTCCCACCATTAGTTGATTCTGATGAGACACAAGCCCCATCCGAAACGCAGCCGAGTGGCGTAGGTAAGATCAAAGCACATCAAATTTGTCAATTATCATTTGCCATTATTTACGATTTTCGTATTGTTATTTTTTTAACAGGGACTTCAAAGCCCTCATGTGTACGCAGACCGACACTTGGCAAAGAAATACAAAAAATAATTAGAGCCAAGAAAGGGGAAAAATGTTATGTTCACATTGATCGTGCGTTGGCAAGTATGCCACTCCAGCAACTAACTGTAGACACCCCATTTTTGACCGTCCTCGAGACTTGGACATCACCGCTTGAACACCCGGTGATTATCTATGTTTGTGTTCGTTTTGAGTTCCCGGAGGTCCCGACTGCGCGCCGTGCCTCAGGATCTCTTAATCGGTTTGTTCTGTGCTTGGTTTTCCACCAAGACTTGTGTGTGTTTGCATTTGAGGGTAGGGGAAGGCTTGTTAGCCATCCCTAGAACCCACCGGCTGCCTCATACCTCCACCGGCTCTCCCTTGTAGCCATCGGCACTATTTTATTCAAATCCTTGGCCGATCGGCACTGTATTATGCCGGCCGACACATTTTTGTGCCGGTGACTGTTTTGGCCGGCCGGTGACCCTTCTGAACCCCTCTGAGGATGGTGCATGCCAGCTGTGCCAGCTGGATTACACCATCACCACTCCCCGTGCATAGCATTGCACCCTTTGCACCTTTGCACCCTTAAAGCTTCTAGAAGGGTGACCCCTCTTGGCCAAGCTTCTTGGAGAAGCTTGGCCAGCTGTCTTGGCTTCCCTTAGAAGCTAGGAACCCTTTGACCCCTTTGCTCTTACTTAGTCATTAAGCTTAGAGCCCTTTTGTTGCCTATTTAAGCTTGTATTCATCTCCTTGGTTGGAGGTTAGCAATTTTAGGTCAAAAACCAGAGATTATACATACATTCTCTGATATACATCCATATATATCTATATCTCCCTCTCTCTCCTCTTGTGTGTGTGTTTTAGGCCCCAAATAGTCTGTTTTACCTCACTTTTGCACCATTACACACACTACTACACCTAGCTTCGAGATTGGGAGACTTGGAGGTTTGTTTTGAGTGATTTTGGACTGGTTTTGATCACTTGAGGAGGGCTGGACCATCTGTTCTTCATTGGATCTTCAAGGGTGAGCTTTTCACTTTGGTTTCCCCATTCTTGCAACTACTTTTTACCCTCTTTGCTTTGAGTTTTTGAGTTTGTGTTCAACATAAAAAAGTCTTGCTTTTACTTGTTCTTGAACCTTCTTTAAGGTCATTTTATGGTTTGAGTTAAGCCTCATTACTTTAAGCCTTGTTTGGCCATTTTTGGTGCCTTTTCTTAGGCCTTCTTGTTTTGGTGTTCTTTAGTTTTCTCACCACTGAAAACCAGTGGGTTTTCAGTGGTGAGGATGATATTTTCGAGCCTCATTTAGGGGAGAGACACCCCTCTCCCTTTGGTCCTTTGTTTGCCTTTGTTTTGGGCTCATAGCATAGCATGTGTGCATGTTCGCATTTGGCTTCATTTCAAGACTTTTTGGGCTGTTTTAGGTCATGTTTGATCTCTGTTTTTGGTTGGAATTGTAGCCCCTAACATGCCTTTCATACTTCCTTTGAAATGCTCTCTTGTGCCTAAAAGAATGCCATGTTTTGAGGCCGTGATTTTTGCATGTTTTGGCTTAGTTTCATGAAGATACTAGCATTGTTTTGCCATGTTAGAGGGCTGTGAGCCACTGATTTTGTCATGTTTGGTATGCTTGAAGTGGTTGTCTTGCATATCGGCTTGTAGGCCTTACTTGTATGGGGTGCTAGCATGCTTAACTTGTCTTTATCTCATGATTTGGCATCATATTAGCCCCTATTTCAGTCCATTAGTCATGTTTGTATGTTGGCATATGTGGCTTAGTTCATGTCTTAAAGGTGTGCTCTTGTATGCTTTAGAGTAGGCCTTTGCATGCTTACATGTTTAGTGCATTTTGGGGATGCCATAGGGGGGATTTGGGCTCATTTTGCATGCTAGAAATCTGTTCTTGCTTGCTTGTTATATACCATGCTTGGTCTTGTTAAGGGTAGCAAGGTGTGCTCCTTTTGGTGCCTTAAACTTGGCCTTATTTGGTTCGCATATTGGCATGCTCATTGGTCACTATTTTAGGCTTGTTTTGCTACTGTTTTAGGGAGTCTTGAGGGCTGCCTCGTTGAGCTTAATCCATCTTTGCATGCTCATATCATGGTTGTTGCATGTTTAATTGATGAAACCTAGTAGACATGCTAGTTCCATGTTAATTGGCCCATCTTGCATGCCATTTGTACCCTCCATACTTTAACTCTTTGCATGCTTAACGTGATAGGTTGCATTGCATTTGAGCCTTGCTTGCATACTTGCATCTCATAGCTTGGTTTGGGGTTGTCAAGCCAAGCCTAGGATTGAGGGGAGTTCACATTTCAAGTGGTGTAACTTATCTCAATCCTTGGTCACTAAGGCCCTTGATTTCTACATGATAGGGACTTAGTATTCATTTGTTGTGTTGCATGCATATTTACATTAAAATGAGCAATCTTGGTTCCTTAGGCTATCATGCATCAAATGCACAATTGATAGCCCTAGAACCAAGAGCCACACCCCCTTGAGTCCCTAAACATGATAGGAGATGTTGGACATGCTCACATTTGCCCAAAAACCATGCCTATGCATTGCTGTCTGTTGCTGCTGCTGTCATCTGTCTGGTGCAGGAACTTTATGCCGACCGGCATAAAATATCGCCGACCGGCACTGTATTTGTGCCGATAATTACCAAGTGCAGCCGGTGGCCACTGGAAGAAGCCGATGACTACACTGCCCAGCCGGTGGATCATTCCAGGCCTCTGGGAAGGTATTCTGAAGTTTTGAGAATTTTTGGAGAGGCAGAGCAGTAAAAACAGAGACAGTAGTGCCAAGGTGCGGGCTTTTCGGGCAAGACGGGTATCGGGCATGCATCATTCGCGCATCCCAAGGCAGGGCCGAGGCCCCATTTCATTTCATTTAGATGCTTTAATTTCAGTACTTAGAAATTTGTAATAATTTATTTATTCATTTATTCTTCGGTCTGTATTATTTTTTTTATTCGGTCTCTCCGAGTGAGGGCAAAAATGTAATAAGTGTGGGTGAGTGTGATGTATGTCTTCCAACCCCCACTTCTTTCTAACCCTTTTATTTACTCGCTTTCAGTGGTAGATTAGGGCATATTTAAATTAGCATAACAGTATGAAAGCATGTTTGCATTCATTTGTTTACATGCATCGGGCTCGGCACATCATACAAACTGCATCGTACTTTCAATTCCAAATTGAATACGTGTTATTTGTAGCATTCCATATGCCATGTTTAGGATAGCCGAGCCTGCCTTAGATTACATCTTTGCATGTGTTGCATTAGACATTTCAGTATGCTTAGGTCCATGCATGGATTTCTAATAAGCTTCTGTTTTGGCTTGGAGTACTAGGTGAGCTTTTATGCTTTAGCATATCGCATATGTGTGAATGTTGCCATGATAGTATGCTTACCATGCGGCTAAGTGCTTATGTGATATAACTGCATGAATGCCTGTGGATGGAGGTTGAATTACCTAAATTGGGACAACACATTAAAACTGTGAGTTTTAAAGCCCACTAGATAATGGCAAAACCGTCTTTTCTAAAAGCCCGCTTGAGAGTGGCAAAACCTGCATTTTAGCCTACTTATGAGTAGCAAATCATTTTTCAAAACAAACACGTAATGTTTTGTTCCAACTTAGGCGATTTAGTCTATACTTGTTTGCTGTGCGCATAACATAGTAAATCTAGGCTAATAACCGGAATAAGAACACGTAATGTTTTCAAAATCGGATATCACGGTTAGTAGAGGCCGGTCTTCGGACCGGGCGAGAGGGGGTGCTCATAGCTGACCTTCCCCAATCGTACCCAAGCTCCCGAGCCAAGTCAACTTTGGTTATGACGGACACATGGCCTTCGGCACCGAGTCAGGGTTTCCTAAATTTCCCATTTTAAAAAAATATTTAGGTGGCGACTCTGTAATCTGGCAAAGCAGTCCATGTTTGGCACTTCTTTTCAAAAATCAGTTTTTCTCAAAACGATTTGCCAGAGTTGGACTCTTTGGTTCAGATTTAGAACCGTGACACAAATCGAGTCCGAACTGTAGAGTGAAGCCCAAGGGCGCGTCTACACTAACGAGTTAGGAATTCAAATTAGAAGCTTGTGCCCTGTGAAAGATGTCAAGTCGTGGCTGGATCTTGATGAGACTACAAAATCTGCCGTCATCCAAGCTGTTCTTGTAATTGATATTACTTGTCCACAAGATGTAATTGTATTATGTGTACTTATAAGAAAGACTTTTATTTAATGATTGTAATTTCCATTTGTTATGCTTGTAGGACAAGTTTGAAATTGGAGACGATTTCCACAATGACTTACAAGCACAACAGATTGTGAATAAGAAGGCATATGGGTTGTACAAAGATTGGAGGTATACATTGAAACAAGAATTCGAACTGTTAGAAGGACTTCCAATTGATAAGATCTATGCTCATCCGCCCCTAGGGGTAAGTTTAGATGATTGAAAGCATTTGATCGATGTGGTATGGCAAGATGCATCTTACCAGGTAAAATAATAGACTAGAAAGAGTACATACATCTATGCCAAAATGTGATATGCCTTAATATTTACCAAAAAATTGTTTATCTGCTTGTCTTATTTTTAGAAATGGTCAAAAGCTGGCAAGAGTAATAGGAGTCAATTGCCGTACAATCATACCAATGGGTCTCGCTCATTTCCTATCACAATGGCTACTATGGTAAGATTGATTTTATTTAAAATTAAATCCATTATATATTGTTTGGATATGAAAATGATATGTTGTGATTTTTAGGGGAAATTTGGAGTCTATTAGTACTGTTATTAAACTATAAAGTAAAAGAAAAAGAGCTATGTTTCCATTTCATGCTTTTTTTTTCTCTTTCTAGGTAAGTAGTTGTATTATCACAAAAAACGAAACACATAATAGAGCTCATATACCAAAAAAAAAAAAAAAAAAGGCCAAAATAAGTATGTTTTCAACATCACAGGTTATTGCTGTCTGCAAAAACTTTGTCTACAAATCTGTCTGAAAAAAAATAAGTATACATAATAAGTATACAAATCTGTCTGCAAAAAATAAGTATACAAACTCTGTCTACAAATCTGTCTACAAACTCTATTTTCAACATCTACTGTCTGGAAAAAAAGCTGTCTGAAAATAATTTGTTAATGATACCAACTTATTTTTTAAAAATAGGTTAAAATTGCGTTCGAACCAGTTAACCGGTCAACCCGGCACCGGTTCGATCTAGCCATCCGGATGCGTGCCTCTGCTTTAAAGAGTGCAATTATATCACAAAAAGCTTTTCCTGGGAAAGAAACCGTGCTATTTTGGACATGCAAGCATATAACAGCCATTATGCTACCTTGCTAATTTTGTAATATATATCAAAAGTATAATATTTATATAGTTCTTGATTTTTTTTCATTTTCAGATATAAAAATATTTAAAATACTAAACTTAAAATAAATTAATAATATAATCATAACTTTTAAAATTTATGTATTTTTAAAATTATTTATGACGTAATTATGACGTCACAGTTCGACCCGATAGTTGAATCGGGGATGCTCATCCCTGATCTTCTTTCCGGTTCGCTCACCGATTCGATTTTCAAAACATTAACTAAAAATATCTTAAAAACCTCTCTACCACCAAAAAAAAAAAAAAAAGTCATGGGGCTGCCCTACCACTGTAATATGGAATGAGTTATGTTAGAGATTCCAAATAATTTATCGAATTTTCTATCAAATCTCTCATATAGGTGTGAGATCTATACACATGTGAATTTGTACGAATTCTACACCTATGTAAAAGAATTTACAAAAAAATTGATAAATTATTTAGAACTCATTATATTTTCCACATAGAATGAGTGTCATATTCAACATGATAGTACTAAAAATATCTGAAAAACCTCTCTACCACAAAAATATATATATATATATATCATGGTGCTGCCCTACCACTGTACTATGGAACGAGTGTCATATTCAACATGATAGTACAACGTGTACATTAGAATTGTAAACAAGCCGAGTTGAGCTAAATTTCAATTTTGAATTTATTTATTAAGATTTTAACAAGTTTAAACTTGAGTTTGAGTTTATTAAAAAATTAACGAATCGAGCTCAAGTCGGGTTGGCTTAGGTTTGACTCGAGCTCGAATTATTTCACTAGCCTTAACGAGCCAAAAAAATTATAAATTTATAATTACATATGAAATTAAAGTTACAATTAAAATTTTGATTATACAATTATATATACAATATCTAAACATACTAAAAAAAGTTAATATTTTACCAAAATAATAATATCTACCACCACTATTATATAAATGTGCTATAATTAACTATTATTTATGTGTTGCTTCCGTTTCTTTGGTATCAAAGCCAAGTGCGTTATTGTTGAGTTATTCTCTCTATTTAATTTTCTCAGTTCATCTATATTCAGTCTCCTCATTCTTGCTTAACTTATCTTTATATTCCACTTTGTCAATAGCCACCCATCTTTCGTCCCAATTCAATGTAAGTCCTTAGGTTTAGGCAGTCGAAGGATATAGGGGTTCCCGTAAAGGGTATGCATGAACGCACATGAGAAAACATGATAAGTTATAAACGAATTTCAGAAAATTAGATTTAATTTTATAGAATAAAATGAATAGATTATTTAGAAGTAACTCTTCAGTTAGCTCTAGATCTACAACTCTAGCTCCTATCCCT
Organism: Camellia oleifera; assembly: GCA_022316695.1. Classification (NCBI taxonomy): domain Eukaryota; kingdom Viridiplantae; phylum Streptophyta; class Magnoliopsida; order Ericales; family Theaceae; genus Camellia; species Camellia oleifera. The sequence continues at coordinate 111,917,454 of CM039313.1, read as the reverse complement.
AATACGGATGTACTAATTAATGAAGAAGAACATGAATATCAAGATGTTAAAATTAATTCAAGTTGGATTATTCCTAAAGTCAAAACTAAAGAAATTTACAAAACCAATTTTTTACAATCTACCTTTAATGTTGATTTACAAGTTAAAATTGTTGAACAAGTTTATGGTTTAACAAAAATTAGAGAAACTTGTAAATTATTATCCAAAGAGTCAATCAGAAAATATCTCAAAGCTGGTCATAATTTTATCCATTTAGGATTAATCCAAGTGGGAATCAACCCATTAACCCAACAAGGTACAAATACTTCTATCCTTTTATGTTTACGAGATGCTCATTTTATTAATTACCATGTTAGTGTTATGGGAATGATGGAATCTGGCCTGCATAAAAGTCTAGTACATTTTAATTGTTTTCCAAATTTTACTTTAAGTTTACGGGATCCCCGTATATTTAAATAGCTTTGACACTAAATATTCAATTATCTGGTGAAACTAATATTTTAGAAAGTAGTCATAACATTGCTTTAATCTATTGAATTTATTACAAGTGTATTAAAACTAATTTGAACGTTCAAGCTTTAACTAAAAGTTCCAAAGATAAAACCCTATTAATCCAAGGTAGCACTACTGAAACTAATATTTTTGTTCCAAAAATGATTTGTTGGAAAGATATTAATCTTCCTGATGATTGGATTGCAATAAATGAAAATTACTCCTAAAATCAACAATCTTCCACCAGTTATGATATTCAAAATATTCAACAATTTAATGATGGTTATGTTCATATTACATTTAATAAACCCTATAATCAATCCTCTCGTCATAGTACCTCTAGTTTACCTACTGAAACTAATGAAGATGAAATCTTCAATACCCCTTTGTTTACTAGAAGAGATAGAAAACTACACCTTTGTGAGCCTTCTTCACAAACCTAGCATACACATAAATTAAAAGGAATTGATAATTCCTCTACTTCTCAAATTGGTGAACCAGTTTACTCTATGAACACACATCTTCAAGAAGAAGATACAATATCTCAAGATTCGCTTATTCAAACTGATTTTGAAGTTGTTCCTCCTGTCAACCCACAATTGTTAACTTTAAATAAACCTTTTACTCCAGACCTTAATAAACTTCATGATGAATTCAAATCTACGGCAAATAAGTCAAAAAGACACACATATAGGAATACTTATGATACAAAACAACAATCTAAACTTACCAAGAAATGGTATAAATTTATGACAGAAATCAATACTGAGATTAATTTCTTTGATTATTTAGAAAATTATTATAAAAAAGTAAACATTATTACCAAAACTAAATGGAAAAATTCCCCTACTACTTCTGTTTCATCTAGTCACCCTCCTTTAGAAACCATTCTAATTGAACATAAAGGCACCATTATTCATGCTTCTCCTTTTAAACTCTCTGGTGAAGAATCTAAAATTAAAAAAGTCATTGAACAAAATAATTATACCAATCAATGTTTAAAAACTATTGGTAAACAACTAGATAAACTCGAAACTACTTTTGAGGATTACTCCACTAGTCATACTTCTACAAGTAAACCTTTAGATAAACCTGTTATTAATCTTCCTAGTACTAAAAAGCGATTAAGCTTAGCTACTCAAGATAATACTACAGTTGAAGCCATTAAAAAATTATTTAATAAAATGTCTACATCTACTACAAGCAAAGGAATTACTGTCCTAACACAATAACCTCCACTAGAATTTCCTAGTCATTCTGATACATCTAGCGATAATGAAATCATTAAGTTAGCACAACAATTTCAACCTTCTCATCTTAATAGAATCACACACCCTAAAGTTAACCCTACCACTCTTACCAAAAATTGGTACACTAAACCTATACCTCCCGATCTCCAATTTGAAGAAACTAATATTAACAATCAATTTTTCGTTTCTGCTAAAAAATTATATAAATGGAATATAGATGGTCTTAGTGAACATCAAATTCTCCAGAAACTCAATCATTTATCCATGGTTGCAAGTAGTTACCTTACTAATTATCCTGATTATACTCAACTTGAAATTGTTATTCTAATTACTATTGGATTTTTTGGTATGCTCAAATCTTGGTGGGATAAATATCTCACTTCTGATCAATGAGAATCTATTCAACATGTTGTTCAAATGGATGATAATGGTTTTCCTATCTTTGATGAAGAAATAGGTTTTAGTATACCTGATGGTATTAATACTTTAATATATACCATAGTCAAACATTTTATAGGTATACCAACTAATATTCATTCTCGTATCCATGATCAACTCAGTAACTTAACTTGCCCTACTCTAAGTGATTTTAGATGGTATAAAGATGTTTTTACCTCCAAAGTAATGCTTCGAGATGATTGTACTAAGTCATTTTGGAAAGAAAAATTTATTAATGGATTACCAAGTCTTTTTACCCATAAAATTCGCGATATTCTTAGTCAACCCACTGGTATTATAGAGTATGATCACTTAACCTACGGTGATATAATTAGCACACTTCAAAAGGAAGGACTAAAAATGTGCATCGATCTAAAACTCAGTCAAAAAGTTGCTAAAAACAAACATAAAGCTAAATATGAATTAGGTAACTTCTGTGAACAATATGGCTTACCTCCTGTAGCACCTTCTCGAAGTAAAAATAATAAAAAGAAATCTTCTTATAAATACTCTACTAAATATAAAAAGAAATATTACCCTTCTAAATCAACTGATAAATATTATACTAAACCCAAAAAGAAAAATTATCATAAGAAATCTAATCAATCTCAAAAGTCAAAACCTAAACCAGATGTTACTTGTTATAATTGTGGAAAAAATGGTCATTATTCCAATAAATGCAAAGTAAAAGAAAAACTTAAAGCTAAACTTAACCAATTACAGCTTACTGATGAAAATCAACAACAAATACTTGACGTATTTAAATTAGCCACTACTCCAAATCAAACTCTTGTTCAATCTAGTCATTCATCTAGGGATGATATTCCCTCTAGTGATACTTCTTCCTATTATTCTCCTACTGATAGTACTGACAATGAAATTGAATTAGGATGTAATGATACTTGTTATAAAATAGTCAATGTTCTTAGTAAATCTCAACAAGAAGAAACTGCTCTCATTGAATCAATAAGTAGATTAGAAAATCCTGAATTAAAAATACAATATACTAATAAGTTGCAATCCTTATTGACCAATAAAGATAAGAAACCTAAACATGACAAACCAATCATTAGTTTAACTAAAACTTTAGACCGATTTAAAAAAGAAAAACATAAAGAAGTCACCTTACAAGATCTACAAAATGAAATTCATCATATTGAACTAACTATTCATGAATTAAAAGCTAAAGACAAAACCTTGGAAGAAGACATTGCTCTTTTATAAAATAACAAAAGTCTTAATGATTTCCAACAATCCAATAAATCATCCTCTGAATCTGAATCTAGTTCTGAACCTGATCCAAACAAAGTCATATTTGATTATAGAACTACTCCACATAATAGTGATCACGATAGTAATCATCTTAATCTAATTAATCGAATTAATATTCAGAAATGGCATTCGAAAGTCAAATTAGTTATTAATGATTTTGAAATAGAAGTCATCGCATTAATTGATACTGGCGCTGATTTAAATTATATTAAAAAAAGGATTAATTCCTACCAAATATTATCATAAGTCTATTGAACAATTAAGTTCTTCTTATGGAAGTCAAATGTATATCAAATATAAATTACCAAAGGTACATATTTGTCAAAATAATGTTTGTTTCAAAAAATCTTTTATGTTAATTCGAAACTTAACTGATAAAGTCATTTTAGATACACCATTTATCTTTTTATTATATCGTTTCACTACTACTCCTAAAGGAATAACTGCACAAGCTTTTGGTCACACTGTCACTTTTAAATTTCTATCTCCACCAGAGATCATAGAATTAAATCAATTAAAAGAATATTCAGTTTCTCAATCTATTAATCGATTAACCAAACAACTCAAATTTCTCAAAAAAGAAGTAAATTACAAATGAATTGAATCTCAATTAACTAATCTCATTCTTATATCCAAAATTGATGGATTTAAAAACCAATTAGCAAATACTGTTTTTTCTACTTTACCTAGTGCTTTTTGGCATAGGAAAAAACATGTCGTAACACTCCCTTATATTAAAAATTTTAATGAAAAACAAATTCCTACCAAGTCTCGACCTATCTAAATGAATCATGAATTAATGGAAATGTGCAAAAAGGAGATTAACGAATTATTAAAAAATAATATTATTAGTAAAAGTACATCGTCTTGGTCTTGCCCTGCTTTTTATGTTAATAAGAATGCTGAACTTGAACAAGGTGTTCCTCGATTAGTCATTAATTATAAACCATTAAACAAAGTTTTAGAACGGATTAGATATCCAATCCCTAATAAAAAAGATTTAATTAAAAGACTTAGTCAAGCCGTCATCTTTAGTAAATTCGATCTTAAAAGTGGATTTTGGCAAATACAAATTCAACCTAATGATCGTTATAAAACTGCCTTTACTACCCCTTTTCGTCATTACGAATGGAATGTCATGCCCTTTGGATTAAAAAATGCTCCTAGTGAATTTCAAAATATTATGAATGAAATTTTTAACCCCTTTAGTCATTTCTCTATAGTCTACATAGATGATATCCTCATTTTCTCTAAGTCACTTGATGAACATTGGAAACATCTTAATTCCTTTCTCCAAATTATCAAATATAATGATCTAGTCATTTTTGCTCCTAAGATTAAGCTTTTCCAAACTAAAGTTTGATTCTTAGGTTATAATATCCACCAAAGTACTATTCTTTCTATCAGTCGGTTTATTGAATTTGCTTCTAAGTTCCCTAACGAAATCTTAGACAAAACCCAGTTACAATGATTTTTAGGCTCCTTAAATTACATTGTTGAATTTTATAAGGACCTTCGAAAAACTTGTCAACCCCTCTTTGATCGGTTGAAAGATAATCCTTCATCTTGGTCTTCTACACATATTGCTATTGTTCAACAAGCCAAAAAATATGTCAAGACTTTACCCTGTATTGGTATTCCTACTGAAAATTCTTTCAAAATTATTCAAACTGATGCCTCTGATGTTGGTTATGGTGGTATCCTCCTTCAGAAAATCACTCCTCAGTCATCTGAACAAATTGTTCATTTCCATTTGGTGTTTGCAACAAAGCACAAAAGGATTATAGTACTATTAAAAAAGAAATTTTATCTATTGTTTTACGTATTAGTAAATTTCAAGACGATATTTTAAATCAAAAATTTTTACTATGTGTTGATTGTAAAAGTGGTAAATATGTTATAGAAAAAGATGTTCAAAATATTGCTAGTAAGCATATTTTTGCTCGCTGGCAATCTATTTTAAGTATTTTTTATTTTGATATTGCCTATATACCTAGTAGTCAAAATTCTATTCCTGATTTCCTTACCCGAGAATTTTTACAAGGGGGATAGGGATGGCAACTCCTTTTATTTCCTACCATAAATTAAAAGTCACCTATTATAGAGAATTTGTTTACCAAACTGCTTACCGTATTGCTTGCCTTAAGACAGCTCGCAAAACTACTCGCTGTGCACAATTCATAAAATTTCATCAAATTACCAGTCATCGCAATTTACTTGCTCATTATACTACTTGCCTTCATTACCATTTGAACAAATTAGATATCCTCAATGGATGCTAAATTTTGTTCATTCTCTTACAGATGTCTAGTAAAAAATCCCAGAAACCTCCCAGCAAGGCCATTGTTCTAGCCAGTCAACCTGTTGTTCTTCCTTCTGTTGATTTAGTCAATCGTTACCAAGTTTTTGGTAATATTTCTAAACCTAGTTATACTTCTACACTTGCTACAAACCCATTTGCTTCCTCTTCCCAATCACTTACTCCTTATTCACCTAATCCAGTCAGAACAACCAGAACTGATTATGTTAAAACCCAGTATATTAATGTATTCTTTAAGGAACCTATTCACAATAATATTCATAATGTTCTTGACCTAGTTAAATCATATTTCCCTCCTGGATGGCATTTTGTTCCTCTTTATCCAGAGAAGTCAATTACTTTCTACAAAGACATTCTTTTTCATCATCAATCAATCGTTATTAAATCTATTTATGATTGAACCTATACTAGTAAAATCATTTACCATTCATAATATTGTTTCTCTTGATGAATGGGGTCTCCCTTTTCAACTTCATGATTTACCTGGTCATACCATCCAATATAGTTATTATGATCATATGGATGCTTGGTTCAAAATCCTCTTACATCAAAATGAGTCATATACTTACTCTTGGTTTCTCCAATTTGATCATAAATTCAAGTCAACAATTCCTACATAGTTCCTCAGATGGTGGTCTCAACATGGTGCCATATCTGAGATTATTCCATCTGTATTAATGAAACAAATTCACTATTTCTCTTCTGTCTATAAACTTAGTCAGCATCAAAGTCAATTTCCTTTATTACTCATTTTTATGTCCAAATACAAAGTCCTTTGGATTTTCAAATGGCAACATGCTATTTCTGAAAATATAGTCACCAGACTTCATTTTGTCAAATGGTGGGATACATTTAAATCTCATCGGATTATTGAACAAGTCCAAGAAGAATTTCTAGTCAACTCTCATGCTCCCACTCCAGCCATGGTCAAAGCTCAGCAGAACCCAACTACTTTAGCCACACAAGGCAACCCAATTGCACCAGACAGACTTGGAAGCCCAACAACTAGCTCTTCCAAGCCCAAGTCATCCAAATCCAAGTCAGCTCAGTCAAAGCCCAAATCTAAGACTAAGTCATTCAGTGATGAATTGATCCAGATGGCCAAGCTATTGATGGCCCAAGCCAAGTCCCAAATTGAAGATAAAACCTCTGAAGAATCTAGTTCCTCTGAGGCTTCAACCAATAATGATCCTTATGGGCCACAGTTTCAAAATGCTCAGGACCCATATACTTAAATAGTCAGCCATTGGATTCTATATATAAATCAGCTTCAGTCATTACTCTTACTTTGAGAAAAGCTGCTGATATATATATATATATATATATTGATTCCCCATCAGTCAACTGTGCAATCACGTTCCCTTCTTACAAAAAAAAAAAAACAAAAAGAGTTCTTAAGCACAGAAAGATGCTCTCTGCACCCATGTACCTCTTATTTTCAAGCTTTTCAGAAGTCACAAGTTTCACAGTATTTTCCAACTTTTGAAGTCAAAAGCCTTACAGCTCCAATCACAGGCCTCACAGTTCAAAGATTCACAAGCTCAACAGTTATCCACTTTGCCTATAAAAGAGGCTTCTCAGTCAAGGCCAAGGCAGATGAAGAAAGAGCTCACAATTTTCTTTCGCAATTTCTCTCAGTTTCTGTAAAATTTTAAGTTTGTTTTAAAAATTCAGTTTTCAAGGATGCAAGTAGAAGCTGTAATTTCCAGTTATTTTCAGTAAACAATTCTGTATTTTTCGATTACTTCCAATAACCAATTGTAAGTTAATTTTAATGACTGTGAGCTTATTTTACTTATCTGTTTTATTTTAGTTCATTTAATTTAGTTTTTATTTAGTTTATTTAACTTCTTTTATTTCTGTTTTAATTTATGTGCTGCTTCCGTCTCTTTAGTTGTACTATAATTAACTATTATTTACATTTATATTTTTTAAATATATAAATGTGTGAGATATATTCCGATCACACTGCCCTCCTTAGGAATCCAGCTGTTGAACACAGGCAGAGTAGACGGCTCCCTGTAACCTGCACAGAAAGAAAAGGCTCCGGCGGTGGTTCTTCCACCCGGGGGCACTCCGACGATCAAGTCAGTATCTCTCAAAGATAACCAGTGCTAGAATCACTGCTCAAGGCTACAAATTGCGTACCTTAGACCCGCAGGGGGTTCCCTTCTTTTATAATGCCTCTCCATCCTAGTCCCACTAGAAGTCTTACTTCTATGGACTCTCATTTGGTACATACTTTGGACTCTACAAAAGATAAGGATAAATTCCCTAAGAATACTATCCCTATCCATCTTGAAGTCTTTCTTCGTTCCAGGACTCTTGCCCCTTATCCGATCGTCTCGGATTCCGATATCTTCGGAGATAACCTCGGCAACCCCGAGATAACCTCGGCGTAACTGTCAAGTCACGTGATACCTCTGCTGACACTTCGATGTCACCTCAGCCACGTGTTGGTACTCTGAAAATACATCCCCACAACTGCCCCCTAGGTTCTATTACCTCGGCATCCTGAGGTGATGGAACCTATATTGGAACTTTTTCTCGTACATTGGCTTAAGAACTTTTCTAGCCGAGATCATTCATTTCAGGCTGATATGTCTTCTTCTTAAACAAGAATTCAGATCAATCTTACTTCGCGTATGAGCTGTCATACACCATTTTTCAACCGTTTCACCGACGCGTTTTTCCCTTATTGGTCCGTGCTGGTGACGCGCCTGTTGCCCGTCTTTTCCCTGCCTGCGCCGCCTGACGCATGCGTTAACCTAGGCGCATTTAATGATCTCCATTTTGCCGCCGTTTCACTTTTTGGACAAAACATTTGCCTCTCTCTTCTTCGCTTCACTTTTGCATTTTGAATACTCTATACTTTCTCTCTCTAAAGTTCTTTCTTTGAATCCGCCATTGCTCAAAGCTCTTGATTATGCTACTGTCTTGCATCCGCCATTCCTGCGAAGCTTTCGCCACTGTAGCGTCCGCCATCTAACCTCGGCGTAGCTCATTCCGGCCTTCACCTTTTCCGGTAAGCCAGTTTCCCTTCTTTTCTCAGTTCTTGATTACTTTTAGAATTTCTTGTTCGCTTTATTCTGTTCCATCATTCAATCTGTGAATCACTCAATTGAATTTACCCTGTTTTATGGTTTCGTACATGTCATGAACACTTGCACTGTTGCATCTGTGATCTTTCATCCTTTGTATCTTTGAATCTGAAGCTTCGCTTTTGCCTTTCTGTTTTTCCAGATTTTTGCCTTCCATACTCGTTCATCGTAGATCTAGGTTTGGGATTTGTCTGTAGGACCTTCATCTTTTTAGGAAAAACTGAAACAAATCTACCAATTCATACCCTAGGCTCAAGCCGAGGTCCCTAGAGCCCTTTAGGAATATCATGTCTCTGTAGTTAAATACCCGTACATCAAAACCATGGGTGTGTGGAGAGATAGGGTCAACTCCCCAACCAAACTAGAGTATTTTAGGCAAGAATTCTCCATCCCTGCCGACGTTCACTTGAGGCTAGCTGGGGAGAACGACTCCATTATGCTTGAGAACGACAACATGCTTTTTCCTGTTGTAGCCTTTGTCCAATGTGGACTTCGGTTCCCCCTAGATCCCCTCTTCCGCGAAGTCCTCCACTACTACACCCTCAACCCTATGCAACTCACCATTAATGCCTATAGAACACTTAATGGTATAATAGCCTTAGCTCGGCAGGAGAGTGTTAGGATCACTCTTGCCGACATCCAATACTGCTACACCATGTGTGCCCTGAACCTTAAGGAAAAAGGTTATGTCTATTACCTTAAGCCGAGGTCCACTGAGTTTAAGATTGTAGCCGACCTTCCAGACTCCAACAAAGGGGCTGGAGATGATTATCTCATCACTTCTGGGAACTGGGAATTCGGCCCAGATGAAGAAGTTCATCTCTTCCCTCTTCCTCGAACGGTCAAGGAGGGCAAGGGTAAGATCCTTGTGTTAACTGCTTAACTGTTGCTCTCCACAATTTTTCCAACAAATTTGTTTCTGATGTTGTGTTTCCTTTTGCAGACGTTCACAAGCCTCCCAAGGACTTTCGCCGATCTTATTTTCCTGGGAAAGGCCTGAAAAAGCTCTTGGACCTCCCAATCCACAAACGCAAAGCCCCACTTCTGTTAAACTTCATCCCAACGTATAAGTCAACTCTGCCCGACGTCCCAAGGCAGAAGAAAAGGAGCCTGTCTACAGCTACATCTCAATCCATATCTACATCCCGCACAGATCAAGGTTCCACTTCTGACCCAGCCGATCTTCCATCCACCTCGGCACCATTCTTGGTTCCAGTTCAAGAAAGAAAGCGTCGCCGGCGACTTGTCAAAACAGCCGAAATGGAGCGCCCGAAGAAAGTTGTGTTGGATCTCCTCGCTGACCTCCCAGCCGACGCGGATGATACTCCATCCCAATCAGTGCCTCCGCCTAAACCAAAGAGAACCAAGAAGGCCCAGCCAAAGGCCAAGGCTGCTGAAGTCGAGGACGAAGATGCTGTGCCCATCTCTAAGCTGACCCAAAGCCAGAAAATAGCTTCTGCACCTGCGAAGAGGTCGGCTGAGGCTCAACCATCAGGGTCCGCCCCATCGAAGAAACAGAAATCTTCGACCTCGGGATCCAGGGTTCCCAAAGTCCCCTGGGAACCCAAAATTACGCTCGAAGATAGGCCAATCTATGCCAACGAGAGTGCCACCGACGTAAACATCGGCGTGGCGCTCAGCACTGCGGTCCTCCTTGAGGGTGATCTTGAGCGTAATGCCAAGATGAGTGGCTATGAGAATTACGCCCTCATGTTGCAGCGTTCAGTCCAAGTAAGTCTTTGAGTTTGAGAACCTATCTTTCATACTTGTAAAACTTTGGAAACTTTTTGTATTTAACTTTTGCCTTGTATTCTTTCAGGCCATCCAACATGCCCATACCTTCTCTGTGCAAGCCTTCAAAACAGGGGAGGAGTTGGCTGAACTGAAGAAGGAGTTTGCCGCACTCCAGAAACAAAACAGGAGTTTCCAAAACAAGATGAAAACATTAGAGGATCAGGCCGAGGAGGCAACTAAGGCCAAACAGATAGCCGATGAAAAGGTCGAGGCTGCCGAAGCTATTAAAACCGTTGCTGTAGCCCAGCAGAAAGAAGCTGAAGAAAGAGTGGCCCAGATGAAGAAAGAGCTGCAGGAGGCGCTGGCCACTAAAGATGCCGAAATAAGGGCTGCTGATAACAAGGCGTATGCCCAAGGCATGGCCGACGTGGCAGAAGATTACAAGCTTCAAGTCAAGCAAGCATGCAACAGGGGATTTTCCCTAGGTTGGAATGCTCTAGCCAAACAACTTGATCTTCCTGCCGACTCACCCTGGCGCAAGACCAAGGCCATTCGTCTCCCCTTTGCTTTTTCTCCACCTTCAAGCCAAGTAGAAGAAGAAGCTGGTTCTGAGGCCGAGGCTGAAGATGACGCTGAAGATGAAGCCTTGGTGAGAAAACCCAAGGATGCCTCTAAATCCAAGTCACCTCCTCAGGGTGATCAAGTTATGGACTTGACCTTTGAAGAGCATGAGGAGGTGCCCAAGGAAGTCAACACAGGCGTGTTATCTTCTAACCTTCTTTTGGCTGAAAGGAGTGTTGAAAAGACTCTGGCCGAGATCGACGCCGAGATCGCGGCAAATAAGGAGGCTGGGGTAGAAGAAGACGCCGAGGTTGTCCATCTAGAGACTTCCGAGGTCCAGACGCAAGCTGTTCCTGTTCCTGCTCCTGAAGCTGAAGAATCTTAGCTCTTTTCTTTTCTTTTTTTTTTTTTTTTTTTTTTAAACTATTGTACTTTCTTTTGTTTTCTGAACAATGTAAGCTTTGTCTTTATGGTCGATGTGCCTTTTCGTTGTTTAAGAACAATTTACTTCAGCTAGGCCATTGTGCCCCCTCTATATACAACTGTTTTTCTCTGAGTGTTTGTCATTGATTTCTCTTCATTGCTTCTACTCTTAGAATATTTTGCATAATCCTTCCTTTGCTCAATCTTCTCTGGGTTACATACCTCGGGCGTGTTTACCTGAATATTTACCTCGACTAGGACTTCACCTGTAAACTTGTCATAAACTTCAATAAGTATAAAGCATATAAATTCAATTAATCTTCATCTTGTAAATTGCTACAAATTTCAACAAGTGAAGATAAACAATCATATTAGCTTAACTTTAACTTGTAAATTGCTACAAATTTCAACAAGTAAAGATAAGGAATTTATCTCGGCTTAACTTTAACTTGTAAATTGCTACAAATTTCAACAAGTAAAGAAAAGGAATTTATCTCGGCTTAACTTTAACTTGTAAATTGCTACAAATTTCAACAAGTAAAGAAAAGGAATTTATCTCAGCTTAACTTTAACTTGTAAATTGCTACAAATTTCAACAAGTAAAGATAAGGAATTTATCTCGGCTTAACTTCGGTTAAGCATTACTAATGTCTTCTCTCTGCCCCTAATGTGAACCTAAGTTCCTCTTGGGTTCTCATTATTCAAAAAACAACATCATGCAAAGTTGTACAAGTTCAGAAAAATTCTACTAAGATTTTATTGATCATATCGGCAAAAAAAAAAAAAAAAATGAAAGAACATCTAATGATAAAAAAATCAAGTGTTCCATGGTCTAGGCAATGCTTTGCCCTCATTATCTTCGAGCCGATATGCCCCATTTCCTAACACCGAAGTGATTCTGTAGGGACCTTCCCAGTTTGGACCAAGCTTGCCCTCTCTGGAATCCTTTTTATTGCCGACGACTTTTCTCAAGACTAGGTCGTTGACCTGAAAATCCCTTGGATTGACCTTCTTGTTGTAAGCTTTGGCAAGCTGTTGCTAGTATGCTGCAAGCTGGATTGCAGCTTTCTCTCTTCTTTCTTCCAGTAAGTCCAGATCTCAGGCTAAGAGCACATCGTTAGACCCGTTCTCAACTCCTTGTGTTCTGATCCCTGGGATGCCGATCTCCAGTGGGATGACTGCTTCTGTGCCATAAGCCATGGCAAAAGGGGACTCCCCTGTTGATCTTCTCGGCGTAGTGCGATATGCCCAGAGCACGTTGGGCAATTCGTCTACCCACTTTCCTTTTGCTGCCTGCAGCCTCTTCTTTATTCCATCTAGGATGACTTTGTTTGATGCTTCGGCTTGCCCATTACTTTGGGAAAAGCTTGGTGTTGAAAAATAATTCTTTATCTTGAACTTTGCACAAAAATTCTTGATGAGTTTGCTATCAAACTGTGTTCCGTTGTCGGCAACGATTGCTCTTGGAATCCCAAATCTGGTGATGATATTCTTCCAGATGAAGTTCTTCACATCTACATCTCGGATTTTGGCAAGGGGCTCTGCTTCTATCCATTTTGTGAAGTAGTCTATTGCTACCAGCAGGTACTTCCGCTGTCCAGTTGCTTAGGGCAACTGTCCAACGAGATCCATGCCCCATTGGGCAAATGGCCAAGGGCTGGAGACAGGGTTCAGGTCAGCAGCTGGCTGATGTATCAATGGTGCAAACCTCTGGCATTGTTCACACTTCTTCACATAGGCTTCCGCATCTTTTTGCATATAGGGCCACCAATACCCCTGGGTAATGGCCCTGTGAGCTAACGATTTGCCCCCTGCGTGGCTTCCACAAACTCCTTCATGAATTTCATACAAAAAGTCTTCGACCTGAAGAGGGTGTACACACCTTAAAAGAGGTCCAGTGAAGGATCTTCTGTAGAGATGTCCTTCTGCCGTCAGGCTGAATCTTGCCGACTTCAGTCTGACCTTGTGTGCTTCTTTTCGATCTTCTGGCAGTTTTTCCTCTTTCAGGAATGCAACAATTGCATCCATCCAGCTTGGTCCCATGTCCACACATAATGCTTCTTGCATTGTGTTCGGTGGCTCTATGCTCGGGCCTGGTAGGTAATCAATCATTATTGTCCTCGTCTTCCCGGTTTGCACTGAACTTGCCAAATTGGCCAGCGCGTCGGCGTGGTTGTTATCATCTCGGCTAACTTGAAGGAGTCGGCAGTTTTGAAACATGTCTGCCAGCCTGATGACTTCTTTTGCGTATGCCGACATCCTTTCATCTCGGGCAGCAAACTCTCCTGTAGTTTGATTCACTATAAGTTGTGAGTCACAAAAAACTATTACCTCATCTGCCTCTACCGCTACTGCCAGCTTCAGTCTAGTAATCAGTGCTTCATATTCCACCTCATTATTCGAGGCTTTGAACCCCAGTCGAATGGACTGTTCCAATATCTCCCCATCGGGGGAAATTAGCACTACTCCTGCCCCTGCACCCTGCCGGTTTGAGCTTCCATCAACAAAAAGTTGAAAGGAGTCGCCGATGTAGATGCTGCAGGGTCTGAGTTTTTCCTTCCTCGGTTCCTTACCCTTTGGCTGGGCTTCTCCTTCCTTGTTTGGACATCGTTCATCTCGGCTCAACGGAGCCGGATGTTCGATGTATTCTGGCGAGAACTCAGCCACGAAGTCGGCCAAGACTTGGCCCTTAATTGCAGTTCTTGGCCTGAACTCCAGGTCGTACTGGCCCAAAATTACTGCCCATCTTGCAATTCTTCCAGTCAAGTCTCCTTGTTGCAACAAGGATTTTAATGGGTGTTCTGTCAGAACCACTATCTTGTGAGCCTGAAAATAATGGTTTAGCTTCTTTGAGGCCATTACCAAGGCCAGCATTAATTTCTCCAGTGGCAAATACCTTGTTTCTGCATCGGCCAAGGTTTTACTTACATAGTAGACTGCCTTCTGTTCTCCCTTCTCTTCTCGGACGATCACAGCACTTACTGCGTGTTCTGAAACTGCTAGGTATAAGAACAGTTCCTCCCCAAGTTGAGGTGTTGAGAGGACTGGAGCCGAGGTAAGGTACTTCTTCAGGTCGGCCAGAGCGGCCTCACATTCCTCTGTCCATAGAAAATCCGTGGCCTTTTTCACCAGATTGAAAAAAAGTTTACACTTGTCCGAACTTCGGCTTATGAACCTGTTTAGGGCTGCGGCCCTTCCAGTAAGCATCTGAACCTGTTTAGCCGATGTCGGACTCTGCAAATCCAGAATGGCCTTGATCTGATCTGGGCTGGCTTCAATGCCTCTTCTAGTCACCAGGTATCCCAAGAACTTACCGGATCCGACTCCAAACGCGCATTTCGATGCGTTTAGTCGGAGCCGATATGTTTTAAGTATGTCAAAGACCTCTTCCAAGTCAGTGAGATGATCCTTTGGTTCCTTGGTCTTCACGACCATATCATCGATGTATACTTCTACAGTTCGGCCAATCAAGTGTCTGAACATCTTGGTCACCAGCCTTTGGTAAGTTGCTCCTGCGTTCTTCAACCCAAAAGGCATGACTCTGTAACAATACAGACCTTTGGGAGTGATAAACGCTGTCTTCTCCTCATCCGGGGGGTACATGGCTATCTGGTGATACCCCCTATATGCGTCCAAGAAGCTCATCCTTCCATGTCCAGATGTGGCGTCCACCAACTGGTCGATCTTTGGCAGGGGGAAGCTGTCTTTGGGACAAGCTTTGTTCAAATTTGTGAAGTCTACACAGACCCTCCACTTGCCATTCTTCTTCTTTACTACCACGGTATTTGATAACCATGTCGGATAATTGGCTTCCCTGATGGCCCTGGCCTCCAGAAGTCTATCTACTTCCTCTTCGACTGCCTCGACGTGCATCAACGTCGGTCTTCTGGCTCGTTGTATTACAGGTTTGGCTGTCCTGTCAACGTTGAGTTTGTGGCATGTGACCTCGGGGTTAATGCCAGGCATTTCATAAGGTGTCCAGGCGAACACCTCAATATTTTTCCTCAGAAAGGCTTCCAACTCCCTTTCTTCTTCTTTGGCTAATCCTGTGCCGAGAAGAAAGAAGCGTTCCTCATCGCCCTCTTGGACGAAGATTTTCTTCAATGCTTCTTCACTCTTCTCGGTTGGCTCCTTGCCGACATCATCTAGGACCTTCATGTCCTCTTCTTCAACCTCTGTTTCCTCTGGTTCTCGAATGCTGCAGGTTAACTTCATTGCTGCCATGGAGCAATTTTTCGGCTGCAACTGATCTCCTCTGATTTCCTCAATCCCATGTTCTGTTAGGAATCGTAGCAGTTGATGCAAGGTTGAGGGAATTGCCCCCATTGCATGCAACCACGGCCTCCCCAGGATGATGTTGTAAGGCGAAGGCGTATCAATCACAATAAATTCTGTCCTCATCTTCTTCGTGCCAGCTTGTACCTCCAAGCTTGTTGCGCCTAAAAGCCATGTCGGCGTTCCATTGAAGCCGACCATCGGGCCGTTTGACTGTTCCATGTCATCAGGGTAAAGGCCTAACTCCTTGTAGCATCTGACATACATGATGTCGCAGGAGCTGCCTTGATCAATCAAGATGCGTTTCACCTGGCACTCCCCAACCTGGAGGGATACTACCAGGGCATCATTGTGCGGGTGCTGAACCATGTCAAGGTCGGCCTCTGTGAAGGTTATCATTGGTCCTTGGCAATCTTCAGGCCGAGGTCTTTTCAGTCCGACCTGGTTGACATGCTGCAGATGTTTCACCCTCTGCGTCTCCCCCCGTATGTCGTTTTCATTCACCTTTGAGTGGATCACGTTAACCACTCGAGGTCCACCTGCCTGTGGTTGCTGCGCTGGGGGGGGCGGGGCTGCTGGTGCTTGGGGCAATCGTGCCTGCTCTTCCCTGGTTTTGGCCTCATCTACAAGGTCTCTTAAATGGCCTTGCCTCACCAGATCTTCTAGATGTGCTTTAAGGGCTCTGCAACCCTGAGTTGGGTGACCCTGCTCATTGTGGTAGGCACAATGCCTACCAAGGTTTCTCCCCATAAATTCTCCTTGTGCTCTTGCCGGCGCCCTGAAGTAGGGCTAATTTCGAATTTGGTCAAGGACTTTTTGGACCAGAATTCGGAACACCGTCGTCACTGCTTGTTTAGCCCTCAACTCTGTCTCCTGTTTGTTCTGTCCATTGTTACCTCGGCCTCGCTTCGGCGAGCCGTTGCTTTTTTCTGTCTTCGTCTCCTTATTCCCCGAGGTATCTTCCTCGGCTCGTGCGTACTTCTCAATTCTCGCCATGAGTTCTTCCATGCTCTTTGGCAGGGTTTTCGCCAAAGACTTCCGCAATGGACAGTCATCCTTCAGGCCGTTCTTGAAAGATACGACCGCCACTTCCTGGTTGCATTCAGGTATTCGATTGAACACCTCATAGTACCTCTTTGCATAAGCCCTAAGGCTTTCGTCTTTGCTAATTTTTAGGGCCATCAACGCATCCACCCTCAGTGGCTGCAGTTTGTTTGTTATGAACCTGGCAACAAACATCTCGGCCAGGCCTTCCCAGCTCTTCGCGCTCCCCTTTGGTAGTTTGTGGAACCAGTCTGATGCAATCTCCCCGAAGGATGAAGGGAACACTTTGCAGAGCAACGGCTCGTTCCCACTATACAATGCCATTGAATTCAAAAATAATCCACCATGGAAGTTAGGGTCCGACTTACCATCATATATCTGGAGCCTCGGCATACTGAATCTTTTCGGCGCGACGAACCTATCCAATTCTGCCAAGAATGGAGTCCTCGGCTTAACCGGGGAAGTTACTTCGGCTCCGGCATTCTCCTGTTTCCTCTTGAGGTAATCTCTTAAGTCCTCTTTACTTCTTCCTGCAGCCCGGCTTTCATTGGGTTTCAGCCTTTTCGGCGCACTACTCTCGGCCTCATGGTGGCCCCTTTTCGATCCTTCTCTGCAGGACGCATCAAAACACAATATCCTCCCCGGAACATGTCGATGTTCCTTGGGATCTGCTTCCTTCTCGTGATATGTCCTTCGGGACTCTTCTCTTCTCGGCTCTTCTCGGCCGACTTCCCTGGAAGGTCGGTGAGAGTACCTTCCGCTCCTCGTGTGCTGTGGGGCTTCGGGGATTTCTTTCCGTCCTTTCTTCTGGGCGATTGCTGCTGGCATTGGTGTGTCCTGCAGCGGGTATGGCGGCTGCATGACATTGTTCTGCATCATGAAGTTGACGACCGATTGAAGGTCTGCCAACTTATTTGCCATCTCATTTACTTCTTCATCCCTCCTCAGACATCTGTCTTTCCATGTCTGGAGGTCGTCCTCGTTATAGTATTTGCCCCTGTCCGCTTTCTTTGATGTATCACCGTTTTGGCCGACGGCGTTCTCTGTGTGATTCTGATCACGAACTTCCTCGTTGTGGTCTCCTTCTTCCGCGTTAAGGTCGACGGGTCTTCCACTCCCAACTGGAGTGTCGTCCCCAATCTTTTCCCTCTGCGTGTTACTGGCCATCTACTCTTCTTTCGTTCCCACAGACGGCGCCAAATTGTGTGAGATATATTCCGATCACACTGCCCTCCTTAGGAATCCAGCTGTTGAACACAGGCAGAGTAGACGGCTCCCTGTAACCTGCACAGAAAGAAAAGGCTCCGGCGGTGGTTCTTCCACCCGGGGGCACTCCGACGATCAAGTCAGTATCTCTCAAAGATAACCAGTGCTAGAATCACTGCTCAAGGCTACAAATTGCATACCTTAGACCCCCCGGGGGTTCCCTTCTTTTATAATGCCTCTCCATCCTAGTCCCACTAGAAGTCTTACTTCTATGGACTCTCATTTGGTACATACTTTGGACTCTACAAAAGATAAGGATAAATTCCCTAAGAATACTATCCCTATCCATCTTGAAGTCTTTCTTCGTTCCAGGACTCTTGCCCCTTATCCGATCGTCTCGGATTCCGATATCTTCGGAGATAACCTCGACAACCCCGAGATAACCTCGGCGTAACTGTCAAGTCACATGATACCTCTGCTGACACTTCGATGTCACCTCAGCCACGTGTTGGTACTCTGAAAATACATCCCCACAATAAATAAGATATTTATCTTATTTTTTATACATACTTTTATATTATTTAATATATAACTAATAAATGTTAAAACGAGCCAGCTAATGAGTCGAGCTTACGAGCCGAGTTTTAATATATTTGAGTTTGTTTATCAAAAATTTAACGAGCTCGAGCTCGAAAAAAAAAAATTTAACGAACCGAATTTAAACAAATTCTTACCAAGTCGAACTCAAGTTTGTTCATAAATAGCTCTATTCATTTGCAGTCTCAGTCCACACACTATACTATGGTGATTTAATTTAGCTTATAAATTGCCCGCTTCACAATTCTAATCACAGAACTGTGATTCCATACGCGCATAAGTTGTAGGGATTCTATTTGAACCTAAAATATGTTTTAGTATGTTCAATTTAAATTTATAAATTTTAATTCTTATTATATCTTAATATGAATTTACTAATAAGGACAACACATATTAAACCCTAAAACAATTTTTTTTTCCATAGTACACCCTAACAGTTATTCCTATTCAAATTTTTGTATCTTCTTCCCCAACAGATCAAAGTTATTTCTTCTTCTTCTTCTTCTTCTTCTTCCTCCTTCCTTCCTTCCTTCCTTCCTTCCTCCAAAACTCCAATCCACTCTACCAAAACTCACCATCATCATCAACATCATTGTTTTTTTATTATTTTGAAACTTTAAACTCTAGAAGAAAGTTTGAACAAAATCAAATAATGGATGGTAATAATAATTAAAATAGTTTTTTGAAGCAACCCTCAAAAAGGAGGTAAGTAATCATATAAAGGTATTTCACAATTTTTGTAAAGCACCATCAATTATTTTCTATATCGTTTTTTTTTTTTTTTGACAAAAATTAAAGGGTCCAGTAGTTAGATTAACAATAATATATTATTGGAGTTGTTTTTATTTTATCATTTAAATAGTACATTATTTGAGATCTATTCCTTCTTGTTAGTGCTTGATAGTTATGTGCTTATAAATTTGGTTTTGACTTTTCCACGAGTATTCTTGTGAATAATTTATAATGTAAAAGTTTTTTTTTTTTTTTTTTTTTTTTTTTTTTTTTTTTTTTTTTTTTTTTTTTTTTGTATTGAAATGTTTTATAATGCTTATGTTAAAGTTTGGTTTTTTCTGTATTTATAATGCGTATGTGCTTATAAGTTTGGTTTTTTTTTTTTTTTTCTATATTGAAAAGTTTTTGAAATAATTTAGTTTGTTTATTATTTATTATTTAGATTTACCTTGAGGATAATTTGAGAAAAATAATAGGGTGTAACGAGAGTAAAATAAAATTTTAAATAATTAAATAGGATGTACTTAAAATTAGGAATACTTAACAATTTTTTTGGTGTAAATAGAATCCCCAGAAGTTGTATGATCCCACATATAATTTGGTGACTGGCCTTAATATCAAATAATTCAAATTTTTACATTACCACGATACGGATTACATCAATACGGTATGATCCCACCATTGAACAGAACAATTAAACAGAAGAACTAAAGGCCCGTTTGTTTTCAGGGGTAGGTTGGGTGAGATCGTTGGTAAGGGAATTATTAGTGAAAAGATTGTTAATGAGGAGATTAAGAAAAATTATATTCGTTTGATAACTAGTGGACTAGCAATAGTTCCTATTTATTTTGAGAGATAGAAATGGAATTAACCATGTAAAATTTCACAAATACCTTTGTCGTATTACTATTAAATTTGGGTTTATACCAACTAATAAATGCATTATATATTTTAATATTAAAAAAAATATTTTAATATTAAAAATTATATATCATAAATATATATTTTTTGGGTATAAATATTATTATACTATTATTTTCTTATATTAAATTATTTTTATATAAAGAATAGTGGAGTAAAAAATGATGGAATAATTAAAAAAAAAAAATTGATAGAGAAAAGACCATACTAATCAAGTAGGGTAAATAAATTAGGTAGGATAATAGAGGACAAAATAGTAAATCCCTCTCTAATCTTAATGGATTGTTTTTCTAAGGGAAAATCAGTGAAACATCCCTTTCTAACTTTGTGTAATATGAGAAGCCCAAGATATTTTTTTTTATTAGCTAAGTTCTTTCGAAGAAATTTCTATGTGAGCATAACAGAGAAATTTCATATCAGAGAAATTCCAAAATTTCTCAATTTCTCTGTGAAATCAAAGAAATTTCTCTATGAAAATTGAAATTTATCTGTGTCAGAGCCGAAATTTCTTTGAGTTTGGCAAAATTTATCTAAGTCAAATTTTCTCTGTGAAAATGTTGAGGGACCTTAACTACTATGAAAATATTATATGTTATTTATTTTATAAAATCTTAATATCAAAGATCTTAAAAAAAAAATTCTCATTTTTCTAATGCCATCTCTCATAGGAGACTACTAATTTCATTTATGGATGCCTATCATAGTTCTAAAATATTGTAAATCCCCTGCCTTATTTTGCAAACAAATATAATATTAATGAACCCCACATCCATCCTAATCCAATCATATCTTCTATAATAAAAAACAAAAGGACCCAAATAGATGAGAAAATTACTATGGATAGAAAAGTGTGATTAAAATTTAATTAATGAATTATCTATTTGGGTCGGTTTCTAATCTATATATAATCCAAAACAACCGAATCCAAGAAAATTACTATAAATAGAAAAGTGTGATTAAAATTTAATTAATGAATCATAATGTGTATATATAGAATGAATTTAAAATACTGTTGGCACCATAAATTTATAATTTTTATTATTATTTATTATTTATATAATTGCAAGATATGTGACATTCTCCTATTCATTTGGAGGTTATGAGAAGTTATGAAATGTGAAAAGTTGATGGAGAAAAAGGTGGAGAACATGGAGCATGAAATGGAGTTTGAAGGAAGTTATAGAAGATAATGTAGTATGAAATGGAACAGGTGGAAGAGTGAGTAGTTTTAGGTAATTTTTTTCCGACAAATGTTTGCTTATAAATAGTCTTTCATGGCTACATTGTAAAGATCCAAAGCTCAAATCAAAGACAATTGATTTATATTTTTTTTTGTCATTTATATTTCCTATATTTTATTTTACGCACTTTCTTTTCGAAGCATTTATTTTCAGCATTTTTCTTTCGAAGTATTTTATGCACTCCGTTTTCAAAGTATAGGAGTGGAGGTAAGTAATTGTTACTTTGATTGTTCATTCAATTATTTTTCTCCGTTTCCCTCATTCTTCTTTTAATTTTCATTTTCTCTACACTTGGCAACTTTGAAGTCCTCTTTGTTGAGGCAAAAGAACTGTCAACACAATCGCTTGATAATTAGCTTGAATTTATTCTATAAGGATTTTTAATCCTTACTGACACGCTCGCATTTATGATATTTTCCTTCGTAAGAAAAATAAATCAACAAATACGTATTAACATTTTTCAATAAAATTGAGAATTTTTGTTATTAATGAAAGAATATCCAAAAGAGTACAGATAATAACTAATTTTAATGGGAACTAGTGATGGGTGCAGAACAAAGTACTATCAGCAGCCACGACGAAGACTCGAACTAGAGCTACGAAGATGATTCACATTACTCTATCTTAATAAATAAAACAAAATAAAAATTGTATAGAATCCATTCAAAATTATGAATTCTACTTCTTTTTTTTTATTATTTTTTTATTTTTTGGATTCGATAAGAGGTGCACTGTTCTAAATGATTTAAATGAAATGAAATGTTTTAGTTGTCGTTAGGGGAAAAAAAAAAAAAAAAAGTTAGTTGGCTTTTTTGAGTTGAGACTTTTTTAGTTTGGGACTAAAAAAATTCATTTGGATTGATTTTTTCAACTTTTTTGACTTTGGTAAAAAAAAAAAATCTATCTATCTATCTATCTATCTATATTATATATTATATGATATATATATAACCAAATGTAATTGTTTTGTCAAAAGTATCCAAATATTTATTCCTAAATTCTCACAATTTTAAAACTCTATCTTTTCTACTTGGCAACCTTCTTTGATTGTCTACCATGTTTTCTATTTTTCTTCATTTTCTATTTTTTTGATTAATTAAAATGAAAATTAATTTCATTGCTTATGGATAAAGATTTGAATTTCAAAATTCCTCCATATAGATAAACATATAAAAACTGAAAATTAATTTATAAAAATTAATTTTATAGTCTACAGATAAAGATAAAAATTAAAAAAAATAAATTTCATAACTTATAGATAATTTAAAATTTCTTCCCATAAATAAACATATAAAAGTTGATAAATAACTTATAAAAATTAATTTCATGGCCTACAAATAATGACAAAGGTTAAATAATTGATTTTTTAAAAAAAAAGTGAAATTACTCCTTTTTTTCCCCTTCATTTTGTAATTTAATTAATTTCATTATAGATAAACATATAAAAATTCATAAATAATTTATGAAAATTTATTTCATGACCTATAGATAAAGATAAAAAATTTTAAAATTATTTTAAAAAATAATTTATAAGCATATAAAAATTGATAAATAATTTATGAAGATTAATTTCTTGATCTACTAAATAAAGATAAAGATTAAATAATTGATTTACAAAAAATTAAAATAAAAAAATTTAGATAAAGATATTATTTATTAATCTATACGTCTATCAAAAACTTATATATCTAAATCTTTATCTTGATTTGCTCATATTTTTTTTCTCCTTCTATCACATATTATCTTTTTTTTATTTTAAATTGTTTATCTTATGAAATGCCCTTATTTATAACTCTTATCTCATCTTAAATTCTTAACCTTCTTTTGATACCAAGTGATAAAATAAAAGAAAACATAAAAAATAAAATTTATTGGTTCTGAATGAAAAGAGTATTAATAATAAAATTGGTTGGCTCTGAATGAGAAGAGTATTAATAATGAAATAATTATGGCTGCATGAGAGAAGACAGTACAAAAATCTTACAAAATTAATTTTTGTCACTATATTTATCAAAGGTAATAATTTGATATTCTTTCTATTAGTTATTAAAAATAGCTTACATTAGATCATTGCTAGGATTTTTTTTATTTTTTATTTTTTTAAGCTGTCATTCGTTGTAGTATTTCTTCAATCCCATCTCTAAATTTTCTCTTTAAATTTTTTGTTTTTTCAACAATAAAGTTTAGAATGAATTTCTTATCAAATTTGTTTCATTGGTGCTTATTTTGTTAAAGGATCGACAGGAGTAAAACTTTCATATAATATATGAAATTAATGAATATAATATAAAGATGGTAGGGAAGTATATTTGTCAATATTTCTCTGTTATTATTAGTTGATTTGCTAGATTATACTATCAATTTAGATTCTATATAATTTAATTCTATGTCCATAACTTTAGTTGCATTCGATCATTTTTTCATTGTGTAACCTATAATTTTTTTTTTTTTTTGGAGTATATAATGAGTAAAGCTATCATTTGTTATATTTCTTCAAGTACAATTCAAATAGGAGTGTAATGTAGCCCAACCTGGCCAGACCCATGTTGGGCCTTGCAGGTTCCTACCAAAAATTGGTTTGAGCCAGGCCGGCCCACGGACCAAAAAAATTAGGCCCAAGCGCAGGCTCAAGCCAATGGGTATACGGGCCTTGGGTAGGCCGGGCCTAACTATCTTTTTTTTTATATATATAAATTTTTTCTACCAAAATTTTATTATTTTTCATTAAAAAAGTCTCCAACGGGCCGAGCCTTGAGTGGGCCTTAAGCAGGCCGATGGGCTAGGCCACGAGTCCGGCCAAGCTTCAAAATGATGGCCTAGGCCTAGGGGCTCGGGTTGGGCTTGGGCGCAGGCCAAAATGTGCCTAAATGGGCTAGGCTCACCTCGGGCCATTTTTACACTCCTAAATTCAAATAATTTTTCATAATTTTTTTATAAATAAAATGGATTAAAACTATTCTCTTATATAATTTTCATAATCTTACGAAATTCTTATCTTAATTATTTTTTTATTTATTTAAATGATGCAGGAACTATGCAGGCATTATTCAAACTATGGAGAAAATAATGTGTCATTGATAGAGGAGATCAAAGATAGAGAATTGCCAACAGGATCAATTAGTGATTTGTTTGAGAAGTGATTTTTATGAGTACGGTAACAAACTTAGATTAAATAATTTTAAAACCTACTTATAAATTATAATTAAAGTTGATATTTATTCATAATTTGGTCCCACAATAATAATATACACCATTGAGTTAAAAGTCTAAGTGAATTTATGATAACTTTTCTAAGTTTATAGAATTTCTCTTTTTTAATATTTTGTTTAGTTTGATACAAGTTATTTACGTTATCAAGTGATTGCGATACTATTATTTCCAATAATCTTTGTAATTAATAATTTTTATGTATATCAAATTTTATTGTGAAATTTTGTGAGTTAATTATTGTTAACATCTATCCAGATGGCTTAACATCATGACTTGCCGCTATTAAGACATAATTTAAGATTAAGATGATTTATTTATCACACAAATATATAGTCTATTTTTTCATGCATTGCGGGGGTTACCGCTAGTGATTATGGTTTGAATTAGGTATGAGCAGCGGATATTTCAATCCGCCTAAATCGACCAAACCGAATCGAACCGCCACATTTTGGACGGATGTCTGATGACGAGCGGACAATTGCAGATTGATTTTTTTTCCAATCCTCCTAGTTTTGGATGGATGGCAGATTTGAGATTCTTTTGGACACAATCAAACCGCCAAACCGTGAGCACCTAATAATTTGTAAAACTTTATATTTTTAATTTGTTTAAATATTTTTGTTTGTATTTTCAATTGAAAATGTGTTTGAATATTCTGTTATGTTTTCAATATGGAAATCTTTTTATGAAATGGCAAGTGTTAATATTTGATATTTTTGTGTGAAAAATATAAGATTTAATTTTGTCAATTTGTTAAAAAAAAAAATCAAATTAAATAGTTTTTAAATAAAAAAAAACTAATGAAATAGTTTTGATAATGCATGGTTTTCTTATATATATTTATTATTGATATTTGACAATTTACTTGATAACCTTTTGGTTATGTTGAGTTGAATTGTTATCCAAAAAAAATATTGACAAGTTGTTGTACAATATTCGAAATTTGTAAAAGTTTAAACTGCTAAATCAATTCGCATCTATCTGCCAATCCGCTCAATCCGCATCTGTCAATCCGGTGGACGGATGTGGATTGATTTTTTTCAATCCGCTAATTCAGCGGATGGATGGCGGATTTGAGGTTCCCTGACCGCAACTGAACCGCGAACACCCCTATTGGAATATGACATTTTATTTTATTAATATTTTAATCTATTCTTTTAGTGACTAATTTAGCCCCAACCTCTTTAGCTAAACGAAGCCTTAATTCATATAGTACCTCTTAATAATCTTTCCCATTTACATGGCCGTCTTGTATAAGGTCACTAGGGTTCATGTTCACCTCTATTTTATGAGGGCAAATTACACTATTAGTTTATGTACTTTGGTTTTTATATTGTTTTGATTCTTATAGTTTCAATTAGATTAATTTTGATCATAAATTTTTAACTTTGTTTCAAATTAGTCTAATTAATTATAATTGTTAGGATTTTTTTACAACAAATATGCAAATAACGATACATGTCATGCTTTTAGGAGTAAAATTGTAAATTTGATCAATTCAGTAAAAATTTTCTGTCAAAATTAGACCAAATTGACGTAAAATTTTAGATTAATAAAGTAAAAATTAAGCCAAATTAAAACTATAGGAACTAAAATAATACAAGCAACATAATATAAGAACTACCAATATAATTTAGAGAAAATTGGTGATAAATCCAATTTAAAAGGTGTCTAACGCATCAGGTCCAGTGGATATTTTTTATTAGTGAAAGATCCATCAATTGTGAAATAGTTTGGTGGAAAATCCTTTTTATTGTTTATGAGGACATTTCATTTCCAATTAGACCCCTTAATTTATCTATTGACTTTTTTTTAACTATCTGTTCAAATTTATTTCTATTTGTTTAAAATTTTTAACTATCTGTTCAAATTATTTTTTTATCTATTACTTTTTTTTTAACTATATGTTCAATTTTTTCCCCTTGTCTGTTCAAATTATTTTTATTTGTTAAAATTTTTTATCTGTTGAAATTCCTATTTGTTCAAAAAGATTTATTCTTTTTTTATCTGTTTGTTTTTTTTTACTATTTATTCAATTGATGAAGTATATTTTTCTTATTTCCATATATCTGTTCAAAAATTAAACAAATCAGAGCATTTTATCTGTTAAAAAATAATTGATTGAAATATCATAGCCATTTTGAACATATCAAAACCACATGAGGTTCCTTATTTGTTTATATCTAACTGTAGAAATCCATTATATGTTGTAATTTGTTTCATCATCATCATCAAGAACAACAACAACAACAACAATAACAATAATCATTATCAACGATTAAAAAGAAGAAGATATCTGTTCACCAGATCTACTACCATAATAAGAACAAGAACAAGAACAACAATAATAATTGTTATAATAGTAGAGAGGGTGAGAAAATAATATGTATTTTATATATTCAATGTAATCATAATTGTTATAATAGTAGAGAGGGTAAGAAAATAATATGTATTGTATATATTCAATGTAATCAATACAATAGGAGAAGCCTGTATATATAGGCCAAGAAACCTAGGTGTATAGGAAACCTAGGTATACAAGAATACAAGAGTCCTAAGTATAATATGAATAGATAACAAGAGTCCTAAGTATAATAGATAACAACTAACAAATAATAATAAAAAAAACAAAAAGAGATTTGGAAAAGAGAGAGAGAAAGAAATAGCTAGAGAGTGAGAGTGAGAGATCCACAATGTGTTGGTGTTCCAAGTCCCTCTCTTCAGTTGTCGCGCCTCCACCAACTTCTCAGCGAAGAAGAGACGACGTCGAGGCTGAGGGAGGTACCCATGATCGAGAATTGTGGCAAAGTTTAGATCTAAAGCGGTGAAAGGTTTGGAGAGAGGTGTTGCGGTGGGTGCTTTGAAGAGAGAGAGGTGGCAGAGGAGGAAAAGTGGTGGTTAGTCGACGGCGACGTCAATGATAAGAGAAGACGGTAACAATCGAACAATCGCCATGGTGGTGATATCGGAGGCGGGGAGGCGAGGTTTGGAGAGAGATGTGTTGTAGTGGGTGTTTAGAAAAGAGAGAAAGAGAGATGAGTGGTGGTTAGTCGGTGTGCGACGTCTGTGAGAGAAGGAGACGGTGGCAAATGAACAATTGCCGTGGTGGTGTTGTTGGAAGAGATAGTAAGAGAGAGAAATGGATTGATATATATGAGGGGTGTTTCTGAACCCACTTTTGAGGCTAAAATAGCTTCAAACACTAAAAAAAGTCAAAAAGCCTCAAAAATCCTAAATCAATGATTTATATTATATAATAAAAAAAAAAAAAAAAAAAGGCAAAGTCGGCAGCAGTGGGGCAGCCCTATACTGTCATGACAGTATGTAGGCACAAAATTGTGACAGCCTAGTCTTTGAGGTTGAAATGACAATTTTGCCCCTTTAGATTAATTTTGAAAAAA
The DNA here is from genome assembly GCA_022316695.1 of Camellia oleifera. NCBI lineage: Eukaryota > Viridiplantae > Streptophyta > Magnoliopsida > Ericales > Theaceae > Camellia > Camellia oleifera. Next base: position 111,889,236 of record CM039313.1, on the reverse strand, counting down.
GTGAAGTTAGAGGCAAATTTGTCATTTCAGTCTCAAACACTATTTCAAACACATTTTTCAATACAACAATTCAAATAAAAATTCATCTATCTTCCCAAACACAAAAACTAAAATAGCCTACTAAAATAGCCAAAAAGCCAAAAAACCTAAAAAGTAGCAACTTCCCAAACACCCACATAGTGTGGCTATTTTGGTCATTTTATGAAAGCTTATCCTCCATTATACAAAATTGAAGTTTGGATTTATTGATCGAGTCCGTTATAATTTATCGATTTTACAATTACAAACCCTCCACTATACGGACAAGTTTCTCCCTTAATATTGAAGAACAAACACAATATGATGCTTTTGGCAACTCAGTTAAAAGCCAAAAGCTAGTTTCTAATCTATTTTGGATCACATTACCTCTCACATTTTTTTATATATTTTTTTAAAAAAATTCAAAAAATTAACTTTTAACCAATTTTTTAAAATACTCTGAAGTGTTGATCTTTTTGTTTCCATCTACTCTGCATATTACTCTCGTCTTCGCTTTTTCTTTTTCTTTTATTTATTTATTTTTGTAATGCACTTTTTTGATCATTAACAGAGATCTACTTTAATGATCTAAAAAAATAAAACAGCTTCTTATGGTCCTTTTTTGCTCTAAAATATGCCTGGCTGAATCTCATAAATATACTTTAGATAAACCATTGAATTAGGATGAATTATATTATTGATTCGTATAGTTTAAACGAAGTTTTATTTTGATCTAAAATTTCAATTTTATCAATTTAAATTTTAGACGTCCAGTTACATTTTAAGATAAATTACATTATGTACCTTTATATTTATATTAAATTTTACTTTGTCTTTCATTTTTCAATTATAATAGTCTAACTGTTCACACTTTTGGTCAACTTGCAATACACTTTTCCCGTTAGTTTGGTGTTAGTAAGGGTGATAGAATTTTTCATATGAGCAATATGTGACTTTTTTCTCGCCTCATTATTATCTTTACAATTTTAATAAAACTTCATTTTAGTCTTTGAACTTTTATGAATGTCACTTTGGCCCATTTATTTTTATTTTTCGTTAACCTCATTAATGATAGATTGAAAAAATTAATAATATTTATAGGAGAATCTAATCAAATTTTAATATGAACAACTAATTTTTATTTATGACAACTTATTCCTAAAAAGTTTAATTCTTCATAATCGTATGTTTTATTAGTTGTTAGCATTAAAATTTGCTAAAATTCACTAATAATATGCATCAATAAATCCCAAATTAATAACTTATACACTGTTTAGTCCTAAAAGTTTTTTTATAGACTGAAAGGTCCCATTACAATGTTTCAAACATCAGATTAATGTTTCGAACATTAGATTGATGTGCAAATGGGACTAAATAGAACATAAGAAAACTTTTAAGACTAAATGGTTCAACTTTTCAGAAACTAAGACTTATGGATAAATTTTCCAAAGTAGAATTTATTAATAATCTCCCTTTATTTAGTATTATTGTTCAAATCAAATCTCTGGATTATAGCATGAGAAATTCAACTTATATAACCAATTTAGTTCTTCACACTCTCAAAATTCAACTTTTTTATTTTTAATTTTATAATTCCTATAATTCCTTTATTACCATCATTTTTAACCTTTTTCTATCTCCTTAGACCATCTCCAACGGTTAACCAAATCCAACACCAAATTTAAATTTTGATGAAAAAGGCCCCTTTTCATGCTCCAACCGTTTCATCAGATTGATATCAAATTCAGAATTCAGCAAATCTTTCACCAAACTGAGTACAGGCGAAGTATTTCAGCAAATTACTGTTACTGACCGTTGGGATGAGAGAACTGGGCGACCATCTGGGTGACCAACCGGTCACCCCAGAAAAAAATTCAGACAGTTCACTAAACGGTTCAAACAGTCCAAAAAAAAAAAAAAAAAAAATTTTTTTGCCTAGGTGGTCGACCACCCGGTCGACCGGCCGGTTGACCACCCGGTCGACCACCCAGGAGTCCAAAAAGTTCAGTTCAAAAGGTTCAAACCGGTTAAAAAAAAAAAAAAAATTTGGGCTTCACCGGTTGACCGGCCGGTCGACCGGCCGGTCACCCAACCGGTTGCCCGGCGCCAATTTGGTGAAACGAATTTGATGAAAACTGTTGGAGCGCGAAGTATCAAATCAAGGAAATCGCACATTTTTTACTCAAATCTGATGAAACTTTTGCTGAACCGTTGGAGATGCTCTTACACCCAAAACCTTAAAAACCCTAACAGACACCACCATCACCTCTTACCACCATCTTCAACGCCGGAGCCCCTTGTCGCCGCAGCCTCTTGCCATCGCAGCTCTTTCTTCCCTCACCGCCACCACAACCACCTTCTCTTCTCTTCCTCCTCGTCCTAAACCCCTAGATCTGAAACCTCTCTCTCTCTCTCTCTCTTACACACAAACACACACAGACAGGGCTGCGAGGGTTTGGAGCAGGGGAGATGGGTCGCGGAGGAGAGAAGGATCGCGATGGAGGAGCTTTGGAAGGATATCGTTGCGGAGATCACGGCGACAGAAGGGAAACTGGGAAAGAGATCACGCCAGAGGGGTGGGGAGGAGATCGCGGTGGCGGAGTGACTGAGGAAGACATTTCACACCACTGGGATAGCCACCACCTCCGTCCTTGATGTTGTTGCCGAAGCCGAAGCAAAAAGCCCCTAAAAAGGTGCTTGAATCTGCCGCTCCAAAAGCAATATCCATAAACCCAATTGTATTTATATATATATCCAATCGTATTTCTATATATATACATATCCACAATCCCAAATGGAACTCAAAACCCCATAATGGATCTATGGAGGATTTCATACTTTCTCTCAATAACTTTATAATATACTTTCATACTTTCTCTTTCGATGTATGTATTCAATTTTGATTGTCAATCACTGTAGGGTTGCCGGAGGTGGGCGTTGGAAGGGATGGTGGTGGGTGTTAGGGTTTTTGGGTGTAAAAAGAAAGAAAAAAAACATTAGAAATAAGGATAATAAAATAATTATAAAAATTATAAAACAAATTAAAATATTAAATTTTAAAGTTGTAAAGAGTTAAATTGGTAATGGAAGTAGAATTTCCCTTACAGCATGCAACTAGGGGTGAGCAGCGGATATACCGATCTGTCAAAACCGACCGAACCGAACCGATCTGCCACATTTTGGATGGATGCGTGATGACGAGCGGACGGTTGCGGATTGATTTTCTCCAATCCGCCAATTTGGCGGACAGATGGCGGATTTGAGGTTCCTTTGGCCGCAACCGAACCGCCAAATCGCGAGCACCTTTTGATAATTTATAAGATTTTGTATTTTTAATTTGTTTAAATATTTTGTTTGTGTTTTCAATTGAAAAAGAATTTAAATATTTTGTTAAAAAAAAAAGTTTTCAACTTAAATACATTTTTTGAATTGAAAAAAATAAACGTATTATTTATCTATATTTTTTAGTTTTTAAATTTAACTCTAAAAGTAATAAATAGAAAATATGATATATGTTGGTTGGTTTTTATTTTCAAAAACATATATAAATGTAACAATACAAAGACATACAATCTCTACTACTGTTTTGTTCATAGTTTTGGTGGTTTAAATTGTTTTTATATTTTAAGAACCACATATTGTAATATTTTATGTGGATGAGACATGTTGTGATTGTAATATGTGGATGAGGCATGCAGTGATTGTGATATTCTAAAGTTTCAAACTTTCTTTCTTTGGATGAGGCATGCAATAATTGTAATACTTTTTTAAGTCATTGATTGTAATTTTTTTTTTCTTTTTTTTTTTGAGGAAGTGCACAAGTTGAATTATGTTGAAAATTTATAAAATTTCAAACCGCCAAACCGATTCGCATCCATCCGCCAAACCGCAAATCCGCTTAATCCACATCCGCCGAATTGGCGGACGGATGTGGATTGATTTTCTCCAATCCGTCAATCTGGCGGACGGATGACGGATTGGAGGTTTCGTGGCTGCAACCGACTCGCGCCCACCCCTACATGCAACAATTGTCTTCTTGACTTTGAGGTCTCAACATTGCTACAAAAATTTCCGAAGTTGGCCCTCCAAATTCCAATTCGTGTTGTGGGACCAAAAAAAAAAAATGCAAAGGGCAACAACGATAGAGACATCGGAGCAATTTAGGAACTTGGTAAAAAGTTAATTTTTTAATTTTTTGTCAAGTTTTTTCAAAAAAAAAAAAGCCAACAAAAAAGTCAAAAAAATATTAAAAAATCAAAAAGTTAACTTTTTACTAATTTTTCAAAACACTCCATCAGGGTGAAAGGTTCTTCTTCATATTATTATGTTGTGTATTTTTTTATATTTTGTTTTGTGGATTCTATTTTGGGTCCAAAACAATAAGTGGAATAATTCATCTTATAAATCTTGTAATGAAAATCGTTTGTGTAAAAATTAACCTTATAAAATATCAATTAATAGATAAATAAATTATATTTTGTTTATGAAATGAACTGTTTATGTTAAAATTTATAATTGTCATCTATTTTAAAAAATAAAGTATAATTATTCATGTGTCTAATGATATTTGATATAATTAATTTTTTTGCATAATTCATGTTTATTGTTATGAGATAAATATTTCGGATCATCGATGTTGGTCTAAGATGGAACCCACAAAATATATAATAGAAGAGTATGGAGAATAATTGTACGGAAAGGAGCCATTCCCAGCAATATTAGGGAAAGTAAAATGATATTTTTCTATATTTAATATTTGGCTGTAATTGAGAGCTATAGGTATAGAGCTTGAAAAATATAAATAAATAAATAAAAATACAGGTCAAAATATAACATCACATAGTGGGGTCTACTATCAAAGCTCTTTCTCTAGAACTCTCAAATATTTTCCTTTAATATTTTGCCACAAAAATGCCACATCAAGTGTATATGTCATTCTGTTTAAATTTTTTGTACAATTTTTTTCTTAAAGGATAGCATTTCTCTGCTGGGAATTTATTGAAGAGAAATAATAATAGGAGTCTTTTGAGCCAGCTTCCAACTTTTTATTTATTTTGGGTCATATCACCTCTTACATAACTTATCCACAAAAAGATAAAATACTCTAAAAAAATTAAAAAATTAATTTTTTACTAATTTTCCAAAACACCTCCTAATAAATTAGTTTAACCAGCGTGTCATAAATTCAATTATCTTTAGTTTGATTTTTGCAGGGAATCTACGGATTTATTTGATACATGTGATATTCAAAGTATATTTTGAGAATTTACCTTATATGATTGGGATTTCTCAATATAATAATAATAATAATAATAATAATAATAATAATAATAATAAAAAGGAAGACTTGATAATTGAAACTTCATTTATTTTTCTGGTATAGTTAGGATTCTCTCATATTTAAGTCTCAAATTGAAATAATTTGAGGAACTCTTGAGATCCATCACAACTTTTATTTTGATTATTCAAACTATTTATTTTGTAGTACTATCAATCTATATCATCCATGAATAAAATTCGATTGATCCGATAATTGTAATTTTTTTTATTTTATAACGTTTGTCTCTAAAAAAATAAATAACTCTATTTTAAAAATAAATTATCTATTTTTTTTAGAAACAAAAATAATAAAATATAAAGATTATAATTATCGAATCAACTTAATTTTTTTTCATAAATGATACCCACAAAGAAAAGCCTATCCCTTCACGATGACGCCGGGGGATTTCCCGTTTTGGGAGCATTTGGAGTCTGACTTGGCTCGGCCCATGCTTTACGGCTACTAAGTATTTGAACTCTCTTCATATCTGCAGCAACCATGTAGATAAATTTAGGTCTCGTTTGATAATTAATCTTTTCAATAATTTTTTGATTTTTTAATAAGAAACAAAATTTTAAAAGGTAAAAGAAATAAATTGAATGGAAAGTATTTAGGTGTATAAGGTGCATACTCTATGCACTTGTATAAATTTTTATAAATATATATAAGTTGTAATTTTTTAAATTTTTATAAGTCAACTTACGTATGTTTGTGAAAATTTACGTAATTTTGTGAGGTAACTTACGTATATTTATGAGAACTTTCGCAAGTATATATGATATGCATTTACATATTTGAAAATTGCTAAAATTATTATTTTTTAAATAATTTTTTTAACTTTTTGACTGTTTTGATCATTTCCCAAACACCCCTTGCATTGCCTAAAAGCACAAAAACCAAATTAAAACCCATTGTGCCTTTACAAAAGCTAGGAGGAAATCAAATCAAAGCAAAAGTAGAATTTCAAAATACAATAACCTAATGTAAAAATAGCTGATATATGTATCTTCTATCTATTTATTCTTATAACTATATATAAAAGTGTGGCTTTGCTACATGTGGTTTGTCATTTCTTTTCCATGTTGCCCTTAGCTTGTTTTGAAATTACTATTTTACCTTTAGTTTTGTTGATGAAACAATTTGGATAGTGGCCTTTTGAAAATTATGTAATAAATTTTGATTGATTTGGTTGAGAAGGTTTGTCTTGGGTTGAGCGAAGATTTTTTCTTAAATACAAAATATTCTTGGTTAATTATAAAAATAAATTTTTTATTTTTTAACAAATTACAAATATACCAATAAATTTGTTTAAAATATGAATTAGTCCTATAATACTGCAAATTATAACTATCGTTTATTATCAATTTTAATTTAACACAATAATCAGAAAAAAAAAAAATACTCTCCTATGCAATAATAAATTATCAAAATTGTTCATTGAAAAATGTTTCTCATATTATTAAAAAATGTTAATTGACTTAATATTTTATTTATTCACACAAAATTAAGAGTTCAGAATCACAATTAAACTATTTAAAATTATAAAGACTAAAATAACACAAAAATATATATATATATATATATATAATTATAGATGTAATTAACCCCAAAGATTCTATAATTATATTAACAGGCTACAAACAAATTATAAAAAAAAAATTTCTTGTCAACATGGCTAAGTCTTCATTTGACAAGTGCGTTGGGTTTAAGTTGGGATTAAAAAAGTACAAAAAGATAAAAATAGGTAAAATAACTCAATAATGCAAAATATCACATTAAAAAATGATCAAAATATAAAATTTAAACATACTGCAATAATAGCCCGTGCGCTTAGCTGCTTGAGGTACGTCTTTTCTTTTTGATTTTGCCCTTTTATTTTAAATAATTTACTAATAGTGACCCATATGTTGAGTGAAGGTGTTTTTTTTTTTTTTTTTTTTTTTTTTTTTTTTTTTTTTTTTTAATTGCGCAAATATTCTTGGTCAATTATGCAATAGGTTTTTTCGTAATTACGTGAATATTCTTGGTCAATTATGAAGCATAAATCTTTTATTTTTAACAAATTACAAATACATCCATAAGGTTTGTTGAAAACAAGAATGGGTCCTATAGTACTAGCAATTATAACAACCGTTTGTTATAAATTTTCATTTAACACAATACTCATGGGAAAAAAAAAAAAAAAAATTCTCCTACGCAATAATGAATTATCAAAATTGTTTATTAAAAAACATTTTTCATATCATTAAAAACTATTAATTGACTTGTGATTTATTTATTAACAAAATGATTAATTGAAAATAAATTTTCATATCATTACAAATTATTAATTTACTTAATGATTTACTTATTAATAAAATTGGCCATTCGTTATACGAGTATGATTTATGTATTAATAAACTTTGTTATTTGTATATATGTATGCATTTTTTTTTTTTACTTCTTTATTAGTTCAGTGAATTATTTTAGTAGTTTTTTTTTTTAGAGGAATTTTAGTAGTTTTTTTAGATGAGAGAATTATCGTAGTATTTGTTTTATATTTATCAGTTGACAAAAGCTACACAATAAATATATATATATATATTTATAAATTCTGAAGAAATATTAAAAACTCATAAATTCAACTAAAATGATATGGTAATAAATTTGGAGTCGACATCATTGGTTGTATAACAAATTAAAAAATGATACATATTATACCACATAATTCTATTATATATCTAATGATTTATTCTATTCAATTTTATAGAATCATATTTTAACTTTTAAAAAATTATTAAAATATAAAACTTAAATATACTATAATAATAGCCTGCATCTTGTACGGATCTATGTAAACTAGTATGATTATAAATAGAAGCCTAGAATTGGTGTTTATATCTCATTTTTTTGATTTTTTCAAAATACTCTAACTACAGTTATGACATGGCTCCCCTCAAAAAAAATGAGTGGTACTACATACACCAATTAATGTACTAGCTAGTGTATCAACACTAGTTATAACTTTATTATTGACCCCATTCACTATACAAATTACAAATACTAAAAATATCTTAAATTGTGTCACATCATCAATTTATACACTAGTTGGTATATGTATTATTACTCAAAAAAAAATTCCATGGGTACTTATGAATCCATTTTTTTTTTCATTGTTGTTGTAAATCTCTCAATTGTTAGTCTGTTTAGATTCATTAAATGTTTCAATTTTGAAATTTTAAATTCAATCATATATTTTACAATTTTATTTCTCTGAAAAAAAAAAAACAGATCATATACACATGTGTTGTGTGTACCCACCACATCTAATTTATATATATATATATATATATGTATGTATACTAGCTAGGTGGTTATTTTCTTTTTGTAGAGTAGTATTTGGAGTGCTCGAGGATCTGTTTTTGAAGGTTTGATTTGCAGTTTAAACCCGTCCGCATGTATGTGGTTTAAGAAAAATTAAACCCGCAACTGCCTGCAATACAGGTTGCAATTTGTGCAGATAAGGTTTATAGATATGCAAACGGTTACGGACAATTTACGAATTTGATATTTTTCTTTAAAAATTTATTTTTGGGCCAAAGAAAATGACTTAATTTACATCAAAAAGGTTTGTAGCTGAAACATTAAAAAAATAAAGCCATCCATAGCAAAACAAAACAACTTAAATTACAGGAAATCACAAAGAAATGAGTTGAAAAATTAATAAAAATTAAGTAAAGAGGCCACATATATATGTATATATATATATATTAGTGGGTGGTATACGCAAGGCGTGTGCAATTTAGATAAGTAAGCATAAAAATAAATAATAAAAAAATTAATAACATAATATGTATGTTTTTTAAATGATAAGAGTGTTCTTAATGAAACCCAAAGTCTTGAGTTCAAATCTTACTCACGCCTTTGAATAATATTTTTTTATTTTAAGATAAAAATTTACCACGAGACAAAAAGAGAAACCACCACACTATTATATCAAATCATGTGCTCCCATATATAATAGTACTGATACACATGCATACAACTACAAAAACATCACAAAAACAACAATAACAATACAAAGAGACCCCAATAGACATAATAAAACCCCAAATTGAAAGTTTGAAATTTCTAAGAACAATCCAAGAAACCTACTAACAAATTAACATACCTAAAGATTACGAGACAATGAAACAGAACAAAAATCAAAGCCAATTTTTTTTTTTTTTTTTTACTTGGAATATATACACAGCAAGTTATGTATATATTATATATATTATTTGGTATATGTATGTGTATATACACAAAAAGTTCCAGATTCCAAAATTAAAAAAGAAAAAAAGAAAGTGCAGGCGGGTGTGTACGGGTGCGGATAAAACCCGCAACCCACAACATAGCAATATTGGGAACCACATTCGACCCTATTAGAGGTTCGAAACTGACCGCACATGCACAGTTCAAACCGGATTGGGGCGGTTTTTGCGGGTCGGATGACCCTATGCCTAGCCCTAAGTAGTATTGCGAAAATTTGATTGACCAAAAAGGAAAATGTTATAATCACTACAAGAATTTATATATTTGGCAACCACTTTTGCCGACCAAAAAAATTTTAGTCGCAAAAAAATGATATTTGGCGACCAAATATTAATTAGTCGCGAATGATCAAAATTTTTCGCGACCAAATATGAGTTGGTCGCAGAAGGTCACATTTTGGCGACCAAAAATGAGCTAGTCACAGAAATTGGTATACTTTTGGCGACCAACTACATTTTTGGTCGCGGAAGGTTACATTTTGGTGACCAAAAAAAATTAGTCGCCAAATTAGTACTTTTAGCGACTAATATTTTAGTTGCCGTTGATTGAGATTTAGCGACTAAAAAATTTTGTTGGCGAAGGTATATTTTCTGCGACTAATATGGTGTTTTGGTCGCCAAAAGTTTGGGAGGGAAATTTTCAACATGGAGGGGGGGAAAATGAAATTTTTTGGCGACAAAAAAAATTTGGTCGCCAATCAAAAAACGACGTCGTTTTGTACTTGAAAAACAGGAAAAAAATAAATAAAAAAAAGGCTCTGATAGTATGTTGATCCGCCATCTCCCTCTCTCTGTGTTCTCTCTTTCAATCGGTGCCCACTCTCTCTGGGGGATCCTCACCCAATCTCACCTCATAGCGTCGCACGCTATTGCTAGCGCCACCAACACCGCCACCGCCGCCGCCGCCGCATCCTCACAGGTTCTCTCTCACTCTCGGTCTGTATGTCTGTCTGCCTCTCTCTGTCTCTCTGTTTCTCGCTCTCTCCCTCTCTAGCCTTTGCCCTCGGTCTCTCTCTGACCGCAAGTCTACCGCCGACCCACATCTCATACCGAGCTAGGGTTTCTCTCTCTCTCTATCCTCTTCCTTTTGGTTTCGAGATCCATCTATGGAGATGGAGTACGTGACGGAATTTCATCACACTCACACGGATCGGCGTCCGAAGAAGCGTCCCAGGTTAGGTTGGGACGTCTCTCATACCCCAAAGGTGAAGTCTTTACATTTCTCAAATTATACAAATATACATATACATATCAATATCTTTTGTATTAGCTTGTTTGGATGGAAAATTCTTTCCAGGAAAACGAAATTTTCCTAGAAAGAATCTAGTTTTGGTTGTTCTATTTTGTTGGATTTCAACTTGTGATGTTCAATTGTTGCTTTAGGGTTCATCTGAATTCTCTTTGGATCTTTAAATTTGAATGAATTGTTGATATGAGAACTTGATATGTTTGATGGAGAAAATTCAGGAGGTGATTTGTGGTTTATTTTTATCCCAATCAAGTTTGAATAAGGTATGTCGATAAATTGCGGTTCATTGTAATAATGCTATTAATTCTTTACCTTTTTTTTGGGTTTCGGAACAACCTAGCTATTACCACTGGATGATTTGAGAAAGAGGAGAAAAAAAAAATTGCAAAGTCTGATCCATCTTAGCGTTTTAATCTTTCGGCATTAGACATTGAATTTTTTTTTTTTTGAATAATTTCTAGCATTGCTTTGAATTTGCCATTGATTCTAATGTGGGAGCTAAAAAATTGTTGGTTATGATGAGGAATGGTACATTATATTTGAATCATATTTCTATCATGATTGTTTAAAAAATTGATATGTTCTAGGTGTTAGGTAAATGAATATGTTATTTTTAGAATAGTTTGTATCATTGTATGAGGTTGGAAAGATGGATAAATTGTTTGGAATGGTTTACTTATCCATATGTTGATGCCTTGTTTTATTGCTGAGAAGATGTAAGACAATAAGTGAAATGCTAGATTTCAGGTTTTGTAAGTAATGAATTGTAAGATGTAAGATGATTTCAGGTTTTACTTATCAGGTTTTGTAAGATGTAAGACAACAAGATGTAAATCTTTTTACTTATCCATATGTTGATGCCTTGTTTACTTATCCTAAGTAATGAATTTATAAATTTAAAATTTTTATGAGAAATATACCAAGTAATCTTCACAGTTGCAGGCTGTGTTGGTTCAATTCATGGTTTCTATTTTCAGAGAAGTGGCTCCTGGTGTCATCTATATCGAGGGCAGAAGGAAATTGTATAGCTTTACTTTAAATGAGGGTTATAACTTGTAATTAATTATGATCAAGTCTATTTTTTCTGCCGTGAATTGGCTTTTGTCTGTGGCTTTGAGCTTCTTCAACCGGTTATATTCTAGCTTCGTATGCTCAATTCCTTTGGGATGCAGCAGAGGAAGAGGTAGAGGAAGGGCACTGTGGAATGGACAGCAGCGGTATGACATCACCAAAGTTTCTTGGATCTTGTCATCACCCACCTTTAACTGCAGCTAGGGTGGACTTATTTGTTAGCTGATATGCAGTTTGTTTCTTTTCCTCTTCCTATATTGATTTTTAGATCTATCTTTTGGATCAGCACCAACACTACGATAGGCTGCTTGAGCATCTTGACACGACCACTCCATTTTCTGGATTTGGCATAAAAAAGATGGGAGAGTCTAAGGTTATATTTCTACATATTTTTCTTTGAGTTTTTGTTTTGAGAACATCTGTCATGTATTTTTGTAACTGCTTATGATAGTATGAATAATGAAACATTTAATAATTAATTTCTATTCAGATAATTTGATGGATATTCATTTAATAATGGAATTATCTTTTTTATCTCCATTAATTGTTAAGTTTCATATATAGTTCCAGCACTTCAATTAATTTGGTTGTGAACATTTTTCCTAGTATGTTCTCTTTTTATTCTTTTGCTCACTAGAAATGATCTGGCTTCTGTTGTCTTCCATAGGTTCAACGAGTTAATACTTATGGGTAAGGAAGCTTCTTGTTCCTCTATTTTTTTTGGGTTTATTTTCTTTGTGTTTCTTGATTTAAATAAAAAGATTCCGGAAACCTAAGATGACGGCAGCATAGTTGGCGAAAACATTGCATACCGGTATTTTTTTCACAGTTTAACAGTGTTTTAGAAATGTCGGGAAAGTAGATATTATTATTAGTGTTAGTGCAACGCAACACACTGCAAATGGAACAAATCCCAGGGAGGCTCAAAGCATGCTTTTGGAGAGAATTGCCAGTGAAATGAATCAGCTAAAGTTCTACATCACTCATGCACAAGTCTATCTTGATGTCATCCTCATGTTAACTCTATTAGCTTTCTCGTGGTTTTTACATTTGTCTTCTAATTTTTTTGCAACAATTTTTCTCAGTTACACTTGTATCATTCATGTGCCAATAATGTTATTTAGCTGTCTTTACTGAGTGCTGATGATGATATGCTTTCTGAGCTTTTAAAATTTTATTTATTAATTTTTGACTTTATGTTTCTGTTATTCACGACACGAGTTGTGAAAGTCTTAGTGATTGATTCATCATTTCATCTTGGAACTGTTACTTTACCTAAGAGCAAGACTATTTCAATGTACATTATCTAATGTTTTTCTGGAGCCTCACTAGGTTGATCTGCAAGTGAAACTTGCAGTGTCTCTCTTGCATTTGGAATATGGACCTGTGACCACTCCAAATCCACACTGTCTCTCACACCCTGTCTCTTCTAATTCTGGTAATCCAAACCCTACCACTTCACTAATATATGTATTATGAATATGTTTATTGATATATATATATATATACATATAGGTTAAGACAATTAGCTTTGGATGTTGAAAAGAGATGCCATAAATCAATCTCCCTTCTCCTGTTCTATGTCTACAGAAAATGATGAATTTTTGGAATTTTATTTTAGGAAATGAGATGCTACAAATCATCCTCTCCTTGACCATGCTATGTCTATGAAATGCAGTGGATACAGTAACGCATTCCTTTTGTTCTGTTGGTTCCCTGTCTTCTTGTTCATCTCTTTAATGTGGTGGCAATGGGTTTTGTTGTTTGGAAGCCTATTTCAATCTTCCAGTTCATCTTTATTGGATTTGATTATAAAATAAGCTTATTGCGTTGGAACAGCTGAGCTGTAAATACTAGCCTATTTAACTTTTCCTTGAATTGAATGCCTTGATGTCTTACTGAGAACCACATGCTTCTGTGATAACAATTTTTATGCTTAGAATTGCTACATGTATGGGATTCGTTATTAACTCTTAATGATTTATAAATTTTGTGCAGAAATATGTACTGCTTTAGCTACCAGTCTGGTAAACTGGAGCATCTAATGAAGGTAATCTTTTATTTTTTCGGAGGCGAAGCAAGTGCCACAATCTCTACATTACAAGAATCGGCAATTATGTTTTGAAGTTTGATTCATTCTTAGTTTTATAAACAGGGTGTGGTATTAATTGTTAGTTATATTTATTTACTAATTTGGCTTGCATTATGCAGAAATCCAATATTTCTGGCTTGAAAGTGCTCTTATTATTTCTTAATTATTTGGCAGGTCCATGAGAAGGATGTAATTGGTATCACACATCACTCCCACACAAACCTTGTCGCTACATATAGCGAAGACTGCACGATGAAATTGTGGAAGCCTTGAGAGAATTCCTCAGTGGTTGGTGTTTCTGCTGTTAGTCTAAAATGCAATTAGGTTGCTTTATTTATTTTCATTTTTCTTTTCTTTTTTTCTTTTAAAGGCTAGTTTCGTACTAGTTCTTTTGCCTTGAGAATTTCCACGCTACCACTATCATGCTTCTCTGATAAATTTTCCAATTCTGTTTCTTTATTAGGTGCCTTACATCACGACTATTTTGATGGATGCGAAGCTTGGCACGGAAGGGCGCAAGGATCTTTTTGATTGGCTATCAAGGCAACCTAGTGGATTAAAACTTAGAATATGAATTATGTATTGTGTCGAATAGTTAATGAATTAAAACTTAGTGGATCTTTTTGATTGGCTATCAAGGCAACTTAACGTATTGTGTCGAATATGAAATGAAAACTTAGAATAGTTGTATTGTGTCGAATGTTAATGAATTATGTATTGTGTCGAATGTTAATGATTCAGTTAATTTGAATGATGCTTTAAAATTATAGGTTTATTATGGATTGAATGAATTATTAGGAATTACAGGTATATTGTTTTCCTGCTTTGGCGACCAATTTATTAGTCGCGACAAATAAATTATTTTTTTTCACAAAAAATGACAATTGCCGACCAAGAGTTTTGGTCGCAAAAAATACATCTATTGCCGACAAAATTTTGTTGGTCGTGGAAACTCACTTTTACCGACCAACAGTTTTCGTCGCGAAAAGTAACAATTGGCGACCAAACTAATTTTGGTCGCAGAATGTCACAATTGGCGACCAAAATTTTTGGTCGCGAAATGTCACAATTGGCGACCAAATTTTTTGGTCGCAAAATGTGTCAATTGGCGACTAAGAAATTTGGTTGGCAAAAGGCGACTTTTCGCGACCAAAGTGTTTTCGCGACAAAATGAATTAGTCGCGGTAATTAAATATTTAGCGACCAAAAATGTAGTCGGCAAATCCAACTTTTGCCGACCAACGAAAATTTTGGTCACGAATTACTTTTGCCGACCCTCAATTGGCGACCAAACTAGCGACCAAAAAAATTAGTCGCGAATAACTTTTGCCGACCAAAAATTGACTTTTAGCGACCAAAATTTTTGTTGCTAAAAGTATGAATTCTTGTAGTGAATGCACATCCCTAAAAAAGTATATATTGTAAGAAAAATTTAGTTTTTTGTATAGTTTTAGAATTATAATTTGAGAATAGAATTATATTTTAAGTTTGTGAGTTTTGAAATTATGATTTGAGTATAAAAAATTTGTTTAGTTGTGAGTTTTAAGAAGAGTTTGAATTGAGTGATGTGATATATAATGTTGAAAAGTGAGTGTTTTGAAAAGTGAGTGTGGAATTAATTTTCTAAAATTATAACCAAACAACACATTCAAATTAAGAGGTAGAATTAAACTTTAAAAACTCTACCAAACTTTAGAAACTTTTATCGTGAAAGTTGTACTTTGTGGTGGACAAAAAAGTTATATTTGTGCTGACTGTCAAAATTAAATTTTTTATGATATTAAAAATTATATATTTTTTTAATATAAAATGTGTATACCGCATGTAATTTTGGGGGGATTCACATGGTAAGCGCCCACGGAACACTACAACATATAAGACTTTTGGCGACCAATTATTTTGGTCCCTAAAACTATTATTTTGGTCTCTAAATAGTTTTTGTGACAAAATTAATTCCGTCACTAAAACAGTCACTAAAAGTGCGTCTAGGAAAGTCTTTAGCGACAAATTTTTAAAAATGTCACCAAAAATGACAATTACCGACCAATTTTATATTGTCACAAAATGTTTAATTTTATAAGACTAAACATTTGGTCGCTAATACTTCGTCATAAAATGTCCCAGTTTGGTCGCAAAATACAAAATAATGACTTTTTTAACGACAATGATATTTGGTCGCTAAAAGACATATAACTTTCTCTACAACATATTTTCGTCGCTAAAAATCAAAATTAAAATTTTGTAATCATTTAATCTTATAGCTTAAAATGCACAAAATTAAATGTCATCCAATCATATTAAAAAAAAAATTGACATTCACATATCAAACGCACTCTATTCCCAAACCATAATGAGTATATAGAAAGTAAAATTTTACAAAAATTAAAACTGAAAGTTTCCAAATTCAAATCAAAGTAGTAACAGTTTAAATGAAGAATATCAATAGTTTCTTCAAAGAGAATCTCTAAAAAAACATTTTCTCAACATCAATATCAGGCTTTATATCAGACAGCGTTGGCACAAGAGGCTTCAAGCTGTACTTAGGTGTGACACCCTTTGGACATCCCTGCAATCCAAAAATTCAAAAAGAAAAATCAAATAATAAGAACCAACACAACATAACCTCATTAAATAATCAATAGTCATTCATAATCAAATAAGTTACAAATAATGAAAAAACACGTCATCTCAGTGTACTTGGAGTAGTAGTGAGCTATAATAAGAATCAACACAACAAGAAAGTGAGTCATCTAGAATCAACACAATAAGGTTATCATAATCTAAGCACGTAACCAATAGGTAGCCTTCTCTATATTGCCAAATACCAAATACACAGCCAGGGCAGCAAGGACATAATCTAGTAGCCACTTGTAACTCAAAAACCCCTTGGATGATCTAGTCCCAATCATTTACATTGTTCATTCTTAGTGCTAAAGATTCACAACACATGAGCCTTAGTCAAGTAATCATTAATAGGAAAATACTTATATTTAACATTAGAAAATTCTTACATATCTAATTTCAGCTTCATTATGGACCCATGCTTGCCTTTTCAAATAAAAAAATCACACATAACAAAACAAGCACAATTTCTTTACGAAACAAAATATAGCAAACGCAAGTTGACAGGACAGTCATGCAATCCAACATAAGTCCAACAAGACTTGGTATGATTACCTCCAGAACCTCAACAGCATCAATACTAATGAAAGGGTCTAAAACATGTGATGCCCACAAGTTAAGAATGATTGGAGAGATAATTGGCTCTATAGATGTTGGTGCTTCATCATCTACAATAAGCAAAACAAAAAACAAAGAGAATGATACTCAGCAAAAGGATCATGAACACCAAAGCCAACATCTAAAATCACTAGATCTCCAATGAATTTGGAAGACCATTGATTCTAGATTTAAACTGCATTGATGCTGACCTGCCTTTATTGCTGCTTGTAGTGTTTCAAGTACCAGATGCATGGTTTCATCATATGCCTACAAAGCAGGATAACATTTGAGTAATAGATGCATAACTTCGACAGTAGAAGGAACTATTGTATCGGTGCATTACTTGATTAAGAAGATCTGCAAGTGACGAAAATAAACCCATTATATGAGGCTGCAACATTCCCTTGTTTGCATCAGGTAAGAGCTGAGAAAGTGCTCGACAGGAACCAACTTTCACTGGTGGGGGCCTACAGACAGCAAATTATCACCAATAGTGTCATTATCTTATCAATAATTAAATAGCAACATATAGATACAAGCACTTACACATCCATGCCAATTGCCTTAATAGCAGCATAGAGAAAATGCTCAACAACCCCACGACTGATCTGTACAAAACAATATAAATTCAGTGAGAGAAGATTATGCTAGAGATAATCATAATAACGATAAGGACTTTCTGTGATAGTTACCACAGAGGAGAACTTAGCAATTGATGAAAACACACGTGCAAACAGAAAGGGATATTCATGAACCCCTGCACAATAGGCGTATAACCAACTTTATTAATGGCTAACAATATGAATGCAATTTTGAAAAATGACTTACCTGTTCCCACATCTTCGGCAATTATTTGCTCAAAAAGGTTTCCTAAATTGGTCCTAGTATGTTGAGAAACCTGTAAATCAAATTATATTAATTAAATATACCGAATAGAGTTTCCTGTGAGAAATGCAACTATAATTCTGACAAAGTGAATGATGGAGTTTGACATCATGCTCATTATCCTTACAATTGTCCTAGAATCTTGCACATTAGCACTAGACAAGTACTTTGCTCAATTATAAAGAGGTAATAAATTTATAACAGACCTCTACTTCAAGCAACTGATCTGACAGAGAAGCCAAACCATAAAGTGTAGCCTCCCTTATCTGCCAAAATTTACAATCCGAAATTGAGATAGGAAGTTCAATTATCATAAATACAAATATAATTGAGACTGCCAAATAACTCACTCTCCACTAGGCAGCAGAACCAGCAACTTTTGCTTGTTGAGACTCAGCGAAGCGATTTTTTGCAGCATCAATTATAGCATCAATAGCCTCTATACCACAAGAGGTAATAACCTCTTCCAGTAAAAGAGCACCTGCAAGAAACAATAAATAGGCAAGAGTGCTATAAATTTCAAGAAACCGTCAGAAAAATTCAAACTAAAATAAAAATGAAAAGAAATAAAGGCAAAATATAAAATGAACACAGAAAGAAGAGATTCCACATTTTCATCGTTGAAAGTTTTCATACATTAACCAAACAGACCACTTCCCAAGACCATGATATGTCCGCTTGACAGCTCCTTCACTTTCATTCCATTCTACAATGTATGATTCTCCTTCCTTGCTAGTCCCACATGAGAACAACCTACAGAGTTTTCAACATGATCAGAAAAGATGCAAATGAAGCACAGATCTTCTTGTGAATTAACAACCTATCCTATATATACCTTGTCCCATCAGCACTGTAAGCCATTGTTGTGCAAGAATGTCCTGGGGCATCATAATCAACTCTTGAACCCAAATTATCATACAACCATGCCTTAATCTTCCCATCAATACCCGTCGAAAAGATGAACTGATAAAGAAAAAGAAAGATCCTTAATTATAAAAAACAGATTGAAAAGGTCTAACGACCGCGTAGAACACCACTCATAAAGTGAGGATTTGAGTGTGACATTCCTCATATTTTCAGATAGATAACAGATGTTACAGAACGAATTGGAATAGCATTGTAAAATAGTTCAAACTTGCAAGAAAGTTTCTAATTCCAAAACATTTGAAATGAAGTAATAATTCATTAATATAAAAAATGAATAAGGGTTATTCTGAATTAGAAAAAGAAAAAAGAACTAAGGAGTTCTAACTTTGAACTCTTTGTAGTGAACGTCACCAACCACTTTTCCAAACACAACATCACCAACCACTTTCCCAACCACCCTAGGGAAACCCATGAGCCAAGGTTAATGGCTCACCCCAAGGAACACTTGCATCCCTAATGCCATCCCATAACCTCTACTAGCATACACAAAACTACTGCGATGATACCTATAAACTACAACACCAACCATGGGTTATATACGCAACCAACTGCTCTGAAAACATCTCCTATCTTAACAAGGAGCGAGGTACACATGCCTTAACCATCTAGACACAACGTTTAGGATCCTACAATTTATGTTAAAGGTTTCTCCATACTATCTCATACTCTCAAGGAGAAAAATTTACCGTAAAGTGTTCAAAACACACCACCCTCTAAACACACAATAACAAGAAATAAAACATAAGATTGACATCCCCTATCAAAGAAAACCAAACACACACTACTATTACCTGCTATCTATTTTCTACAACCAGGGTACAAGTCTATGCCTAAATTAAATGACAATTTTATACCTAACACACCAATAACCCTAAGTCTCATTATACCTAGGATGAGACAAAATTCAATATAAATGCCCTAACTCAATTACCAATAGGGATACTCCTCCACTGGATCCATCCCAACACCCACATTTTACCATTACCTGAGTTTGATCCTAGTAAATCTCATTGCTATTAACTCATCACAAAAACAACAACTCTAAACCCAGCCATGCCATCTGTAATATCCAATTCATAACTCTAGCACTGGTATATTGTCCTCTCCTTCTTTTCAATTTAGGCTTGACATTCTTCTTCATGTTCCACAAATATCATCCAATTTGTTATCTGTTCATCAGTTTACTTCTGATAATAATTGTAGCATTACAAGTGTAGCATTATCCAATATGAAAAATTGACATTTGACCAACAAGATTAAAATAATGTTACTTGTACAATAACAAATTTACGCAAGTGTTGGGTGATGGGAGCTTTTCCTCTTGTGAATAGAGTCACCTGCATTATGACATAAAACTTGTTTATTAAAAAGTCATAAGACGTCATCAAATATAAATCTGTGTAGGAATTTGTCAACCCAATTTTAATTGCACACCATAAGGTGGGAAAAATGGTTTAGAAAGTTAAAACAATTGGGAAATTATGGATTGCACTAAAAACAAGGGGATTTATATTACGAATTGCTGAAGGTCACTAGAAACATTGACTGCAAACTTGAGAGTGACTAGAAACATTGGCTCGCTCACCCTTTTCTTCAGTAGCTTCATCTTTAAAAAGCTTCTCAATCTAAACAATGACCTAAGTAAAAACATAAGCAAAAGGAAAAGAAAGAAAGGAGCATATTTCTCATCATTCCATTCAATGTGTCATTGTCTAACATACCGCCATTAGAGACAAATAAAACAAACAAACTTTGAAACCCAAGTGCTACCACAATCAATATGTGAAACAAAGAGAAGGAAACACAGGATATTAAATCAAAAGGATAGATTAATTTGCTATAAGTTGCTGGCACTAGTTGGTAGAACACATGGGTACTGTGGAAAAACATAGTAGTTATGGAGTGAACCAACTCACTAGACTTGAGTTACATCCCCTTCCCAAAAACTAAAAAAAAAAGTTAAATAGGGAGTTGGTAGATGGGGGTGGACAGGGAAGTCAATATAGCACATGCCGGAATACCCAACAATTTTTTTGTGTCTGGAACTTGTAACAAAATAACAAAATAATTGAATTAAAAATTTAACTACTTGGATTAGGGATGTGTGTGTTGAGATATTACAACTTCACAGTCCTTACATAATTTGAAGAAAAGAATCATGATGTTGAATTATTGGCTCAATATCCATCTCTAATATAATTTGGATTGAGTATTCTATTTTTTAATTGGAATAAAATTTGTAAGTAGTCAAATATTGACTTTATTTTAACTCCTATATTGATTTGGATTTGTGAGAGACCTACTTGACTTGGTATCTCTTCATTGAAACTTTGATTTTGTGAGACTTGTGTAGAAAAGATTTGGATTTGGTGAGAGAACTTATATTTTGTGCTTGGTGAGCTTAGTTATTTGAAAGAGATTGTTTTGTCAACATTGTAACTTTTCAGAACGTTGTTCTCTTTTCTAGTGGAATCTTTCTCTTTGTGATTATCCGTGGACATAGACTTAGGCCGAATCACGTAAATCTGGGTATCTTGTGATCGTTTCTCTCTCGTAAATTTGTATAATTTTTATGATTCCTCTATTTCATATTCGAAATCATCAATTATTTTGGTATTATCGAATTTTTTAAAAGCTCTCCGCATAACATATGAACACCACAAGGCCTTCAATTTCTGATCTTAAACATGTTTTTCAAATCTAAATTTTTTATCCATAGCTGATGCAGGGTTTAAGAAGATTTTCCTTTTGGATAAAGATTGAGACCTCTAATTCTTGACCTTTAAAAAGATTCTTAATTAGGTGACACTTTATCTCTATTTCCATCTCATCAAAGATAATCACACTCTCATCTTTCCACTCACTTTAAGATTTTCATAAAACTTTATTATAATTTTAAACTTTTAAATTTAGTATAATTTCTTAAAATTTAATTTTCACTTGTAAGCTATTGTGCATGCCAAAGTCAAAATGTTCGTAACTGTCTCATAAGATTGTGATAGCTATTACATCTAGGCAACAACATTGATGATAGCTCTCATGTGCTCAAGCATGGTCTAGGAGAGAGAGAAAAAGGTGACTAGGCAAACCATGTTAGACCATCAACAATTCAGATTTAAATCTTTCATCAAATTTGATAAAAACTATGTGAAGATATTGATTGCTTATTAAGAAGCTTTTTAATGGAAGACAATGTGTAAGAAGTGACACCATAAGATAGAAAATTCTGAAACATCATCCTTTCATGTTTAGAAACATCTAATGAAGAACAATATGTTTATTATTTCCTAAAAATTTAAAAACTATGTTAGGCTTTGGAGCAATAAGGAAACACAAAAAGGAGAAGTATCTGAAGCTTAAGTTACACAAAAAGGTGCACCTCAAGCAAGCCAACTTGAGCAACTCAAGTTATAACTCTCACTATAGTATAACAAGTGTAACACAAACAATTAAAGCAACTATGTGATTCATATCTATGGAACACACTCATTATTTTCATAATATCATCATTAGGCATATTGTCAAACACATGGTGAGCAAAATATAAAATTGTAGTAGTCCAATCAAACACCAACAAGATAGAAATCCATCAAGAAAAAAGAAAGTAACAGATATACATATTATAAAGTTTCTGATATCAATCAGTCAATGAATGGGAAGTAAAAAAAAATCATTCATCAAATCCATCAGGTCAAAAATTATAGAAAAATTCATATATAGAAACTTGAACAACAATCACAAAACACAAAAAGGTATAAAATTTTTTTACAGAAATTAAGATCAGAAACTTCATATATAAAACTCTGATACAGAGTTTAGAAATCGGAATTTACTTGGTCCCTATATATTTAGAAATCAGAGTTTCAGAGTTTTAAACTTCATATATACCAATAATTTCAACAGTTTAGAGAGTACTGACCTAGGGTTTTCGATACTAGGTGAGAGAGAACTCGGAAGAGAAGTAAATCGACAACCGAGATTCTTCTTCAATGAATCGATGATGAAATCTTCCATTGATTGAAGATTGTGATGTAGAAAATGACGAAGAGAAAGAAAAAGAGATGATCGGTTCAATATTGTAAATCATACATATGTGTATAGGCGGAGAGAGAGAGAGAGAGAGAGAGAGAGAAACGCACCAAAATTTGAAGAAGAATGAGCAAATCTGCCATGGATGCTTCCAATCAGTATTGGAGCTCTAGAGAGAGAGCAAACCCGTTGAAGAGAGAGTGAGAGCTGCAACTTTTTGATTGCTAGCAAACCCGTGTCCCGACTTTTTAATGGTTAAAATGATTAAAATATTTGGTCGCAAAATGTTTTTAATTGATAATGACAAAATTATTTAGTCTCTAAAAAGGTTAATAATGAATTAGCAACCAAATTTATTAGACTCAAAAAGTTATGTAAATATTAAGTGAGAATATTAATAGTCATTTTTACAATCTTATAAGTAAATTATTATATGTTTAAATTTGTCCCTAAAAGATTATTTTTAGCGACCAAATTCAACTAGTCCTTAAATATTAGTCTCTAAAAGACTAATTTCTTGTAGTGGAATGAAGTAATTCTATACGTGAATTTTTTAACAAATGTTTTTTTTATCATTAGACATTATAGCAGTGAAATTCACTTATCAAATACACGCGAAACTCATTGTCTTTGTGTTTGTTGGTAAGAAATTAGGGAAATTTATCTATAAATTTTATTTTGAGAAATGATGATACATTTAATTTTAATAATTTTTTTATAAATTAATTGGTCTTATTGATTTTGGAAAAGTAGATTTAATATATTATTTAGAAATTAGATTCACGATTATGTCCTTATTTTTATTATGTTTCCTTCCTTTTTTTTTTTTTTCTTTTGTGTTAGAAAAGTAATGTACACAATCTATGAAAATCAAATTTGGGATGAATTTTTATATGAGAATATTTTTTATTTGGAAAACATTTCAAAAGGAACACAGGGTACTTACGTGTAGGTCCTATTAACTAGACTTATTTACCTACAGGTCCTAACTAATAAATTTAACACTATAAAAATAAGATATTGATAAATTTATCACTATAAATTTATTCATAAAAACAAAGAGACTGATAAATTTATCACTATAAATTTATTCATAAAAATAAAAGACTGATAAATTTATCTTTATCACTTAATAAATTTATCAACAGGACTTAATGGGTAATAAATTTAAGTTCTGTTGATAAATTTAAGTCCTGTTGATAAATTTATTAAGTGATAAAGATAAATTTATCAGTCTTTTATTTTTATGAATAAATTTATCAGTCTCTTTGTTTTTATGAATAAATTTATAGTGATAAATTTATCAATATCTTATTTTTATAGTGTTAAATTTATTAGTTAGGACCTGTAGGTAAATAAGTCTAGTTACAGGTCCTAACTAATAAATTTAACACTATAAAAATAAGATATTGATAAATTTATTACTATAAATTTATTCATAAAAACAAAGAGACTGATAAATTTATCACTATAAATTTATTCATAAAAATAAAAGACTAATAAATTTATCTTTATCACTTAATAAATTTATCAACAGGACTAAACTACCAATAAGTCCTACTTTTGAGATTTATTACCCATTAGGTCCTATTGATAAATTTATTAAGTGATAAAGATAAATTTATCAATCTTTTATTTTTATGAATAAATTTATAGTGATAAATTTAGGGGTACTTACCAATTAGTCCTGTTAACTAGACTTATTTACCTACAGGTCCTAACTAATAAATTTAACACTATAAAAATAAGAAAGTGATAAATTTATCACTAAAAATTTATTCATAAAACAAAGAGACTGATAAATTTATCACTATAAAATTATTCATAAAAAAAAGGACTGATAAATTTATCTTTATCACTTAATAAATTATATCAAATAGGATTTAATGGGTAATAAGTCTCCAAAGTAGGACCTATTAGGTAATAAGTCTCCAAAGTAGGACCTATTGGTAGTTTACCCATACAAAAATGACTTGAAATATGGGATCCTTCAAACATTCCAAAAGGATGTGGGATTCTTCAAACATTCAAAAAGGAGTACAAAACTCCCTTACTAACTTTGGACAAATATATAATTTCAAACTGTAACACTCCAATATAACACTAAAAAAAAAAAAAAAAATTCTTAGTTTACTTTTTCCCAATGTAACACTCCAAAAAAAATTCCTTAGTGTAACATTCTAATATAACATACAAAAAAACTCATTCGTATAATTTTTCCAAACATAACAATCTAATATGACACTTATAGCGATCCTGGTTTCTCTTCCTTTGATTGTTGTATTTCGGACTTAGGTTCCGTGGAATTGGTGGTTGTATATCTTGTTGTTATCCTTTAATTCCGTGTGTTTGAGTTTTAGGATGTATTGGGCGTGTTTCGAACAGGTTGGTTGAGCTTTAGTCCCATTCCTTGTTGCCTAGAATTTTGGTGGTATGCTTGAACGGGTCCCTTTGCACTCGAGCGGAGTTTGATTTTTGGTTGTATGCTCGAGCGGGGTTTATACACTCTCAGCATTTCATGCATTTGCAAAACTTCTGCAGCTGTGTTTTTCACGCTCGAGCGGATTTTCTTACGCTCGAGCGAGTACCTTGGTACTCAAGCAGGTAGTTCATTTTCTATAAAAGTACTGGAAAGGAAAAATCTACGCTCGAGCGGCTTTCCCTTTGCGCTCGAGCGGGTGTGTTTTGCAGTTGTGTCTTGGCGCTTGAGCGGGTACCATTCACGCTCAAGCGGGTCCAGTTTTTTGTGCTTGACGCTCGAGCATCCTATTCTCCGCTTGAGCGGGTCATACGTATATCAGATATCAGCTGGGTCTTTTTAGATCACTTTTTAACTTCCACTCTCTCTCTTACTTTTCCAAAAACCTATTTTTGAGAGTCTCTCTCTCTACATTTCACATTCTCTCTAGGAGTTGATCTATCTTGAGTGATCTACTCTCTTAGTGTCTTTACAAAAAGTGTAAAGCTTGGTTTGGGCTTCCTTTTGATTCGAAATTTTCTTGGTTTGGAGCACTTCGAGATTTCTCCATCATCTCCATTGAGTTTCATCTCTTGAGGTAGGGCTTCCTACTTATGCTTATATGCTTTAACATAGATGTTGAGCTTTTTGTATAAATGGTTTGATTTGGGTAATTTTGGGTGTTAGGGTTTCAAAGGTATGAAAAAGGGGTTTTATTATTTTGACTCATAAATATGTAATTTGGGTCTTAAAACAATGATATTGTTGTTGGTTGCTGATATTTGTGCCTTTTGGGCCAAAGTTGAGAAAAAGAGAAAAAAATCCTAATTTTTGTTATAAATTAATTTATACAATTAATTTGGGGATGTTATGGAAATGTGAAATTGAGTTGTAGAATATAAAATTGACTCATTATGAGATAGAATGGTGAAGTTGGAATTATTAATCACTCACCTTGGAAATTGTTGATAATTTATCTGTTGGATGAAATTATTATCTGTTTAGAAATAATTGCTTTGGGCTACCGGTGGAGGGTAGTCTTGATTGTTGTAGACAATGGATGATGATTAGGCAAACTAAAACTAATCAATTGAGTATGCCATCGAATATGGCGGTTGATATAATGCATGAATTTCATGTATTGATTTGAATATGTATATGATATGCGTTTACATACGTTGTGTTGTGTGAGAGGAGATAGGGGATATACTCCACGGTTTAGGGAAAGATAGGGAATGGACCTCTAAACCGGATATTGTTTGGGAGGAGATAGGGGATGGACTTTATTGATACGGCACTAAAATGTGTATTATTTGTGAAGTATGGAAGTGTTTTTGTTTGACATTGATACAGCACTAAAATGTGTATCATTTGTGAAGTATAAAAGTGTTGTCATGTGTTAATGATACAGCACCAAAATGTGTATCTGTTATGAAGTGTGAAATGTTTAACATGAGTTATTATCTCATCTGAAATAGAAATACTATTGACATGGGATGTGATCTCAATCAAATTGTTTGGCCAGGTTTTGAGCCATAGTTATGAATTGAGAATTGGATAAAAAATGGAAAAATAAAATGAAACATGATCACTTTTGTCATGTAATTGAAACGGATTATGAATTGATTCGTGTGAGTTAAACATTTATCAACTGCCAATGTTTTAGTTATTGCTTATGTCATGTTTAGCATATCTCTACTGTGCGTTGACTCACCCTATATGGGATATCATTTTCAGGTACAGGTAGCATGCCACCTCCAAGGACGTAGTTTGAGAGGCTTAGTGGCTGGGACATCTTTTGTGATTACATTTTTGTATTACATGTATATCAAGCCAAGGGCTTACTTTGTGTTTCGAGTTAGTACTCATTTTTGTAACCAAGTGTTGGCATGGAAAGTTGTAAGCCCATAGGGCATTTACTTTTGTTGTCAACATGTAATACATCTTATAATGAATACTATGATGGGATGTAATTATGCTTTATTTTCTTATGTCCAAGCATATCAATATTGTATGATTTATGGGTTTATTTTGAGGGCGTTACAACACTCCAAAAAGAGGATATGAGATTTTTCAAATCATTCCAAAAGGATATGGAATTCTTCAAACCATTTGAAAAGAAGTACAAAAATTCTTTACTAAGTTTTGAGCAAATGTATAATTTCAAATTATGAGTGTTACGTTTAGAAAAATTACCTTAAGGAATTTTTTAGTATTTTTGTTTGTTACATTGGAGTATTATGTTTGGGATTACATTGATTGGAATGTTACATTCGGAAAAAGTACTCTAAGAAATTTTTTTTTGTGTATTACATTGAAGTGTTACGTTTGGAAAAATTACACTAATGAATTTTTTTGAAGTGTTACATTGTTACATTTGAGAAAAGTGCAGCAAGGAGTTTTT
Source organism: Camellia oleifera (assembly GCA_022316695.1). Classification (NCBI taxonomy): domain Eukaryota; kingdom Viridiplantae; phylum Streptophyta; class Magnoliopsida; order Ericales; family Theaceae; genus Camellia; species Camellia oleifera. Next base: position 111,861,269 of record CM039313.1, on the reverse strand, counting down.
TAGTATTTTACATTGGATGCTACATTAATGTTACATTATTGGAGTGCTATTTTTTTTTTTTCCCCGTAATGTGGGATTGTTCAAGGAGGAAAAATAAAAAATATCTATAATATGAATTGCTCAAATGTGAAATTTTAAATTTATAAAAATCCATTTTTATCCTTAGAAAATTAAATCCAAATATGTAAGTGAATATCTTTTTGTGTAATTTTCACGTTAATGGGACCTTTGGGTTTATAAGAAAAAAGGAAAGACTAAACAATTCACAAGATTCGTTCAAAAAAAAAAAAATTTACAAGATTATATTTTAAGATTTATTGGTATCTCACCCAAGAAATTATAGTAAAATATTTGTTTATGTACAATAAAGAAAAAATGGGACCGAACTAAACTTCAATTAAAATAAATGGCGCCTTGTATATAGACCTCAATTGGTATCACTTGTGTTAGTTTTTATGAAAATAATTTTTTAGATTGTTAGCTTAAAAAAATTGAAAGAAATTATAATCTGTTTTGTACTACTTTTGATAATATGTGAAAAATTGTTGAACCAGTTTAGTTAAAAAAGTTGTCATTTATTTCTTTATTTTTTGTTGTACAAATATATAAAACAACAATGATAGAAAATTCTAAAGAAAGCTCTAATAATGTGACAAGAGAAAAAAAAATAAAAAAAATAGGCACACATGTCACATCACATGTGGGCCCCACTCCTTATCACATCATTAGAGCTTTTGATAGAGCTCCAAAATTAGAACTCTTAATCTTTTATTCTACATAGAATACTTATCTCAAAAGTCTTTTTACACCAGTAATTAAAACAAAGGAGACCAGCTCATTGATTATATGCATTTAATAGTTCAAATAAATTTTTTTTTTGGGTGAGAACATCGAAAATATTTATACTAAAAATAACAACATACTGAACAAGACCATAAAGGGTCATATAAACCTTACAACAAAAGGAAAAAAAAAATCAAAAAATCATTTACGATTTAAGAAAAATCACCAATCTTTTAAAAAATATAGTCAGGAATGCAAGAACTGCGTCTAACTAAGCAAGATTTGCTTGGAAGCCTGCCGTCCCCGTCGCTGCTACCCAACTTCGCCACCACCGCCGTACTTTGGACATCACCAGAAGTTAAAGTTGAGGAGGTACTACACTCACAATGGCATAGGAGAAGGAGTGAGAGTAGAGAGAACTATTGTGAGTGTCATAAATCTAAAAATCCATGCCGAATAGGAAGAAAACTCTCAAACCCCTATTTTAGATATAAAATATTCAGATCTACACTTGAGAATTGTAAAGAGAATCGCTAGAATATCACCGGAACACTGCTGAAAATCTCTCTCTCTCTCTCTCACTGACCATTAAGAATTTTGGTACATTCAAATAAGTTTTAAAAAAAGCTACACAAATTATAACTTAAGAAAATTTCACATTTTTAAGTCAAATAAGCTGAAAAAATAAAATAAAACACTATTAATTAACTTTTGAAAAAAACTATGGAAAGATCCCTTCGAAGAAGTTTTTATTAGTTAAGGAACACTTCAAAAAAAAATTCAATGTTAAGTCACTAACCCCAATAGGAGTTTGTTTGAGTATAAGTTTTTTACAGTCCATCTATAAATCCATTTTTTACGGTCAACAAATGAAACAGTGTCACCTCATGAAAGGAATTGAATTTTATCAAAGTTTTGATACTACACATACACCGAATCATGTCCCTCCACCTTCTCTCTATATTTGCAAAACTACTCCTCGATCTCTTCTTCTTCCAGTAACCAGCGACTACCTACCACTGAAAATCATAGACCACTGCTTTCCGACCCCCAGCCCGACGATCCATCACCTCCTTCCCCATTCCTTTCTCCTCTTCCCACTCACGCCCAACCTCCATTAGTGAAACCACTGCCATATGTATAGGCATGCATGATTGAAGTCCTAGCCAAGAGAATAGCAGCAGAGATTAAACAATGAACACACTCGATCAACGAAGACAGTTCCAATGAGAAATTGATGACTGTGAGTGCCGAGTGGTGTTTGATTTAGGTCGTTCAATTGTGGTTGCTAACGGGTGCTTATGAACACAATCAATGAAAGAATCGATCCGTTGGTGATGATGGCCGTTGCAGTGATTGTTGAAAACGGAGGAGGAAAGGGAAGGCACGGCAGATCCATCCATGGTGAGAAGAAAATGGGAGAGAGATGATTACATAAGGTAGGGTGCATGTATGAAAGTGTTAAAATATTAATGAAATTCACATTTTGATGAGGTGGCAACATTTGACTGCCTGTCCGTGAATTTAGACTTTACTGGGCGAGTCGGGATCCTCTGCAGGGTTTTCTTACAAGGGTCTTTTTAGTGGTGCCAAAACAAGGTCGTTTTGCCATGTCTTTTCTTCTTTTCTTTTTTGTTTTTTCCTTTCCGTTTTGTGTTCGTATGGGGGACAAAAGAACATGACCGGCGAAGACCAAAATGAGGCAAAGAGAGGGAAAAAAATCAGAACAAACAACAACTTTATTCAGGATTCATGATATTCTTTCTTATTATTTGTCCCCAACAAACAAACAAACACACACACACATATATATATATATATATATATATGGGTTGGTTTGACAGGAATTTCCAAAAGCAAATCCCACTAACAAGAGGTTTTTAGAGATTAGATACCGCAAGAACAATGTTGCAAAAGTTACTCCGGCACCATATTGACGCTGCTCAACGACATATTAATTGAATTCAAAAATTGAAGCTCCAAAGATGAACAAGAAGATTGAAAGATAATCAACCTTTTTCAAACACAAGAAAGAAACTATACAACACTAATGATGTGTCTAGTTGGGGGATTAGAGAAGAGATTTGGAAAGGGAAAAGGAAACGGTAGGTAAAATGTGAATAAAATACACCTACATTTACCTAATTTCACACACTTTTTTCCTTTCTATTTCCAAATCACTTTTCAAATCCCCCTGTGAAACCCCTGAAATATGTATTCACTTTAAAGACCCTAATGTTTGAATTATTTTCTTAAAGCCCCTCGGTTACTTGAATTAATTCGAATCTTGTCAGCTAGCATTACTATTTTTATTTTTGTCAAAACAGGAATTTCCCTAACCGGATTAGGATCCCTAACCTAATTTAATTCTACATAAGTTACATGTATTTAACTCCAAGCCCTCACCCTTTAATTAAATTAAAAACTTGTCCCAAAAACTAGTACTTGTACCTTGTACCTTGAAGTACCATCAATCATGTAATATATATATATGTATACATCTTGAAGAGTGTACCCTAGGACATAAAATAATAAAGAATTTTCCCTCCACACTTCCCTATGGTTGGCCCTTCCTTGGAGAATGTGAGAAATCAAATTCCAAGAAACACCATCATAAGATTCTAGGAAAATACACAACCTAGTGACCTAGACCTAGGTTGCTAATTTCAAAACTAGTTCCATTTTAACTATGTGTGGCCTAAATCAATGAACAAGCCTCCCAAAACCCTTCTATTTCCTTAGAATTCAAACAAATCCTAACATTTCCATCCATTTCCAACTAAGGGGCTTTTAGGACTTTTTGCCTCCAAAGTTTGTCTATAAATACCAATACACCCCCTAGCTTGCAAACACACATAACACACTTACCCACACACACATTCGGTTAGAGAGAGGAAGGAGAGCAAAAGAGAGAGGAGTCTAGAGAAGAAGAGGGAGGGAGAAGAGAGCATTCTTGTGCAAAATAGCAAGTAAGCCACAAACACAACCTTCTCTTTTATTTTCTTTCTTTCAATACATGTTTCTAAATAATGTGTTTCAGATCTGTTATTAAAGAGTTCTTATGTTAAAAATGCTAAGATTTGAGTATTGGTTCCACACTACAAAAAAAAAACACCTTTGGCGACTAAATTTTTAGTCGCCAAAAGTCACTTTTTAGTCGCCAAAAGTCGAATTTTCACTTTTCCCGACTAAATAATTTCGTCGCCGGTTTTGTCGTGAATATGTGGTCGCAGATGGAATTGGCGACTAAAAGAGTGTTAGTCGCCAAAAGTCAGTAAAACAGCGACCAACGCATTTGTCGGCAATACTGAATTCCTTTTTTGGAAATTATGCATTTGGCGACTAAAATTTTAGTCACCAATAGTGTTTATTACATATATATATTTTTTTGAGTTTCCCCGACTAAACTGATCGTCGCCAAAACGATTAATTTTCGGCGACTAAACTCTTTAGTCGCCAAAAGCATGTTTGAAATTTTTTTTTTTCCATCTGCCTGAGCACCTCAGGCGGTTCGAACCTTGGACCTCCAACTTCCCAACATTCCAAACCTTCACAGCACAGTCCCTCCCACTATGCCACTGAATCCTCACACGAATATAATTGCAACTTATATTATTTATACATTATTTTCACCGGTTTTAATAGAAAAGTATATATATTAAATATAATTGATGTAAAAATTAAATTATTTATTAAAAAAAAATATAAGCCACTTTTGGCGACTAAAATTTTTTTAGTCGCCAAAAACTTTAGTTTTGGCTACTAAAAAATAATTTAGTCGCAAAAAAATTAATTTCCGCCTAAAAAAACCACTTTCAGCGACTAAAGTGATTTTTGGTCGCCAAAACTGTCACTTTTGCTGACTAAACTCAATTTTAGTCGCCAATGGTCCACTTTTTAGCTACTAAATATTTTTAGTAGCCAAAAACATCCACTTTTGGCGACTAAACTGAGTTTTAGTCGCCAAAACCCCTCCTTTTAGCTACTAATTTTTTTTAGTAGCCAAAAATCTCCACTTTTGGCGACTAAACTGAATTTTAGTCGCCAAAACCCCTACTTTTGGCTACAAAATTGATTTTAGTCGCCAGTAAGTATACATTTGGCGACTAATTTGTTTTAGTCACCAAAAGTACTCAGTTTTGGCTACCAAACTGTTTTTAGTCGCCCAAGGTGCTACTTTTAGCGACGAAAAATTTATTTTTAGTCGCTAATTGTGCTTTTTGTTGTAGTGCCATCTCTCTTGTATTTTTCCCATTTTGGTCCAAAACCATTTTTTTTGTACCAATCTCTCAACTTTGCAAAGGCACTCCTTCAAACAATTTTTTTGAGTTAAATATATGATAGTTAGCATATTTTCTTCACAAAAGAAATGAAACTTTCCTTTGGTGGAATCCCCTTTTCATAAATCTTTTTGTTTTGTTTTGGGCAAAATACCCCAGAATCTGTTTTTGCAGCCCACTTCCAAAAATTCTAGAAAAATGTACAAAATTATTCTGGACCTCCATTTTATGTCAAAATCTTCCTTAAAGTGTTAGATTTCAACTAAAATTGGTTTCATCGAAAAACATTAAGCGGTTTGCAAGAAAATCAATTTTTCGTAACGGTTGACGGATTTGGACAGAACCTGGATAGCGCTGGAATATTTTCTAAATAACTCAAAATCTGGAAAAGCGATCCCATTTACAAAAGATGTTCTAGAAACTAGATTAAATCCTCTACGAACCATAGGAAGGCCAATTCCGGTGAAGGATCTAAAATAGCCCTTTCATTTTAAATTTTTAGGAGATATTAAATCTGGAAATTTTGTTATGTGTGGATGTTTCATACCCTTGAGTTCATGAGATTGCTTATTAGCTTATGATCATATCTTGGCATGATATTATATGTGTTGTGATTATGTTATTTACCTTTTTCATCTTAAGAATGCATGCTTATATGGATGTTATTGTCTTATAAGTTGGACTAACCTTGATTTAAGACATTTAATTCAACGGGAAACCTAATGGGGGAGTGTATTGGGTTTTCGAGTACTCGAATAATGAAAAGATGAGAATATGTGATACATGGTTTGTTGGGATGCGTTCCCTATTTTGAAGTTAAAGTCTTGCGCAAGTGGTTTTCGGAACCCTTGAACGGAGCGGTTGTATTCGGACCCTAGGTGGTTTGGTGTGAGGAGGGATTCGGGCAAGACCCTATTTTACTGTCTCTTTTGAGGCCTTGTGGTTGGCACTACGCGGTATATAACCGTTGGTAGGCATCCGAGGTTAGTTCTGCAACAAAGCAGCAAAAGAGAAGGCATACCGAATAATCCGTGTCCGATTCTTGTGGTTGGGAGGACAAAATCTCTTTGGGGGATTTCTAGATTACTGACATCTAACCTAACCATTTATTTATTTATTTATTTATTTGAGTAACATGCTTTACTACTTGGTGCTATAATTGTGATTGTGTATTGGACTGGGAAAAAGGGGTGGGGTGTATGTATGTTTACTGGGCATTCAAAGCTCACGGCGTATCATGCCAGGTGACGAAGCGGAATTTATAGCTGGAGACGATGAGCCCGAAACCTTCAAAGACTTTTGGCTATCTTAGGAAAGCTAGAATTTCCTTTTGTTATTTTGTAAGAACTCATGTGAAGTTTTAAACCTTCTTTTGGGATGTAATGTAATGGAACAATCTTTTGAATTAAGTATAATTGTGGTTATTATGTATTTATAATCCATGTATGAACCTTATCGTTGCTTATGAGACCTTGTGTCAATACCTCTTAAGATCTATCAAAAGGGTAGTGCGCTGCCTAACAAAGCTGGACTTAGAAGGGAGGCTATTTTGACTCCTCCGGCGATCTGGGATCTTACTTGGTTATTGACCATAGGACTCATTAGTGACTCTCCCTTGACTGCAACCAATGGTGTAGAATCGGGGCGTCACAATATGGTATCAGAGCCTAGGTTCAACCCTTACCCACGCGTTTCGACCTGCGGTTAGAGACTACCTTGCCCTAACTATGTTAGAATCTTTCTTGACCTATCTTAGGGAATTTCTTCGAATTTCGGGCACACCAACATCAACTCGTGAGGACCTACTTCTGGGTCGTGAAATGGTTTTAACTTTGAGTGAGGCCTCACATCGCACAGTAAGGGGTACTATTAGTTCTACGCGTCTTCTATCGATTGTCGTACCCTCATCTTGTACTCATAACCTTTATTCAAAGTCATCCTTTTCCAAGATTAAGTCTTGTCCATCTGGTCCTATTTTATATACTACTATTTGTAAATTCGACCTCCTTTGACCCTTGATTATTTTATTTAGCCCAAGACTTCTTATAAATAATTTCATTTTCTTTACTCGGTGATGAATCTTGGATATTCAGTTTGAAACGCGGATGGCCAACGTAGTTTCAAGTTAAATATCTAGTTTAGTCACTACATCTATAACCTTGATCACATTGAAGTTTGAAACCATAACATCATACCATTCATCCATATTTCAGTTAATCCTGATGTTATCACCATAACTGCTTCGTATTCCTCGTCTCCACTTCAATCCAATTTTAGGAATCTTGTAATTATTATTATGTATATATGAGGTTGTGCTGTGTAATTAAACTCTTACTTAAGATTAGTTGCTTACCCATAAGGAATTGCCTCTGTAGTTAGAATTTGACTTACGCATCACCCCATTCAAAGGACAACAAATGGTGGACCATACTTCGAGACAAGTAATAACATGAGCTTGCAGGCAACAATAGAAATGCGGTACCAAGAAATCAAAACCTTAAGAATGGACTAGTAACCGTGGCTAAAATCCTGAACCCTATCAAGAATCAAATTTTGGAGGAGTCTTACCATATTTATGGAAATAATCGGCACAACATTGACTTCAGGATGAAAGGAGGTAGAATCCAAGAGGATTTGGAGCTTGTGGAAAGAAAACCCAACTTCATGAGGGACCAGAAAGGAGCAACCAGAAGGCAACCGGCAGAGTCTTTGCCTTGCAAGAGGAAGAAGCAGACCCGTCTGTAATTGAGGGTAATTTAGTGCTATACAATTCTTGGGTGCATGTTTTATTTGATATGGGTGCATCACATTCTTTCATATCCTCTGCTTGTGCTAAGTCATTAGAACTTGTATGTGAACCTTTAGAAACTGCCTTCAGAGTAATGTCACCTATGGGAGGATGCGTTCGGGTAGGATTGATCTATAAAGATTGTAAAGTAGGAATGTCGAACCTACGCTTAACTTGCGACCTGCGTGTCATGGAAATGTCGGACTTCGATATCATCTTGGGCATGGACTGGTTGACCGCCCACCGAGCGGCGATCAACTATTGTCAGAAGAAAGTGGTAGCTCATACGCAAGAAGGGATGCGTTTCCAGTTTAAGGGGGATAGAAAAGACCCCATCGTTTCAACAAAACGTCAGACGCAGTGGCACCATCAAATTGCGGGTAGGATAGCAAGTCTAATTCTAAATGAGGAAGGCCAAGGGGAAATAGAACTTCCGCGCGTAGTATGCGATTATGCAGATGTATTTCCTATGGAGTTACCAGGATTGCCACCAACCCGAGAAGTAGACTTTAGCATCGAGCTACAACCTGGAACTACCCCAATATCCATGGCTCCATATCGCATGGCACCAGTAGAACTACAAGAATTGAAGACACAACTACATGAATTGCTCAAGAAAGGATTTGTTAGGCCAAGTACTTCGCCATGGAGAGCACCCGTGTTGTTTGCTAAAAAGAAAGATGGGTCATTAATGCTATGCATCAGTTATCGTCAACTCAATCGAGTCACGATCAATAACCGATACCCACTCCCGAGGATTGATGACCTTTTTGACCAGCTTAGAGGCTCAAGGTGCTATTCAAAGATTGATCTCAGGTCAGGTTACCATCAACTATGAGTCAAGGAGAAGCATATATCAAAAACTGCCTTTCGTACTAGATATGGCCACTATGAGTTTATAGTAATGCCCTTCAGACTAACCAATGCACCGGCAGTATTCATGTGCCTAATGAATAAGATCTTTAGACCATACCGTTTTGTAGTAGTATTCATTGATGACATCTTGGTATATTCAAGGTCTGAAGAGGAGCATGAGCAACATTTAAGGACTGTCCTCCAACTTCTTAGGGAAAATCGATTATATGCCAAGGCGAGTAAATGTAAGTTCTGGTTGAATGAAGTAAAATTCTTAGGGCACGTGGTATCAGAGAATGGGATTACGGTGGATCCAACCAAGGTGGAGGCAGTATTAGATTGGAGGCAACCAAAGACCGTGTCAGAAATCCGCAGCTTCTTAGGATTGGCCGGTTATTACCGGAGGTTCATCCAAGATTTCTCCAAACTAGCTAAACCAATGACTCGTTTGACGCAAAAAGGAGTAAAGTATGAGTGGGACGAAGCTTGTGAAAAATCCTTCAAAGAGCTAAAGAAGAGGTTAACTAGTGCGCCAATTTTGACCATCTCAGAATGAGAAAAAGGGGTACACTGTGTATTGCGATGCGTCTAAAGAAGGGTTAGGTTGCGTGCTCATGCAAAATGGAAATGTAGTCGCATATGGATCCAAGCAATTGAAACCTCATGAGTGCAACTACCCCACACATGACTTGGAGTTAGCAGCTGTAGTTTTTGCCCTAATAATTACAAGATTCCTAAAATTGGATTGAAGCGGAGACGAAGAATACGAAGCAGTTATGGTGATAACATCAGGATTAACTGAAATATGGATGAATGGTATGATGTTATGGTTTCAAACTTCAATGTGATCAAGGTTATAGATGTAGTGACTAAACTAGATATTTAACTTGAAACTACATTGGCCATCCGCGTTTCAAATTGAAAAGAAAATGAGGTCTCAAGGCTCAATGATTTGCTAGGTGTTGGGCCAAGCTTATAGTTGGGGCAAGGGGATTCTATGAGCTGGAAGGTAGGGAATGCAGGTTTATACATGGTAAGCATTGCATATAAATGGTGTGATTTATTGAATGGCCCAGCCTCCAGTTCAACTGGCCTGATCTGGAATAATTTCTCTCCTCCTAAAAGCAAATTCATCACCTGGCTAGCATGGAAAGGCAGATTAAAGACAGTTGAGTTTTTTAGTAGAATTGGTGTGTTAAGGGATAATATTGATTTGTATTGTGTATTTTGTAAAGAGGAAGTGAATGCTCTGAATCACATTCTACTGTTCTGTCCATTTGTGTGGCAAGTTTGGACATGCATAATTCAGTGGTGGGGGCTGCAATGGGTACTACCAGGGTCAATTAAGGGTTTGCTACAATGGTGGTTGAGCTAGAAGTTCAACAAGAAGGAGGGACAAATCTGGAGAGCCATTCCTCAGCTGTGATATGGTCAATTTGGAGATGCATGAATGATTGCATTTTTTCTGGTTTACAACCAAGTCTGGGGGAATTATGTGATCTCATTAAAATAAGGTTAGCTCTTTGGTTGAACTCATATGATTCTGGATGCCTGTACTCTATTAATGATATTGTCTCCAACATTTAACAAGTGAGAAGATGAATTTAAGAGTCTGGTGGGCTGCAGAGGGGATATGCTCAATTGATGTGTTGTTTGGGGATATAATGAACTGATATGTTTTGTTTCAAGGGGAGTTTTGGTTGCTTCAGCAAAGGGTTTTCTTGCTGAATTATCTTTAAGGGGAGTGCTATGTTGATGTTCATATACTGATCTGATATGCTGGGTTGTTGTTGCAGAGAAGTGCTTTGTTATTCCCTGTTTCTTGTTTGTGTTTTGTTGTGTTACTTTGGTTGGTCGTTCACCAACTTGGGGGTGCTAGCAAATGATAAGATGAGCTTTTTGGTGCCAACATAGTTGGGATGATATTGCTCATTGTGATGCTTTTGCACTCTCTTTTCTTTATTGATGTAAACTATTTTGTACCTTGTACTTTGCTTTCTCATCAATAAAGTTTCTTTTTTGCTAATCAAAATAATAATATAAAGAGAGTGAAGGTTGTAGAGAGACAAAGAGAAAGGAAAAGAAGGGAGGATAGGAATTAGGATCCAATGTGGAAATCAGAGGTGAGTAGGGAAGGCCAATATAAAAGAAAAGTGGGGGATTATTTCAGATATGAGAATGGATTTGCGGAACACCCTAGGGGTCACCGTTGTCGCTCTCCGTTGCCACTCTTGGTCGCTGGTTTCTGTCTCTTGATGTCTTTCACTCTATGTCGTTGTCTCTTAGATTTGGGACTAGGAGTAAGAGAGAGAAATGTGAAAAGGAAAAAAAATAAATAAGAGGTACCAAAAATGATGTTGTTTTGGCACCACTACAGGAATCCCTACAAGAAAACCCCGCAAAGGATCTAGACTTGTAGAATTCAATCCCTTAGTAAATTAGATCACACATACTAGTTTCATTAAATTTAACTCAATAAAATTGCTCGAAGTGTATTTAAATGTAATTTGAGTACACTAACTTAAATTTTTTTTTTGAATTTTTAATTTAAATGTAATTTTAGTAACAAACTCATTATAATTTCTCTAAGTTTCTAATTTAATTATAATTTGAGTAAAGTATGAAATTTCTCTCATTTTCTAATTTATCTTACTTTAAGTTTTTGTTTGTCGTTTTTATACATTACAACTCAAATAAATTTTGAAATTTCATGGGGTCAAATTTCACTTTTCCGGAGTCACCAAGGAATGTCACTAGTGAAATTCATTTCGCTGGAGAGTTGCCAAAAAATTGTTATTGGAAAATGGTCACTGGCTACTAGCGGCGATTATTGGAAAGTTGTCATTGGCTGGCAATTGGAAGTAGCGGTCAAAGACCCAGAGATGTCAACAGTGGTTGGAGGTAGTAGAGTAATGAAACTACACTAAGAATAGTTTTGTCAAGAAAAAAGTTGCTTTTCTTAAATTTACAAATAAATTTTAGTTGTACTTAAACTAATACAAAATATATTACGGAATTGTATATAAAAAAGGATTGGGTTCCCTCCAGTCTAGTCAAGTCCAAAGGGCATTGGTCAAATCCATAAGACCCCCATGGGTTTCGATTAGATGATCTGAATTATTCATTTTGTATAGTCCTTCGTGTTTATCATTCACACAAAAAATTTAAGTCAATTCGATAATCATAACATATTCAATTTATCATATTTTCTTATAAAAAAGTGAATGGTTTATTTTTAAAAATACATTTATCGTTCATTTTTTTAAAATACAAACGCAATAAATTAAATATACAACAACTTTCAAACTAACCTAATTTTTTTGTATGGATGATAAACACGAAAGACCCTACAAAATGAATGACTCATATTATTAAAGAAGAACCAATAGTAGGTTTCACAGGTCCGGACAACACTCTCTAATTGATCTAAAAATAACATCTTTTAAAAACAAATAAACAAAAAAAAAAACTTATAAATGCTATCAGACAGGACGAATCGATATGGTATTATATAATGAAGATGTATATATATATATATATTTTTTAACTCATAAAGATGTACATATAGAATGCATGCTTGCTTATGTATATAATATCAACTGATATATATGTCATCTCAACTCACCTGATCCTGGTCCTGGGATGTCCCCTTGTGCATCTCCTCCTTTGGCTATGAATGGAATCATCAGTCCATATGAAATTAATAGGGCAATACATAGGACAATGGGGGTCTTCTTGTGAACCATTTCAGTAGCCTTAAAAATACCAATATCACTACTGTTTTCTTGGGACTACTACCGTTGTTACATATCATTATTATTATATAGGAAACGTAATGCACGATCTACGACACAACAATCCTATTCAAAAGTCTTAACCCAAGAATGGGTTAACTTATAAGTAAAAGTCGTGGGAAATCCCATGATACCTAAAGTTTTTAGAGAAATTTGCGTGTAGGTCTTAATGGGTAAATTTATTGTTCAATATGTCTTATAATAATTAATGGCGTTTTTTCATTAAACACTGTTAAAAAACGTCACTAATTGTTAATTTAAAACGACATTATGAAAATTGTCACAAAAAATGTCACTAATTATAAGTTTTAGTGACAGTTTAAAAAATTCGTCACAAAAAAACGTCATAGTTGTAAGTTTTAGAGACAATTTATAAAAATCGTGACAAAAAAAATCACTAATTGTCAATTTTTAGTAACATGCAAAAAATTGTCACAAAAAATTATTTTTAACAACGATTTTAGTGGGCTTGTTTTCAATAGGACTTGATGGGAATTAAATTCAACTATTAAGACCTATTGATAGTTTACCCAAATATAAGTCTAGAAACTTAGGATTTATTTTCACATTTGTATGAGGAATTAAAGTGTGTGGTAGAGATTAAAATTATATTCCATGAGATTCATATGAAAATCAATCTAAACCATATATATATTGATGTTTTTGACTAAATTTCTAATAAAATTTTTAGAATTCTAGTATTAATTGGTACCCAAATTACAACTACTGTAACTAGTGGTGTGATTCATGTTCTTGTCCTTCCTTAACGGGGCAGGAAAATCAACAGAATGTATCCGAAAGTCTAACGTAGGAACATACCATCAAACCTGTAGATGACGTTTTATGTGGTTTTACTATATCAACATTGACCTGATGGTAAATATTTCTCTCTTTTGGCAACTGTATTTTAGTATTTAACACGATAATATTATGCTCATACACAATATCGAATGTAGAATTGGATTTTAGAGTTTGGCAAACATTCACCCAACTCTCTTAACCCTACTTGAAATGGGTGACGTTATTACACGGATGGACGAATGTAAGTATAGTGATTTTTAAGAGGATAAATTACACCTTGCATTCTTGTATTTTACACAAAATCTTTAGTCCTTACACATCAAATTGTGATACTTAATCCCTTGTATTTTTGGTCAAGTGTCACATTAGCCCTTCTGTTAATAGTGAGACTAACAGAAGTTATCCTTTATAGAGCTAAGTGTCATAATTTTGATGTGTAGGGACTAAAGTGAGATTTTGTATAAAGTGCGGGGGTGAAAAGTGTAATTTATCCTCACATGTTTTTGATGTGACTAACCTCTGTTAACAATGAGGCTAATAGAAGGGCCAAAGTGACACTTGACCAAAAGTGCAGGAGGTTAAGTATCACAATTTGATGTGTAGGGAGCCAAAGTGGAATTTGATGTAAAGTGCAGGGGTATAAAGTATAATTTACCCTTTTTAAAAATAGCAAATATATTAGTTTCAATCTGTAAGCCCAATCTGACCACACGGAGTTAAAAAAATTTCTTCAATATTAATATATGTACATATTATTCATTTGTTCAATAAATAAACTATTGAAACTCGAAATGAGCCTTTTTACTTTTCAATAAGAGCGTAATCCTCACTTGTCATTGTTTAGTTAAAAAACATTAGAAATGGGATTTGTTAGTAAATTTGTTTGTTTGTTTGTTTGTTTTTTTTTTTTTTTTTTGGGGGGGGGGTGTTCAATTCATCAACTCAATCTGCATCCACTCGGTAATCCACCCAACCTGCTTGCCTTATTTTGAAATCATGGATGGTCTACTGCAGATGAAATTTTTTCAATCTGAACTTGACCCATGATCACCTTTATTGGATTCACTTAAATATATAGAATGAAATGGAATTGATCAATTAAACCTTAGTTTCCAATTATTTCTACAAATGATGATTCTATTTATAAAATATTTATTATGATTTTTTTAATGAACCAAACTCAAAAAGAAACATTATGACAAAATAATCACTTCATTTCAATGAACCAAATACAGCACAACTGCACTCTGAAAACTACAATCCCTCTGCTGCGACTACAAAAATGAAATCCCTTATTCACATAAATTACATACAATCTCATACAGTGTTTTGACTAGCTTTAATGTCATCTAATACAAATATGGGAAATTCTACCATAAAATTACATAACTTTTTACGAACTTACTTAAGATTTACGCGAATTTAAATTCAACATACATATTTTTATAAGATTACTCATTCAAGTTCTTGAAAGCTTACGTAATTTTATAATAGGATTGTATACGGTATACATTACAAACCAGAGAATTTTTCATTATATATTTATATACCTAATGCCTACCAACTACCATTCTTTAGTAAATATGTCATTAATTAGGATAATTCTATTATACATACTTCATACCATATGCACTTTTAGTTATGTCATTTTCTTTTTTAATTATGATCATTTTTTTTTTAATTATGACATTATTTTTAAAATATTTGATTATGAATTTTTGTGTTAGGTTATAACTTTTTTTATATTTATTATGATTTAAAAAGTATAAAATTATGTCATTTTCTTTTATAATTATAAAGTATATATCATACACTCTTTAAGACGGTTTGTACCATAACATTTCCCTATTAATAATGATTCAATGGCAAATATCATGTGGGTGGATAGGGATGTCAAAATAACTCGTCCGGTCAAGTTCTCAACCCTAATTAAACGGGTTTGGAAAATAAGGAAGGGTTGAATTTGCAAAAAAAAATAAAATATGACCAATGCCATTGGATTCGGAGTGGGGGCAAACGTAAGAAAGAGCGTACTCCATACGATATGGAATACAAATAGATCCCCCCCGCACCCGTCCCGTCAAAACGTATAATTAGTGTCAAGTCCTACCAGGGGACACTGCTAGATCCTATTTACTTTGTTTGATTAGAGTTTTTCAAAAATATTTTTTAAAATATTTTATTTTTTTATTTTTTGTATTTTTTTGTCTTTATTAAATTTTTTTAATATTTTAAGAATTTTTTTTTTTAATTTTTAGACATATACCTAATATAAATATATCTAAAAAGTAAAAAATTTATGAAAAAAATATTTTAAAAATTCACTAAATACCAAAAATGCAAAAAAAAAAAAGAAGAGAATTCAGTACATTTTTTTTTTGTATTTTTATGTATTTATTAATTTTTTAAAATATTTTTTTACAAATTTTTTACTTTTTAAATACATCTAAGGAAGGTACATCTAAAAAAATAAAAAAATTGTTTAAAAATTTTAAAATATTCACTAAAAAAAAACATGAAAATCAAAAAACTCAATTTTAAAAAAACTTAATCAAAAAAATTCAAACCAAACACACTGAATAGGAATCTTGTAATGTGTATGAACCACACTTTAGTTTCGTTTAGAATTAATTTTTTTGATTATTAAGTTTGAGGCTAAAAAAATTTGTTTGAGTTGAATTTTTTAACTTTTTAATTTTTGTAAGAGAAAAAATAAAATGACTATTGTTTGAATATAACATTCTATTTTAACCCTTTTTTTTATTATTATTTATCATTTTGTAATTATTTTAATCTAGTAATCTCATGCCAAACGAGGACTTATTGACATATGAGATAAGTCCTGTATGGGGAGGAAATATTTGTAACCTTCTGTACTCCTCGTATCCAAGCTTCGCTTCTTTCTTAGTAACTTGAAAGTATAGAGACAGTGAGCTACCCAGCGGTGTGCTGTCGGAAAAATTCTCCGACGGTCAAGTTAGACACTTTGAGAGAGAGAGAGAGGGGGAGAGAGAGAGAGAGAGAGAGAGAGAGAGAGAGAGAGAGAGAGAGAGAGAAGACAAAGGGGTAGGTAGCTCTGGTGGTCAGATATCTTAGACTTGTGTGTGAAGATACACCTCTGTTTATATAATCTCTGTTTGCTCCTCTTTGTCTGTTTTTCTTCTGACGCGTGGATATGTTCCCCTTTTACATTCCTCTATGTGTAGGTGTGAATACTGCTAAACACCAAATGACAAAACAGCCAAACGGTATTGATGCGTGCCCTGAGCGGTTTCCTCTGCATTGGCTCGCCTAATAACGCATAACCGCTCTATCACTTGTGCTACTCCAGGGTACATTCTTTGGTTAATCTAACACCGAATTACGAGCCCTCACAGCGCTCAGTTGATAGATGTCTGTACTATCCTTAGATTGGTCGATTATGGGTGCACAGTGAGTTACCACGGCCATGGCATTCCACACTGTGCCTCACCCAGCCGACCATGCAACGCCAACTTGACCTCCGCAACCGTGGTACCGAACTGCGGCCCACACTGAACCCTAAGTTCGGGCTGTTGTGGCCCAGCTCAACGTCATGATCCAAAGTGCTGTATTGGTATTGTTCGGCCGAACGCTACACCTTTGGCTCTCCTCACATTGCTCAACACCATATTCCGTATTGGTGTAGCTCAACCCATCTTTTGACATAAATCTCCCTCTAAATTGCTCCTTAATCCCATCCGAGTTGAGCGTGAGTGGGATTACCTTTCTAACCAAGCAATCCACTTTGGCTGGTCGTTGAGACTTGTGCCAATTGTCCTGTCATCAATCAGTCAGCCGCACTGTCAGCCCATTAGTCGTACTGACAACTCGTCATCTCGATGCCACGGGGCACTTCCCAGAGGTTCCGTGTAGTCCTTACAACTGTCATCATCATGCCAAAATTTGAAAAGTTGCCGCCTTTTGAGCTTTTCCTCATAAATAGGCCATTTATGCCCCCACAGCTTCTTCACTGTTCACCTTCTTTCTTGTTCAAAACCCTGAACCCTTGAGTTTTTGCCACCATCGCCATCCCTGCCGTTGCTCTCGTTAATGCCGTTTCCAGTGCTTTCCATCGTCTAGGACATTGAAGCTGAGGTCGAGGTCGATTGAACCTCGATTTGGCTTCTGAATCCATAAGTTCTTCTCGCTTTTACCTCTTTTCCATCATTGTTCTTCATATTTGTAGACAACCCATTTTTGACGGCCTTTACGACTTGGACGTTCTCGCATACGCATCAGTTGATGAGTCTGTTTGCTCGCCAAGTGCTCGAAGTCCTTAGCGAAATGCCATAACTTTGAGCCTTGCACCCCTGTCACCTTGTTTTTGGACCAAAACCTTAGTGTTTTATGCCTGAACCTTCTGGTGACTTGTCGCCCACCACTATGGGTTGTCGGTCATGTCTCTTAGTTGTCAACCATTGGTGTGGCCAGTTGGCCACCAGTAGTGGCCGACGGCCACCAGTGTGTTTTGCAGATATTTTATGCCAGCTATTTTAGTTGTTTGCACAGATGCATGCATCTGTACCCACGTGTAGGGCTGGATCTCCTGGTATGGAATTCATGTTTTCTATATATAGGGGGTCTCCTTCCCCATTTTTGAGGGTTAGAATTTTTGGAACAAAAATCTCTCTCTCTCTCTCTCTCTCTCTTGCAAATTTGTGAATATTAGCCTATATACACTAGACTTTTGCCTACACCTCATTAATCAAAGTTGATCACCTTTGGACTGAGGTTCCTTGAAGCCTTCTTGGAGCTCTTGAAGTTGGTTTGCCTTGAATTATTTCCTAGAATTGATCTTTGCTTCAAGAGGTATAACACTTGTCATTTTACTTAGCTTTGCATACTTATTTTTCTATCTTTTTCCCACTGATTTTGGGCTATTTTTGGGCAATAAAAAACTCTTTTTTTGTGGGTTGAAATTGGTGGTTTTAGACCATTTAAGGTTAGGGGGTGGCTCACCATTTCTTTATTTCTTGTTTGTAAGGCCTTTCCATCTTTGTTTCCCACTTTCAAACTTTTTTTTTTTTTTTTGGGCTTTTGAACACTGAATTTCAGAGTATTTTCAGTGGTGAAAATCATGTTTTGAAGTCCAAATTTGAAGGGGTTAGTCTCTCCTCTTTGTGTCTTGTTTGCTAGCCTAGTTAGCTCTATGTGTTAGCTTATTTTTCTAGCCATTTATAGCTTAATTCTAGCATGTTTTAACCTTTATTTTAGACTATTTCAACTTTGTTTTTGGCTAGTTGTTGCATTTGAGTCTTGCTTTGCATGCTTCTAGTATAAATGTCCTCACAAGCTAGGTGTTTTAGGCCTTTAGACACCACTTGTTTGATGTGTTTTCATTGTTTTAGTACTTTTCTCACTTAATTTCAGCAAGCATAATCTCTACAACCTCCCTCATTTCTTAACTTTTTGTTTGCTTTAAAGGTTGTTTCAACCTTAGGATTGTTTAAGCTTGAGATTGAGGTCCATGCTTAATGGTTTAATCCTTTTTTGAGGGGTTCATTATCAACGGCATGACACCTCTCTCTTGCCTTAAACTACCCCTTGTTTGACACTTCCTTCTCTTTTAGAGGACTTAACTCACCAATGGACTTAATTGGTTAAAGAATGGTTGGTAAGTTAAACTGAGTAACTAAAAGTTGAAACTAAAATTGTGCAAAGATAAGAATTCGGTTGTGTTTTGGTATGTTCAATCGGATGTTAATTGAACACAAGGAAAATTGGGGCATTTCATACTCAAAGTGATGAAATGTGCCAATTTTTCTAAGTTCTCCATTGCCCTTGATCATGCATGATATGGTGAAGGTTTTAGTCTTGTTTGTGCATTGATTACACTTGTGCACTTTGGTTCTTTAGCCATCATGCAATGAAATTGCTTGATGGATGGTCTTTGAACCAAGGGTATCACTTCTTTGAGCTTGTTTTGATGATAAGGAGGGATACACGGTACAAATAACCTTTGAGAAATACACTGTCCTGCTCTGTTTGCTCTCTGTTGCAGCAGGGACTTCCAATCAGCAGTGGCTGACAGGCCATTATCAGTAGTCGAATGACCACCATCAGTGGCCGATCGCCCATCAGCAGTGGCCGACTGGTCCCTTGTCGGCCACCAATGCAAATTCAATAGTGTCCTTCTGAGGCAAAACAGAGCTGGTCTGGAAGTGGAAATCCGTGTAAGTGTCCTAATGAGCAATAGGCATACAGCAGCAAAATAGTGGCTTTTCAGGTGGAAACCGCGTTCATGCATGAGTTCCTCATCGATCCTTGGGATCTGTGTTGTAATAGATTAGTGATATGCTAAACTAGTGGCTTTGGTGATTAGTTAGAATAACTAATTCGCTTCGTGTTGTAATTATAATTGATTAGCTAGAATAGTTAATTAATTCAGTTTGTAATAATTAGTTAATTAATTCAAGTGTTGTATAATTAGTTAAGTAGTTTAGCTTTTTATTCGGCTTGTAATAGTTAGCTTATCTTAGTTAGCTAGTTAGTTTATTCAGACTCTCCTTCATGAGAGCGCAATGTAATAATGTGTATGTCTTCCAACCCCACGTCTTTTTCCCTTTTATTTACCAGCTTTTGATGGTTAGATTAGGGACATCACGTTTCAATTAGCATATCGCATGCTTGCATCCATTCATCTTGTATTACATACACCGAGGCTCGGTTTATCATTCTAACTGCATTGTTGTTTAAATACATTCTTTGAATACGTGCTTAGACTGCATACTATGAAATTGTTGCAAATGCCATATTAGTAGCCGAGCCTATTTAGTTGCATTGTTGCATGCATTGCATTAGACATTTGGCATAGTTAGGAATCATGCATTTTTCTAACTCTTTTGTTTTATCTTAACTTGGTGTACTAGGTGAGTTTTTAGTGCTTTAGCATACTTGCATGAGTGTGAGTGACTGTCATGATTAACATGTTTGCTATGAAGCTAAGTGCTTACTTGTTAAACTTTTTGAGTGCCTATGGATGAAGGCTTGTCGCTTGAATTGGAATAATTCAATGAATGTACATTTAAGCCCACTTTGTCAAATAGCAAATTCATAAACTTTAAATCCACTTTGTTAAGTGGCAAAATCGAACCCTTTTCGGAAAACAAACATGACTTGAAATGTTCCAATTCTTGCGAACTAGTCTATACCTTGTGTGCACGCATCATATAGTAATGCTAGCCTAATAAACCGGAATAAGAGTATATAATGTTGATAAAAATCATATCATGATTAGTAGAGGCTGATCTTTGATCGGGCGAGCGGGGTGCTCAAATGTATTCACGACCTTTCCCTCTCGTACCCAAGTTCCCGAGCCAAGGCAACTTTGGTGATGATGGACACGTGGCCTTTGGCATGAGTCATGGGTTTCCTAGAT
This sequence comes from Camellia oleifera, assembly GCA_022316695.1. NCBI lineage: Eukaryota > Viridiplantae > Streptophyta > Magnoliopsida > Ericales > Theaceae > Camellia > Camellia oleifera. The sequence continues at coordinate 111,840,569 of CM039313.1, read as the reverse complement.
TTTCCAAAAATATTTAGGTGGTGACTCTGTATTTGGCAACGAAGTCCATTTTGGTAATTTGATTCAAAATCGATTTTCCAAAAGATTTGTTAGATTTGGACTTTTTGGTGTTTATCAATTTCACATTGCACTTTTGAGATTAGATTCAGAACTACGGGAGTTCGACTATAGGGCATCCTTTTGAACTTCCAAAAGGGGGCGCAAAAAAGTCGAGCTACAGTGTTCTTTGAATTTTTCTCATTCGGTGCTGTCAATACCCTGCCAGTGCCCTTTTTTTTGGGTAAAACTAGTGGGTATTCGTAGAAATTAGGCATAATCGAAATAGAAAACGTGTGTGAGGCTTCCGAGCCCCTCATTCCCCTTTAGTTTCAGTGTACGAGCTTCATATCTAGGATGATCAAAACAAACCCTGGACAAGACTGAACAAAATCTCGTTTTTAGATCAAAAAATATGATTGGGCTGAATGAAAACAAGTTTGTGGTTCTGCCAAGGGGCGGTGACCGTGCTAGAATCTTGTAGGAACACCTAGCCGAGATGAGCGTCAAGAGATTAGGATGAAGGCCTAAAACTGGCCTAACATCTTAGGCTCCCCACCAAGCTGAAACGTAAATCAAGTTAAGACTAAAGGGTAGCAGAACTTTTTGTAGCCGAACTAGGCCTATTTTGATAGCCATGCACTTGATGCCATGCTAATACTTGCACTTATTTTTCAATAATGCAGAACAAACTAGGACTGACCAAGCACATTCAACATCATAGTCGGTGAGGCTCAACGACCAAGCAAAAAATCACCAGGGCCACCCATTTTTGATCGAGCTGTTTATCACACAAAATAAAACTGGGATAAATGGGAAAATACCAATTTATGGTTAGTTCTCTAGGCGTTATGGCTGAGTTCTGAAGGGAATTCAACATTCCATACGACGTCCACTTAGTGTTAGCCAAAAAAGGAGACACTCCTTGGGGCAAATTGGATGTCTGCCCCTTCGCCGTGGTGTCTATAGTCGAGGGTGGCCTTCGTTTCCCTGTCCAGCTTCTAGTCTGTGAGTTTCTGAGGTAGACTAGGATGTGCCTAACCCAGGTCTCCAATAACGCATACAAGATAATAAACAGCGTGGCCGCATTGAACTGAATCCTCCGTTTGAACCTCGGTCTTGCTGAGATATTCCATCAGTACATACTTAATAAAAATAAAGGAGGCTTTTGCTGGTACCTCAAGGTTAGAAAGGGCCGAGCAAAGCTCATAGAGGGCATTCGGATAAAGAGTTGAATGATGATGACTTTTTGTGGGTGTCTGGAAATTATGAAGACACCGAAGTGCCCATAATGGGCTGGTACATACAAAAAAAATTTAGGAGTGCTGGTGAGCAACATAGTGCGGTTAAATTTTTTGTATTTGATTTGTCTTTGCCGATCTAACCTTTGCTTCACTTTTGCAGATTACAAACTCTTGGCGAATGATTACTCTCGCGCCAATCGAGAGGCCATAAGGTTTGCTTTGCGGCATCCGATTAAAGAACGAGAGGCCCAAAAGTTGCTCGGATTTGAACCCAGTTACCGACATACTGCACCGTGCAAAAGTAGGGTCACTGATTTTCTTTGTGCCCCTTCTCTAGAGCCGAATCCAACCCTTTCGTTAATTAAACTCGTCCCCTTAACTACCGAGCAAGAAATGGCTAAGATCCGTGCTATCAAGTCAATGATCACCAGTGAGTCGAGCGATTCTTAGCCAGCGGAAACGGTAGGAGAGTAGTCTTCCCAGTAGGTCGCTTGGGAATCTGGCCCGGTACTGGCTTTTGCGAGTGAATAGTGTGTTGGCTGGTTGAAGAAGAGGCCAAGGCGAACGACGACCGAACAAACATTGGTGGATGAAGATTCAATCGAGCTGCCGTCTGTTAATCAAGGGGAGCAGATTGAACAACCTCTGGCTGAGCAGATCACTCGCTCTACTGCCCCTCTAGTTTGGTCACTCAAGCTAAAAAACAAAGGCCGAGCGGGACCATAGCTGATTCGGTCTACGCCGACGAGGACTACTCTCTTGGCTTCAACATGACTAAGGGTTTTCTTCTTCTAGCAAACATGAAGAAACATGAAAAACTTTTCGACTTGAAGGTCCTTAGGTCGGCCACAAAGTCGATTGTTCTGGTAAGCATGCGAATCCTTTTATTATAAGTCGATATTCAATTTTGATGTATTAACTGCTTTTGTGTTGCAGACCATGCAGAAAAACTACCTCACACACAAGCTTATGGTCTCAGTGCGGCAAAGTTTGGGGGAGGCGATAACTGATAACAAGGCCAAAATGGACGAGCTGGACAAATTGAAGACCGCTCATGATACTGTAATGATCGAGCAGGACTAGCTAGCTGAGCGGCTGGTGAGGGTAGAGGAAGATAAGCAGAAGTCCCTGCAAGCGAACAAGGCTATATACATAGCCGAGCTGCGCAAGTTGCATGATACCCACAAAGCCGCACTGGAGAAGCAGGTGGACGACACTGAGGATCGCGGCTACGCCGAGGGCGAGAAGACGTATACACGGAAGGTAGAGGCGACTAAGGACATTTTCTTTCAGTGTAGATGGAAGGCCGTCATGGAAAGACTTGGCCAGGCGCAAGATTCTGAGGTGTTTAAGAGCCCGCCATCTACCTTCATTCCAAATCACATGTAGTCGTACGCCAGTGCCGTGCAACAGAAGCTCATTGAAGAGGCAAAGTTGGTTGCCGTGGCCAAGAAGTCTGCCATTCAACCAGCCGACCAGAGTCCACCATTCGGGGGGTCCAAGGAGAAGGCTTCCCCTACCAAGGATGTGCCCGAGCTAGAGAATAACCTAACACTCAGCGCAGAGGAAGAGGCCGAGGTAAAAGTGGCCAGTCAGGCCAACACTGTGGACTTGGATTGATCTTTCGTTTGCCTCCCACTTTTTTTATTGTTATTGTTGTTATTGTTTGTTTGTTTGTTTGTTTGTTTTTGTTTTTTTTGTTTTTTTTGTTTTTTTTTTGTATATTTGCTCTTGTAACCGGGTTATGGACCCCACTCTTGTAGTCGAATCACTTTATGAATGAAATTCACCAAGTTTTTGCTCGCCTCATGCAGTTGTCCTTTCCTTTTTTATTGCTTTGTCCGAGATACAACTGCTTGCTTTTGTTGTTGCCGAGATAAAAACTGCTCAAGCTAAATTTTCACATAGTCGAGATGAAAATTTGCTCGCAGTGCTCCAATGTGTAATGATCTTTGCTATGCCAAGCTGATTTCTGCTCGGATAAGTTTTCAAATGAGTATAAATGTAAAAAAAAATTTCAAAATTGGGTAAGCATAACGTCCCCGAGCAAAAGTTCAGCTCGGTGTGAGGGTAAAATCAATTCATGAGTTGGACAAAGCACAAACTCATTTGTAGGCGAGTAAACCCAGCTCGAAAAGGACGAGCAAAATCAACTCGGAGAGAATGAGCAAAATCAACTCGGAGTAACGAGCGAACTCAGCTTGGTCTCATATCAAAAGTTGTTCATAACACCAAGTTTCTATTGAATAAAATCAACTGTTTGAATGGATGAGCAAAGTCAGCTCAGAACAAGCAGTTACAGTTGGGCAAGACACTAACTTTCTCCCTGGTTAGAAAAATCTGCTCGAGGGGTAACGAGCAAAGTCAGCTTGATTTCAAATGTTAAGTTGGACAAGACACCAACCTACTTCCAAGCAAGCAATCCTAACTCAGGAAGATGAGCAAAATTAGCTCGGAGGTTGTTGATAAATTGGGGACACCCATTTGCCTTGCAGTGAGCAAAATCAACTTGGTACAAGTGATTTCAATTGGGGATAAAACCATCTGCTAGTGCGGTGGGCAAAAGGCAGCCTGGCTATTACGCTCTCGGCTTGGCCAGATAAAAAACTTTCTTTATGGCATGATACATTGGCTAGGGGGAATTGCCCCTAGCGTCTAATAGGATATTGCTAGGCTTTAATGGAAAGCTGTTACATTAAATGCCAGAATACAAAGAGAAATAAAGACATATAAAACGATTCTTTCCATTGTTCAACAAAGATTACATATAGTGTCAAAAGGCCCAGTTTGAGTAAGGAAGAAAAAGAATTACATCTCAGAAGTAAAATAGTTTGAGATTAGCCGCATTCCATGGTCTTGGGATAGGTTTGCCATCCAAGTCCTCCAGACGGTATGCCCCTTTGCCAGCAAGGCCAATTATCTTGAACGGCCCTTCCCAACTTGCCTTGAATAGTCTTGGATGCATGGTCTTGTTGTACTTCTTGGAGAGCTCTTGTTGGTAGGCCGCAATGTGAATTAGCGCCTTCTCCATTCTTTCTTCAGCTAGGTCCAGCTCTAGGGCAATGGCTTCATTATTTAAGTCTGGTTCAAAGTTTTCAAATCGGACGGTGGGCATGCTGATTTCCAGGGGTATGACTGCCTCTATGCCATAAGCCAGGGCAAATGGAGTTTTCCCGATTGAACGTCTTGGAGTAGTTTGGTACGCCCAGAGCATGTTGGGGAGTTCCTTAGCCCACTTTCCTTTGGCTTTCTCCAGCCACTTCTTCAGCCCATCCAAGATAGCTTTGTTCGAAGCTTCAACTTGGCCATTTGATTGGGGATAAGCCGGAGTAGAATTATAGAACTCAATCTTCAACTCCTTGCAAAATCCACAAAAGAGTTTCCCGTCAAACTGTGTGCTGTTATCTAAGATGAGGGCCTTTGGGATGCCAAACCAAGTGATGACATTCTGCCAGACAAACTTCTTTACATTTTTCTCTTTGATAGTAGCCAACGGCTTGGCTTCCACCAATTTGGGAAAGTAATCGGTAGCGGCAATAAAAAATTTGCTATTGCCCGGAGCGGCTGGAAGCAGTCCCACGATGTCCAGCCCCCAAAGTGCAAATGGCTAGGGACTTGTTAAGGGGAGTAATTCTCTGGCCGGTTGGTGGATCTAGTGGGCAAATTTTTGGCATTTTTTACATTTGCGAACATATTTCTGCTTGTCGGCCTGCATATATGGCCACCAATAGCCTTGAGAGATGGCTCGATACGGCAGCTATCTACCCCTAATGTGGCTACCACACATGCTTTCATGAATTTCAAAAAGGAAGGCTTCAACCTTGCTGGGGTGGACGCATTTTAGATAGGGCCCAGTGAAGGACTTCTTGTACAATGCGGCAGATAGAGAAAGCCAAAACCACTCTAACTTGGCTCTTATCTTGTTGGCTTCTTTCTTTTCAGCGGACATGATTCGAACATTTAGGAAAGTGATGAGGGATCCACCCAAGATGGTCCCAGGTCGATGCAAAGCACTTCGGATGCCTCTGATTCCTCGATGCTAGGTCTGGGCAAGAACTCAATCATCAACGGATTGGGAAAGGTGGTTTGTTTGGATGCCAAGCTACACAATTCATCCGCCTTACTATTCTCTTCGCAGCCTATCTGCTCCATTCTTATCGCGACGAATTTCTTAATCTCGGCGTGCACCAATGCTTGGTACTTGGCCATCCTTTCATCCTTGGTTTCATATTCTCTGGAGACCTGATTGACTACCAGTTTGGAGTCACCGAATACCATAAGCTCTGATGCCTTCATCCATAGAGCGCTTTTTAGGCTGGCGAGGAGGGCTTCATATTCTGCCTCATTCTTGGATGTCGGAAATCCATGTGTGATAGCATGCTCAATGGTTAATCCATTCAGTGAGGTTAATACCACCCCTAGCCTGGCACCATGTCTATTGGAGGCTTCATTGACAAAGAGTTTCCATATTTTGCTAATAAACAACTTCCAGCAGTCAGATGGGTTTTGAGAATTTCACAAGCTGAAGGCATTGGTCAGCTCTGTGTATGGCTTTTCTGCATGCACACCCATCCAGTCGTCTGGAAGGTCGGCTGGCGCTTGCTCTATTTGCTCAGGAGTGTTTCACTTTTCTATTGCTTGCAACTCACCCCCTTGTGGTGGCATTGAAATAGTACGTGTAGACACCTCATTTTTGACCGTTCTCAAGACTTGGATGTCATCGCTTATGCACTCGATGATTATGATTGCATGTGCTCATTTTAGTGCCCAAAGTTGTCGGCGGAATGCCCTGTCTTTGAGCCTTTAAAACCTGTCCATTCTATGCCTTGTTTTGGACTAAAACCTTAGTGTCTCAAGCCCAAAACCTTAGTGTTTCAAACCTCAAGACCCTGGGACTTGCATGCCTCCTTTGGTGGGTTGCCAGCAACCAATTGTGCCCTGCCGGCCACCCTTGTGCCTTGCCGACCAATGGTGTGGCTTGCTTGCCACCAGTGTCTTTTTTGCAGATATTTTGTTGACAGCTGTTCCAGATGTTGGCATAATGGGCTTCATCTCCCTACACATGTATGGAGGGATTTATCTCAGCCAAATGCATGTTTTTCTATATATAGAGGGTCCCCTCCCTCATTTTTGAGGGTTGGAAATTTTGGAGCAAAAATCTCTCTTTCTCTCTCTCTCTCTCTCTCTCTCTCTCTCTCTCTTGCAAATTTGTGCACATTAGCCTACATATACCACACTTTTGCCTACACCTCCTTAACCAAAGTTGATCATCTTTGAGCTGAGGTTCCTTGAGGCCTTCTTGGAGCTCTAGAAGGTGGTTTTAGCTTGAATTGTTGCCTAAAGTTGATCTTTGCTTCAAGAGGCATAATACTTCATTTTTTAACTTGCTTTGCATACTTGTTTTTCTATCTTTTTCCAACTGTTTTTGGGCTGTTTTTGAGCTATAAAAACTTTATTTTTGTGGGTTGAAATTGGTGGTTTTAGGCCATTTAAGATTAGGGGGTGGCTCATCCTTTTTTATTCCTTGTTTGTAAGGTCTTTCCACCTTTATTTCCCATTTTCAAACCACCTTTTCTTGGGCCTTTGAGTACTAAATTTCAGAGTATTTTCAGTGGTGAAAATCATGTTTTGAAGTCTAAATTTGGAGGGGTTAGCCTTCTTTCCTTGTGCCTTGTTTGCAAGCCTAGTTAGCTCTATATGTTAGCTTATTTTTCTGGCCATTTATAGCTTAATTCCAGCATGTTTTAGGCTCTATTTAAGACTATTTTGCCTCTATTTTTGGTTATTTAGTGCATTTGAGTCTTGCTTTAGATGCTTGTAGTGTAAATGTCCTCACAAGCTTGGTGTTTTAGACCTTTAGACACCACTTGTTTGAGTTGATTGCATTATTTTAGTGTTTTTTCTCACTTAATTTTAGCACTATTAATCTCTGCAACCTCCCTAATTTCTTGACTTTTTTATTTGCTTTGAGGGTTGTTTCAACCGTAGGATTGTTTAAGCTTGAGATTGAGGTCAATGGTTAATGGTTTAATCCTCTTTTGGGGGGTTCACTACCAACTACATAACACTTCTCTCTTGCCTTAAACTACCACTTGTTTCACATTTCTTTCTCCTTTAGAGGACTTACTCACCAATGGATTTAATTGGTTAAAGAATGGAAGGGTAATTAAATGGAAATTAAAGTGGAAACTAAAATTTTGCAAGATAAGGATTATATTGTGTTTTGGTGTGTTCAATCGGACATTAATTGAACACAAGGAAAATTGGGGCATTTCATACTCAAAGTGATGAAATGTGCTAAGTTTTGAAGGTCACCATTGCCTTTGATCATGCATCATAGGGTGGCTTTTGGTCTTGTTTGTGCATTTATTGAACTTGTACATCTTGGTTCTTTGGCCATCATGCAATGAAATTGCTTGATTGATGGTTTAAGAGCTAAATGTATCACTCCTTTGAGATGTTTTGATGATAAGGAGAGATACACAGTACAAACAACTTATGGAAATGCCCTCTTTTTGCTCTGTTTATCCTCTGTTGCAGCAAGGAGGAACAAGCCATCAGTGGCCAGCAACCCCTTAACAATGGCTGACAACCCCTCAATAGTAGCCGGGAATCCCTCACTTTTGGCCTACCAGCCACCAGTGAATTTTGAACAGAATGCTTGTGAAGCAAAGCAAAGTTGATCTGGAAGAGAAAAAAACAGTGTAAGGGTTGTGCAACAGAGGCTTTCGAAAACAAACAATGGACGTTCTTCGGGTGGAAATCGAGCATGCATGGGCCTCCTTCGCTTCCCTTCTTGTTAATTAATTTAAATTAATCATTTGTCATTAGTGACTTTGTAATTAATTAATTAGTTGTAGCTAATTAGTTTGTTTTGTACTTATTTAATTAGTTTAGATTGATTCATTAAATTAGTTTGTGTTTTATAATTAGCTTAGCATAGTTAATTATTTAATTGTTGTAATATTTAACTAGCTTAAGAGGTAGTTAATTATTTATTTAAGTTTTGTAATAATTGGTTAAGTAGTTTAGCTTAGTTAGTTTATTCATTCGGACCCTCTTGCTCGAGGGCATCAATGTTGTAATAATGTGTATGTCTTCCAACCCCATCTCTTTCTCTCTTTTATTTACTCACTTTTGATGGTTAGCTTAGGAACACCATGTTTTATTTAGCATATGTTATGCAAGCATCCATTTATCTTGTGTCGCATGCACCAGGGCTCGACGCATCATTCTAACGGCATTGTTAGTTTAAATACTTTGTTGAATACGTATTTAGATGTCTTGAATTAAGTCATATGCCATATTAGTAGCCGAGTCTAGTAATTGCATATTGTATGTGTTGCATTAGACATTTGGCATAGTTAGGTATCATGCATATTTTTCTAACTCTTTTGTTTTATCTTGGATTGGAGTACTAAGTGAGTTTTTTGTGCTTGTATACTTGCATGAGTGTGAGTGATTTCCATAAGGCTAAGTGCTTACTTGTTAAACTACTTGAATGCCTATGGATGAAGACTTGTTGCTTGAATTGGAATGATTCGATGAATGTACATTTAAGCCCACTTTGTCAAGTGGCAAATTCACAAACTTTAAGCCTACTTTGTTAAGTGGCAAAATCAAACCCCTTTTTGAAAAACAAACATGAAATTGAATTGTTCCAATTCGAGCAAACTAGTCTATACCTTGTATGCGTGCATCACTTAATAAATGCTAGCCTAATAAACCGGAACAAGAGCATATAATCTTGATAAAAATCATATCATGATTAGTAGAGGCCGATCTTTGATAGGGCCAGCGTGGGTGCTCAAATGTATTAATGACCTTCCTTTCTCGTACCTAAGTTCCCGAGTCGAGACAATCTTGGTAATGAAGGACATGTAGCCTTTGGCACGAGTCATGGGTTTCCTAAATTTCTCAAAAATAAAATATTTAGGTAGCGATTTTGTATTTGGCAAAGCAGTCCAATTTTGGCATTTTTTATTCAAAATCGATTTTCTAAAAGGATTTTTCGAATTTGGACTCTTTGGTGTTTATCAATTTCACATTGCACTTGTGCAATTAGATTCAGAACCGTGGAAGTCCGAACTATAGGGCTTCTTTCAAAACTCCAAAAGAGGGCGCGAAAAAGTTGAGCTACAGTTTCTGGCAACTCTGCTGGGGAAATTAGAGAACTTAACTCGAACTCATGATATGAAATTTTATTTACACTTACATGTTTCTTTGCATTGCATTTGCATTGGTGCGCCTAAGTCCCTGTGTTTGCCATCTACTATTCCTAGACAGTTTGCCGAAGGCTTGCCTAAAAGCTTGCCAAAAGGCTGACCGGTCGTGGGCTCTGCCACGATGGGAACACAACCCTTGGATTTGGATTACCGCTATACCGTTTGATCCTCCTTTTACTTCTTGGTGTTAGGTGTGAGAGGTATATTAGGTAGTCTTGCAGAGGTACCCTTTTTGACCATTTGGCCTAGTTGCATATCGAAAGCCGTAAAGATTGTTCCAAACTAGGACATGATGCTCACCTAAGTACAGGATTACGTGAAGCCGCATTATTTGAATAGTAAACCCTAGTTCATGAAGAAACTAGGACAGGGTAACTGTACCCCCTCATAGGGGTGTTTTGGATCTCACTTAACTGGTATGTGATTTTAGAGTGAAACTTTACAGGAATGTGCGTATCAGTTGCAAGTTTGGGTATCAAATTTGAGGGGCAGAATTCAGTGTTGAGTGTAGTCCTATAGCTTATGATTACATCTATGTGTTGTTCACATCTGAGCTGAGGTGTTGCGCGGTTTTTTATTTTTGTTTTCCTTTTGCTTTATTTCTTTTTGCAAGGTAGTTTATCACAATTGCTTCGGATAGTTCGGTTACCCCCTAAGCACTCTGGACCCATGTAAGGAGACTTTACAGATCTGGGGATCTTGTTAGGGGACAACCTGTGTTTGTTTCGCTCCCACCGATTACTAGACAGAGGAGAGTTAGGCAAAATTCACCAGTTCAGCAATCACCTGCATTTAGTCAGGCTCAATCTTCTACATCAAGGCCAGCAAGAGATCACTCACCTATTCAGATGACTCAATACCCTGCAGCTAGGATAGAGGACTTGATTCGTCATCTCCAATAAACAGTGGAAACCATGCAGCAAGATGCTACCCGCCAAGCTGAAGTTACAGCCCACCAAGCTGAAGTGATAAATAGGCTGCAGCAATAGCAACAGTAACCGCAGTTGGCAACGGCTTCTGCTTCCCATGCACCTCTTACGGGTATCCCAGCACTAAGAATCACTGTCAATGTCCAAGAGAATCTGAGCAATCTGGTAGACGTCATCCCACTGCAAGCCTCCAAGGCACCAGTGTACCAAACTGAGGCACCTTTTGAATTTGAAGTTGACTCGACTATGCTTAAGATCAACAAGTTGGAGAAGCTTTTGAAATGGGCACAGGGTGTGAACTCTATTCCCGATATCAAAGATGGATACACTAACTCTGCAATAATCTTGCTAGACCGGTTTAAAATGCCACACATAGATCAGTTCAATGGCTCTATAGATCCCATGGTTCATCTATGGTTGTTCTCTGATATCCTACGGTTGATGGGCCTTACCAGACTTCAAAAGCTGTCACTTTTCGACTGGACCCTGTCAGGTATAGCAACTATCTGGTATGCCAAGCTGGAGGACTTTGTGAAACGAAACTGGGAGGAAATGGCCGAGGCCTTCATCGCACAATACTCATACAACACACAGATTGAGGTAATAACCCGTGATCTTAAAAAAACTTGTTAGGAGCCAAATGAAAGCTTCTTAGACTTTGTAACGAGGTAGAGGGCCAAGGCTTCGATGATGACTACCAGGCCATCTGAGAAGGATCAAATCAGGATGGTGGTCTACAATCTGCAAGGGAAATTACTGCAAAAGATGATCGTCTTACTGTTGTTCACATTCACTGAGCTTGATGAGATAGGAGTTCAAATTGAAGATGCAATGAAACAGGGGTTGATAACTGATGAGAAGAAGCATGCTAAGAGGCCTTTTACATGCAGTTCCAATCCAACCACCAATGGAAGCACAACTATGCAACCATTTGATGTGAATGTCGTTACCACTACAGCCAAGACGGCCAACCTTTTTGCCAGCACAACTCCACAAACCTCAAACAACCAAGCCCGAACCTAAAGGGTCTTCACCCCACTCTACATGCCTTTATCCCAAGCCTTGAGGGTACTGATCAAAAAGGGGCATCTTAAGCCATTAGAGCCTCGCCCACTACTCGATCCTCTCCTACCTAAACACAACCCAGCTAAAAACTGTGCTTTTCACTAGCAACACGGTCACGACACCGACCAATGCTTCAGGCTGCATCATGAGATTCAAGATCTCATCGACAACAAGGTGATAACACCACCCCAAAAGCCAAATGTAACCACCAACCCTCTTTCAGCCCACAACCAAGTTTCTCCACCCCAACACTTAAATCTCATACATACACTGGTCATCCCTTATGACCCTGTCGTATATATTACCCCTTCCTACCTACGTAAGCCGATCCTGTTCATTCCTAAAAGCACAGACTTATGTGTGATGGACACGTCCACACTTTAACCTGAACCCGTGAAGGTGACAGTGGCCGAAGAAGAGAGGTTGGCCTTGGAGGAGAATGTCAGTCTGCTGCCTGAGTGCTCTGAGGATTTGATTGAGGGAGAATATGACTTGTGCTGTTACATTATGCTAGTGGATCAAGCCAAACCAGAAGTGGTATTCCCGACAGTAGCAGAGGTCAGTGTGGTTCGGGAGGATGGCTCGAGCCAAGGTCTGGACGATCTAGCTGAGTCGGAAGAAGACTTAGACAATCTATAGTTCTACGACTAACAAGATTAGGGGGACGTACAGATTAACTGGTTTGATCTGAATGGGTCGGCGGACAGCTCAGGATGGTTGAGTGATAAACCTGACCGGAAGGAAGGAACTGAACCAAAACCTGAAGAAAAGGAATCAAGAATAGCTGCAGTGGCCAGAATGGCCGAGGAAAAAGGGAAATTGCTGGAAAGCACCGGCATCAAGAATCTAGCTCAGGAATTGGGCACCGTGAGTACCGCAGATACAGAATAGGAAGCCGTGTTAAAGCGGTTTGTGTAAGAAAGGGATTAAGACAAACAGAAAGCGGGAATAGCTCAACTCCCTATGAGGGATATTTGTGATGAGAGAATGATCAGAACGGAGCCAGACAACTATTTGTCAGCTACTGGAGGTGCATGGTGGGACGATGATGATCTACTTTTGGCTCACACCGATGAAGATTAGGGTGAAAACCTGCCAAACAATACCTGGTACACTGAAGAGATTGACCACACGACGAGAAGTGGGCGGTATTTCATGCCACCACATTTAGACAAAGCTGAAGCCTTTGGGAAAGATAAGGAGGTTGAGAAGTAGAAAGAAAAGCAGTTGAAGGAAGAGGCGGTGCTAAAACAGCTGAAGAAGATTCAAGTTGACATTTCGTTTTGGGGGCTACTCATGGCTTCTCGAGTGCATCGACAGGCTGTACTATTAGCAATGGACAGGGCCAAATTGTCCATTGATAAGACTCCTGAATAGCTTGTAGGATTGGTCTTCCCAGGAGGAGCCATTGCAACTCTAACCTTCTCAGATAAAGAACTGCTGCCAGAAAGCTTAGCACACAACAAATCTCTATACATATCTATTGAGTGTAGAGAAAAATGGGTGCCAGTGATATTGATCGACACTGGGTCGGCTATCAACGTCTATCCATCTCGTACAGCTTATGCCATCGGCCTGAAACTAGCAGATTCCGTGCCTATAGCCCAGATGATTCGGGCGTATGACAATACGAGCAGAGAGGTTATGGGCACGGTACAGATCAGAGTTCAAGTGGGCCCAGCTCAACAGGATATTGAGTTCCATGTCCTCCATGTGCCGGCCACTTTCAATCTACTACTAGGGAGACTCTGGTTACACCAAGTGAAAGCTGTCTCCTCTACTCTCTACCAAATGCTGAAATACCCCCATGGGAAAGAAGTGGCGATCGTCTTTGGAAATTCATACATCCATCATCTGCCAGAGGTAAGTACACCTGTGCTGGAAATTGTTCATGGTGAGGAAGATGTATTCCTTTCAGGTTTTATGTTGGCTAAGGCCTGAGCAGTGCAAACCATCTTGGCAGCAGATGAGGGCTTGTATGTTAGTGCCCAATCAATCTATTTCATGAACAAACTCCAACATGTGCTAGGAATAGGGCTTGGAAGAAGTGGCTAGAAAGACGTCACAGCATTGGTCGATGTGCCACATAATCCGCATGCCTTTGGTCTTGGCTATGTGCTTACCAAAGAGGATTGGGTCAGGAAGAGAGAAAAGATATCAGGCAAAGCCAAAGCTAAGCAGATCGGGAAGTGCTATGAGCTTGTTCATAGACTGATCCAGGGAACCTTGAATGGTCATTTTGTTCGGGAAGGTGAAGACTTCCCATTTTGCGGCTTCCTTGAACCCTGGTTCAATTATGAGAAGCAGCGTATTCCTAGCTTTGAAATTTTCTTTGACTTACAGCTGCAAGATAGTGATATAGAGGAAAAAGGCTGAACCAACTACTGAAGCTGAACGGAGCGTAGAAAGTGATTTGGATAGCAGCGAGCTTGGAGTAGGGGCAGCACTGTGTAGCACGTCCGCGGGGGACCTCGGCTACAGTTTGGACTCCCTTCGTGTCGCGGTTCTAAATCTGAACCAAAGAGTCCAAATCCGGCAAATCGTTTTGAGAAAAATAGATTTTTTGAAAAGTAGTGCCAAACATGGACTACTTTGCCAGATTACAGAGTCGCCACCTAAATATTTTTTAAAATGGGAAATCTAGGAAACCCTGACTCGGTGCCGAAGGCCACGTGTCCGTCATCACCAAAGTGGTCTTGGCTCGAGAGCTTGGGTACGATCGGGGAAGGTCAGCTATGAGCACCCCCTTTCGCCCGGTCCGAAGACCGGCCTCTACTAACCGTGATATCCGTTTTTGAAAACTTTATGCGTTCTTATTCCGGTTATTAACCTAGAATTACTATGTGATGCGCACAACACAAAAGTATAGACTAGATTGGCTAACTTGGAACTAAACATTGCATATCCGTTTTGTCTCGAAAAACGTGTTAGATTTTGCTACTCGCAAGTAGGCTAAAATACGGATTTCAACGAGTTGTTCCAACTCAGGCAATCCAACCTTCACCCACAGGCATTCAAGCAGTTTATCACATAAGCATTTAGCCGCATGGTAAGCCTACTGTCATGGCAACATTCACACGCATGTGGTATGCTAAAGCGTAAAACTTACATCGTACTCCGTGCCAAAACAAGAAACTAGTTAGCAAACATGCATGTCCTAGTTCATGTTAAGTGGCTAATGCAACACAGGCAAGGATGCAATTTAGAATAGGCTCGGCTAACCTAAGCATGGCACATGAAATGCAACAACTATCACGTATTCAATTTGGAATTGAAAGTACGATGCAGTTTGCATGATGTGCCGAGCCCGATGCATGTAAACAAATGCACGAATGCAATCATGCTTTCATACTGTTATGCTAATTTAAATATGCCCTAATCTACCATCGAAAGCGGGTAAATAAAAGGGAGAAAGAAATGGGGATTGGAGGACATACACTCACTCACACACACTTATTACAGTTTTGTGCCCTCGCTCGGAGGGACCAAAAGAATATACAAATTAATTAACTACGCAAGCTAATTAAATATTACAAATCAACTAAATTAATTAAATAAAATAATTAATCTAATTAAACAGTAAATCGCCTCGGGATGAGGGCCCAATGCAGCACGCGCTCGGGACTGGCTCGGAATCGCACTGTCATGCATGATTTGCCTCTGTTTCTTCTGCTCTCCTCTTCAGAAAATTGCCAAAGCATCAGGGGTGCCTCTCAGAGCACTGGGGAGTGCCACCGGCTGGGGTAGAACACCACCGGCTGAAGAAGGAGGCCACCGGCACTGAATTGATTCATCGGCTGTCAATTGACTGCCGGTCGGCACTAAATAGTGCCGACCGGCACTTAACACCTGCAGAACCTGCAACTCACAGCAGCAGATGACAAAAACATGCATGGCAATGTGATTCAAGGTATTTATGCACTATACACACCCCTTATCATGTTATTGACTCAAGGGGGTATGTGCCTCGATTCCCGGACCACCAATCGCGCATTTCCATGCGTGACGGCCCAGAGAACCAAGCATGCAACTTTGATTTCAAATGTATGCAATGCAAACAAGCAAACAAGGGTGTTAAACCTCTATCATGACTTGGTCGAGAGGCCTAACATGCATGCTAATGTGATGCACTCCTAGACATGGCAACTAGCATGCAATATGGCGATACAATGCAAACCTAAGTAAGCACACAAGGAAAGCATGCAAACCACATGGAGGATGGACTTAGACATGATCTAGGCAGCTCCAAAAAGGCCCAAAATCAGTGGTCAAATGCTAAGTTATGGGGGCCAAACACACATGCACACATACACATGTTAAGGTGCCAACACTTAAGCATAACAAACAACATTCAAGCACACTTGAAATGAGTTGAGCATGGACAATTGACATGCATATGAAGCTCTGAAAATCACACAAAACATGATGCCAAATCATGCAACAAAGCAAGCCAAGTATGCAACAATAGGTCCAAGTACTTGAAGCAAGCCATGGAGGCTTATACTAAGGTCAAGTCCACCAAGCCTCACAAGGCCAAGGGGACTCAAAACAGGTCACAAGCAGACTTAAACAAAGCCTAAGGAGCATCTAGATGGCATCTAAGAGGCTCAAGCACAAAGGCACGCAATCATGACCAAAACATGGAGCATTTAACACATACTTTTAAAGCATTAAAGAGGCGACTAAGGTGAGCATACAAGCACATCATAAGGTCTGAAATGGCATGTTAGATGGTTTCAAATCATTGAAAATGAAGCAAGCAAGTCATGCTACACTCACATGCTCTCAAGGCCAACAAGCCAAATGCAAAGGAGCTATGTAATGCATGATGAGATCGACCCAAATGGCTATGGACAGAGCTAGATCATGGCAAAATGAGCATACAAGCTTCATGGATCTAGGCCTAAAACATGCTAGAAATGAAGGCACACAACCTAGGCATATTAAGGCAATAAGAGGGATTACAAGGCAACTATGCTAAGCATGCATAAGGGACCTAAACCAACTTGAAATCATGTTATAACATGGCAATATAAGCATGGAAAACAAGTCAAACATGCTTAACACACACTCAAGCATGAAGCTCCATAAGGGAGCAAAACTTGCCCTTTTCAAGGACATCAAGGAGAGGGGGTGGCCCTCTCCTTTTGGAGACTTTAAGGCATCATCTTCACCACTGAAATCCCTCAAGATTTCAGTGGTGAAGAGATCCTAACACCAAAGTCTCGGATCCTTCACAAAATAGCACAAAAAGTGGCCTTTTCAAGGCCTAAGGGTGGTCAAACTTGCTCAAATCACAAAACACTCTTAATGAACAATAAAGAGGCTTAAAAAACAGAACTTTTATGTGTTATATACTAAGCACAAAAATAGTTCTAAACTAGGTAAAAATAAGGTACAAAAATGGGGTAAAAAGAGAGTTAGTGTCTCACCCTTGTTGACCTCTTTGACAAAGATGTAGTTGATGCTTCCTTAGGCTCAAAATCTGTCAAGAACTTCAAAAACCAGCCTCTAGAACCTCAGTTGCAAGGAGAAGGTAAAACACTAGGTGTTTGTGTGCAATAGTGAGGCACAAAACACCTAGACACACAAGAGAAGGATAGAGATAGAAGGTGTATGTAACTCAAACCCTAGAAAAACCAGAGCTTCTCTCTCTCTTTTTCTCTCTAACTCTCTAAATTTTTGCTAACCCTTGAGCCAAGAGAAGAGCCTCTTCTTGTATAGGCACCAAAGACTTACAAACTAAGTCATCTAAGGGCTCATCCCTCCATACACGTGTATGGAGGGGAAACAAAAGGCATACAGCTGTCTGAAAATATCTCAGAAAGCAGCTGTAAAGTGGTCGGCAGGGCAAAATGGTAATTTTGCCAAAAAGAGTGCCGACCGGCACAAAATAGTGCCGGTGGCAACACCAGCCAGCCGGTGGCCTCTAGCCACAGCCGGTGGTATGTGGGGATGCCTCAGAAGGCATTCCCTGCCCCTCAAAGGCAAAGAACAAGTGTTTGGTGTAAAACCAGACACAAAACAGTCAAGTTTGGAGGTCCTGAGGCAAGGCGCGTAGCCGAGAACTCCGGGAACTCCAAACAAACACAAACATGGATAATCACCGAGTGTTCAAGCGGTGACGTCCAAGTCTTGAGGACGGTCAAAAATGGGGTGTCTACACACTGGCATGCCTCCTTTCAGATCCTCTGGCCGACTCAGAAAGTTTGGGAGATAACCTGACTATCTCCATGATCGGGGACCAACCGGGTGTGAACCCTTCGAGCAGCATTTTGGATGCATCTGAAGCACCATCCCTCGTTTGGCAGCTGGAGTAGGGCTAATTGTCTAGTAGTTCTGAGTCGGGTAGTGAGCTAGAATTTGATTCCATAGAGTCTGTGGTGTCGAAATCAAATTCCAGTTCTTCTGAGTACAAGTCCGGTATTCCTGGAGGTGATAACTCGGATGCCAAGGTCATGTCCCTGTCATTCTTTTCTTTTGCTTTTGAGTCAGTTGTAATCGAAGAGCTGGATGAGCTGGACTTTATGAATGAGAATCCCACTGCAGATTCTGAGTATTTTTCTGTGTCACTTGTTTATTGCATTGATCAGAATTTTCAAAATTTTAATGAAAACGATGAGGAAGGAATTCCTCTGGTTTTGAAATTTTTGATTAATCAAGAGGAAGAGAGGTTTGCAAAACCCCTTGCTGATGAAATCATTGCCTTTAATGTGGGTACTGAGAAAGATTCGCGTCTGGTCTAGATCGGATCCACGTTGTCTTCGGAGGAGCACGAGCGCTTAACCGCTTTATTAAAAGATTTCAAAGATGTTTTCACGTGGTCCTACGAGGACATGCCTGGAATCGATCCTGAGATTGTATAACATTAGATCCCTCTTGACCCCGAGGCCTGACCCGTCAAGCAGAAGTTGCGGAGAATACGCCTGGATTGGGCTTTGAAAATTAAGAAAAAAGTTACCAAACAGATTGAGACAGGGTTTTTCCTTGTGTCTGAGTATCCAACGTGGTTGGCCAACATCATCCCAGTGCCGAAGAAGGATGGCAGAATTGAGTCTATGTCGACTTCAGGGATCTGATTAAGGCTAGTCCAAAGGATGATTTTCCCCTGCCATATATTGATGAGTTGGTAGACTTCACCGCGAGTCATGCATTGCTCTTCTTCATGGACGGATTTTCCGAGTATAACCATATTTTGATGGCACTTGAGGACAAAGAGAAAACCTCCTTCGCTATACCGTGGGGAACCTACTACTATCGAGTGATGCCGTTTGGGTTAAAGAATGTCGGGGCTACCTATCAACGGGCTGCAACCACTATTCTGCATGATATGATCCATAAAGAGGTCGAGGTGTACGTGGACCACATGATTGTCAAGTCCAAAGAAATAAAGGGCCACTGCACTACCTTGAAGAAATTCTTTCAATGGATTAGAGAATACAGACTGAGGTTGATTCTGCAGAAAGTCTACTTTCGGTGTGATAGCAGGGAAAATGCTGGGTTTCTTGATCACACAGAGAGGCATCGAGGTAGATCCTTCCAAAATCAAGGCCATCCTAGAAATGCCACCACCAAGGACTGAAAAGAAGGTGCGAGGCTTTCAAGGTAAAATGCAATTCATAAGATGGTTTATTTCAAAATTAACTGTGGCTTGTGAACCACTTTTTGGTCTCCTGAAGAAAGAAAAGAAATTCTGATGGGGTGATCGATGTCAATTCGCTTTTGAGCAGATTAAGCAGTATCTTCAGAATCCACCTGTGTTGTCGCTACCAGAGCCGGGAAAGCCTTTGATTCTGTATTTGTCAGTCACAGACACAATAATGGGATGCACGCTTGCTCAGGAATCTGAGGATAGGGTGGAGAAGGCCATCTACTACTTGAGCAAGAGAATGCTGGACTATGAGACCCGCTACACTCTGTTCGAGAAAGCTTGCTTAGCCTTGATATGGGCTACCAGAAAGTTGAGGCACTACTTGTTAGCTCACTCCGTAATTCTAGTTTCGAGATTAAATCCCATCAAATATCTCTTTGAGAAACCAGCGCTTAAGGATAGGCTAGCTCATTGGTTGCTTCTTCTCTCTGAATTTGATATGAAGTATGTTACTCACAAGTCGGTCAAGAGGTGAAGTATGTTACTCGCAAGTCGGTCAAGAGGAGAGCAGTAGCAGAGTTCTTGGTAGATCACCCGGTAAAAGGGAATGAAGCGGTAGAATACTTGTTCCCAGATGAAGCCATTTTGCAAGTCGAGGAAGAGATTTTGACAATGTGCTTTGACGGAGCGTCTAATCAGTGTGGTTATGGGATAGGTGTGTTGTTGATAGCACTCAATAATTCTTATATACCTTTAGCCTTCAAACTTCGGTTCAAGGTATCTTATAACGAAGTAGAGTATGAGGCATGTATCGCTAGCTTAGAAGCCGCTCTAGAACTAAGGGGCAAAACACTGGACATTATCGGGGACTCGAACCTAGTTGTGTCTCAAGCAAACGAAGACTGGAAGGTCAAAGAAAAAAAGATAAAGATCTATCACCAGACCTTGGATGTTTTGATTCCTAGGTTTGAAAAGCTAACTTTCACGCGTCTACTGAGAAAGAACAATAGGTTCCCTGATGCTTTATCATCTCTATCTTCAATGATAGACATCCTACTTGGAGTCCGAATGCGTCCGATCATCATTGAGCAGAGATATATGCTGCCCTATGAAGCTATCGTTGCAATAGATGAAGCGCAAGATCAAAACCCTTGGTACTATGATATCTGGAACTTCTTGGAAAATGAGGTTTATCCACCAAGGGCAAATGCCAAAGACAAGAGGGCAATACGGCAGATGGCCATTCAATTTATCATCTGTGGAGGTAAATTATACAAGAGAGGTCATTTGGGAATGCACAAGTTATGTATCGAAGCAGAGGAATCAAGGCACCTAATGGAGGCCATTCATGGAGAAGAGTGCAGAGTGCACATGAACAGAGTAATGTTAGCCCGGAAGATTCTCAGGCAAGGTTACTACTGGTCTACCATGGAGGAGGATTGTATAGGTTTTGTTCGACGATGCCACAAATGCCAAATTCATGCAAATCGCATGAATATCCCACCGTCGAAGCTGTACAACATGACTTCACCATGGCCTTTTTCAGTCTGGGGAATTGACGTCATTGGGGCAGTCACACCAAAAGGGTTGAATGGGCATGAATACACTCTGGTGGCAATTGATTACTTTACAAAGTGGGTAGAAGCTTAGTCCTATGCAGTGTTAAAAGCAGCGCATGTGGCTAAGTTCATCCGAAACAATATCATTTGTTGTTACGGAGTCCCAAACGAGATCATTTCAGATAATGGCTCCCATTTCAAAAAAAGAAATGATAGACTTGTTGGAAAAATACAATGTGGCTTTTCACAAGTCATCTACAGACTGGCCGCAAACCAATGGAGCTATTGAGGCTACCAACAAGAATATTAAGCATATTCTATAGATGATGGTTGAGACCTACAGAGATTGGCCAGATAAATTTCCATTTGCACTCTGGGGCTATAGAACTTCAATCCAGACGTCTACAGGGGCAGCTCCTTATTCTCTTGTCGATGGGATGAAAGCTATTCTGCCAATCGAAATAGAAGTTCTGTCGCTGCGAGTCATGGTTGAGTGTCAAATAGCAGAGGTGGACTAGCAACAGAGCAGGTTTGAAGAACTGATGCTGTTTGATGAGAGACGGCTGAAAGCATTGTACCATGTTCAGGGTTATCAAAGCAGGATTGTTAGGGCTTTTAACAAGAAGGTTAAGTCCTAGAATCTCAAAGAAGGGGATTTGGTGTTGAAAGACAACCAAGCTCCCATCCATGACCCTAGGGGCAAGTTTAGACCCAATTGGCCTAGTCCTTATATCATCAAAACTATCTGGTCGGGTGGAGCTGTTATTCTCATGGACCTAGATGGCCTAGAATTTTTCCAAGCGATCAACATGGACAAGTTGATGAAATACTATCCTTGAAAGGTTCACTAGAGGACGAAAACCCCGGAAGGACGACCTAGGCAAAAGTTAGAGCACAAAAAAATAGAAATAAAGAAAAACTGAGCTCAGAAGGTTGAAAACCCTAAAGGGCGGCCTTGGCAAAAGTTAGAGTGCAAAAGGAGAGTGTTAATACTCTAGTGAACTTGAACCGAACTACGTAAGGCCTGATTCTCATCTTCGGGATACGTAGGCAACTTCATCTTGAAGTTCGGCTGTAAACACCTCCAACTCAACTGTCCTGTCCTGTCCATGTGTTTGATCAGGTCATCATTGTCTGTTCTTTATCCGAGAGTTTGGTTGTGATCTTTATTCTGAGAGCTAGTTACAATGCTGAGCAGTGTTATTCAGTCAAGGGGCAATTTGTGATATTTGGAGTCGGGGTTGTATATCTCGAAGATTGATTCTGTGTGTGTTAGGTGGTGATCCTTTTCGAAAATGGTTTTGGGAAGTTTTAATAAAAGTTGATTTTTGTTCAAATTTTACCTTTTACAACTTAGACCATTTTTGGACCAAAAGGAAAACTTTTAGTGCTCACAACTGTAATACAAAGTTCTCCAACTCTCAATACAAATCAAATTTGCTTTTATTACATCATAAAACTTGAAAAGTTAGGTCAAAGCAATAAACTAGGGGCATAGATAAGTCAGGTGCTTCTGCGTCCCTCGCTTGTGCTTGTGGAAGCTTCTGATGCCAAAGTGGGCCCAATTTGTGCCTCTCCATCGAGCCAAGCTAAGCATTTGCCAGAGAGAGCGCAATTGAAACTAGGGGCAGGGGCCAGAAACTCTCTCATCCTCTAAGCAGTGAGTTATTTAGCCAAATGTGAACCTCATATGGGGAATGAAAACCGGGTACACAGTGTGTAAGGCCGAATAGCTGAATGCCAGGTTGCCGAGTCATGCTGTAGCTCATTTCTGTCAAGTTAAGCCATGGGCAATGCTAAACAATGTCGGCAGTAGACCTGTTGCACATCCAGTGGCACCACCATCCCTCATTAGGAAAATCCACTAGTTATTGGCAGACGAAGTACGCTCAAGCTGAGTATGCAGGGCAAGAGTCCACTACCTTCAGCTTGTCCATTAGCCACACCTAAGGAGGTATAAAAGAAAAGAGAGATTAAAGAATAGAGAGATGTACGATAAGAGAAAAGTAAGAAAAGGACTTTGAGAGAAAAATAGAGCAGGAGCGTCGAGCGATGTGAGAAACACATATGAGAAAGGGTGGGAAACAATACTTGCAGAAGTAGTGGACTCCTTGCGAATTTGGTAGTCTCTCACCGATGGAAGACGTTTAAGCCCATCAAAGTCTTAGCTAGCACCAAGCCAATGCAACTCTTGCCCTCGTTCAAACCTTAGGCCACTTCAATCAGTTGAATACTAGACCCGCCGAAACTAGGGGCAAGAAGGAAATGAGCCAGCATACACAAGCAAAGGGCTTGTTGCCTAAAACCCCGCCAAAGAAAGTCACCTCGGTCACCGACACCAGAAAATTAATGAATCAGGCTGGGAATATCCAACTCTTTATTGTGAACCAAGAATCGAGCCTCGTGTAGAGTAAGCCCACATATTCGTCCCAAAGCTTGGATGTAGTTGAAACGGGGCTGAGGTATGACTTTCTCATTGCGCCGAGATTCCATTAACGCTTGAAGTTCTTTAATTGTCGGGCATATTTCTTGTCCCCTGAAGCTAAAGATGTGTGTAATCGGGTTCCAGCATCTAGCTGCGGCATGAAGGAATGAAAAACAAAGTGGAGTTTGACACAATGAAAAAAGGGCATTTATGCCGAAACCCTGGAAATTCACCTTTTTCGAGCTGTCCAAAGTCACGATCCAATCTGTGACGATTTAGGTAAGAAATGGCTCCATTTGTGGCAAAAACAGCAGCTAGAATGAGTTCTGGAGAAAAAATGACGAAGGAGAAGCTTTTATAGAAGATAAGGTAGTAAATGGAGGTCAGCTGTCGACAATCTGGAGGTTCCGCACATTGGTGGCCTGTAGGCCACTTTTATAGCCGAAAGGCCACTATTGGTGGCCGGCAAGGTTCATCCATGGCTGACAAATGGCCAGCAACCTCCCTATGTGGCCGGGAACCTCATTTTTTGTCCTGCCGTCCACCTATGTGTTGAAAAATGCTTAAGGCGTGTGTTTTGTTCTGCTCTTTGTGTGTTTTAAGGTCATTTTTTTTAGTCCTTTTGGTTTTGCGAAGTTTGTCGAGTTGTATTTAAGTTGTTTTGTCTATCGAGTTATATATTGCATTTTGTATTTTAGTTGTTGGCCGGTTCATTACCCAATTAAGCATTTTGTTTCAATCAAGCGCTCTTGGTTTTAATTCCTTGTCTATTTCATGCATATATGGCACTCATGATGCAAAATACAACACATTTTTCATAAAAAAAACTATGAGTTTTTATTCCGATCATGGCTTTTTACAAAAGAGGAGTATGAGTAATTAAGCAAAATAGAACTCCCTAAAGCTGTACATGTGCTAATGCTACCAAAAAAAAAAAATACAAATAAATCAGCGCCAGTCATCTTAAGCTCGAGAGGCCCTCTTCGTCCTCTTCCTGGGTGGAGACTCAAAGCTGTCTCCATCAGTGCCACTATCTGACTTAGATGTTGAACCGAAATCGGAATAATCGCCGCTCTCTGCCTCAAAGCCCGACTCAGCATTTCCTCCGTTCTTAGATCTCGAGCCACCATCATCTCCACTCTCGGAGGACTCATACTGCAGACTCACTGTCTCCTCGGAGCCACTCGTCTCAACATTGTCGTTACTCAACACTAGCTCCGAAGGGCTCCTCTGGACTCGACCACGACGCCCCTCTCGGCTGCGTGCTGGGACCCGTCTCTCCCTCCCCTCTGCTGCTGGAAGAGGTGGTGATGGTACAGGCCCAGTCGCCGTCGTTGGTGCTCTCGGTACGACTGGAACTTGAAAAAACATAGTATTGACACATCAGATGTAATGTATAGTTATAGATGCAGTATGATAAAAATGGTGGAATGCAATGAGCCAGATACAGTACAAATATAGTACAGTGTGTCAGTGCAACATATCAGTATGATGTGACAAGGAGCAAAATGTATGAGTATCAGTGCTTCAGTGAGAATGATGTGCACAATAATGTGGAAAATACTGAAATGCGGGCAAAAAATAGGGGAAAATGCCTGGATGCCTTGGAGACTGAGCAGTGCCTCCCTCCTCAGTATCATGCCCTTGAACGAAGCTACTAGCTCGAGTAATCCCTCAGTATACTCCGGAGGTGCCTATAAATGTATTGGAAATGATAAGTATCCGAAAGGAACAAATATCAGAAAAAAATGGAAAGCTGGAGAAAATACAATACATACCGGAGGTGTGTGTCACGAGCTCAAATGTGTCTATGCCCAGCCTCCGTTGGCTCAATCGGAATCTGGTAGGATGTCCCGGCCGACTGCCAGCATGTCAGCATGGTCAGGATCTCTAGCCAACTGGTAGCTTGTCCAACGAGCAGAACCCCTCCAGTCCTGGTCCTCATCGCCTGAGTCCTACCTCCCATGGGGGCACCTGCTGCTCTGCCTGCACGAACACCCGTCAAGGGAGGCATAAGGTGTGTCTGGATGAATGTCGAATAATCTCCCTCCTCGAGGAAGCATTCAGCATCCAAGCCCTCGGTAAACTGAATCATCTCCTAGAATGAGAGGCTCTCTGTAGTCCTCATAGATGCTGGGGACATCATGGAAACTATCGGCTCAGGCAAACCCATAGTCTGGCGCACGAACCGCTCATCTAGAAACCAAGCTTGACAAACTGGGCCCTCTAGAAGTTGAAAACATGAGGCTCCTCAGGCCTCGGCATACTGGTGCCTGACTCCAGTCGGCATCGACGCCGAAGGCTGCTAAGCGATCTGTGAACAGGGAATATACATATTGTTAGTCGTCGTCAGTTGTTGATAAAGCAAAAAAAACTACGAGTTTTGGGTTACCTCCTCCGCAGTCACTATGTCGAAGTACCGACGGAAGAATGAGAAGGTCTCCCGGGTCCTCTACAGGCATTTGTTATCATACTGATGAGAGTATGGTACAACGGGAGGCATCTCCACCTCCGGCTCGGGAGTAAGGGTTGGGAAATATGCATATACTCAAAGCTGAAAGCGAAAGGCAACAGTGAGTATACAAGGTACAGATACAGAGAATGCAGAATGCAAAATGCAGAAAGCAAAAGGCAACAATGAGTATACAGTGTATACAGAGAATGCAGAATGCAGAAAGTAGAAAGTAACAGTAAGTGCACAGAAAGTACAGATACCGAGAATGCAGAGTGTAGAATGCATAAATGCAGCGTATAGATATAGAGGATACAGAATGTGCGATGTAGAAAGCGTAGTGTGTAGATGCGAAGAGTGCAGTATACAATGTACATAAAATGCAAAACAGAAAGCACAGAAATAGAGGATAGAAAGTGTAAAGTAGAAATGTAAAGTGTACCTCCCAAGCTCTCCAATAGCCTCCAACCTTGTCTTTCCCTCTACGGGATGTCGAGCTCATATAGTCATATAGTGTGGCGAGGCCAGCTTCTCTCCAGTCATAGAGCCGGACCTAAGGTAGGGTCACCAGAGCGCTCAGTAGATACAGCCCTACGGTGTTCCACCTGTTTGCAAACAAGGTGGTACCAAAGAGGAACATCAAAAAGCCCTAGGCGTAATGCTCAGTCTCCTTTGGGGTCTTTGGCTCTCTCCTACGGAAGTGCTTGGCGAACCAGCTGTATCGGGCCAAGGCCGGTCTGAAGAGAGGTGGGCATGCGCCCAATAAGTGTAGCCATGCGGCCTCCTACTCGCCCATGTCCATGTTATAAGGGATCGGATCACCCCCTACTCTTACACCTGTGAGCATGGAGAAGTCATAGGGAGTCATCATCATCTCTCTAGCTGTGAAGAAGTGAAAGGAGTTGGTGGTATCCCACCACCGCTCCACCAATGCACCAAAAAGTGGTCGACTAGTGATATGGCGCGATAGCCCAGTGCAGAACAAGCCGAAGCCAGCCTTGTCGATGATGTAGCGTATGCCAGCGGGAGCACAGATACCAATTCCTTACTGACGTGGCTCCGTAGCCCTTGATGGAGCGAGAGTCCTCCTGTGATTAGAATAGTGATATACAATGATATGAGAGCAGGTCGATGAATGGCAGTGTAAGAAATACAGTGCAAGGGTGTGATTAAAGCAAGAAATGCAGCAAGAGGCAAGAAATGCAGTTTATCCATACAGTTGAAGCAAGAAATATAGTTAAAGCAAGAAATGCAATGTAAAGTGAGGAAAGCATGAGAATACAGTGTATACCTTGGTGGCGCAGTAAGACAAATGGGAGTCTGGCTCCCGTAGTAAGAGGTCCTACGATGCGCGTCACGCAAACTCTCTGAAATGCCCTATACCCCCGAGTGGCAATATGTGTGTCCGAGGATGGTATGTCGCCAGATCGAAAGGGTGTACTCCCACTGGTAATATCTTGGGCTCAAGCTTGGCCTCCATCTCTGCCGGAGGTGATAACTAGAGTGGAATCTCGAAGGGAGCTCCACAATGCTTTTCTGTGGCCGGTAGGTGGCCAACAGCCTCGTCCATTGGCCGACCGGTGGCCGGTGGCCTCCCTTGGAGCCCTAATGCTTTTTTATGTCCTTGGTTTCCAAGAAGTGTAGGGATGGTTCACTGTTGGGTTCAGATTGTCTTTGCGGAAGCTCAAAACTATGTTTTTAGTGCACGATGTTCGTCACTTGTCAACATGAACGAGGTGTATCCTTTGTAATTCTTCTGAGAGGTAAATATGAAGTTGCCATTGAATTTCCTTTTGTCAAATTACGCATTTGTTTCTTGTATAGAATGTACATTTTGCATGGAATATGCATTTCACATATATATCGCATGCGTGTCTTGCATCCGTTATGAATAACGCATAGATTATGCTTCCGTTCTGGTTGCACGCAGAACATGCTTTCAATTAGCATTGTATCTTGATTGTTTGTCTTGAATAGAACGTGCAATCTTACTGTATCGCACTTGTGAAGTTTCTTTCTTACACAGGCAAGCGATATTGTATGTACGGTTCATTCGAAGAAATACACGATATTGTATGTACGGTTCATTCAGAGGAGTTTCGGATAAGTCATTCATGTCTCGGTAGGAGAACCTGCATAGCTTTATAGTAAGCATCATGAGTGCATCTATCGCACACATTCATTTGCTTAGTGCATCTATCACATTCTTTCATTTTGTGCATCTATTGCACTTGTTCACCTTCGTGCATCTATCTGTAGACACCCCATTTTTGACCGTCCTCAAGACTTGGACGTCACCGTTTGAACACCCGGTGATCATCCATGTTTGTGTTCGTTTGGAGTTCCCGGAGGTCTCGGCTATGCGCCTTGCCTCAGAATCTCTGAACTTGACTGTTCCATGTTTGGTTTTGGCACCAAACACTCGTGTTTTTGCCTTGAAGGGTAGGGAATGGCTTGTTGGCCATCCCCACACTCCACCGGCTGCCCTCACCCATCACCGGCCGTTTATGGGTGCCACCGGCAGTGGTTTCTTAAAACCAATGGCCGGTTGGCACTATATTTTGCCGATCGGCACTTTGTTGTGGTCGATGACCTCTTTTTCCAGCCGACTTGCACCCTTTGCACCCCTCAGGCATGGTGCATGCCAGCTGGAGTGCACCATCACCACTCCCCATGCACGAGGATGAACCCTTGACCCCCTTTGGTTCCTTCTAGAAGGATGAACCCTTGGCCAAGTTTCTTAGAGAAGCTTGGCCAGCTGTCTTAGCTTCCTCTAGAAGCCAAGACTCCTTTGCACCCTTTGCCCCTTTCACTTGGCTTCTTGGAGAAGCCAAGAACCATTTGCTTAGTCTATATATAGAGCCTTCCCCCTCCATTGTTAAAGGTTGGATTTTTAACATAAGAACCAGAGCTTATATACATATATATATATCTGCTAGATATATCATCTCTCTCTATATTTCCCTCTCTCTCCTCCCTTAGTGTGTATTTGGAAGCCCAAAAGTGCATTTTTACCTTATTTTTGCACTAATACACACACCATTACACCTTACTCCGAGATTGAGAGGCTTTGAGGGTTGATTCTTGAGCTTTTGGACTGATTTTGATCAAAAGAGGATGGCTGCATTGACTATTCTTGAGGTGTTCTTCAAAGATAATCACTTTGCTTTAGTTTTCCCAAACTTGCACTAGTTTTTTATCTGTCTTGCTTGCTGATTTAGGCTTTGTGCATAACATAAAAAAAACTTATATTTTCATGCTTAAGAACTCTCATTAAGGGTGTTTTGTGGTTTGAGTTCAAACTCACCTTCTTAGGCCTCATTTGTCCTTTTCGGTACTTCCTTTGTGAGGCTTTGTTTGCTTGAGTGTTTTAGTCTTCTCACCACTGAAAACCAGTGATTTTTCAGTGGTAAGGAAGGTGGTTTGAAGTCTTGTTTAGGGGAAGGACACCCCTCTCCCTTCATTGCCTCGTTTCTTTGCCTTTTGGCTAAAAGGGCAACATGTATGCTTGATTGATTTTAGCCCTATTTCAAAGGTTTTTGGGTGTCTCTAGGTCACATGTCATCTCTGTTTTTGGTCGGATTTGTGCCCTTTTGCATGCTTAACATACTTGCTTTGCATTCCTCTATTTGGCATAGAAATGCATCTTGTGTTTAGGCCATGATTCTTGCATGTGTTAGCCTAATTTCATGAAGGCATTGGCATTACTTTACCATTTTTAAGGTCTGTTGGCCATGTGTTTCAGTCATGCTTGCCATGTTTGGTGTCATCTCTTTGTGTTTTGGCTTGTAAGCCTTGAGCATATTGGCCTCTAGCATGCTTAGCTTAGACCATCCTCATGATTTGGCATCATTTAGGATCATATTTCAGTCCATAAATCATGTTTGTATGTTTGCATATGTGACCTCTTTCATGCTTTGAGGATATGCCCTTTTATGCCTAGAAATGAGCTTTGGTGCATGCATCTCATTGGAGCCATTTAAGCTACCATATCAGTGGGTTTTGAAGTCCATTTTTGCATGCTAGGATTCTGTTTTTGCTTGTCTAATTCATGCCATGAGTGGTCATGTTAGTGGAAGTAAAGCGCTCCCTTTTGTGCCTTAGCTTTAGGCCCATTGACTTGTATGTTGGCATGAGTGTTTGTTCACCATTTTGGGCACTTTTGGCCACTGTTTTGGGGTGGACTGAGGTCTGCCCCTTTATGGTTTAAGTCCCCCATTGCATGCTTGTCTCATGTTTGTTGCATGATTGCTTCATTAGGTGTTGTAACATGATAACCCTATTGCTCAAATCGTCCATGTTTGCATTGCATTCGCATCTTGCATGCCTAGCATTGCATACTTGCCATGATAGTTGCATGGCATTTGGCATGCCTTGCATCTTAATCTCATGCCATGTCTTTGAGCCATGTTTGCATAACATGCATTGCATTACTTGGTTTAGGGTGTCAAACCAAGTGTGAGGGTTAAGGAGCGTTCATACTACAAGTGATGTAATGCGTCTTAAGTCTCGGTCACCGGAGCCCTTGACTTCAACATGATAGGGTCTTGGACCTTATTTGTGTGTTGCATGCATTTTCAAATCAAATGGCAAACTTGATCTCTTAGGCTATCATACACAATTGATGGCTCGAGGATCGAGGGCCATGTTTCACTGAGTTCAACACATGATGGGGAACATGACCATGCTCACATATACCTGAAATCCCATGCCATATACTGTCTGTCCTCTGTTGCTGTCAAAACTGTCTTCTGCAGGAAGTTTCTGCTGACCGGCAACATTCAGTGCCGATCGGCCATTTGTGAATGGTAGATAACCCCATTAGCAGCCGATGGAAATTCTATATGGCCGGTGGGCATTTCCTCCAGCCGATGGTATTCCACAGTGTACAAGGAACCTGTCCTAGAACTTTGGCGATTTTCAAAGAAGCAAGGCAGTGAAAACAGAGGCAGCAATGGTATGGTACGGGCTTTCCGGATGAGACAGGTTCGAGCATGCATCATTCACGTATCCCGAGGCAGGGGTCGTGGTCACCTTTCTTTTTTGGCATTCATTCTGTTAATTAATTAGAAATTCTGTAATAATTAATGTATTTATTATTCAGATTATAATATTTATTTGGTCCCTTCGAGTGAGGGCGCAATTGTATAATAAGTGTGTGTGAGTGTGTGCATGTCTTCCAACCCTACGTCTTTCCTTCCTTTTATTTACCTGCTTATGATGGTAGATTAGGGCATATTTAAATTAGCATACCTTATGCAATGCATGTGTGCATCCATTCATTTGTTTTACATGCACCAGGGCTCGGTACATCATGCAAACCGCATTGTACTTCAATTCCCAAATTGAATACGTGTTATTTGTAGCATCTCACATGCCATTGTACGATAGTCGAGCCTATTGTAATCGCATTTTGTATGTGTTGCATTAGCCATTTTAACATGAGCTAGGATCATGCATTGATTACTAACTAGCTTCTGCTTTGGCTTGGAGTACTAGGTAAGCTTTTATGCTTTAGCATAGCGCATGCGTGTGAATGTTATCATGACAGCATGCTTACCATGTGGTTAGATGCTTATGTGATAAACTGTTTGAATGCCTGTGGGTGAAGGTTGGATTGTCTGAGTTGGAAAAAACTCGTTGAAATCCGTGTTTTAGCCTACTTATGAGTAGCAAATTCCAAAGTGTTTTTCAAAACAAACGGATATGCAATGCTTATTTCCAAATTAGACAATCTAGTCTATACTTGTTTGCTGTGCGCATAACATAGTAAATCTAGGCTAATAAACGGAATAAGAACACATAACGTTTTCAAAATTGGATATCATGATTAGTAGAGGCTGGTCTTCGGACCAGGAAAGAGGGGGTGCTCATAGCTGACCTTCCTCAATCGTACCCAAGTTCCCGAGCCGAGGTAACTTTGGTGATGACAAACACGTGGCCTTTGGCATCGAGTCAGGGTTTCCTAAATTTCCCCATTAAAAAATATTTAGGTGGCGACTCTGTATCTGGCAAAGCAGTCCATGTTTGGCACTTCTTTCAAAATCTGTTTTTCTCAAAACGATTTGCCGGATTTGGACTCTTTGGTTCAGATTTAGAACCGTGACAACAATTTGAGTCCGAACTGTAGTAAGCCCACATATGAACAGAACGGGAGTCATCTTCCCGAGACGTTCAGGGACGTCTACACTATCGTACACCTCTCTGTAGTTTTACCTTGGGACGTATGAAGTACGCGCTAGAGTGGTTGTTTCTCAGGACGCGTGAAATACGGCCCTGGGCAGGTTTCATCTCAAGACATATGAAGTACGCACCGGAGTGGTTATTTCTCAAGATGCGTGAAACGCGGCCATAGGTGGGTTTTCTTTCAGGACATACGAAGTACGCGCCCGAGTGGTTGTCTCTCAGGACGCGTGAAACGCGGCCCTGGACCAATTTCATCTCGGGATGTATGAAGTACGCGCTCAAGTGGTTGTTTCTCAAGACGCGTGAAACATGGCCCCGGGCGGGTTTCATCTCGAGAAGTACGAAGTACGCGCCCGAGTGGTTGTTTCTCAGGACGCATGAAATGTGGCCCTTGTCGGGTTTCATCTCGGGACGTACAAAGTACGGGCCTGACTGGTTGTTTCTCGGGACGCATAAAACGCGGCTCGGGGCGGGTTTCATCGCGGGACGTATGAAGTATGCGCCCGAGTGGTTGTTTCTGAGGACGCTCGCAGCCTTGGGAGGGTTTTACCTTACGACGTGTGAAACACGGCCCTGAGTGGTTGTTTCTCAGGATGCGTGAAACGCAACACTGGGTGGGTTTTGCCTCGAAACGTACGAAGTACGTGCCCGAGTGGTTGTTTCTCAGGACACGTGAAACGCGGCCCTGGGCAGGTTTCACCTCAGGACATGTGAAACACGGCCCCGAGTGGTTGTTTCTCAGGACGCGTGGAACGCCTTGACGGGTTTCATCTCAGGACGTACGAAGTACGCATCCGAGTGGTTGTTTCTCAAGACGCGTGAAATGTGACCCTGGGCCAGTTTAATCTCGGGACGTACGAAGTATGCGCCCGGGTGGTCGTTTTTCAGGACACGTGAAACACGGCCATGGGCAGGTTTTATCTCGGGACATACGAAGTACGCACTCGAGTGGTTATTTCTCTGGATATGTGAAACGCAGTCCTAGGCGAGTTTCATCTTGGGACGTATGAAGTACGCACTCGAGTGGTTGTTTCTCAGGACGCGTGAAAGGCGGCCCTGGGCGGGTTTCATCTCAGAACGTACGAAGTACACGCCTGAGTGGTTGTTTCTGAGGACACGAAAAATGCAAACCTGGGCGGGTTTTATCTCGGGACGTACGAAGTACGCACTCGAGTAGTTATTTCTCAGAATGCGTGAAATGCGGCCTGGGGCAGGTTTCATCTCAGGACGTACAAAGTACGCGCCCGAGTGGTTGTTTTTAAAGAGGCGTGAAACACGGCCCTAGACGGGTTTCATCTCGGGATGTACGAAGTACGCGCTTGAGTGGTTGTTTCTTAGGACGCGTGAAAGGCGGCCCTGGGCGGGTTTCATCTTAGGACGTATGAAGTACGCGCCCAAGTGGTTGTTTCTCAGGACGCATGAAACGCGGCCCTGGGTGGGTTTTATCTCAGGACGTACGAAGTACGCGCCCCGAGTAGTTGTTTCTCAGGACGCGTGAAATACGGCCCGGGGTGGGATTCATCTCGGGACGTACGAAGTACGCACCTGAGTGGTTGTTTTTCAAGACGCCTGAAACGCGGCCCTGGGCGGGTTTTATCTCAGGATGTACGAAGTACGCGCTCGAGTGGTTGTTTCTGAGGACGCGTGAAATGCGGCCTTGGGCGTTTCACGGCCCTGGGCGTGTTTCATCTCTGGACGTACGAAGTACGTGCCTGAGTGGTTGTTTCTTAGGATGCGTAAAACGCGACCCTGGGCGGGTTTCATTTCAGGATATACGAAGTACGCGCCGGAGTGGTTTTTCCTCAGGACGAGTGAAATGTGCCACTGGGCAGGTCTCATCTCGGGACGTACGAAGTACGCGCCCGAGTGGTTGTTTCCCCGAACGCGTCAAATGCGGCTCAGGACGTGTTTCATCTCGGGACGTGCGAAGTATGCCCCCGAGTGGTTGTTTCTCAGGATGTATAAAACGCGGCCTTGGGCCGGTTTCATCTCAGGACGTACGAAGTATGCGCCCGAGTGGTTGTTTCTCAAGACACGTGAAACACGGCCCCAGGCGGGTTTCATCTCAGTACGTACGAAGTACGCGCCTGAGTGGTTATTTTTCTGGACGCATGAAACGTGGCCCTGGGCGGGTTTCATCTCGGGACGTACGAAGTACGCGCTTGAGTGGTTGTTTCTCAAGACGCGTGAAACGCGGCCCGGGACGGGTTTCATGTCGGGACGTACAAAGTATGCGCCCGAGTGGTTATTTCTCAGGATGCATGAAATGCGACCCTGGGCGGGTTTTACGTCAAGACATGTAAAACACGGTCCCGAGTGGTTGTTTTCAAGATGCGTGAAATGCGACCTTAGGCTGGTTTTACCTCAGGACGTACGAAGTACGTGCCCGAGTGGTTGTTTCTCAAGATGCGTAAAACACGGCCCTGGGCGGTTTTCATCTCTAGACGTACGAAGTACGCGCCCGAGTGGTTGTTTCTCTGGACGCGTGGAATGCAGCTCTAGACGGGTTTCATCTCTGGACGTACGAAGTACGCGCCCGAGTGGTTGTTTCTCTGGACGCGTGGAATGCGGCCCTGGACGGGTTTCATCTCAGGACGTACAAAGTATGCGTTCGAGTGGTTATTTCTCAGGATGCATGAAATGCGACCCTAGGCCAGTTTAATCTCGAGACGTACAAAGTACACGCTCGATTGGTTGTTTTTCAAGACGGGTAAAACACGACCTTGGGCGGGTTTCATCTCAGGACGTACGAAGTACGCGCTCGAGTGGTTGTTTCTTAGGACGCGAGAAACGTGGCCCTGGACGGGTTTCATCTCGGGACGTACGAAGTACGCGCTTAAGTGGTTGTTTCTTAGGACGCGTGAAACGCGGCCCTGGGCGGGTTTCATCTCAAGACGTACGAAGTGCCCGCCCGAGTGGTTGTTTCTCAAGACACGTGAAACGCGGCCCTGGGCCGGTTTTATCTCGGGACGTATGAAGTACACACCCGAGTGGTTGTTTCTCAGGACACGTGAAATGCGGCCCGTGGCGGGTTTCATCTCAGGATGTACGAAGTACGCGCCTGAGTGGTTGTTTCTTAGGACACATGAAATGCGGCCTTGCGCGGGTTTTACCTCGGGACATGTAAAACACCGCACCGAATGGTTGTTTCTTAGGATGTGTGAAACATGACCCTGGGCGGGTTTTACCTTGGGACGTACGAAGTACGTGCCCGAGTGGTTGTTTCTCAGGATGCGTGATGGGCGGGTTTTACCTTGGGACGTGTGAAACACGGCCCGAGTGGTTGTTTCTCAGGACACGTGAAATGCAGCCTTGGGCAGGTTTCATCTCCGGATGTGCAAAGCACGAGCCTGGGCAATTTTTGTATTGTGTCTTGGGATGTGTGAAACCCGGACCCAAGTGGTGTTTTTTGTTTCTCAAGACGTGTGAAATGCGGCCCTGGGCAGTTTTCAGTTTCTAGGGACGTGTAAAACATGACCCGAACAGATTTATTCTTAGTTTCTTAGGGTGCCTGAAACGCAACCCTGAGCGGTGTTTTTTTTCCTCGTCTCTTGTTTTGGCATGGTTAGGATTTGTTTTATCTCTTGTATCAAAACATGTGTTGGTTTTAAGCTTGATGCTACTCATTCATATGCTGCTATCTTGCTTATTGTATTCATTATTGCTTATCGTATTTGTTATTGCTAAATGCATCATCTCGCATGATCATAAGTTTTCAACATAGTCGGCTTCGTGAAGCGTATAAGTCCAACCTTCAAACTGCTTTGCGTGCATATCATTTGGATCTCACCCTAGAACTAAACTGGTTTGATTCTTTGCAAAGGGATACGTAGACAGCCTACGGGCACAACTATTTATTTTCTATCTTTTTTGTTTGTCCAAGTCTTTCGGCCTTGTCAAAATGGGTCGTCTTTAGGCTTTGACATTCACTCACATTATTTCATAACTTCCAAGTTCTGTCAAAGAGGGGCAACTGTAGACACCCCATTTTTTACCGTCTTTAAGACTTGGATGTTATCACTTGTGCACTCGATGATTACAACTGCATGTGCTCGTTTTAGTACCCGAAGTCCTCTGTGGAATGCCCTATCTTTGAGCCTTTAAACCCGGTCCATTCTATGCCTTGTTTTGGACCAAAACCTTAGTGTTTCAAGCCCAAAACCTTAGTGCCTCAAACCTCAAGACCCTGGGGCCTGGAGGCCTCCTCTGGCGGGCAACCGACCACTAATTATGCCCTGCTGGCCGCCCTTGTGCCATACCGGCCAATGGTGTGGCCTGCTGACCATCATTGGTGGCCTACAAGCCACCAGTGTCTTTTTTGCAGATATTTTGTTGACAACTGTTCCAACTATTAGCACAATGGGCTTCATCTTCCAACACGTATATGGAGGGATTTATCTCATCCAAATGCATGTTTTTCTATATATAGGGGGTCTCCTCCCCTATTTTTGAGGGTTGGAAATTTTGGAGCAAAAATCTCTCTCTCTCTCTCTCTCTCTCTCTACATTTCTCTCTCTCTTTCAAATTTGTGCACATTAGCCTACATATACCACACGTTTTCCTACACCTCCTTAACCAAAGTTGTTCATCTTTGAGCTGAGGTTCCTTGAGGCCTTCTTGGAGCTCTAAAAGGTGGTTTTGGCTTGAATTGTTGCCTAAAGTTGATCTTTGCTTCAAAAGGTATAATACTCCCTTTTTAAACTTGCTTTGTATACTTGTTTTTCTATCTTTTTCCCACTGTTTTGGGTTGTTTTTGAGCTATAAAAATGTTGTTTTGTGGGCTGAAATTGGTGGTTTTAGGCCATTTAAGGTTAGGGGATGGCTCACCCTTCTTTATTCCTTGTTTGTAAGGCCTTTCCACATTTATTTTCCATTTTCAAACCATCTTTTTTTGGGCCATTGAGTACTGAATTTCAGAGTATTTTTAGTGGTGAAAACTATGTTTTGAAGTCTAAATTTGGAGGGATTAGCCTCCCCTCCTTGTGCCTTGTTTGCAAGCCTAGTTAGCTCTATATGTTAGCTTATTTTTCTAGCCATTTATAGCTTAATTCCAGCATGTTTTAGGCTCTATTTAAGACTATTTTGCCTCTATTTTTGGCTATTTAGTGCATTTGAGTCTTGCTTTTGATGCTTGTAGTGTAAATGTCCTAGCAAGCTTGGTGTTTTAGGCCTTTAGACACCATTTGTTTGAGTTGATTGCATTGTTTTAGTATTTTTCTCACTTAATTTCAGCACTATTAAACTCTTCAACCTCCCTAATTTCTTGACTTTTTTATTTGCTTTGAGGGTTGTTTCAAACTTAGGATTGTTTAAGCTTGAGATTGAGATCAATGCTTAATGGTTTAATCCTCTTTTAGGGGTTCATTACCAACGGCATGACACTTCTCTCTTGCCTTAAACTACCCCTTGTTTGACACTTCCTTCTCTTTTAGAGGACTTACTTACCAATGGATTTAATTGGTTAAAGAATGGAAGGGTAATGAAAATGGAAATTAAAGTGGAAACTAAAATTGTGCAAGATAAGGATTTGATTGTGTTTTGGTGTGTTCAATCGGACAAAAATTGGACACAAGGAAAATTGGGGCATTTCATATTCCAAGTGATGAAATGTGCCAAGTTTCCAAGGTCACCACTGACCTTGATCATGCATCATAGGGTGAAGGCTTTTGGTTTTTTTTGTGCATTTATTGAACTTGTACATCTTGGTTCTTTGGCCATCATGCAATGAAATTGCTTGATTGATGGTTTAAGAGTTAAATGTATCACTCATTTGAGATGTTTTGATGATA
Organism: Camellia oleifera; assembly: GCA_022316695.1. Lineage (NCBI taxonomy): Eukaryota > Viridiplantae > Streptophyta > Magnoliopsida > Ericales > Theaceae > Camellia > Camellia oleifera. The sequence continues at coordinate 111,803,068 of CM039313.1, read as the reverse complement.
ATGAGAGATACACAGTACAAACAACCTGTGGGAATGCCCTCTTTTTGCTTTGTTTATCCTCTGTTGCCACAAGGAGGAACAAGCCATCAGTGGCCGGCAACCCCTCAACAATGGTCAACAACCCCTCAACAGTGGCCGGCAGGCCACCATCAATGGCCGACAATCCCTCACTTCTGGCCTGCCAGCCACCAGTGAATTTTGAGCGGAATGCTTGTGAAGCAGAGCAGAGTTGATCTAGAAGAGAAAAAAATAGTGTAAGGGTTGTGCAACAGAGGCTTTCGAGAGCAAACAGTGGACATTCTTCGGGTGGAAATCGAGCATGCATGGGCCTCATTCGCTTCCCGGACTAGTTAATTAGTTTAAATTAATCATTTGTCATTTGATTAACTAGTTTAATTAGTGACTTTGTAATTAATTAATTTGTTGTAGCTAATTAGTTTGTTTTGTACTTATTTAATTAGTTTAGATTGATTTATTAAATTAGTTTGTGTTTTATAATTAGCTTAGCATAGTTAATTATTTAATTGTTGTAATATTTATCTAGCTTAAGAGGTAGTTAATTCAAGTTTTGTAATAATTAGTTAAGTAGTTTAGCTTACCTAGTTTATTCATTCGGACCCTCTTGTGCGAGGGTATCAATGTTGTAATAATGTGTATGTCTTCCAACCCCACACCTTTCTCTATTTTATTTACTTGCTTTTGATGGTTAGATTAAGAGCACCACGTTTCGTTTAACATATCTTATGCTTGCATCCATTCATCTTGTATTGCAAGCACTGAGACTCGACGCATCATTCCAACAACATTGTTAGTTTAAATACTTCGTTGAATACATATTTAGACCGCATGTCATGAATTAAGTCATATGCCATATTAGTAGCCGAGCCTAGTAATTGCATATTGCATGTGTTGCATTAGACATTTGGCATAGTTAGGTATCATACATATTTTTCTAACTCTTTTGTTTTATCTTGGCTTAGAGTGCTAAGTGAGTTTTTTGTGCTTTAGCATACTTGCATGAGTGTGAGTGATTTCCATGACTAGCATGCTTGCCATGAGGCTAAGTGCTTACTTGTTAAACTACTTTAATGCCTATGGATGAAGGCTTGTTACTTGAATTGGAATGATTCGATGAATGTACATTTAAGTCCACTTTGTCAAGTGGCAAATTCACAAACTTTAAGCCCACTTTGTTAAATGAAAAAATCAAACTCTTTTCGAAAAACAAACATGAAATTGAATTGTTCCAATTTGGGCAAAGTAGTCTATACCTTGTATGCGCATATCACATAGTAAAGCTAGCCTAATAAACCGGAACAAGAGCATATAATGTTGATAAAAATCATATCATGATTAGTAGAGGCCGATCTTTGATCGGGTGAGCGGGGGTGCTCAAATGTATTTGTGACCTTCCCTTCTCGTACCTAAGTTCCCGAGCAGAGACAATCTTGGTGACGACGGACATGTGGCCTTTGGCACAAGTCATGGGTTTCCTAAATGTCCCAAAAATAAAATATTTAGGTGGCGACTCTGTATCTGGCAAAGCAGTCCAATTTTGGCATTTTTTTATACAGAATCAAATTTTCAAAAGGATTTGCCGGATTTGGACTCTTTAGTGTTTATCAATTTCACATTGCACTTGTGAGATTAAATTCAGAACCGCGGGAGTCCGAACTGTAGGGCTTCTTTCAAACCTCCAAAATGGGGCGTGAAAAAGTCGAGCTATATTAGGCCGTGCTAAATTCGCGCTAGCCATTTGCCGATGCTCGATTGCATACGCTAAATCGATAGGGCGAACAGGGTGAGTGCCTGGGGAAAATTTCGCCACAAAATCGGCCAAGGCTTGTGCCTTGATGGCTATTCGGGGTTGAAATTTGATGTCGTATTGCCCTAGCTCTACCGCCCACTTTAAAATTCTTCTTGTAAAATCTGCCTTCTCAAAAAGCACCTTGAGTAGAAATTCGGTTAGGACTACTATTGTGTGGGCGTGAAAATAGTGTGCCGACTTTCTATAAGCCATCATGAGAGCTAGAGCCAATTTTTCTAGCGGCATATATCTTGATTTAGCGGGAAGCAATGTCTTGCTGACATAGAAAATAGGGAGGTGCTGAATCCCTTCAGCTCGGATGAGCACCACGCTTGCTACGTGCTGAGAAGCAGCCAAGTATAGATAGAGCTCTTCACTTGGCCTCAGGGTGACCAGGATTGGGGCTGAGGAGAAATATGCCTTCAAATCCGCCAAAGCGCAGTCGCACTCTACATCCTAGAAAAACTTGGCTTTTAAAGTCTTGAAAAAGGGCCTGCAACGATCTGATGACCGACTGATGAATCTGTTTAGCGCGGCTGCCATTCCAGCAAGATGTTGCACGTCCTTTGTGGTATTTAGTCGTTCCAGCTCTTGGATTACCTTAATCTGCTAAGGGTCAACTTCTATTCTCTGGTTTGTAACCAAAAAACCCAAAAAAAGTTTGGTTTCCACTCCAAAAGCACACTTAGAAGCATTCAACCGCAGATTGTGGCGTTTGAGGATTGTAAACATCTCAGCTAGGTTGGCGAGATACTGGGAATCATCCTTGCTCTTGATTACCATATCGTCAATATAAGCCTCCATAGTGCGGCCAAGGAGGGGGGCAAACATTTTGGTCACCATCCTCTGGAAGGTTGCCCCGGCGTTCTTGAGGCCAAAGGGCATAACTTTGTAGCAGTACAAACCCCTCGGCTCGTACATGGCTATTTGGTGGTAGCCACGATACGCATCAAGGAAGCTGAATCTTTGATGTCCAGCGATAAGATCCACCAGCTAGTCAATCCTTGGAAATATAAAGCTATCCTTCGGACAGGCACGGTTGACCGTCTTGTAATCGACACATACTCGCCATTTTCCATTTTTCTTCGGCACTACCACCGTGTTGGAGATCCACCAGGGGTATTGAACTTCTTCAATCGCCCCGGCCTCCAGCAAGTTTTTGACCTCCTCCACCACTACCTCGGCATGGTGCAAAGGCGAGCGCTAACTTCTCTGTATGACTAATCGAGTGTTTAGAAAGATATTCAACTGATGACAAATGAAGCTTGGGTCGATGCCAAACATCTCTTAAGGCGTCCATGCAAAGACCTTAATATTGGAGACAAAAAAGTTGACGTAGTCCAACCGCTCGGTGCTGGACAATGATGAGCCTAAGAGAAAGAATTTGTTCGGATTATTCTCATCAATCCAAAACTCCACCAAGTCTTCAACTGACTTTTTCTTGGATTTTCTTCTCACATCTTCTAGGACCTCTTTGCCTTCTAGTCCTTCTATCATCTGGATGAAGCACTTTGCCACCCTGGTGCCATTGATCACGGCAAAGCATTGTTTCAACATGACTTGGTCCCCTCAAACTTCTTTAATTTGCCCAGCTGGGCCAGGGAAGCGCATGACCTGGTGATAGGTTGATGCCGCTACTTGCATGGCATGTAACCAACCCTTTCCCAAGGTTATGTTGTAGGTTGACGGGACCTTCAGCACCCAAAACTCCACCTGCTTCGTAACCGACCCAGCCTTGATCCGCAATATGATCTTTCCGATCAGCCATTTCGGTTGAGAGTTAAAGCCGACTAAAGGAGATGTCGCTGAGGCGAAGTCCTTGTCCTCCAACTTCATTTGTTTGAATACGTCGTAATACATGATCTCGACCGAACTACCTTGGTTGATCAAAATTCGCTTGATGTCAAAATCCCTAATACGAAGCGTCACCACCAAGGCGTTATTGTGAGGGGTTTGAATTCTTTCCAAGTCCTTGCTTGAAAAGGCCATGATGTCTTTTGTCTTGGTCTTCCCTTTCTTTACGGCGGGCTGAACAGAGAGCACTTCCCTCATGTGCTCAGCCTTCCTGATCATCTCTCTGAGCTCGCAAACTCATGTTGGGTTCGATGATGCTGTGAATAACGTTGATAACTCCTTAGGGTGCTGCATCCAAGACGGCTAGCCCATTTGGTTTGGCCTGCCCTTATGTGGCGGCCCTCATCCCTCTGTCTATGTACTAGTCTAAGTTCTCAGTCACAACCAGCTCTTCCAAGCGTTGCTTTAGTGGCACGTAGTCCTCCGTGCGGTGCCCCCTTTCTTCATGGAAAGTGCAGCAATACCTTAAGTTAAAGCTCCTATGTGTATCTCCCAGTTTTGCCGACCAACGGACATATGGCTCACCTCGGATTTCACTGAGGATGTGATAAATTGGAATCTTAAAAACAGTGGTAACGCCGGTCCATGCCTTCAATTTTCTCTTGGCATCTTTCTCTTCGTTGTGAGGAGCATTAGCTCGGTCGTTCTCACGGCCTTTGTTTTTGTCATTGTGACCAGCTCCGCAGTGTTGCTCTCTAGCACAGTTCCTAGGGAAGTTATCCTCCTGTCCTACTGAGTGAACCTTTCCAGCCACACGTTTGTCCACCGTAACCGGATTTGCCTTCTCGGTCGCAATGGCAGTGGCGGCATTATCCTCAATTCGGATGTGCTCGTTAATCCACTGCATCAATGATTCTATGGACGTAGGCTGGTGCATTGTAAGCGATTCACATAGTTATGTCCGACTGGTAGACCTTGCTTGTATTGGGCAATTACCAAATTAATGGGGCAATCAAGGATCTCATTGTAGGTCTCCCAATACTTGGCATTGTATGCCTTCAAAGAACCACCCGACTCTAGTTTGATACCTAGGAGGTAATAAACCTCCTTCGGTGTTCTAGTATTGGTCTTGAATCTGATGACGAAGGCTTCTGCTAACTGCTGCCACCCCTCAATACTCCCCTCCATGAGCCTCTCAAACCATTTCAGGCCCAGTTCTCCCAAACTTGCTGGGAATACGAGACATATCAGGGCATCGTTGGCTGATGGCCTACCATCACTTGCCAGTAATGGCTAACATGCATGTATGGATCCGTCTTGCCGTCATACAGCGTGAACTTAGGTTAGTGGAATCCACCAGGGAGTGGCGTGCTCTCGATCTCTGGAGACAGTGGGGTGGTGGTAAGTCTTGCCAACTCTCTGTCCACTAGTGTTGGAACCACCATTCTAGGTGGCGGCATGGTCATTTCCTCACAGCAGTAGAGTCTTGGACTTAGCCTTTGCAGCGTTGACACTCTTTGGGCCTTCCTGTAGCATGCTTGTTCCTCCAAGACGTACCTCAGGTCCCCCGAACAGACGGAGTGAGAGTATCTTGACGTCGTCGACAAACACGAAGGACGATAGCTGCTGTCCTACATGCATGACCTCTCCGTTGGTGGTTCAAAGTCACCGACGCCGTAGCTCCTAGTAATGGAGAGGGAAGGTGTGCCCCGCTGGTGCTGGTTGCCTAAGCAACGGGGTTGGGTGCGCTCACTGTGGTTTCCCACTCTAGCAACACCCTTTCCTTTGCTTTGTTGCTTTAAGGCCTCCATCTCAACTGCCATCTTCCTTATAAGGTCATCCAGGTCTGTGAGTTTATGCTCTAGGTATTGAGCATGTGACTCTCCTCGTCGCTAGCGCCCATCAAGACTCCGAGAGTAGTTAGTACTCCTCGCGCGTTTGTCTCGTACGTCTCTAAGTGGTCCTCTAGGCGAGGTCTCCAGGCCCGCTATGGTTGGAATGGCGGGAGGGCCATCTCTCCTCTGAATCGACTCTGGAGTTATGCCATCAACGACGAATAGCGGTGTTTCGTTATTGTTTTCCATGGAAAACAGTCGAAAAAGCTTGGAGAACAAGGTTTTGTTTGTCAAAGTCTTTCCACAGATGGCGCCAATTGTACAGGGAGGAAATATTCATAACCTTCCGTACTCCTCGTGTCCAAGCTTCGCTTCCTTTTTAGTAACCTAAAAGTACAGAGACGGTGAGCTACCTCGCAGTGTGCTATCGGAAAAACCCTCCGACGGTCAAGTTAGCACATTTAAAGAGAGAGAGAGAGAGAGAGAGAGAGCAGACAAAGGGGTAGGTAGCTTTGGTGGTCAGATATCTCAGACTTGTGTGTGAAGATACACCTCTATTTATATAACCTCTGCTTGCTCAATTTTGTCTGTTCTCCTTTTGACGCGTGGATATGTTTCCCTTTTACATTCCTCCACGTGTAGGTATGAATACCGCCAAACACCAAATGACAAAACAGCCAAACGGTATTGATGCGTGCCCTGAGTGGTTTCCTCCACATTGGCTTGCCAAATAGTGCATAACCGCACTATCACTTGTGCTATTCCAGGGTACATCCTTTGGTTAATTCAACGCCGACTTACGAGCCCTTACGGTGCTCAGTCGATAGATGTCCACGCTATCCCTAGATTGGTTGATCATGGGCGCATAGTGAATCACCACGACCAGGTCATGGCATTCCACACTGTGCCTCACCTAGCTGACCATGCAATGCCAACTTGACCTCGACAACCGTGGTACCGGACTGTGGCCTACACCGAACCCTAACTTCGGGCTGTTGCGGCCAGCCCAACGTTATGATCCAAAGCGCTATGTTAGTATAGTTCGGCTGAACGCTGCGCTTTTGGCTCTCCTCACATGCCCAACACCATATTCCGTCTTGGTGTAGCTCGGCCCATCGTTCGACACAAATCTCCTCTCAAGTCCCCTCTTCAAATTTGTTATTTTTATAATTATATTTTTGTCCTAACACTATGACATATATTACCATGGTAACATATTCCCTTTTGAATGAGGAAAATAAAAACTGAAAATTTTATGCCCAAAAAAAAAAAAAAAAAAAAACTGAAAAATTTATAATTTAACAAAATAGAAAATTTATAGTTTATCAAAGTGAAAAATTTACATATATTTATCAAATTGGGAATTTCACAGTTTAACGAAATGGAAAATTTACATATTTACAAAGTGGAAAACTTACATATTTACAACCTTCGAGATTGTCACATTTTACAGTACACATAGATATGTAAACCATTAGGAAGAGAAAATTTAATCCCTTAACTTTTTAACTAAAATAATTAATTACCAAACAACTCTCAATTGAATAGAAAGTTCACAATTTGAAAAAGTGAATGACTCTAGGGATATTACAAACTTTGTTTAAACTATTCAAAATTGAAACTTCGCAAACAGTATCATTACAAATTTTAAAACCAGACTAATTATGATCGATTTATATTTTCACTTGAATCACTTTATATATATGTTTAGTTCTATTACAACATGTTACGTGTCTATTTTTTTTTTTGCTGGCACTATGTGTCTATTTTATTTTATTTTTTTGTTGCTATTTTTCATAGTATTTTTTTATGCTTAATACACTTTGTGCCCACTATATGCAAGTTAATTTGATCTAAATTAGTTACAAACTGTTGTGGTGTTTGATTACGACCACAATAGTCAAGTTATAATTAATTATTGCTCATTGTATCTTTGGTTTATATTTTAAAGAGGTGACGGCGATGATCTCACTACAAAAAATTAAGGTTTTAGAAATTAAAATTTAAGGATAAAATTATTTTTTAAGAACTAAATAATTTTGTTGTGAAAAATGCTGTTATTATATTTTTAGCAACAAAAATTAGACATTAGTGATGAATTATTATCCTTTTGGGACCAAATTTTGTCTCAAAAAATAAACCATTTTGAGACCAAATTATTTTGTCTCTAAAAGTCTATTTATTAGTGACATTTTCAAAATTTTGTCACTAAATGTCTTATTTTTGACTTTTTAGGATAATCTTTTAGCGACTATCCTCATGACAATAGAAATTAGTCCCTAAATGTCTTTTGCAACAAAATTTTCATTTTTAGAGATCAAAACATTTAGTTTCTAAAACTCTTATATGTTGCAGTGTCTCTGTGGTAGTTTTAGTTTTAATCAAAGTAGGTTTCAATTATGTTTTAAAATAGAGTTAGGTGTGGTCTAATTTGTTATGATCAATGGACTATAACATATTAGAGTTTTGGGAATTAAATTTTTTTGTCCCTAAAAATAAAAATGATCGCACCAAATTGATTGTCGTTTCATTTGACAGCATGTTACATATGGTACTGTTCATCTTCTTCCTATTGCCTCTGCTGATCAACCTGTTGATATTTTCACCAAGATTCATCTTCTTGGACGTTTCAATGACCTAGTTTTCAAACTCAAGTTGGTTAATGCTTACCCACCTTAAGTTTGAGGGGGGCTATTAATGTATATTTAGGGATTAAATTTAGGAATCCATATTTGGTTGTATCACTATCACTAAGAATTCATATTGAGTTGTATCACTATCACTCTCCTATATATAGAAGGCCTTATACATTGTTATTAGACACAATACATATACACAATTTTCTCTTTCTCTCCATTTCTTTCAAGCATTATAACAGTTTTGTTAATCTGTCGATTAAAGGGAAAGTAGAGACCGTGAACGACGGTGTGAAATCGTAGTCACGAAGCGGGTTGAAGGAAGATCTATTATCGTCGTCATCATCATCGAACAACAACTTCTTCTCATTGTCTTTGATTTCTTTGAAGCTGAAGACGAAGCAGCAAGCTTCCTGATCCAAGTCACCATCTTCGGCCTCGTCTACGTCCTCGCCTTCATCACACATCTCTTCTGCATCCTCCATTATGAGAGCATGATCCACGAGTTCGATCCCTACTGCAATTACAAGACCACTTTGTTTTTGTCAGAGAAGAGCTTCTACGAGTTCTGGAACTAGTTCGTCTCTGACAATTGGTATCCTCTCGATTGCATCATCAGTTACACTCTCTACCCAGGTCTCATGGCGACTGCGAAGGTTGGTTCACAAAGGGTAGTGATCGTGGTGAGCGATGGTCGCGATGGGGGCTGAGTGGCGGCAATGGTGGCTAAAGGTGAAGCAGAGGGTAGTGAGAGGTGGTGGGATGAAATTAGGATTTCAAATGTGAATGGGTGTAAACAGCAATGCTAAGTATCATGAAAAACCTTTCATGAAAATAATCATGAAAGCTTTGTAACCCTTGGATTACATTTAGAATAAAGCACCACACGCTAATCAAGGTAATCCAAGGATCATAAATCTTTCATGATTATTTTCATGATCCCTAACTTTTCTCGGGTGTAAAAGGATGATAAATCGATAGGGATGAGGATATATTGGGAATTATAGAGAGTGTAATGAGATTAAAGATGGTGTAATAAGAAATAGAGTGTAAGGAGATAAATGTCTGGTGTAAGTAGAATTACTCTTTTCTATGATAGTAGGATTAGTTAATATCATTTAATGCATCCTTAACAAGTGCCAACCAAACCTTATTTTTTTGTCAATAACAAAAAAATAAAAATAAAATACAAATGCTAACAAGTGCCCTTGTGTATTGTTTAACATTGAGAAATGTGTAAAAAGTATTTTGAAAATATGTAAAAATATTAAAAAGAATATTGATTTTAATAAAAAAAAAATGCATCAAATTTTGGCATACAAAAAAAATAATAAATAAATAAATAAATAAAACTTGGCATACAAAAAAAGTTTAATGAATAAATAATTTTGGGATATCATAAAAATCATTTATGACCTTTAGATTAGATTATATAAATATATATATATATATATATATGTATGGGTCCAACTTGTCTGTAGTTGGAGATCAAGACTGGACCATCTAGTCTGTTTTGAGGGTTCACTTTTGGGCCTCATTTTGATAATATGAATCGTTCACATTTTAGAATTCGTCAAGTACATTATCTCAGTAAAAAATAAGTCGATCGGATAATGGCAATTACATGTTCGAATTAGTTTTGTATAAAAAAAATTAAACAGTGAAAAAATAAATGGTTCATAGAAAACTGATTCAAACATGTAATTACCGTTATACAATTGACTTGATATTTACAGGGATAATGTACTCGACGAATTCTAAATGTGAACGGTTCGAATCATCGAAGCGGGACCTAAAAGTGGACCCACAGAGCGGACTAGACGGTCCAATCTCGATCTCCAACTGGAGATAAGCTGGACCCTATATATATCCCTGCAAGACGAAAAGGTATTAGAGAACAAACCTTTCCATCTTTAAAATTGAAAATTTTGTTTCGAAAAATATTTAGAAGACTAAATGTTGTCATGTAAGTCATCACTAATAATCGTCCCAAAAAGTTCTAAAAAATAAGGGCCTTGCTTGGTTTGGATTTGAGAGAAAGTTTATTGAAATATGCTCTACAAACACATTTTTGAGAGTAATCAAATCAAACAGAATTTCCAAAAAAAAATAAATTCTCAAAAATGTGTTTGGTTTGACTTTTTCCAGGATAAGTTTTGAAACATGTTTGCAAAGAAATTTTGAAAAAAATCTCAAAAATCTGTTTGGTTTTATGGAACTCTTTTATCTATTTTTTGGTGTTGACCCTTAGCTCATTGAAATTTGGTGTCAACCCTTTCATATCATGGTGTCGACCCTTTGTTATTGAATTCTTTGAGCCTTGTATACTGAAATATAGTGTTGACCCTCTTCATTGTTGGTGTCGACCTTTGATACACTGAAATTTGGTGTCGACCCTAGTAAGGCTTGGTATCGACCCTTGGTTGCTGCAACACTTTGGCATTGTGTATTGCTTTCTGGTGTCGACCCTTGTTGTTTTGGTGTCAACCCCTGGACGTATTTTAAGAAAAAATAGACTTTTGCACACTTGTACAAATTCAATGTTTTGATGTGCCAATTTTTATGAGAAAATAACAAATTTGAAGCATTCAATTTTTTTGAAACAATGAAAAACAACAATATAATATAATTTTGAAAACTTTGAAAATTTTAAATGAGTTCAAAATATTTGTTGATTATCAAAATCAATAACAATTTAAATGTGAATAACCTAGGGGCTAACAATAATTGGTTTTTTCATTTTTGTACATAATCTTCATATTTATTGTAAGCATATTTTATATGTAATTAACATATTTTTTTCAAATACAATACTGGCCTATATAATAAGTACCACATGGTTTATCGAAAAAAAAAAAAAAACTAGCAAATAAAAGGTACCCATACAATAACTAACATAATAGAAATTCAAGTACAACTACTATTTGCAACCATGCTTACGATCGTCTTGCTTAAGTACAACCATAACGAAAAGTACCAATACAAGGATGATAATAGTAAAGCAAAGAAATGTGTTGCATCCACAACAAGCCCAAAACAACCACTCCCCGCCAATACAAGGCACTTGAGTAGGTCTGACATTCTATACCCCACCATCACAATCGTCTACCCATAAGAACAACCCCCTATGATTATGCCAATTAGGACAACAAAAAAAGTAGCGATCGTTGTTTGCTTGGGTGCGAGCCATAATCACCAACATTGGACCAGCGCCACATGAACAATTTGGTGTCACCTTCATCTGCATATTATTCAAATGTGCAATCCCATTTTCAAATTATATAAAATCAAACAAATTATAATGTCAAATATAAATAGATAGAAAGTAATTATGAACAACCACATTGATTAAGTGAGTTTGTTTATTTTGTCCATTTTTTAAATTTAGCTAAAACCAATTACCCGGTTGTAATCTATCTATTATTGTATGCTTCCCACATAGATGCGGCAAGCTTATCTCTCCATTGTCCCATCTGCAGTAGTTGTTCATGTGACATATTGACATGGTTTTGTTGTTGTGGTTCTAGTACTCCATCTTCATTTTCATTTACATTTTCAACTCCACCTTCGCCTTCGCCTTCACTTTCACCTTCATCTTCATCTTCATCTTCTTCACTTGATTCTTCTGCATCAAAAAATGCATCTTGCTCTTGAACCGTACGGATCCAGTTGTGGAGAACACAACATGCCATAACAATTTTCCCTTGGCATACCATATCATACGTTGGCATATGTTTCAATAATAGAAACCATTGCTTCAAGACTCCAAAGGTTCTTTCAATTACATTCCTCAAAGAAGAATGTTTATGGTTGAACAACTCCTTAGGACCATGATAGCAACGTCGCCTATTAAACTCCTGCAAATGATACTTTTGCGCATGATATGGGGCTACATATTCAGGTATATTTGTGTACCCGACATCGACGACATAATATTTACCTCCAGTAAAGCACTTTGAATAATAAAAAATCATGGCATATTAATGTTCGCACTTACAAAAAACAACACTTGCTAGGTGTCGGGTGTGGAAAGTCAGCACTACTTGTGGTAAGTGCTTCTAAAAAATTCATGAATCATGCGCATTACCTTCCCAACCAGTGTATACGAATGTAAACTTCATGTCAAATGAACATGCAACCATCACATTTTGTGTCGTATTGACTTTTCTACCTCGATATGGCATTTGGTCACCTTCTCGTGCCACAGTAGCAATATGTGTGCCATCTATGGCACCTACATAGTCCAACATCAAATGATTTTTAAAATTAGACTTAAGGTAACATACATGACACAAATATTGGTTTGTATTTATGTTCATATGAAGATATATTCAACATTAGTCAAACATTAACTACAATATTCTATCCATTAAAATAAATTCAAATTAAGTGTCATGTATGTTACCTTAAACCATGGCCAATAGCGTCTGTCATATCGAATTTCAGTAGGCATTAAATGCCATGTTTGGTGGTTGGATTATAAATGGCGCAAGATTTCCAAGCGCTCGCATCATAAGTTTGAAATGCCGTTGAATAGCCTCATTTGAGTGCTAAAATCGATCTCCAGCATTTCTTGTGCGTGAACTTTGACCACAAATAAATAAGAACATAGCCAACGACTCTTCCAATGACAATCTCATGTTAGACCAATCTACTACATTTCTACGCACAATCTCTTTAACTAATTCCACAAATGTCATGACTTCCATACGCAATTAATTACGTATTGATTTTGAATTTCCACTCAGTAAGAATTGTACGCATTGATCACCGGTGTAAGGACAATTACGTTGTGGTAGTTTCGTAGGATTGTAAGTTGTTAGTTGGAAAAGCATGTGGTAGTCCATTTATTAGATCGTGTTCATCGTCACTATAGGGGTCGTACGACTTGTTGTCTTGCCCTCCATTTCGGTGTGATGACGACATCTAAATCGCAAAGTATAAAAAGATAAAAGAAATATATTTAATAATATTAAATGTGGAAAATAGGTTAATCAATACACTAATCATAACAAATACATATAAAAGATCATGGTTTGAATAGTAGGATATAAAAGACATTGCCATACGCAATTCATGAACCCATAGCAACAAAAAAAAAAAAATATTAGAAAGCAAAAAAAAAAAAAAAACTATGCGATCACCACCATCAAACTCCTACTGAATGAAACTAAAAAAATAAAGCAAAGAAATTCAATGAGCACTCATCATTCTTCATTTTTATCACCACCATGAAATTCCTACCCGAATGGTGGGATCACCAAACTGGTCACAAACTGAGGATCCAAAGGTACCTCATTTCGGGTTCCATTGTCACAAACATGGTTCGCCTTTCTAACGTTGTGAACATGTTTATGACTTTCAAGTACAAGTTTGGATCCAAGGCCATTGATTTTAGTATGTCCATGCAGGCATAAATTGAGTATGCATCAGTTGCCCCAGCATTTGCCTCAGCTGAAAGGTAAAACCTTTCACGTGCGTCACATGAACGTTGCCATGATTCAAGTGCATCATCCATTCTCAGGTTCTTGTTTGATTGATGCTGGCCACTAGACTTCCACTCACCTCTAGAAGTGCAAGATTCATCTACTAGTCCTTTGCCTGAGGTATATGCATGAAATCATTCATCCATTTCTCACTCGTCATCAGATATAAGTGCTCCCTGACGAGAAGTTTTGCAAAGATTTGCGACATTAGCTCATTTTCAAGGCCTTTATTTTAGAATTGTTTCGCATTTGGGTGTGCCTACAAGTTGTCAAAATAAAATAATAATTAGAGTAAGGATTCTCTATACACATGCTTCTTGTAAGTGTCTAAAACCAAACAATTACCAAAACATAACTTTCCCAAACATCATTTGGGGCTGTAACAGTTTGTGTTATTGGATTCCAGCTCAATCCAATGTGGTTTTTAAGAGCAATAAATTCTTTGTAGTTTGCCTTCGGACGTGCGTACTTACCCTTCAATTTACTTTGACCAAATGCAAGATTCATCTACTAGTCCTTTGCCTGAGGTATATGCATGAAATCGTTCATCCATTTCTCACTCGTCATCAGATATAAGTGCACCCTGACGAGAAGTTTCGCAAAGATTTGCGACATTAGCTCATTTTCAAGGCCTTTATTTTAGAACTGTTTCGCATTTGGGTGTGCCTACAAGTTGTCAAAATAAAATAATAATTAGAGTAAGGATTCTCTATACACATGCTTCTTGTAAGTGTCTAAAACCAAACAATTACCAAAACATAACTTTCCCAAACATCATTTGGGGCTGTAACAGTTTGTGTTATTGGATTCCAGCTCAATCCAATGTGGTTTTTAAGAGCAATAAATTCTTTGTAGTTTGCCTTCAGACGTGCGTACTTACCCTTCAATTTACTTTGACCAAAATTTTTTCCAAGCTTTTTATTCATCTCCTCATCTATTGTTTGCCATTGCTTTGGATTAAAACTTTTGTTTTTCTTTGATATGCAGCTACCCTTTTTCTAAATGTCATCCAATAAGATTTGTAAAAAAATCTTATCATTTTCGGTTCCCCACATCTTAAAGTCATAAACATTGTTAGCTATACTAGCCTAATACAAGTGAAAAAGATGTAGGTTGAAAGTTGCCTTTAAGTTGTTCAATTCAATAATAGGCAAATACCAATTACAAGACAAATACTAACATAACAAATTAAAAGCACAGCAATGTTCCAGCTTCTGTTAGTTCCACTTAGCAATCTGTTTTCCAGTTAGTACAACGAACTAGTTGACGAAGAAAATACCAGAAATCCGTTACACTCCAGTGTTTATCAACATCAAATCCAAACTTAACATCACAGTCGAAATTAACAAAGCCCACAACTAATAAGCAACACAAATCATCCATCTTCAATATTTAATTTGAGCTTGAAATGAAAATGCCTACTGGACAATGACACTCACTTTCAGCAGTGGAAGAATTGACTGAGGGTTGATGAGATCTCTTCCTCTTCTTTTTTGGTGTATTGAACAATGACCGAGAAGTACAGAGCTGGCTTGAAAATAGCAGACAAATACATCAAACATAGGGGAAAAAAATACTTGGCTCTATTAATTTGAAACAAAAATCGTGAGAAAAAAAAATCAGTTTGCACAAGTAAATCAACACAACAAACATACAAATGATGGACAAACAATCCAATAAATATGAGATTGAGAAATAGTCAAAGGGAAATAGTCCAATACAAATTTCCCAAAAATTTGAGATTGGGAAATATAATAAAAATCTAACAAACAAAAAACAACTAAAGAAAAGCTGAGATTGGGAACTTTGTAAAGAAAAATCAGTTGCCGGAGTTCTACCTCTTGTTTTTAGGGTTTTGGTGGCCCACAAATCCCACCGTCCACACCGAAGACCAGTGTGCGGTCTCTTCGTTTTTTCTGCAAAGGATGCTGTTGTGCTTTATCTTGGTGGGGTTTGAAGCTGGGCACTTTGCATTTTATAGAGCCCAAAACAAACAAATGACGGACATTGATGTTACTAGTCCAGATTTTTTGAAGATTTGATAAATCTATTCCACTGATACAAAAGTTAGGACAAGATTTGAGGAAATCTGTGAGGGAGACAAGTTTGTGAAAAGAGACGACCCCTATAGTGAGATGATCCCTATTGCCTTAACCCTCTGTGAGATAGAGATGAATTAAACACACCTACAACCACAAATCTGAGATAGAGTTGTTGTATCTACGCGACAAATTTTTCAAATCTTCAATAGAGTAATAATGAAGGTAAGAGAAGTGGGTCTCTTCGAAGGCACTTTGAGGAGTACAGATCTTGGCCTACGGGTTTGAATCGTCTTCCTTGAGAGAGAGAGAGAGAGAGAGAGAGAGAGAGCCATTGGACTGGTGCAAGCAATTTTTGTAATAGAGAAATGGAGGTGAGAGAAAGGTAAACGTGAGAAAGAGAAGTGAATGACAGAAGATAAAGGTGCAAGGATTCTTTTGGGAACAATCTTGTGCGTAGAGTGTGAGAGGAGTCTTCAGAGAATATTTCAGAAAATTCATTACCAAACACATTTTTGTACCTTTTTTTTTTTTCCTCAAAAATTGATTTTGAAACACAAGCCAAACACACCCAAGATCTTCAGTGGCAATTTTAAAAATGCCACTAATAATGACATTTTTATTGACAAAATAATTCGTGAAAAACTGTTTAAGCGTTTAGAAAATTTTGAACTTGAAAAAAAAAATGTAACTCAACACTTTTGTCAATAATGACATTTTTTCCAATTATGATACTTCGTTCCTAAAAATAAAAAAATTAAAAATTACTTAGAAATTCTTGCCTCTAAAAATCTTAATTTGTTCTAGTGTATATAGTAATCAATTAATAATGAAGAACTATGGAAAATTTATCCATATATTTTATATTAAGGAATGGTAATCCATTTAATCTTAAAGATTTTCTTATAGACCAATTAATGCCATTGATTGAGGGGAATTTTTTTTTTTTTTTTTTTGGCCTTGGTTTTTGATGTTTAATCTTAAGAAATAAAGTTGAATGGTTCAATGCCTAGCCAACGACGCTCCCCAAATGAAATCTATATGGCCGAGAGGATATTTGCAGAATATTTTCTCTGTTGCTCTTTTTTTTCTTTTTCTTTTTTTCTTTTTTTTGAATCAACAAAATTCAGTTGTTATAGTTAGATTAGCATTTATGGGAGTCAGCCTTCCCACTCTTGCAAAGCACCAATTGCTTGCCTCAAAATTTAAGTCCCTTAAGGAGAGTTGAACCCATAACCTCTCCCTTAAGATTAATACCTTAAGAGAGTTATAGTGGTCAATTAAGCTAGGCCTAATTGATTTTTCTCCATTGCTCTTTGTAGGCAGCTTTAATCCATCAGAGAAAGAACCAACGAGAAGAGGGATTGAGATAACCTTTACTGTGGAGCCAATCTTTTGCTTTTGTGGCGATTTTTATTTGCCTTTACAGGACATGTTCGGATCTAGAGTGAAAGGGGTGGAGTGATTGTGAAGTGAAATGATTTGGGTGCGACATGTGTCTCACATAAGGTAGAGGGCTGAGATTTTTCTTCACCAAAATGATGTCGTTTTAATTAAAGAAAAAAAATCTAATTGGTTCAAAATTATACGACATAGAGCAAGAGAGAAGGAGCATCAAAGAAGAAAAAAAAAAGCACTACCAACAAAGGATCCTTCGCCACCGACAGGATAGTCATGTGTAATGCTACCTCTTAATTAACTAAATTGAATTGATAAAATATTAGAAAATATCATTTTGTCTCTCAAATTTTCACGCATTTTTCAATTCAACTCCCAAATTTTGTATAATATTAATTTGTCCTCCAAACTACTAAATTTTGGTCAATTTGGTATCTGCCGTCACATTTCATCTACAATCAAACGGAACATGCTAACATGACACCTAACTTTATTTGGAACTTCATTTTACTCCAAACTAAACCTTAAAAATTAATTAGCCCCCCAAATATAAAAAAATTAAATTTAAATATTTAATGAATAATTTTTTATCTCAATAATGAAAATTTTAAATTTTAAATAATATATATTTTTCAAAAACATAAAAAAATCTTCATTTAGAATACGTATCGTGTACACAAAATATATACTCAAATTTTTTTTTTCTTAATTTTTGGCATACTCAGGCATACCTAGTATATATACAAGCCATGTTGTACCTTAGACAAAATATTATTTTCTTCTACTATAGAGATAAAATTCTTTTTACTAGACTTCTTTTTCATTTTTAATTGGGCAAATTACAAAAACAAAACCCCAGGGTTTCGCGTGTTTTTTAATTTAAACCTCATAGTTTCAATTTTGACAAATTAAATCCGGAAGTTTCTTCTATGTTTCAATGTGAACCCTCCGTCCATATTCGTTTGATTGAACTAACGGAATCTGGGCAAAATTTTCAAATTCAAACACATGTTCAAACACTTGTATCTCCCTCGTCGTAACTCTGTTTCGCCCCATTTTTGCGTCGTTGAATTCACCTCATTGCCTAGTTTTTATTTCATCCCTCATACGCCTTGTTTCACCTCTTTTTGTGTGCCGTTGGAACTCCAAAAGTTGGCCAAAAATAAGATTTTTCTCTCTTTGGGTAAAATTTTCAAATTCAAACATACATATTCAAACACTTGTATCTCCTTTGTTGTAACTCCATTTTGCCTCATTTTTGCGTTGTTGGATTCACATCATAGCTTAGTTTACATTCCACCCCTTATACATCTTGTTCCACCTCTTTTTGCATGTTGTCGGAGCTCCGAAAGTTAGCCAAAAAATAAAATTTCTCTCTCTCTTCTTCCTTTTTTTTTTTTTCCCCGTCTATCTTATATCTCCATATTTTTTCCTTCCTCCTTCTTTTTGACAATTATTCTCTCTTTTCCTCTTTCTTCATGGCGCTTCACCAACTCTTATGCTTTTTTCCGTTCTTGTAAGTCATATACATTCATACTCAACGATACCGCCACCGTCGGAGGTTCGATGACCACCATAAGCTCGATGGAAGGGCCATGATGGAAGAAGAAAAAAGAGAATAATTGTGGAAAGAAAGTAGGAACGAAGAAGCACGGGGATAGAAAATAAAGGAGGGGAAAAAAAATAATTTTATTTTTGGTCAACTTTTGAAGCTTTGACGGCATGCAAAAAGAGGTGGAATAAGGTGCATGGAGTTTAAATTGAAAAGCACGAGAAATCCTAAGTTTTTTTTTTTTTTTTTTTTTTTTTGTAATTTGCCTTTTCTAATTTTATGTTCAGTATGATTTTAAAATTAAGTTATGGTTTGTAAGTCATTTAATATAATGACATTTAATTTTGGTTTATCTTATACATATATTGTTGGCATTAAATGTCAATTATATGTTAGATCTTAACAAATTAAATCATTTAATCAATTTTTGAAATACTCCAAATTAAAAATAAATAATTTTTTACAAACATATCAAGTCGTATTTTTTTTTTTTTGGATTTTACGACGTACCTGTATCATACTAATATCTGCACTCATACCCATACTGGTGCTTCATAGGTATCAAATTATCTCAAGTCGATCTTGGAGAAACTTATTGAGTTGAAAATTTCTTAGCTATTCTATGTGTGTGCACGCGCGCAATTGTAACTAGTTTATTCTCTAAATTAATTTTAATAGAATTGATTGACTAATAGTAATTTTAAAATTAAGTGAGAAAAAAAATTTAAATTTCAATTGTTGTCTAAAGAATACTCAATGGGACTAATACTCAATTTTTTTATTTAAAATTTAATTTTTTCATTTTTTGAAATAAAAAATTATTAAATAAATATTAAATAAATATTTTTTGTAATAATTGATTTTTAAAGTATAATTTGGATGGTAAAATAAAATTCCAAATAAGATTTGGTGTTGCGTCAATAAGTTCCCTTTGATTGTGGACGGAATGTGACAATAGGAGCCAAATTAATCAAAATTTCAAAAATTTAAAGGGTAAATTATTATACAAAATTTGGAGATCAAATTAAAAAATGCATAAAAATTTAGGAGGACAAAATAACATTTGCTCTAAAATATTTGTAATTATCCGCTCCCATGCCGCCCACACAACGTCAACAGTAATTCCCTCCCCTTAACTATCTCTTCGCCTACACTCCCTCCCATAACCACTCACTCCTTTTTCCATCTTCGTCACAGCTCTCATGCCCTTTCCCACCACTATCAAAACTCATTTTGTAAGGAACGTTGATATAATGATGTCAAATTATAAAATCTGTATTTTTCTCAAATTTTACGGGAAATTAATGTAATGGAGCATGAGGGCCTCACAGAGTAATGTTTGTCATTGTAAAAGTTTATAGTGTGTTCTAATTAGTGAATCCACACATACACCAATACTTAGATTAGGCTACTAAAATGCAAAATTCCCGAAATTTATTTTCAGTGGCTTTTTGTTTTTTGATTTTTTAATTAAAATATAAGGTGAAAAAAACAATATGTTTGAGAATAACTTTTTAGTTTCTTATAAAAAAAACATATGAAAAATAGAGTGAAAGGAGAAAAAGTCTTTGACTTTTTTGTATGAGCTAAATTTTTTTTTGACTTTTTTATTTTTTTTTAATGACTTCTTGATTTTTAAGTTAAAATAGCCTATTTCCAAACGAATCCTAATAATTTTTTGACTTTTTAACTAAAATAGTCAATTGTCAAACAAAATAGAAACTTCCCAATTCAAAATGGTGAATGACTTGGGAGACATTACAAAGTATCTTTAAGCGAATTAAAATTGGAAACTTCGCAACTAGTACCATTAAAAAATTTAGAATGTGAATGACTTTGGGGACATTACAAAGTATGTTTAAGCGAATTAAAATTGAAAAATCCGCAAATAGTATCATTAAAAAATTTAGAATCAAACTAATCGTGATTGGTTCACATTTTCTCTTGAATCTTTATATATTTTTTAATTTTATAACAGCATGTGATATGTGTCTATTTGTAGCTTTTTCCATAATATTTTTTTATGCATCGTACTATAATACACAGTGCATAATATGCAAGTTAATGTGATCTAAATTAGTCACAAATTGTTTGGTTACGACCACAATGGTCAAATTATAATTGATAATGATTGTTTGTGGTGTTTAGTTTATGTTCTAAAGTGGTAGTGGCTATGACCCCATTGTGGTAGTTTTATTAGGAGACCAACTCCTTTCATCATGTAAGTTGTCATTAAGAAATCATCCCAAAAATTCAAAATAAGTGACCTTTACCGACAATAAAATTGAAAATGTCCATAATAAATACAATTTTGTGCCAAAAAAGTATACTTTTTGAAACGAATTATTGTATGAATGATAGTAGTTATTACTAAATGTCCAATTTTATTACTAAAAATACAAAAATAACAGTTTTTGCAACTAAAATATTTTAGTTTCTAAAAAGAAATTTTGTCCTAATATTTTTGTCTTTAAAACTTTAATTTATTGTAGTGGAATAAACAAAGGATAACTTTAAGGCACACGATGATATATTGTTTTTGTTGGAAATTTATTGGAGAGGGAAAGCAGAAAATAAATTATTTGAATGAGCGTTTTGTAAATTCAGATGTCTTTAGCTTGACTTCTGCTACATCTTCCTGGTTTACCTAATGATTTGGTTTGCTAGTGACAGTAAGTATTTGGAAATATATTCTACAAATATTGTAATTTCTCATAAATATAAAAAACAATAATAGTTATTATTATTGTTATTATTATTATTATTATTGAAGAGGAATTAAACTTTATCCATTTGTTTTGGGACCAATTCCAGGGTCACTTGCGAACGCCTTTGCTATTTGGCTTTTCACATCTGCAACAACCATATAGATTGCCCAAAAACACAATTACCTAATTAAAACCCACTGTGTTTGGTATCAAAGCAAAATAGAATTTTAAAATAAAATAATTATTATATATAATAGAATCTAGCTAATATTTGATGCCCGAGAAAAAAAATTTATTACTAGACATAAAAGTAGTAAAATCACAATAATAAAAATACATGAGATCAATTACCTTTGTGTTTAGTGGTAAAAAATGGTGGGCGCTTGGAAGTCTAAATTTTCAAGTTTTTATGATAATTGCCTCAAATTTTATTTTTTTCTGTCCACAAGGACAACAACAATTTAAAAAATCATAATACCTATATATGTCCATGTGTCCACCCACTACAGGAAAACTGGACTTAAAAGGCGGAAGCATTTGTGACGGCATAACTTGCGGTCGCAAAAAATGTGACTTTTTGCGACAGCACAATTTGCTGTCACGAAAAAGGAGAGTATTTGTGACAGTAGAAAATGCTGTCGCAAAAAAGGAGAGTATTTGCGACGGTAGAAAATGCTATCGCGAAAAAGGAGAGTATTTGCGACGGCAGAATTGTTGTTGCAAAAAAAAAAAAAGAGTATTTGCGACGACAAATATTGTTTTTGCAAAAAAATAGAGTTTTTGCAACGGCACCACCTGCAATCACAAAAAAAAAAAAAAAAAAAAGAGTTTTTTACGACTGTAATAGGTACCATTGCAAAAAAAAATTAAAATAATGTAGCTTTGAGACGACTTCATATATATATAGTCACAAAATGGTTTGAATAAATGTAACGGTATTTTTCTATCACAAATTTTTTTAAAAAAAAACGACATCGTCTTACTCTTTTGATATAACATTTCTCTTTTCACCCATTTTTTCATCTTCTTGTCTCTTTGTCTTTGTCTCTCTCTCTCTCTTCTCTTTCTCTCTCTCACTCATCACTCTTCTCTATCTGTTTGTCTGTCTGTCTGTCTCTCTCTATGTCTCTCGCTTATCTTTCTTCTCTCTATCTCTCTCATCTCTCTTCTCTCTATCTCTTTCATTTATCTTCTCTCTCTGTCTGTCTCGCTCATCTCTCTTCTCTCTATCTCTCTCTATGTCTCTCTCGCTCATCTCTTTTCTCTCTGTGTCTCTCTCTTTTTCTATGTCTCTCTCTCATTCATCTCTTTTCATTCTTTTTGTCTCTCTTTGTCAATCTCTTGCTCATCTTTTGTTTCTCTTTTTTTTTTCTCTCTCTTTATCCATTTTTTCTCTTTCTCTCTCACTCATCACTATTCTTTCACTTTCTTTCTCTCTGCATGTCAGTTTGTCTGTCACTCTTTCTCTCTTCCCTATTGTATTCGCCTTGCTCACTTTCTCCCTCATATTTTCTCTATTTACTGAGCTCCCTCTCGATTTGTCGATCCACTACAAGGAAATGTACTTTTAGCGACCACTTTGTCTCTCTCTCACTCATCACTCTGTCTCTATCTCTCTGTCTCTCTTTTTCTCTATCTCTCTTCTCTATTTGTCTCTCACTCATCTCTCTCTCTCACTACCCATCTCTTCCACCACCTTCACCACTACTATAAATGTCACTCTACTACTACTACTGTTGCCACTCCACCTCTATGACTACCATTACTACCACCATTGCCACCACTCCACCACTACCACCACCACCACTAATGCCACTACTACTACCATTACCTTTCCTCTACCATCGCCACTCCATCATCTCTACCACTACCACGACTTCACCACTAATCTTCTTCGCTGCCACCACTACCACCACCACCATCACCTCTTATCCTACATCTTCACCACTACTGTCGCTCCTTCTGAAACTTGATTCAAATTTATTTTTTAAAGACTAAAAATTAGTTTCATGAAAAAATTAAAAAAATCAAAACAACCGTACTTGTCAATTTTATATAATTTTACGAAGGATATGATCAGTTTGTTTGGTTTAGATTTTCAGTATTTATTTTTCAGGAAATTGAAATTTTTTATTATGTGTTTTTTTTATGTTTTCACTATTTTTTTTAAGCATTTTTTTCAATTTTTAAATACACCACACATAAATACACTTTAAAAATAGGGCAAATTACACAAATAGTCCCTATAGTTTGGAACTTATGTCACTTTGGTCCCTGACTTTTCAATTGTGACACATTTGACCCTGAATTTTGAATCTTGTTCCAAATAAGGACAATTGAATATATAATTAGATTTTTCAAGGGTAAAATTGTCAATTTGATAAAATATAAACTAATTTGACAAAAATAAATGTCAAACAAATATTTTTGAATTTTTAAAAATTATTTCTACCTACTAAAAATAAAATTATGTAAAATTGATAAATCTTTTAGACATTTATTTATTTTTTTACCAAATTAATTTTTATTATGTGTTTCGATGATGATCATGTAAAATTAATTTAAAAAAATTAATCAAGTTATTTTTTATTAATTTTACATAATTTTATCATTGGTGGATAAAAATTAATTTTAAAAAAATTAAAAATATTTTTTTGACATTTATTTTTGTCAAATTAGTTTATATTTTATCAAATTGACGATTTTATCCTTAAAAAATCTAATAATGTTTTCAATTGTCCTTATTTGGAACAAGATTCAAAATTCAGGGTCAAATGTGTCACAATTAAAAAGTCAAAGACCCAAGTGACACAAGTCCCAAACTATAGGGACTATTAGTGTAATTAATCCTTAAAAATATAATATTTGTGAAAAAAAATATTTATAAAATTCACTAAATATATATATATATATGAAAATTTAGTACATTTTTCATATTCTTGTACATTTATTGATTTTTAAAATTTTTTTGAACAAATATTTTACTTTTTAAATACATCTAAGTAAGGTGTATCAAAAAATATATAAAAAAAAATAAAAATTACTTAAAATTTTAAAAATTCACTAAAAATTTTAAAAAAATACGAAAAATAAAAAACTCAATTTTTTAAAAATTAAATCAAAAAAATCAAAATCAAACAATTTTTAAAAATTCAAAAAAAAAAAAAATCAACCAAACAGGATCTCAATTTTATACCTCCCTCCCAAATTTCTCAATGTTCAAATTTCCCACAAAACCCTATCTCTGTGATTTCGTTTTCCCTCTCTTTCTTTTCACGCTCAACTCTAATTCCTTTCTTTGTGCGATTCATCATTTTCCTAAGTTCTCCCCACCCCACCTTCACGAAACTCATCTTCGTGCGATTCGCCGATGACCATGGAAACTATTTCCCATCATCCATGGAAACAATTCGTCTCCAGGTCGGAATCACCAATTTTCGATTACTGAATCGCTCAAGTAGAAATTGCAAAGAAGCCGATTCACTCCGTCTCAAACCCTTCTTTCCCGCCCAAACCCTCTTCTCCAAACCCTTCTCTCATCATTCTCTCACTCATCTCCGCCACTTCCATTCTCTCGCCAAAGCTACCAATCCACACTACCACCATCATGATCATCACCACGGTCACAACCACCATCACCAGTACGATCACGGTGGCCATGCCAAGCTGAGTAGGGCACAGGAAGCGTTTCTTTGATTCACCGAAATGATTAGGTGGACCGATTTAGCGGACTTCTTGCGGGAACACTTGGAGCTGTGTTGCTATGCCACGGCTCTGTTTATTGCTGCCACAACTTGTACCTACTTGCTTCCAAAGCCGGCTGTGAAGCCTCTGCACCGTGTTTTCATTCTCATTGTTTTCCCTCTCGTTAGGGTATGAGTATTCTCTCCCAATTTTTCCTAATTTTGATTTTGGATTGATAAACTGATATAATTTCATACTCAATTGGCCTAAAGATGAAGAGCAAAATTTGATGGGTAAGGTGACAATTTTTGTTATTTTGGGTTGGATTTGCCCATGAAATTGGACTAATATGAATGTAATGGAGGAATATATCAAGAGGGAGTGAATAATTTTTATTTTATTTTATTTTATTTTTAAAAATTGCTATTAATGCTTGCTATGTCTTATGGTATAGGGCCTTAGGCAGCTAAGAAGCAATATGTTCAAATGATGATTGAAACTAAAATGAGAATGTTGAGATGAATGGGTGGTGTTATTAGAAAAGATAGACTAAGAAATGAATTCACTGGCGGAAATTACCAAGTAAAGATAAAATGAAGAAAAAAAAAAAAATGGATTGACATGGTATGGTCATGTGTGAAATAGACCAACGTTGATCCTATTGCAAAGGTAATTGATGATCTCATAGTTTTAATATTGTGGTTATGGGCCCAAGGTTTTATTTATGTGTTTTTGATAGCTATTTTTCAGCCCTCTGCTGTTTCATGGTTCTTTAGTGTATAGAGCCAGAGCAGTGAAAGTTTTTTTTTTTTTTTTTTGAGTATTTTCAATTTTAGCAGTTCATATTTTAGCATTTACTTATAATTTGTTTGTTTCCTTAATTTGATTGGACCCTAGACTACATTTAGTAGCATGGTCTGGATAGACACAGGTGGTAAGCTATCTGTGCAAGAACAAGGCAGATGTTGGTGCCGCTGCTATGGATGACATGGGCGCTTCAAGAGAGTAAGCGTAAAATGACCAATGCGACTAGAGGTGGTAAGCTATATAAAATTGATGAATTTTACGTTTTATCAAATTTATATATATATACATATGGAAATTATTAACACATTATACTAAATATGTACAGAAGCATTTTACCCTCAATTAAAGGAAAACTGTTGTTGGCTAATTATTTGTACGTGGCTACTCAACTTTAGATAGAAGTGTACAATTTTGTCAAGGCAACTGATAGGCCTTTATAAATATATTAATCGACTTTCATATCATTAAAGAAATTGAGGTGAAGGTGGCCTAGATGCACATGTATATGCTATTTTTGCACAATCTTACAAGGTGAGAAATCCTTCATGGAATATTTTTAATAGATCACACATGCAATTAATGTATTTTCTTCTTAATGCCCTACCAGTTAGTATTTTATGGAAAATATTTTTATTTTGGGGTTCACAATGTTCATATTTAAGATCGAAGAAGAAGAACGAAAACTCGAATCAGCTATTGAAGAAACAGAAAAGCAGTGTGCTCAAGTGATTGCCAAACTGAAGGAATTAGAGTTAAAATCTAACCACTTTAACGAGTTAGAGGAGCGGTGAGTTTCTTCAAATGAAATTGCTTAGTAAAGTGACTTCACTATTTGAATGGCTTTTGATGAAGTATTAAATTATTAGACCGATTATTAAGGGTATGATTCTGTTTGTAAAGTTTGTTTATTTAGAACATGCTATTTATATTTTATATGATTTATACTTTTCTATCAAAATATTTGCTTGCTAATTCTTCCTTTGTTTTCAAACTTATGTGTATCAGGTATTGGCATGAGTTCAATAATTTTCAATTTCAGTTAATTTCACATCAGGTGTGCTGCTGTTAACCTTCTTCTTTAGGACATTGTTTCCTCCAGTTATTACATGAATTTACATTATTCTGGAGTTTGGAGTTGTCAACTGGGGATAATTTCTGCTTGTTGAGTGCCATTGAAGTTACTTAAATTGCTCTTATGCAAATCTCCTGGTGTGGCAACTACAGTGTTGTAGTAAACCCGTTAATGTTGAAGGGAACTATGGTTTTTTTTTCTTCTTATTTATTTATTTATTTTTGGATACTCCTGAAATGTGGATATATATATATATATTAATGTTTTCATAAAATTGCCATCTGAGGAGAATCTTTTTCTTTTTTATGTTGTGCATGAAGTACATATTACTACCACCCACATTTTACCTTGATATGGTAGTCCTAGCCAGATCTCTCATTCTCATCCATCCACCATTCTAACTATCTTCATTGGAGTTCTTTTTTTTTTCCCTTGATTATCTGTTTTTTATTTGCAAATGTCTTGTTGTGTTGTCAAAACATGTCTTTGAAATGTTAACTTGGTTTTGGTCAACAAGAAGAGAGAGATGCAATTTTGGCCAAAATTGAAGTTTCACAAGCACATTTAGAGTCATTTAGAGGCATGTGCTTGTATCATGTGCTTGTATCATTTAGAGTCATTTAGAGTCATTTTCTTGTCTAGGATGCTGGTGCTATCAATGAATATATTTGTGGGGTTAGAAATTAATTAATTTAATTTTTCATCATCAATTTCAATAATGACTTTAGTGAGTTGGTTATTTGAGGCTATCTGCTTGAAATTGATTGATCTTATAGGAACTCAAATCGGGTTCTCGGTTTGAGAGTTAGAGTCGAATTTCACTCTAGGCAAGCTAGTTTCTTAAGAAACTTAGAATTCGAGGTGTTGATGCCCCAAAATCACCAAACGGCATCGGATTAGTACGAAACTTGGCACACACGACTGACTAGGCACGAGAGACTTATGAGAGAAGACGAGACTCGAATCGGGTTCCCGGTTTGGGAGTTAGGTTCGGATTTCACTCTAAGCAAATTAATTTCTTAAGAAATTTAGAATTTGAGGTGTTAAAGTCCCAAAATCACCCAATGGTGTCGGAGTAGCACGAAATTTGGCACACATGACTGCCTAGGCACAAGAGACTTGTGGGAGAAGACGGAACTTGAATCGGATTCCCGGTTTAAGAGTTAGAGCCGGATTTAACTCTAGGCAAACTAGTTTTTTAAGAAATTTAGAATTCAAGGTGTTAACGCCCCAAAATCACTAAATGGCATTGGAGTAGCACGAAACTTGGCACACAAGACCGCCTAGGCACGAGAGACTTGTGGGAGAAAATGGAACTCAAATCAGATTCTCTATTTGGGAGTTAGGGCTGGATTTCACTCTAGGCAAATTAGTTTTTTAAGAAACTTAGAATTCGAGGTGTTAACACCCCAAAATCACCAAATGGTGTCAAAGTAGCATGAAACTTGGCATACACGACCGCCTAGGCACGAGAGACTTGTGAGAGAAGACGGGACTCGAATTGGATTCCTGGTTTGGAAGTTAGAGCTGAATTTCGGTCTAAGCAAAATTATTTATTTAATTATCTTTGTAATTGTATAGTAGTTAAATTTTTTATGTTTTTTTGTAATTAACATATTAACACATAATTATATTGTCATTAATTATTTTTATTTTTTGTTTTCAGATGTTTTTCGAGTAGGAGTTTGTTTATTGTGGAATGCATGTCTGTGAAGAATGCAACTAACTTTCGTTTTTGTTACTCACGGAGAATGTTGATCAAAACTTTTAATTTTGATTTATGTTGTTTTGAATTATGAACAACATTATGTATTTAAACATTATATATGTATTATAGAATATTATGTAGTGAGTAATTTTGTTGATGTGTAATTATGAATGCAAGAATATTTTTATTATGGAGAAATTGTTTTTTCTATATAGAAATTTTTATATTATCATGCAATTATTGATTTCTTTTTCAATTGTTTTTCATTTAATATAGGTAATTTTAATATTTTTAATAATTTTATTGTAGTTTTTTTTTTTTTTTTTTTTGGGCAATGGCACAACACCATCGCAAAAACACAGGTAATTTTAATATTTTTAATAATTATATTGCAGTTTTTTTTTGGCAATGGTACCATACCGTCGAAAAAAATATTAGAACCATTGGCAACAGTGGCCATGCCGTCGCAAAAAAACAAGATAATTTGCAACGACATTTTTTGTTGTCTCAAATAAAACTTTTAGTGGCGGTAAAACAGTGCCGTTGCAAAATGTCTGACTTTTTTACATATCATATGCGACAGTAAATTGCCGTCGCAAAAGGTAACAATTACCGTCGCAAGAAAAAAGGCATGCCATCGCTAAAAGGTTTTTGCAACGCTTTCTGTTGTGACTCTCCATTTGCCGTTACTAAGAGTCATTTGCTGTCGCTAAAATTTTTTTGAGAAGGCATTAAGAGTATTAGCGATGGCACCGTGCCGTCGCAAAAACTCGAAATTTTTGTAGTGACCTACTTATTTGTTTGCCTATTTGTCCACTTATCCGTTCCATATGTCCACCTATCTGTGTGCTTTTACGACAACTTTTTCATCTAGTCGTCGGCAATGGTGGGCGACGATTGATAGTAGCGTTTGAGAAAAAGAAAAGGTATAAATAAAAAAGGAACAACCGTAAAATAAAAAAAAAAAAATTTAAACAATAATTTGTACTTCTCATCAATATATTTCATTAATTTATATATATATATTGAACATATTTGGTTAATAAATTGTAAGATTTATTTTATTTTTTTTTAGTTATGCAAATATTCAACATGTTCTCAAAATTCTTTGGACACTAATTTTTTTTTTTTGTTTTTGAAACTAATAATCAAAATTACAATACGTCATAATTAAATATTACAAATATCATAATTGAGGTATGGTACACACCCCAAGAAGAGGTGTTTTATAGAATTTCCCAAGATGCTATGTAAAAAAAAGGAACAATGCATGATTATATATTGTTACCTGTTATTTATTATACTTAGAATTCTTGTATTCTTGTACACCTAAGTTTCTTTGCCTATATATACAAGTTTCTCCTATTGTATTTGTGGGGACATAATTTTTGAATGACAACACGTGGCCGAGGTGTTACCGAAGTGCCAGCTGAGGTGCCACGTGTTCTGGTCATGACGCCGAGATCATCTTGGCTAGGCCGAGGTTATTTGCGAAGAAATCGAAATCCGAGATAAGCGAATAAGAGACAAGAGTCCTAGAATGGGAGAAGATTTCAGTTTAGATAAAGATAAGATTCTTAGAGAGTTTATTCTAATCCTACTGGGAGTCCAGGATTAGTAGTAATCCTAAGTCCATTAGAGGTAGGCTTCTATTGGGACTAGGATTATGTTGGCTATAAAAAGGAGTTATCTCCATGGGTCTAAGGTATGCTTTTGATAATTTCTCTAGTGAGTTAAGCACTATTGGTTATCTTTAAGAGATATTGAGTACTGACTTGATCGTCGGAGTGCTCTCGGGTGGACGAGCCATCGCCGGAGGCTCTTCTTTCTATTGCAGGTTATTCGGGCTTAATCTATTCTGCCGGTGCTCTCCAGCTGGGTACCTAGTTGGCAGTGTGGTCGGAAATTGACACACAATTTGGCGTTGTCTGTGGGAAAGAAAGGAGAATAGATGGCCAACGACGGACAGAAAGAGAAGGTTGGAGACGACACCCCTACTGAGAGTGGGAAACATATTGACCTTGACGTCGAAGAAGACAACTGCAACGAAGAGACTCGTGATAAGAATCACGGAGGCAAGGACGTCGGCTAGGAGGACGGCGTACCGAAGAAATCGGACCGGAGCGGGTATTATAACAAGGACGACCTCCAGGTATGGAAAGATAGATGCCTGCGGAGAGACGACAAGATAAAGAGAATGGCAGACAAATTGGCAGACTTGGAAACGGTCGTCATTTTCATGATGCAGAACGTCATGCAGCCACCGTTCCCGCTACAAGATACGCCGATTCCAGCGGCCAAGAAAGGTGCCCAGAAAGGAGGGCAGGAAATAGTTCCTGCAGTCCCTCAGCATGGCGGGACCAAGGGACATTCTCACCGGCCTTCGCGGGAGATCGGGCATGGAGAATCCCAGAAGACACGTCGAACAAAAGAAACCTGCACCAAAGAACATCGGGATGTTCAGGGAAAGGAACTCTGTTTCGATACGACCAGTGGAGGAAGGTCAAAAAGGACTCACGATGACACTAGAAGTAGTGCACCAAAGTGGCTGAAATCCGAAAATAGCCGAGCTCTTGGATGAACCAAAAAGGATCTGGGAGATCACTTACAGGGGAAGCAACAAGATGTCGAGGTAACCTCCCCGGTTAAGCCGAGAATGCCGTTCTCGGAAGAATTAGACAAAGTTGAGGTCCCGAAGAGATTCAGTATGTCGAGGTTCTAGATATACGATGGGAAGTCGGACCCCAACTTTCACATCGGATTATACTTGAACGCGATGGCGTTATACTCTGGGAACGAGCCGTTGCTCCCCTCATCATTCAGGGAAATTGCATCGGACTAGTTTCACAAGTTGCCGAAAGGAACTGTAAAAACCTGGGAAGGCCTGGCCGAGATGTTTGTGGCCAGGTTCGTAACAAACAAACTACAACCATTGAGGGTGGATGCCCTAATGGCCCTAAGATCGGCGAGGATGAAAGCCGTAGGGCCTATGCCAAAAGGTATTATGAGGTATTCAATCGAATACCAAGATGCAACCAAGAAGTGGCAGTCATGTTGTTTAAAAACGGCTTAAAGGATGACTGCCTACTTCGAAAATCACTGGCAAAGACATTGCCGAAAAGCATGGAGGAGCTGATGGCCAGGATAGAAAAGTATGCCAGAGTCGAGGAAGACACGCCGGGGACAAAGACGTCCAAACAAGAGATGAGAAATGGTTCGCCGAAGCAAAGTTGAGATAACACTGGACACGAGAAGACAAGAGCTTAGCCTAAGTGAGCAGATCCCAGATTTCAAATCTCGAATTTCAGATCCCAGAAGACAAGATCTCGGCTTAGATGATTAAGTCCGAGAAGAGAAGAACTTGGCCAAAGTTAAAGAATTTTTTCCACAAAGGAGTATGTGGAAGCCATGCAAGGGGCAGATCCCCTGCCCATAGAGCAATATCGTAGGTATTCTTTTGGCCTTGCATGCAAAAGGAAGCTGAAGCCTGTGTAAAAAAAAAACACATGAAAATGCTTTGAAATCCACCTGCAACGTGCGATAGAACAAAGGGTTGAAGAATGATGCTTGGGAGTTGGAATTTCACAAGCCGATGTCATGTTTAACACTTGTTGAAACTTGAGAAAAGTTTACAAGTTGAAGTTAAACCGAAATGATGTTTAACACTTGTTGAAACTTGAGAAAAGTTTACAAGTTGAAGTTAAATCGAGATGATGTTTAACACTTGTTGAAACTTGAGAAAAGTTTACAAGTTGAAGTTAAACCGAAATGATGTTTAACACTTGTTGAAACTTGAGAAAAGTTTACAAGTTGAAGTTAAATCGAGATGATGTTTAACACTTGTTGAAACTTGAGAAAAGTTTACAAGTTGAAGTTAAACCGAGATCATGTTTAACATTTGTTGAAACTTGAGAAAAGTTTACAAGTTGAAGTTAAACCGAGATGATGTTTAACACTTGTTGAAACTTGAGAAAAGTTTACAAGTTGAAGTTAAACCGGGGTCATGATTAAAGGAAGAAATGATATAGGTTCCATCACCTCAGGATGCCGATGTAATAGAACCTAGGGGGCAGTTGTGGGGACATAATTTTTGAATGACAATACGTGGCCGAGGTGTCACCGAAGTGCCAGTTGAGGTGCCACTTGTCTTGGTCATGACGCCGAGATTATCTCAGCTAGGCCGAGGTTATCTGCGAAGAAACTGGAATTCGAGATAAGCAAATAAGGGACAAGAGTCCTAGAATGGGAAAAGACTTCAGTTTGGGTAAAGATAAGACTCTTAGAGAGTTTATCCTAATCTTACTGGGAGTCCAGGATTAGCAGTAATCTTAAGTCCATTAGAGCTAGGCTTCTATTGGGACTGGGATTATGTTGGCTATAAAAAGGAGGCACCTCCATGGGTCTAAGGTATGCTTTTGATAATCTGTCTAGTGAGTTAAGCACTATTGGTTATCTTTGAGAGATATTGAGTACTGACTTGATCGTCGGAGTGCCTCCGGGTGGACGAGCCACCGCCGGAGACTCTTCTTTCTGTTGCAGGTCATTTGGGCTTAATGTATTCTGCCAGTGCTCTCCAGCTGGGTACCTAGTTGGCAGTGTGGTCGAAAATTAACACACAGTATTAATCCATTCAATACAATACATATTATTTCCTCTTTCTCTTTCTACTATTCTAACATGGTATCAAAGCCTAGGGTTTTCTCCTAATCTCTTCCTCCTCCTCCTCCTCCTCCTATTCTTCTTTTTCCTCATTTTTTTTTTCTTTTTTTCTTTCTTTCCTGTCTGGTAGATTGATTCATTCTCACGTTGGTTTTTGCGTATCTCGTCCTTTCTTGTTTCGACGAATTGATTATACCAGTTTCTTCATCTCTTCAAGACGAAGCCAACGCCATCAGAATCATCTCCATTTGCCGCCACACGCGCCTCTACGAGCCACCAGAATATCAAACGCGCATTGTGTCATTTCCTATGCATCTCTACGTGTGTCTACTCTTGTCTCGCGCTATCTTGCACCACGGCCTCATCTGCTAACGTGAGTCGCGTGTTCTGACGTCATTGCTGACGTCAACCCTGGTTGATCATGCGCTACTGCTGCCTTCTTGCTATCGTGCGTTGTGCGCATCTCTGCTAACGTGCGTCGCGCATTTCTGACTTCAGTCCCCATTTGTTGTGATGTCAGCCTTAGTTTTGGTTCCCTTGCTTGGTCAAACAACTTTGACAAGTCGATTTGCCGCCTTTTTGGTCGTGTTTTTGGCCCATTCAGATCATATTTCACTTGTTTTCAGCCTCATGAATCTACTGTTGTGTTCTATTTTGGCAAATTCAGCCTCTACAAAGCACCTTTTTTTTTTTTTTTGCCCTATTTGAGCATTATGGATTGTACCAAGCACATCCACTCTGTTTCTGTTATTCGTGATGGGTCAAATTATGTTAGTTGGACCCAAGCTCTCCATTACTGGTGCTCTTCTCAAACCTAACCAGAAAAATGATAAGACTGGCTCTGCATTCGATGACCGTCTTGACGACTGGGAAAGTAAGAATTATCAAATTATCACATGGTTTCAAGCTACCTCAATTCCCTCAATTCATCTCCAATTTGGCCAATTCCAGGATGATGCTCAAATTGCTTCTTCTACCACAGCAATTTGGGATTTCTTAAGGGATTGTTATCAAACCACTGGCCATGCTCATCAATATCAAATGTTGCAAACTCTTCATCACATGAGCCAGGCACTCGGTCAGTCTATCAATGAATTCTTATCCCATATGTCGTTTGTTTGGGACCAGCTAGCTCTTTCTGAGCCTACATAGGCATATTCTGAGGACGCACAACTGTTTATTACTCATCGGAATCATCAGTGACTATTACAGTTTCTTATGGCTCTTCATAGCACTTTTAAGCCTGTGCATGCTTCATTGCTCCATCGTTTGCCCTTGCCCACTTTAAAGCAAGCCATTACTGAATTGTTATCAAAGGAGACTCGTTTTGGGACTCTCAAATCTTAGAATATGGATTCTGCTCTTGCTACGCCATCATCACAGAGTTCCTCATCATCACAACTAGCTAGTTCATGCCAGTATTGTCACAACTGTGGACTGCCAGCCACTCATTCTTTTGTTCAATGCTATGTTCGCGAATGCTTTACTTGCCACAAGACTGCTCTCGGTCATCGCCAACACAATTGTCCTCGAGCCCCCTCCAGTACTTCATCCAGGAAAAGGTCTTCTCGTTCTAGGTATCAGTCCAAATTTGGCCAAGGTTTTCACTTTGTTGTTGCCTCTGAGGGTTCTTCTACTCACTACTCCACTGATTCCACTACTCCTTCTTTCTCTATGGATGATATTGAGTCCATCATCCAATAGGTGCTTGCCAAATCCAGTACTCCTCCCTCTATTGCTCTTTTAGTGACTTCAGGTAATTCTCTATGGTATTTTGATTCCGTATGCTGTAATCATATGACTTCTAACTCCATTATGTTTTCTTCTATATCATCATCATCATCTTCTTCTGTCCCCATCATACACACTGCTGATGGTTCTCATATGATTGTTCATCACATTGGTCAAATTTCTACTTCCACTATGTCTCTTTCTGATGCTTATCACATTCCTGCTCTTCAATTAAACCTTATCTTTATTGGTTAGTTATGTGAACTTGGTCTAACTGTTATCTTTTCTACTAATGGTTGTTTGGTGCAGGACCCTCAGACATGATAGATCCTTGGGATAGGCCGTAAGCATGGACGTCTATTCGAGCTTACCCATCTTCGTATTCCCCACAAATCATCTACTGCTGCTTTCCACACATCATCTACTGATGTTCCCATTGCTTCCTCTACTGCATCTACTTCTGCTATGTCTTCTTTTCACCTTTGGCATTGTCGCTTAGAACATGTCTCTTTTAGTTATTTGAAAACTTTAGTTTCTAGTGGTCAGTTAGGTCGTGTTTGTCTTGAAGATGTCGATTGTTAATTTTGTCAAATTGCTAAACAGCTTGCTTTATCTTTTAATAACAACACTTCTATGTCTATTGCTCTTTTTGATCTTATGCATTTAGATATTTGGGACCTTCCTCCACACCGACCATGGGGATGTCAAGATATTTTGTGATTTTTGTTGATGATTTTTTTCGTTATACTTGGTTTTTTCTTCTCAAAAATCAATCTAAACTTAAATAGATTTATTTTGATTTTTCTACCATGGTTCACACTCAGTTTTCTCGTGCTATTAAAATCTTTTGTTTTGATAATACTAAAGAGTACTTGGATTCTGAATTTCTTTCTTTTCTTCCGAGCTAATGGTACACTCTCTCATCGCTCTTGTGCAAGCACATCCTAACAAAATGGACAAGTCGAAAGGAAGCACCGTCATATTCTCGACACTACCCGAGCTCTTCTTATCTCATCTTCTTGTCCTAAACAGTTTTGGGGAAAAGCTACCCTCAGTGCCATCCACACCATAAATTGTGTACCTACACTTGTCATAGCTAATACTTCCTCTTACGAGCGCTTATATAGTTCTCCTCCTGATTACACCACTCTTAAAGTTTTTGGTTTTGCTTGTTTTGTTCTACTTCAGTCTCATGAATACACTAAACTAGAACCTCGCTCTCGTCGTTGCTGTTTTTTGGGGTATGGTATAAAACAAAAAAGGTATCGTTGTTGGGATCCTATCTCCAAGCGACTTCTTATTTCCAGTCATGTGGTCTTATGGGAACACAAAATGTTCTCAAATCTTACCAAGTTTCACTTACCACAGTCCACCTATTCATTGATCTTTACTGATCTCTCTATATACCTGTTTTTTGATGACTTTGATGCAAATTTTGACTCCATGATTCCACAGCCGCCTACGCCTATTGTTCATCTTGAGGATCTTGTGTCTATTAATAGCCTTACACCTTCTCCTGTTGAGGTTCCTCATCCACCAGAGCGTCATTCCATATGGATAAGGCAGCCTTCTGTTCTTCTCCGTGATTATATTGTTGGTTCTACTGCCTTTTCCTCTCATGAACCTTCTTCTTATCAAGAAGCTTGTTCTAACCCTCTTTGGCAACAAGCTATCACTGATGAATTGCAGGCTTTCGATAAAACTCATACCTTGAATGTGGTTGATCTTCCTTCTGGCAAGAGTACTATTAGTTGCAAATGGGTTTACAAGCTCAAAACTCATTCTGAGAGTTCCATTGAGCGTTACAAAGCTCGCCTTATCGCTCGAGGGTTTACTCAAGAGTATGGCATTGACTATGAATAAGCATTTGCTCCTGTTACTCGTCTTGCTTCCGTTTCGCAACTTACTTGCAGTGGTTGCTACTCGCCACTGGAGTCTTTATCAGATGGATGTTAAGAATGCATTTCTCAATGGTGATTTCATTGAGGAAGTTTATATGCAACCTCTTCCTGGTTCTTCTGTTCCATCAAACAAAGTCTACAAACTTCATCATACTTTGTATGGTTTGAAACAAGCTTCGCTTGTCTGGTTTGCCAAGTTCAGCTCTACCATTCGTGACTTTGGCTTTTCCTCCAGTGCCTATGATTCTGCCTTGTTTATACGTAAGACGTAGCGTGGTACTATTCTCATTCTCCTCTATGTGGATGATATGATTATCACTGGAGATGACCCCATGGGTATTTCTAGTCTCCAACAGTTTCTCCATTGCCAGTTTAAGATGAAAGATTTGGGTTTGCTTAGCTACTTCCTTGGCTCGGAAATTTCTCAAGATTTATCTAGTTACTTTCTTACCCAGGCCAAGTATACTTTTGATCTCTTGGCTCGTGCTGGCCTTACCGATTGCAAGATTGCCACTACTCCCGTTGATCCTCAGACTCGTCTTACACCTCTTGAAGGTTCCCTATTGTCTGATGCCACTTTATATCATCAGTTAGTTAACAGTCTTGTCTATCTCACGGTTACTCGTCCAGATATTGCTTATGTTGTTCACATTGTCAATCAATTCATGGATGCTCCCCGTTCTCCACACTATGATACTCTGATTCACATTTTGTGCTATCTCAAAGGCACTCTGTTTCATGGTCTTCACTACTTTGCCCAATCTTCTCTACAGTTTCATGCTTTTTCTGATGCAAATTGGGTAGGGGATCCTACTGACTGTTGTTCCACTACTGAGTTTTGCTTCTTCTTGGGCAACTATCTCATTACCTGACATAGTAAGAAGCAAACTCTTGTTGCTTATTCTAGTACCGAGGCTGAGTATCGTGCTCTTGCTGACACTACTCAGGAGCTTGTGTGGCTTCGTTGGCTTCTTTCTAATATGGGAGTTTCTCATTCTGTTGCTACAAATCATTATTGTGACAACCAGAGTACTATTCAGATTGCACATAACAATGTCTTCCATGATCGCACCAAGCATATTAAGATAGATTGCCACTTCATACGCCAACATGTTACTAGAGGCACTGTTCGTCTTCTCTTTGTTATCTCTGCTGATCAAGTCGCCAACCTCTTCACCAAAACTCATCTTCTAGGACATTTCTCTGATATCCTCGCCAAACTCAAGTTGATATATGCCTTACCATCTTGAGCTTGAGAGAGAGAGAGAGAGAGAGAGAGAGAGAGAGAGGGGGGGGGGTGTTAGCTGTTATCTATTATACTTAGGATTCTTGTATTCTTGTTCACCTAGATTTCTTATACACGTAGGTTTCTTGGCCTATATATATAGGCTTCTGATATTGTATTAATTTATTCAATAAAATATATATTATTTCTTCTCTCTCTACTATTCTAACATGTATATACACTGATACATGTAACTCAAACTCACATGGGTCTCTTGAGATGGGGCCTTTAATGGGTTCATGTCGAAATTGTGCTTCTCCACCTTTGGCCATGTATAGAATCATCATCAGCAGAAATGAAATTAGGGTGAAGTACCAATAAATTTTAAAATATAATCTTGTGAATTATTTAGTCTTTATGAATCCAAAGGTCCTATTAAAGTGAAAATTACATAAAACTGTAGCCAGTTACACGTTTGGATTTAATTTTTAAAGGATAAAAGTGGGTTTCTTCAAATGAAAAATTACACATTTAGGTAATCTACACTATATAGGTTTTGGATTTTTTCTCCTTTTGGAACAAATCTCACATTACGAATAAGAACGTAACATTCCAATATATCATTCTAATAACGTAAGACTCCAATATAATATACTAAAAAACTCATTAATGTACTTTTTTCTAAATATAACAATGTAACACTCCAAACTTTTTCCAAATGTAACATTCCAATATAACACATAAAAATATTCTTTAATGTACTTTTCCTAAACGTAACAACGTAACACTTTAAACTTTTTTTTCCAAACAGAACACTCCAATGTATCACACAAAAAAAAATTAGTGTATTTTTTTCAAATGTAGCATTCCAATTAATGTAATCTCAAACATAATATTTCAATGTAACACATAAAAACACTAAAAAATTACTTAGTGTATTTTTTCCAAACGTAACATTTATAGTTTGAAATTATACATTTATCCAAAGTTTACTAAGGAATTTTTATACTTCTGGTTTGAAGAATCCCACACCATTTTGGATTAATTTGAAAAATCCTATATCCTTTTTTTAGAGTGTTACATTGGAGTATTACGTTTAGGAAATTACATGTTTCGGTTTAATTTTTTAGGGATAAAAGTGGGTTTCTCCAAGTGTGAAATTCCACATTTGGGTAATCTACACTGTAGAGGTTTTGGATTTTCTCTCATTCTGAAACAAATCTCACATTACGAACAAGAACGTAACACTCCAATATATCATTCTAATAACGTAACATTCCAATGTAATATATTAAAAAACTTCTTAATGTATTTTTTCCAAATGTAACAACGTAACACTTTAAATTTTTTTCAAATGTAACACTCCAATATAATACACACACACAAATAATAATAATAATAATAATAATAATAATAATAATAATAATAATAATAATAATAATAATAATGTACTTTTACCAAACATAACACGCCAATCAATGTAATCTCAAACGTAACACTTCAATGTTGTTAGGGAAAATATATGATTTCCCACAAGTAAATCAATCAATGGGAATAAAAACTAATGCGGAAAAATTAAATCAACAATGACACAAGAATTTTTACGTGGTTCCGTCAATGTGAGGTATGTCCGCGGGATCGAAATTCGATTCCACTATCAACCAAAAAGTTTCCAAACGATTACAAACGAGACACGAATAGTTTCTCAAATCACCCTTAGGTGAATTCCAAATAATCACTAATAAATAAGAAGAAATGCCTCACCAAATAGATAAACAAAAGTCTTCAAAATAGAATTGTAGAAGACCCAAAATAATAATCCAAATCAATATCCAAGCACCAGCCGAAAACACACTGACAATGCTTCAAAGCAACCAAAGATTCAAAACCAAGAAAACCTTCCAAGCATCAATCTGAAACAACACCCACCGAAGAGAACCACGACTGCTGCTCTAATAAGGATAAAACAATACAAATAACCTATTGTTTTATCTTGGGCTTTTTATCAAAACCTTAATTATCAAACAAATTATTAAATATTCATTGGGCTTCCAAAAGTTAGGTATAATATATTAAAAAATATATTATAACCAACACCAAACCAAACTGAATATTTTAATAAATCAATTGGGTCCCATACTCCAATAAGAAGGTATACCCAACAATTCACCCCCTACCTACTTAGGTGGAGACATCAACCATATCTTCCAAAGTTCGATACTTTAAATGTTTGTCCCGCGACAAAGTCTTAGTCAACATATCCGAAATATTATTATCTGTGTGAACCTTTTCGAGTTGTAACAATTTCGAATCTAACACATCATAAATCCAATGATATCTCACATCAATGTGTTTCGATCTTGAATGAAAAGTTGAATTTTTACTTAAATGAATAGCACTTTGATTATCATAATAAAGCACATACCTTTCTTGCTTCAAACCTAACTCTTGCAAAAATTTCTTCAACGATAACTCTTTTTTGCAAGCCTCCAAATGGCAATAAATTCAGCTTCGGTAGTTCAGAGAACAACACATTTTTTTAACTTAGACTGTCATGCCATAGTTCCCCCTGTAAAAGTCATCAAATATCCCAAAGTAGATTTTCTAAAATCAACATTACTGGCCATGCCAGAATCCGTAAACCCATCAAGCATCAGCTTACCATCCTCAAAACACAAACACACATTCGAAGTCCCTCGAAGATACCTTAGAATCCATTTTACTGCTGCCCAATGTTCTTTACCCGGATTAAAGAGAAAACGACTCACCACGCCAACGGAGTGAGCAATATCTGGCCTTGTACAAACCATGGTGTACATCAAAGAACCAATTGCTGAAGTATAAGGAATTTTTTGCATCTCTTCCTTGTCTTTCTCACTTGTAGGACATTGATTCGAACTAAGCTTGAAGTGACCTATAAGTAGACAACCAACAGACTTTGCTTTATCCATGTTGAATCTCTCAAGAACCTTCTCAATGTAGCTTGCTTAAGACAACCAAATCAGTCCTTTTTTGTGATCACGAACAATTTTCATAGCAAGTATTTGCTTTGCCAGTCTCAAATCTTTCATAGCAAATGAATTGCTCTGCTACAATTTCAACATGTTAATCATAGTATAATCTTGACTCACAATTAACATGTCATCAACATAAAGCAAAATAATAATAAATTTGCTATCCGAAGTTTTTTCACAAACACACAATGATCCGAAGTGGTTTTAGAAAAACCATTATTCATCATGAAAGAGTCAAATTTTTTGTACCATTGCCGCGGGGCTTGCTTGAAGCTATACAAACTTTTCTTCAATTTGCAAACAAATTTCTCTTGCCCTTTCTCCACAAAACCTTCCGGTTGCTTGATATAAATTTCTTCTTCAAGATCACCATGAAGAAATGCGGTATTCACATCAAGTTGTTCAACTTCAAGGTTTATACTTACAGCCATGCCAAGTACAACCTGAATAGAAAACATCTTCACAACTTGCGAGAAAATTTCATTAAACTCAATACCTTTCTTTTGCCCAAAGCCTTTCACAACAATG
Organism: Camellia oleifera; assembly: GCA_022316695.1. Classification (NCBI taxonomy): domain Eukaryota; kingdom Viridiplantae; phylum Streptophyta; class Magnoliopsida; order Ericales; family Theaceae; genus Camellia; species Camellia oleifera. The sequence continues at coordinate 111,761,484 of CM039313.1, read as the reverse complement.
CGTGGCTTGTACCTTAAATTCTTGCCATCATTATTCAATTTGAAGACCCACTTATTTTTTAGAATTTTCCTCCCCTTAGGCAATTTCACCAAATCATAAGTGTGATTTTCAAGCAAGGAATTCATCTCTTCTTCCACGGCCTTTTTCCAATCACCTTTCTTTGCATGCTCAATTGATTCTTAGTAGCTGTCAGACTCCCCTTGATCGGAAATCAACACAAATTCATTGAGATGATACTTTTTCGAAGGTTGTCGGTCCCTTGTAGATTTCCTCAACTCAACTTGTGGTGGTGGTGGTTCTTGAATTGGATGCTCTTTCTCAATTTCAGGCTCAACTTCATTAGGATTAATATCATCCTCCACATCTTCAATAGGTGGCTGCATATCTCCCCCATTTTCATCATCCACCAAAGATGAAGGAGATGGATTCATGTCAATGAGATCACTAGTTTTTGGCTCCAGTTGATTGCCTTTGCCAAAGTCTTCAACTGTTTGGTCTTCAAGAAACACAACATCACGGCTTTGAATAATTTTCTTGTCGATCGGATCCTACAATCTATAACCAAATTCATCACTCCCAGAGCCAAGAAAAATGCATTGTCTTGACTTACTATCAAACTTGGGCCTCTTATCTTTTGGAATGTAAACAAAAGCTTGGCAACCAAACACTCTCAAGTTCTCAGAAGACACATCTTACCCCATCCAAACTCTTTCTGGAACATCACCATTCAAAGGATGAGAAGGAGATAAATTGATCACGTCAACCGCTGTCCTCATTGCCTCACCCCAAAAGGATCTTGGCAATTTAGCATGTGATAGCAGACACCTTTTTCTTTCCACAATGGTGCGGTTCATCATCTGGACAACACCATTTTGTTGAGGAGTCTTCTTAACTATCTTTTGATGTCGAATACCTTGGTTGCGACAATACTCATCAAATGTTCCAATGTATTCACCACTATTGCCTGTTCGAATGCACTTCAATTTATGCCATGTTTCTCTTTCAACCATGGCTTGAAAATGCTTAAATACATCTAGAACTTGATCTTTAGTTTTTAGTATAAAAGCCCAAATTTTCCTTGAATAATCATCAATGAAAGTAACAAAATAAAGTGCATCACAATGTGTTTTAACTTTTAAAGGACCACAAACATCTAAATGAATCAACTCCAAAACATTTTCTTTTCTAGAAGCAATATTTTTATGAAAAGAATCTCTATGTTATATATCTGCCAAACAATGAATACAAGTTTTAAGATATGTACCTTTCAAACCGGGTAAAAACTCTTTTTTGAACAAAATTTGCAGCCCCTTTTCACTCATGTGCCCAAGCCGCTTGTGCCACAATTCGAAAGAAGTATCATCTCCAAGTGCATTGACAACACCTTTACAAATTTTTCCTTGCATCGAATAAAGTGTATGAGTCTTCTTGCACTTAGTCACCACTAAAGAACCCTTTGTGAGCTTCCATATTCCATCACCAAATTTGTTGTTGTAGCCTTCATTATTTAACTTCCTAGTAGAGATCAAATTGAGGCGAATGTCGGGAATATGCTTCACATCTTTAAGCAACAACTTGCATCCTAAATTTGTTTCTAAGCAAACATCACGCATGCCAACAATCTTGGACAAACCTTTATTACCCATTCGAACACAACCATAATCTCCTTTAATGTAGGTAGTGAAGAAATCAACTCGAGAAGTCACATGAAAAGAAACACCGAAATCAATCACCCAATTGCTCTCTTGGCCCACAAAATTGATACAATCGTCTTCACAAACTACCATGAGATCATCGGTAGTAACTGCTGTTGTGTCTTCTTGTTTCTTATCCACACTTTTGTCACGCCTTTTCTCATTGTTCTTGAGCTTTCGACATTTCCGCTTTATGTGCTCTTTATCATGGCAATAATAGCACTCAATGTCTTTCTTTGAAAAAGAACGATCTTGTGATTTGTCACGGCTTTGATCACGATCATGAAGAGTGTTACTCCTCCCCTTTGTTTTGCTTTGGCCTCTCACAACAAATGCTTTCGAACGAGAGGAACCCGCTGATTTTCTTCTAGTTTCTTCATTCAACAAGCTACTAGTGACTTAGCTCATTGTAACAACTCCATCAGGCGCTAAATTACTAACCATCGCAACCAAAGTCTCCCAACTTTCGGGCAAAGAACTAAGTAGCATCAAAGCCTGCAACTCATCATCAAAAACAATTTTCATAGAAGCAAGTTGGTTAACAATACTCTTTATTTCATTTAAATGTTCTAGAATGGGGATGTGATCTTTATATTTTAAATTAACCAACTTACGAAACATGAAAACTTTATTTGTGGTTGATTTTCTGTCATAAAGACCTAATTTTTTTCCCATAAATCATGTGCCGAAGTTTCAGTAGCAACATGATGAAACACACTGTCATCGATCTATTAACGGATAACACCAATGGCTTTTCGATTAAGCCTCTTCCATTCATTATCTTTTATACCCTCGAGTTTACCACTATTACCCTTAATAGGCCCATACAAATCTTTACAAAATAATAGGTCCTCCATCTTAGTTTTTCAAGTTACCCAATTGCTTCCATTGAAGCTAGACATGCGACCCACATTCTCCTCCATTGATTTATACAATAAATAAACCCAAATAAACTGTAAGCTCTGATACCAGTTACTAGGGAAAATATATGATTTTCCACAAGTAAATCAATAAATGAGAATAAAAACTAATGCGGAAAAATTAAATCAACGACATAAGAATTTTTACATGGTTCCCATAATGTGAGGTACGTTCACGGGATCGAAATTCGATTCCACTATCAACCAAAAAGTTTTCAAACGATTACAAACGAGACACGAATGGTCTCACAAACCACCCTTAGGTGAATTCCAAATAATATTATATTAGAGTGTTACACTAAGGAATTCTTTTTAGAGTGTTACATTGGAGTGTTATATTAGAGTGTTACTTTTGGAAAAAGCATACTAAGGAGTTTTTTGGGAGTGTTACATTGGAGTGTTACAGATTGAAATTATACATTTGTTCAAAGTTTATTAAGGAGTTTTTGTACTCCTTTTGAAATATTTGAAGAATCTCACATCATTTTGGAATGTTTGAAAAATCACATATTTCAAGTCATTTTTGTACTCATTTTAAAATATTTGAAAATTTTATATTTCAATTTATTCCAAATAAAAAAGATTCTCATATAAAAATTCATCTCAAATTTGATTCTCAAAGGTTGTGTATTACCTTTTTAGCACAAAAGAAAAATAAAAAATAAAAAAAGAAAACATAATAGAAATAAAGGTATAACCATAAATCTAATTTTTAAATAATATATTAAAGCTAACTTTTCAAAATCAATGAAATTAATTGATTTGTAAAAAAAAATTATTAAAGCTAATCGGATCACTATTTTTCAATATGATATTTATAAGTAAATTTTCTTAATTTGGAAAAGGCTAAAAATTAAAATTTTAAGTTAAAATTCACAAAAAGGCAAAATAGATTAAAATAGTTAATAAGATAAAATGTCACATCAAATCTATAATCATTTCACTTTTTCTCTCACAAAAATCATACCCAACTATAAAATAATCAACTTCCTAAAACAAATTAACCTCCCCTCCAAAAAAATAATATATTAAAGCTAACTTTTCAAAATCAATGAAATTAATTGATTTATAAAAAAATTTATTAAAACTAATTGGATCACTATTTTTCAATATGATATTTATAAGTAAATTTTTTAAATTTTGGAAAAGCTAAATATTGATTTTTTTAGTTAAAATTCATAAAAAGACAAAATAGATTAAAATAGTTAATAAAATAAAATATCACATCAAATTCATAATCATTTCACTTTTTTTTTCATAAAAATTATACCAAACTATAAAATAATCAACTTCCTAAAACAAAACAATTCCCCCGCCCCGCCCCGCCCCGGACGCCCCCCGGCGCGGCGGGTGGCGGGTATAATGTGGAAACCCCTGCCTCTTTTTTGCCTTCCTGGCATAATGTGAAAACCCTCTTGTACATTCAATTACTACTACGACCAGTCGTGACGTGACTCATTTTCTTTTTCCGACCTAACGGGGTGGACGATTCTACAATCCTACTTTCATCATTATTTAAAAGTGAATAAATTACAAACATATTTTTTTGAGATTTATTTAAAATATAAATTATTTTTTATAATTTTAAAAATTACATCTCTTTTTTTAAGATTTTAATTTCATAATAAATAACACCTTTTATTAATAAAATATTAAATTAATTAATAATTTTTAATGATGTTAAAATTTTATTTCAACTAATAATTCAGGTAATTTTATTATTATATAGGACAGCAGTTAAGAATTTTTTTTTTCAATTAATTTTGATAAATAAAAAAAATTGACAAAGAGGTATTTATAATTTTTCAAACCACGGAAGACTATCCGTATTTTAAGTAAATCTCAAGGGGTGCATTTGTAATTTACCCTTTAAAAATTAAGAAAAAAAAAGAAAGAAAAAAGAAGTCATGGGTCTCTGTCGTAATAAGAATCAAATAGTTAAGATTTTAAAAAACGGCCGCAACCGTTGGATCATTTTGGAAACAAAAGTTAAACGTTAAAAGTCTTTTTCTAATTCATTTTTAGTCATATCATCTTCCATATAAAACAGTGAAAAAAGCTAAAAAAATTAAAAAGTCAGCTTTTAACTATTTTCTCAAAACACTCCGTTACATAACGTCGTTACGTAACGGTTGTGGTGGTTACCGCCATCTGTTACGGCCGCTATAGCAGTGTGACAAAAATTCACAGGTATAACGGCCGTTTCGGTGTTACGTAACGGCCGTAACAGTCCATTAGACACCATTACACCATTTTATAATATTCTGAATAGATTCCTTTTTTCAAGAAAAAAAAAAACAAAAACTTACAAAAAAAAAAAAAGAACAAATACTCAAGTGATACAAGCCCAAAGAAAAAAAATCTTATACGAATTTTTTTTTTCTTTATAATTTTTTAAAAAAATTTATGGCACAATTTTTATTTTATAACCCTTTCATTTAATAATTGTGAATATTTTTTATTCAGTTAGTTCAGATGTTGGTAAAAAATAATTTGTAAACATTTAAAATCAAGTGATTCTTAAAATTATTAACTATTGAAATAAAATGTAAAAAATTTATTTTATAATGATTTAAAAATATGAAATATATTAGATCATACTTAAAAATTAACAAAAATTTGTCAAAATTTATTTTAAACCCCAATAAGTGATTCTCTCTCTATATATATATATATATATGCATATTGGTAAGTTTTCTTTAAATTGTGCAAAAAATTAAAAAAATCACAGTTTCAATTATTGCAACCGTTATGATACAGCATTTACACATCGCAACCGCTATCTTGTCACCGCAACCGTGACGGCGACCATAACCACTTTTCAAAACCTTACAAATAGTATTTAGAACCAAACCAATCGTAATTGGTTCATATTTTCTCTTGAATTTCCATATATATTTTTAGTTTTATTACAACATGTGAGGGCATCTCCAAGGGAGAAGGCAAAAGAGCATCTTAAAACATTTTTGCGAGTGTAGTTAGTTTTCTCTTCCTCCATTCTGAATTAGAAGAGGCAAAATGTCCATTTTAATTTTAGCTCTCCACAATTAGCTATCCTTCATCAAGAGGCAAAAGGATTTCCGGTGAAATTGCTCCCTTCATCTGATCGAGTATCTTCTTTGGGTTAGTTTTGTGTTTGTATATTGCATCCAATTGATTTGGTTTTGTATTTGTATATTACCATTTGAAAGTATCATCGTTTGAAATATTTTTTAAAAAATAATTTAATATATGTATATTTTTAAAAAATAATTTAATTATATATTTAAAAATATATATTACAAATGACACGTTAGCTTATGCGGCATGTCATGAAAAGATTATTTATTCATTTATCTATATTTATAATATTTTCTTTTAAAAATTAGTTAAGTTAAGTTTGATTGATTAGCTAAAGTAAAAAAATATGGTTAAAGTGTACACTAACTAAACTAGTTAAGCAAAATAAAGAGGGTACTTTTCTGTGTATTTTTGGAAGGCATTTTGAAAAAACTATTCATTGCTCCTAGAACATCACATATTCATACTCTAGACTAATCATCATACATCATGCTCTTTCATGTTTTTTAATCACTCAACACAAAATTATGGATCCTACCTTCTCTACCAATCACAACACCTTGGAGCATTATGTGATTGTACTCCAAGAGCACCCAATAATCACTCGGTATTTTGCCTCTTACCTTGGAATTGCTCTAATATGTGTCTATTTGTAGTTTTTTCCGTAGTATTTTTTTATGCGGCGTACTATAATACACATTGTGCATATTAATGATCTAAATTAGTCACAAACTGTTGTGGTGTTTGGTTACGGCCACTATAGTCAAAGTATAATTGATTATCACTATTTGCAGTGTTTGGTTTATGTTCTAAAGTGGTAGTGGCTGTGACCCCTATTGTTGTAGTTTCAGTTATAATCAAAGTGGGTTTTGATTATGTTTTAAAATAGCGTTAGTTATGATTTAATTTGTCTACGATTAATAGATTACAATATATAAGAGTTTTAGAATTAAATTTTTTAATCTCTAAAAGTAAAAAAATTAATTTGTTACAAAAAAAAAAAAAAAAAATTAGGAGGCCAACATTTTTCATCATGTGAATCATCATTAAAAAAAATCCCAAAAATTAAAAATAAATGACCTTTAGCGAGAAAAAAAATTGAAAATGTCGCCAATAAATATATTTTTGAACAAAATTATTTTGTGCCAAAAAAGTTTACATTTTGAGACATTATTATGTGTATGATAGTAGTTCATTCCTAATGTCCAATTTCATCGCTAAAAATATAAAAATAATAATTTTTGCAACTAAAATATTTTCATTTCTAAAAATGAATGTTGTCCCAACATTTTTGTCTCTAAAACTTTAATTTATTGTAGTGATACATATCTACTGTTTGGAATTCAATGTTTAAAAACAATATGCACTTTTATTGTAGTGGTTCATATTTTATGAAGTTCTTGGTTATGAAAATTTATGACATATTTATAATAATTTAATATACTAAACGTACAATTTCATCTCTAATAATAATAATAATAATAATAATAATAATAATAATTTTGACAATTAAGATATTTCGTCTCCAAAATTAAAATATGGTTATGCTATAGTATAATAACCTTGCACCCTCAAAAAGGTATATACCATAGACAAATTATGACATTTGTGTGGTTAGTTACTGCAAATGTCATAATTGAATTTTTTCAGAATCATAACTAAAAACAATTTAGTTATAACCAAACACTACATAACAAATAACCAAAAACTAATTAGATCATAATTAAAATAATGACAAAACCAACAACATAATAAGTTATAACTAAAACCATAATATATATAACCAAGTCATAACTAAGAATACCCCAAGGCCCCGTTTGTTTCCAGAGATAGAATGGAGGGGATTGATAGTGAGGGGATTGTTAGTGAGGGTTGTTTGTTTTCAGAGATAGAATGGAGGGAATTGATAGTGAGGGGATTAATAGTGAGGGGATTGTTAGTGAGGGGGATTGATAGTGAGGGGATTAATAGTGATGAATTGTTAAATTATTTTTATATAAAATAATAAAACAAATAAGAAAATATAAAAATTAAACATTAATATTTTAAAAAAAATTCCCAATATATAAAAAATAAAAAAATTTCTAATCCCCTCACTATTTTTCTAATACCATCTCTACCTCCTCACTATGAATCCGCTCCCCCAAGGGTATTAGTAATACCAAGGTATTAGTAATACCCTCCCCATCTCTCAAAACAAATAAAGTATTAGTAATACTAAGGTATTAGTTAGTCCCAAGGTATTAATAGTCCCAAGGCTACCTCTCAAAACAAACACCCTATATACTAGTCCCAAGGTATTAGTAATCCTAATCCCCTTGCTATAACCCCAAACAAACGGGGCCCAAAAGAGTATGTATTAGCCTAAGATCACAAAGTGCATACATACTTCATAAAATTTTGATTTTTAAAAAAAAAATTTCTTCCTTTCTTTCTTTCTTTCTTTCTTTCTTTCTTTCTTTCTTATATATATATATATATATTATATATCAAAATTTTGACTAAAAGCTCTTACTTCAAGAGTCTCCTCTCATGAGGAGGAGTCTCATTGGAAGTTTGAAGAAATTATGAAAGTCTATTCATATTTATAGGAAAAGATTGTTCAAAGATAACCTAAAAATTCTATGTGAAATTCAATTAAATTGTTTGAATCATATCTGATTGGAGGGTGAGTTAAAAATTTTATTTCCTTCGAAAATTAAATTTAGCATTCAATCAATTTGTTTGACGGAATGTTATAATTTTTTAATTTCTTTAAAACTAATGATTTTTTTTTTTGTGCGTGTGTGTGTGTGTGTGTGTGTGTGTGTGTCAATTATGACTTTATTAAATATTATTAGTAAATACTATGCAACAAATTTTTATTTAAGTATTTATATATATATTTTTATTTATAATTATATATTTTTTAATTATAACGTCATGATACAACCGTTTTGACCCAATGGTTGAACCAGTGACCTATCTACCTAGTCTTTTTTCCAGTTTGCTCATCGGTCCAATTTTCAAAATATTAACTAAGATCACAAATGGCACCTCAAAAAAAATAAAAATAAATAAATAAGTAAAAACTAACATCACAAATACCATAACTGGAGCATACTCAAGCCCCATTTTAGCTTATGCCAAACGAAGACTATGTATAGTAGAATTCCCATGCACCTTGTTGTGAGGTGTGTATACTAAAATTTTCCTTTCTAATTCATTTGAAAATATAGAATGATATCTTACAATTAAAGTGGCTCAATTAGAAAATATAGGTTTCGTTTAGGATGTCGGTTGGCTTTTTATCTTTTTAATTTTTTAGCTATTTTAGTCTAGGGTTAAAAATGTTTGTTTGGGATAGATTTTTTGGTTTTTTTTTTTTTTTTTTTTTTTTTTTTTTTTTTTTTTTTATAACTTCTGTGAGAGAAAAAATGAAATAATTATGGGTTATATGTGACATTTTATCTTATTTGACTAAAATAGCCTATTTTATCCTATACGACTATTTTAGTCCAAACACTCCTCCCAAATGGGGCCATGGAATGATATCTTGCAATTAAAGTGGCTCAAATTTGAATAATATCTTTATGGTTGATTCATATGTTCTTCGGAATAACTGAACAGTCCAAATAATGCATCCATTGTCATTTCACATTTCTTCATTCATCTCATGTCATGCATACATTATCGAAATAGAATCTAAAAATCTATCTCTAAAACCTCTCTTAAAATCTCACCCTGGACCTCACTTTTAGCCGGTCGCGCTGCCAATGGCTATGGCAGTTGGCTGGCCCTGCTTCTTCTTTGTGTTTGTGTTTGGTTTTCTTTTTAATAAACTTGAATCCCCCATAGTTTTTCCCACCCAGATGTGCTTTGTTTTGTTGTTGTGGATCTTTATTCTTGGTGTTTTGGAACATGGATTAAAGTAGAGAAAAAGGAGGTAGGTGTTGAGTCGGCATAGAGGATGATCTAGATTTAGTTAGGATATTCATTCGGGCACTCCTATGCGAGTCGGAGCTTGAGGAGTGAACTCTATTAAGGTCTATGGAGGATTTTTGGCACTTTGTTTTGGGGGAAACATAGGTGTTAAAGATGATCCAGATTTGATTAGGAACTTTATTCATGCGCTCCTTTGTGAGTGGGAGTTTGAGGGGTCGATTCTATTCAGATCTATGGAGGTCGGCCATGAGAGGTGTGTTTCGGCCATGGGTGTGAGTGTTTGGCCAACTGTGTTCCGTCGTGGAAGTTCTGGCCATAGGTGTTTGAGTGTTTTGGCCAATGGGTTGGCGGTTTGGAAAGCTTCGGCCGTGCAGTTGATGAAGCCCGACGGAGGTGTCAAGTGTTGAACCATTTTAATATCTTTTATTTATTTATTTATTTTTACTTTTTTATGACCTTTTGTCTTCTTCATGAATCTTATTTTGTTTGGTTAATGGAGATTCTCTTCTTCTTCTTTTTTTTTTTTTTTTTTTTTTTTTTTTTTTTTTTTTTTTTGACCTTTTGTCTTGTTCATGAATAGAGATTAATTGGAAGGTCATGGGCTTGGTGGTGAGTTAATATTTGTAGACTCTCCCTTTTCTCTAGTTTAATGGTCATTATTTTTTGGTGTAATTTGTAAGGTCCTAATCGGCTATAAATTGTTTATATCTTATATTCTTTTCTACACCAATTATTTTTTACACTTGAGAGATTATTGTTGGAACAATCTTCTGTGTAAATTAAATAACTTGAAACCAAATCAAATAAATAAAAATAAATTACTTACAGAATTTATTTATCGAACCGAATAAGTACAAAAAAGATCAAGTCGAGTGTGTGACACTCTGTCCTTAAGACAGATTCGCCTCGTTTCTGTGCTTACGGATAAATAACGTCTATCTCCCAAGATACAATGATCTACACAAATTGTAGTAGCATTGCAAACAGTTTGTACGGTGAACTAGAACCTATGTTCTATACTCTCTGAATTTTTCCTAAAAAACTAATATGAAGAGAATTTATGCAAAAGAGCAAAACTGGAAGGAAACCAAGACAATTTTAGAATCTTCAAGATCTAGAATTCTACTGGAAAGATCCAGTATTTATAAGCAAGTGGTGCCTATTCGGACAGATCCAAACAGGTATGAAAAGGAACCGAACAGGTGCATTTTTTAAGTGAACAGGTTTGAACCAGAACAGAACAGGTGCGAACTTTTTGGACCAGTTTTGAACCTGTCTGCAAGAAGAAAAAAATCTGTCCGGCTCAACCTATTTGAACCTATTGGAAAATGGACTGAAAAAGGGCACTGTTTAGAAAGAAAAATTTGGTGCAAAATTTAAATTAATTTTGTTAAGAAATTCAAATAATTTTCTTGCAAGAATTTGGTAAAATTCAAATAAATTTTGTCCAAAAAATTAATGTTAGGACCCAACCCGCAACCCGCAAGGCCGGACGAACGGCGGCGGTGGTTCGCGCGCGTGTGTGGTGGTTTGAGCCAAGGCTCACTTTGTCCATAACTCATTCCTTCTACAAATTTGGGGTGCCCCTTGGGGCCCAACCCAAGTATTGCCAACTAGAACTTATATACACACATAAGTTCTCTTAAGTTTTCAATGTGCGACAACCATTACAAGGAAACCCACATTGTAGTTCTTTAATTATCCATTCTACGAACTCGAAAATGACATTAACTTTCCATTTACTCATAAATGGTTTTGACGAACCATCTTTACCGTGTGACTTGCCATGCAGCAAAGAACACGTCACATCTTTGGACCCACCCCAAAAGACATTTGGGACCCATTCAAATTTGGGCTCAAAGTTAGCCCAAAATAAGCCTATAAAAACCATATTTTTCCAACAATCCCCCACATGAATGGAATTTGTCGTAGAGAAAATGCAACAACATGATCTAATTACAAAGAGTATAGAAATTGAAAATATTCTACAAATGATAAGTAGCTTTTGGCTTTGAACCTTCCCTTGTGAGACACTATCGGATTTACTAGCTAATTAGTGAACATGATGTCTTGAACTGTTCAACCATTTGTGTAAACCAAGATAATAGAACTCATACAATATATCACCAGACACAGTTTAGTTATCACTATTGTGTTCATTTTGGCCTTGAACAACCTGGTCTTTCATGAGTGCTCTAGAGAATTGTAGCCCTTCACAAATCTCATAGGACCAGTCCAGTTCACACTCATATAAGTGATTCTTATGAAGAGTATCCTGCCATACTTCACTAGGTATTTCTAGATATAAGAATCATTAAAAGTATTATTTAACCTAAAACGCTGCAGACATCATTATTTCATCATAGAAATGGGTAGGAGTTTGACTCTCTAGTGATCCTTATGAGTTATACAAAACTCTGTTGTCCCTTTGAACCTAGATCTTAGGATCTCTAGTCAACTAGGTTGGGTTGCCATTGTGGTAACTCTTATTTAATAGGCTTAAGTCTCATTCGCCTCGATGAATTCTTAACTAACTCTCTTACTAACCCTTTGGTTGGTGGATCTGTTGTGTTGTCTTTAGACTTCACATATTCAATGGAAATAATTCCATTAGAGAGTAGTTGTCTCATGGTGTTATGTCAATGACGAATGTGTCGTGACTTACCATTATACATATAACTTTATGCTCTATCTATTGCTGATTGACTATTACAATGTATGCATATAACAGGCACTAATTTTAGCCATATTGACGAAGCCATTCAACTTCTTCCTCAACTTTATCTAAAGCTATAAATTCTAATTCCATATATAGTAGACCTAGCAATGCAAGTCTGTTTGGATTTCCAAGATACAGTCGCACCACCAAGAGTAAAGATATACCCACTGGTGGATTTTGAGTCTCTAGTATCTGCTATCTAGTTTGCATCACAATATCATTCAAGTACTGCTGGATATCTAGTATAATTTAGCCTAATGTTACGAGTAAATCAGAGATATCTTAAAACCCTTATAATTTCTTTCCAATGTTCTACTCCTAGATTACTCGTATATCTACTTAATTTACTTACTGCATATGTTATATCCGGGCGAGTGCAGTTCATCAAGTACATTAAGCTTCCAATAATTTGGGCATACTCTAATTGAGAAATACTTTCCTGTACATTCTTAGAAAAAAACAAAATAACATCCACAGGTGTTCTAGCAAGATGATCATCATCTTTGCTGAATTTGTCAAGCATTTTCTCAATATAATGTGATTGTGACAAAGCATAACCTTTTGACGTTTTGGTAAATTTTCATACCTAGTATTGCATCAGCAATCCCCATGTCTTTCACATCAAAATGTTTATTCAACATTTTCTTGATAATTTTAATTATGTCATTATTACCACCTATGATGAGCATATCATCAACATAAAGACATACTATAACATAACCTATGTTTGTGTTTTGGGTAAACTACTAATAGGTCCTAATAGTTAGACTTAATTTCCATAAAGTCCTATTGAAAATAAGTCTTGGTAAAATCGTCGTTAAAAATAATTTTTTTGTGACAATTTTTACATATGTCGCTAAAAATTGACAATTAGTGACTTTTTGTTGTCATGGTTTTTATAAATTGTCGCTAAAACTTACAATTAGTGACGTTTTTCTGTGACCAAATTTTCAAATTGTCATTAAAAGTTGTAAATTAATGACACTTTTTTGTGACGATTTTTTAAATTGTCACTAAAAATTATAATTAATGACATTTTTTGTGACAAAAATTTTATATTGTCGCTAAAAATTAACAAATAGTGACATTTTTTAATAGTGTTTAATGAAAAATGTCATTAATTATTATAGGACCTATTGGATAATAAGTCCACTTATTAGGACCTACATATAAGTCCCCCATTATATAATATAAACACATTTGTCATATTCATTAATTTTAAATCTATTTGACATCATTGCCTTGTCAAATTTTTCATACCATTGCTTTGGCGTTTGTTTTAAACCATATAATGATTAAACCAATTTACACACTTTCTTTTCTTTTCCTAGAACAGAAAATCCTTCTGGTTGTTCCATGTAAATTTTTTCATTCAACCATTTAAGAAAACTGTTTTCATATCCATTTGATGAATTTCTAGATTGTTCAAAGATGCAATAGCAATTAGCATTCTAATGGATGTTATTCTAGTAATTGGTGAGTACGTGTCAAAGTAATCAAGACCTTCTTTTTGTCTATATCCTTTAACCACAAGTCTTGCCTTGTATTTGTCAATTGATCCATCCGCTTTCAATTTTCTTTTAAAAATCCACTTGTACCCAAGAGGTTTACAACTTAGTGGCAAATCCACCAATTCCCAAGTGTGATTTTGCAAGATGGATTCAACTTCACTAGTTATGGCCTCTTTCTATAAAGGAGCCTCAGGACTGAACATAACTTCTTTAAAAGTTAAAAGCTCATTTTCTTACAAAAATGTTAGAAAATCTGAATGAAAAGATTTTGAGGTTCTAGCACATTTACTGCGCCCAGGTTCCTCTTTCTCATTTTGATTTATCTCTAGCTCTTGTTCTTGATCTTGTTCGTGATCATTACTAGTAATAACATCATAAGATCTTTCATTAGTACTGGTCTCTTGTCCAGTCTTATTAGAAAACACATGTTCAAAGAAAGATGCATTCCGAAATTCAATAATAGTATTTACATGCATTTCAGAATGTTCTGACTTATGAACCAAAAACCGATATGCACTACTATTCTTGACATAACCAATGAAAATGCAATCAATAATTTTAGGACCTATCTTAGTCTTTTTAGGATTAGGAATAGCCACTTTAGCCAAACATCCCCACACTTTTAAGTATTTGTAGGATGATACTCTCTTATGCCACATTTTATAAGGTGTTTGATTCACTTTCTTTCGGGGTACTTTATGTAGAATATAATTAGCAGAAAGTATTGCTTCCCCTTACAAGTTCTGAGGTAATCCAGAACTTATTAACATAGCATTCATCATTTCTTTTAAAGTCTTATTTTTCCTTTCAGTAATTTCATTTTGCTAAGGTAAGTAAGGAGCGATGGTTTGATAAATTATTCCATATTCTTTACAAAACTTACCAAAAGGTGATTCATATTCACCACCTCTATCACTTCTACGTTTTTTAATTTTCTTACCAAGTTGATTTTCAACTTCATTCTTATATTGAATGAAAGTTTCCAAAGTTTTATCATTGGTTCGAATTAAATAAACATAACTATATCTAGTATAGTCACCTATGAAAATGATAAAATATTTTTCCTACCTCTAGTTTGAATTGATTTAAAATCACAAATGTCATTATGAATTAATTCAAGTAGTTCCGTACTTCTTTCAATTGAATGAGAAGAAGTTTTGGTTAATTTTGCCTCAATACAAATTTCACATTTATAATTTGGATCAATTTCAAATTTTGGTAAACATTCCATATTAATTAATCTATACAAAAATCCATAATTAACATGTCCTAGTCTACCATGCCACAAATTTGAAGACTCAAACAAGTAAGAAGAAAATGTATTTTTATTAATAACAGAAGGTACAATCATCATTACATCTAATTTAAAAAGGCCATCAAACATGTAACATTTTCCTATATACATCTCGTTTTTGATAACTACGAATTTGTCACTTTCAAAAACTAGCCTAAACCCATTTTTACTCGACAGAGATCCAGAGACTAGATTCATGCAAATGTCTGGTATATGCAGCACATTGTTGAGAGTGAGTTCCTTTCCAGATGTCATCTTCAAAATAATCTTTCCTTATCCTTCAACTTTAGAAGTCAAGGAATTGCTCATAAAAAGTTGTTCACCGTTGTCTACAACAGAATAAGATGTGAACATCTTTTTGTCGACACAGATATGGCGAGTAGCACTAGTGTCCACCCACCATTCTTTAGGATTTCCGACAAGGTTTGCCTCGGAAACAACTGCAAAAAGATTTATGTCATCTACACCATTAGAAATTTTGTCTACTTCGCTCATATTGGCTTGAGCAAGCTTCTTGCTTGATATTCCTTTGCCTTTGTCTTTGCTTTGGCAATCTTTAGCCCGATGTCCCTCTTTGTCACAGATATAACATTTGCTATTAAACTTGTACTTCTTAGCTTCCCCTCCTTTAGAGCCTTGTGAGGAACTTTCTCCAGAATACTTTCATTTCTTTGTTTTTGGAGTATGTTCCACCACATTTGCCTTAGACTCCATTGGATGCTTACTAGCTTGTTTTTCAGAATTGCGGTTATCCTTCTCAATCCTCAAATGTACAATCAATTCCTCTAAAGTCATTTCTTTGCGCTTGTGTTTGCGGTAGTTCTTGAATTCCTTCTAGTCTTGTAGTAATTTTTCAATTAAGGCAGTAACTTGGAAAGATTCACTGAGAGACACGCCTTCTGCATGAATGTCATGCAGAATGAGTTGGAGATTTTGAACTTGATTGATCACAATCTTTGAATCAACCATCACAAAGTCTCGAAATTTGCCTACTACGAATTTCTTCGAGCCACCATTGTTTTGTACTTTTTCTCCAAAGACTCCCAAAATTCCTTTGCCATCTTGATAGGGTTGCAGACGTTATACAATGTGTTATCAAGCCCGTTCAAAATGTAGTTCCGACAAAGGAAATCAACATGTTTCCAAGCATCAACCACAGCAACCACTTGCTAGTCGATTTCATTCTCGTTTGGAGTAAGATCATTCTCACAGAGGAAATGCGCCAGGTTGAGAGTGATAAGATAGAACATCATTTTCTGCTGCCATCTTTTAAAATTAGTTCCTAAGAACTTTTCTGGCTTTTCACCGTGATTCACTGGCATAGTCACAACAAGAGAAGGGGTTGGAGCAATGGCAATCACCATACCAGTATTGGTTTAAGCATTAGTTTCAGTATCCATGAATTCTAAATTATAAAACAAAATTAGAATTAGAATTTGCACTACATAGAAAATTAAATCATAAACACATAATTTAAATCTGTAAAAATAAAAGAAACAAAAATTGTAATTTTTATTTCCAATTAATTTGAAAATAAAAAATTTATTTAAAAAAATTAATTCCACACAAAAAAATATTTCTGTAACACTTTAAAATTAAAATACTAAAAACAAGATTTTAATTAATGAAAACTCAGAAATTATTTCTGAACCAAAATTAATTTCTGATCAACTTTACAAATGAATAATCTGAAATTGTTAATGACTACCAGTATATTACTACTAGTTGTCAATGAAAATAAACAGTATATTACTACTATTTGTCAAACAGTATATTACTACTATTTGTATTTTCTAACCAGAATATTATTTTGTACAAGCACAGAAAATAATTTATGTAAGAAGAAAAGGAAAAAAATGAAAAATTCTGTATAAACAGAATAATTCGAGTCTATTTTAAGATTGTTGGAATAATCTTCTGTGTAAATTAAATAACTTGAAAACAAATCAAACAAATAAAAATAAATTACTTACAGAATTTATTTACCGAACCAAATAAGTATAAAAAAGATCAAGTCGAGTGTATGACACTATATCCTTAAGACAGATTCACCCCACTTCGATGCTTACGAATAAATGGCATCTATCTCCCAAGATAAAATGATCTACACAAATTGTAGTAGCACTCCAAACAATTTGTACGACATACTAAAATCGGTGTTTTATACTCTCTGAATTTTTCTTAAAAAACTAATATGAAGAGAATTTATGCAAAAGAGCAAAACTGGAAGGGAACGAAGACAATTTTAGAATTTTTAAAATCTTGAATTCTGTTGGAAAGATCCAGTATTTCTGGGCAAGTGGTGCCTGTTCGGACAGATCCGAATAGGTATGAAAAGGAACTGAACAGGTGCATTTTTGAAATGAACAGGTCTGAACCAGAACAGAACTGGAGCGAACTGTTTGGACCAGTTTTGAACCTATCTGGAAAAGAAAAAAATCTATTTGTTTCAACCAGTTTGAACCTACTGGAAAATGGACTGAAAAAGGGCACTATTTGGACAGAAATATTTGGCGCAAAATTTAAATTAATTTCGTTAAGAAATTCAAATAATTTTCCCGCAAGAATTTGGAAAAATTCAAATAAATTTTGTCTAAAAAATTAATGTTAGGACAAAACCCAAAAACCCGCACCCTGCCTGGCCAGAAACCTGCGGCGGCAGCGCATGCGCATGTGGTGGTTAGAGCCAAGGCTCACTTTTTCCATAACTCATTCCTTCTACAAACTTGGGGTTCCCCTTGAGGCCCAACCCAAGTGTTGCCACCTAGAACTTATACACACACATAAGTTCTCTTAAGTTTTCAATGTGGGATAACAATTACAAGGAAATCCACATTTTACTTCTTTAATTGTCCATTCTATGAACCAAAAAATGACGTGAACTTCCCATTCACTCATAAATGGTTTTGACGAACCATCTTCACCGTGTGACTTGCCATGCAGTAAGGAACACGTCACCTCTTTGGACCCACCCTAAAAGACATTTGAGACCCACTCAAATTTGGACTCAAAGTTAGCCCAAAATAAGCCTATAAAAATCATATTTTTCCAACAATTACTAGCCAAAGAATGACGTTTTTCTTGGTGGAGCTTTAGGTTCGCCATCTTGTGCAAAGTTGGCCTGAACCATATGACAAGTGCTCGTACTATTGTATCCTGGAGGGGACAAGTCATAGTTTCGTGATTACTGCATTGGTATTTGAATTCTTCCTATAGCAACGGGCTTGATCTCCTTAAAGAAAACGAGATATCTGTGCCTCAACCTGATCTATTTGTATCTCATTTTTTATTTTTTGCATAATTTATCAATAAAATATAATTCTTCTAGTATTTTCACCAACAATTTTAACGAGATCAAACATGGAACAAGTACCAGAAAAAACCAATGATAGAATTGGAGATCTCAACAAGCCTTTTAAGTTCAAAGGAGTTCATTTTAAGAGGTGGAAAGGAAAAGTTCTTTTTTACTTCAGCCATTTGAAAGTTACTTATGTTCTTACTGAGAAGAATCCAAACAAAATCCCAACCGATGAGATGAATGATGAAGACTATGAGGCACATGAAGCAAAAGCGGCTTCTTGCAATATAAATGAGTATAAATGTCATTTTTATTTATTAAATTTCCTTGCTAATTAATTTTATGATTATTATTATGACACCACTTACACTTTGTCTTCTATTAATTTTTGGCATGCTCATTTGTGTCATATTAACAGTAATTATGTGGGAATCATAAGTAGTTTAGGATTAATTCCTAAATTGACTAAAAAAAAATTGAGAAATGTGAAGTTTGCAGTAAAGCAAAAATTACCAAGAGGCCTCATAAAAGTATTGAGAAAAATATTGAATTACTAGAATTATCTCATATTGATTTTGTTTGAGTTTGAAGGAATTTTAACTCGTAGTGGTAACCGATATTTTATCATTTTTATTGAGGATTTTTCAAAATACACAAACGTATAGTTATTAAAAAAATAAAAGTGATGCTTTTGAGAAATTTAAAGAATTCCTTCTTTAAGTGGAAAATCAATTCAGTAAAAAGATTAAAAGAATTAGAAGTGATAGAGGCCGGGAGTATGAATCTCTTGGATTCAACTCTTTTGTTCAGTCATTAGGAATTATTCATGAGATTACTCCACCATATTGACCTTCATCTAATGGCATAGCTGAAAGAAAAAATAGAACGTTAATTGACTGGACGAATGCTATGCTTATTGATTCAGGTGCTCCCCCAAATCTTTGGGGCGAGGTTATTTTGACAGCTTACCATGTGATAAATAGAGTGCCACACAAAAAGACTAAAATTGTACCTTATGAGTTGTGGCGGGGACATAAACCAAATCTAGGTTATTTGAGGGTTTGGGGCTATTTAGCTTTTGTGAGGCTTATAGATCCTAAACGACCTTAATTTAGTGAACGAGTTACCACATGTGCTTTTCTTGGCTATGCATTGCATAGTACAGCTTATAGATTTTTGGATATGAAAAATAATATTATTTTTGAATCAGGTGATGCTATTTTTCATGAAAATAAATTTCCTTTCAAATCTAGAAATAGTGAGAGTCAAGTAATTTCTGAAAATATTTTATCCATGCCTAACTCTTCTATTTCATCTCAAGTTTTTCAAGAACAAGAAAATTCTCAAATCCAACCAAGGAGTAAATGCACTAGAGTTGAAACAGATTTTGGCCTTGACTATTATCTTTACAATGTAGAAGAAATTCCTCTTACGGTGCAAGAAGCTTTATCATCACCTGATGCTATTTTCTAAAGAGAGGCTGGCTGTAAATGATGAGATAGATTCACTACTTTCAAATAAAACATGGAAGCTAGTGGATTTACCTCTAGGTTGTAAAACTATTGGGTGTAAATAGGTCCTTTGTAAAAAACTTAAACCTATGGAACTATAGATAAATATAAAGTGAGCTTTGTTGTTAAAGGTTTTAAGCAACAAGTTGATTTTGATTTCTTTAATACTTTTTCTCTGGTTACTAGAGTTACATCCATTAGACTGTTGATAGCAATGGCTGCAATTCATGATTTAAAAATTCATCAAATGGATGTAAAAACAACATTTTTAAATGTAGATCTAGATGAGGAGATTTACATGGACCAACCCGAGAGCTTTGTGGAGCCTAGCCAAGAAAGCAAGGTGTATAAGCTAACTAAATCCCTTTTATGGTTTAAAACAAGCTCCTAAACAGTGGCATGAGAAATTTGATTCCTACATGCTTAAGAATGGTTATAAAACTAATAAATGTGATAAGTGCATATATTATAAAACTTGTGAGAATGCACATGCGATTATTAGCCTATATGTGGATTATCTACTCATCTTTGGCTCTAATTTACAAATTATAAATAAGATTAAAAATATGCTTAATAGCCACTTTGATATGAAAGATCTTGGTGAAGCCAATTTTATTTTGGGAATTAAAATTACCAAGACTAATGATGGCATTTTTCTTGATCAGTCGCATTACATTAAGAAAATTTTAAAGAAATATAACTTTCTAGACTATAAACATGCTGCTACTCCTTTTGATGCAAGCATACATTTATCTGTTGTAGCAATTAAAAAAGAAGTGATTAATTAAAAAGAATATGCTAGCATGATTGGTAGTTTGAGATATGCTACTGACTGTACTAGACCTAACATTGCATATGTTGTTGGAGTACTTAGCAGATTTACTAGTAAGCCAAGTCGAGATCATTTGCTAGCTATGGGAAGAATTATGAGATATTTATCTGGTATAAAAAATTATGGTTTGTTTTATAACAAGTATCCTACAGTACTTGAGGGATATAGTAATGTCAATTAGAACACTTTGTTAGGTGATTCTCTCTCTACCTTGGGTTTTATTTTTACCTTGGGTGGTGGTGCTATATGTTGAAAGTCTAAAAAAAAACTATAATTGCTAATTCTACAATAGAAGTTGAGCTTATAGCGTTAGCTTCAGCATGTGAGGAAGGGAATTGGTTGAGAGATTTGTTACACGAAATCCCTTTTTGAGAAAAACCAATTCCTTTTGTGTTAATTTGTTGTGATAGCACTGCTATTATTGGTAGAGTGAACAATCATTTTTATAATGGTAAATCCAAACCTATTTGAAGGAAACACAGTAATATGAGATCCTATTTGAGTAATGGCATCATAATTGTGAATTATGTAAAATCTTGTGATAATCTTACGGATCCGTTAACCAAAGTCTTGGTGAGAGATAGAGTCTGGAATACATCGTGAGGGATGTGTTTGAAGCCTATAAAATCATAAACCATGTATGAGGACACCCAACCTGGGAACCAGAGATCCTGTAACTAGGTTCAATGGGAAAAACGAATCATATGGTGGTTGTAAAAAATGCACTCCTTAATATTTTGTTGTCCATCCTGATGATGTAAGTACATTTGTCCTGTAATATTGAAGAGTTGAGTTTTTATACTCTTAATGAAATTTTGTAGCTCTTGTTGAGTAGGGTGTGTAAATTACAAGAACATTCTTGACAAATTTCACCTATGCGAGCATGGAAGTGGGGCCGTTTTCTATGAGAACAAGGCTTATTCTCAAATATGCTTATGAAAATTGGGATAGACACAAACCTGTAATGTGCTGGCTATTAAAAGCTCATGTCAATACCTGGATCATTATGTGTGAGTAGTTATACTTTATTTCCCCTAAGTAGTTATAGTTTAAGTCTGAGACCACTGATGACTCTAGAGTAGAGGTTGTTGTTTTACTAATGAAGGTTTAATGCAAAGCACACCTTCATGATGCATACTAGTTATCTTTGTTTGGTAATCTCTCTTGTCCTTATTGATATTAAAATGAGTGGGGATTATTGGACCATTTTAATATCTTTTATTTTATTTTATTTATTTATTTATTTTTTTTGACCTTTTTGTCTTGTTCATGAATGGAGATTAATTGGAAGGTCATGGGCTTGGTGGTGAGTTAATATTTAGACTCTTCCTTTTCTCTAGTTTAATGGTCATTATTTTTTGGTGTAATTTGTAAGGTCTTAGTGACCTATAAATTGTTCATCTCTTTTACTTTTTTCTACACCAATTATTTTTCACACTTGAGAAATTACTAGCCAAAGAATGATGTTTTTCTTGGTGAAGTTTTGGGTTCACTATCTTGTGCAGAGTTGGCTTGAGTCATACGACAAGTGGTCAGGCTGTTGTATCTTGGAGGGGACAAGTCATAGTTTCGTGACTGCTGCATCGGTATTTGGGTTCTTCCTACCGCAATGGGTTTAATTTCCTTAAAGAAAACGAGATATCCGTGTCTCAGCCTGATCTATTTATATCTTATTTTCTTTACATTATTTATCAATAAAATATAATTTTTTTAATATTTTCACCAACATCAGGCATGGAAGAAGGCCGGCGGAAGGGTCAAACGTCGGAGCGACTGAACAACAATGAAGGTTTTCTTCACGCATGCCTCTCGCGTTTTTTGATGCTATGGAGTAGTGAGTGAAAAAGTTGTGGAAAAAAATAAAAAATCAAGAGTTTTTTTGGGTTATTTAGGGTGTGTTTGGTAACGTTTACGTTTTCAATTTATATTTACAAAAATTTTATAAACTGGTTTGTGTTTATTTTTTGTTTATTTTTAGAAAAACATAAACTACAAACGCGTTTGGTAATTGACAAAATGTTTAAAAAATTTTAAAAATATAAAAAAGAGTGAGAAATGGCAAGTGGTGGCAAATGGCGGCGGAAGACGGTGGTGGAAAGTGGTGACGGTAGGTGGTGGGTGGGTGGGTGACGGTGGCGGATGGTGGGTGGTGGTGGTGGTGGCGGGTGGCGGGTGGTGGGTGGCAGATGACGGGTGGTGGTGGGTGGTAGCGAGTGGGTGGTGGTGGTGGTGGTGGTTGGTGGGTGACGGTGATGGGTGGTGGTGGCTGGTGGTGGGTGGGTGGGTGGGTGGGTGACGGTGGCGAGTGGTAGCGAGTGGTTGGTGGTAGTGGTGGGTGGTGGCAGGTGGGTTGCGGGTGGGTGGTGGGTGATGGTGGTGGTGGTGGTGGTAGTTGTTGGAAAATTTGAATTTGAATTTAAATTTACTCCAATGGTTGTGTCTCTTAAGATGAAAGGGTGTGTCCTTTTGAAGGATCACAACCTTTCTGAAGAGTCACTTAGGAGTCTTTATATTCCATCTCCCTCACTTTTATTTAAAAAGTGGAATTGCCATTCTTCTTGACTTGGCATTTATTCTTCATATTGCCTGAGT
This sequence comes from Camellia oleifera, assembly GCA_022316695.1. Classification (NCBI taxonomy): domain Eukaryota; kingdom Viridiplantae; phylum Streptophyta; class Magnoliopsida; order Ericales; family Theaceae; genus Camellia; species Camellia oleifera. The sequence goes on along the minus strand of CM039313.1, from coordinate 111,738,129 downwards.
CTAATTTTCCTATAAAGAGAGTTCATGCACAGCAAAGTTCGCTAGGCTTGCAATAGTAGTGCTGCTAGTGCAAGACATTGATCGTTGTATCCTGGGAGATAGACGTCCATTAAATCCTAAGCACCGGTGGGAGGACGAATCTGTCTTAAGGAAAGAGTGTCACACACTCGACTCGATCAGGTTTTATCTATTTATGTGCTGTAAGTTTGGTTACATTATTTTGCCAATTTATTTTAATTTTGGTTTTGCCAAAAATCGTTTGCATAATTTTAAATTATATTTTCGAGATAGTTTGATATTACTATAATTTTTCTAACAGTAGTAGGTGGCGGGTGGGTGGCTGGTGGTGGATGGTGGTGGCAAGTGGGTGGTGGTAGCGGGTGGCTAGTGGTGGCAGGTAAGTGGCGGGTGGTAGTGGTGGTGGTGGTGGTGGTGGGTGGTGGTGGCAGGTGGGTTGCGGGTGGGTGGTGGTGATGGTGGTGGTGGTGGTGGTAGGTGGCGGGTGGTGGCAAATGAGTGGTGGTAGCGGGTGGCTGGTGGTGGCGGGTGGTGGTGGTGGTGGTGGTGGTGACGGTAGCGGGTGGGTGGTGATGGTGGGTGGGTGGGTGACGGTGGCGGGTGGTGGGTGGTAGCGAGTAGGTGGTGGGTGGTGGCGGATAGTGGTGGATGAGTGGGTGATGGTGGCCGGTGGTAGGTGGTAGCGAGTGGGTGGTGGTGGCAGGTGGGTGGCAAGTAGGTGGTGGTGGTAGGTGGGTGGTGGTGGGTGGGTGTTTAGAACCTATGGAACAAAGGATAACTTCAGGGCACCCCATGATATATTATTTTATTTGGAGATTTATTTGAGAGGTAAACTCTAAAATAAATTACTTGAACGAGCTTCTTGTAAATTTAGATCTCTTTAATAACGGTAAGTGTTTAGAAATGTATTTTATAGATATCGTGATTTATAATAATAATAATAATAATAATAATAATAATAATAATAATATTAAATTATTATTATTATTGGAGGAATGAAATTTTTTTCATTTGAATTGAGGATATAGCCATCATATCCATGGGAAGCATTTCCAGGGTCACTTGCGGACGGCATAACTTTAAGGCTTCTGAATAAATGATGGTCTCTTTTCATATCTGCAACAACAACCACATAGATTGCCCAAAAACACAATAACCTAATTAAAACCCACACTATTGGATATCAAAGCAAAATAGAATTCCAAAATACAATAATTATATATGACAGAATCTACCTAATATTTGATGCCCGAGAAAATTTTTTATTACTTGACATAAAATTTGTGAAATTATAATAATAAATACACTTGAGATTTGTTGTCTTTGCATTTAGTGGTAAAAAATGGAGACTTGGATCGGAAGTCTAATTTTCAAATTTTTGGGACAATTACTTTAAATTCTATTCATTTTTTGTACACAAAGACAACAACAATCACTACTAGAAAAATAGTTTTTTGCGTCTATTTTTTTGCGACTGATTATTTGACTGTCGCAAAAAAAAATTATTTGCAACGCCGAAGCAAATTAGGAATGGCGAAACATATAACTTTTTACATAAAAATCTCGTTTTACTCGTCATGTGCCCAATTTATTTATTTATTTTTATTTTCCTTTTTACTTAAACCCCAAATTGTGTAAAAACTTGCCCTAGACTCTCATTTACCGAATCTGATTTCGCTCGATCGTGTCTGAAGAAGAGAATCTGATTCCCTCTCTCGATTTCGCTCTGTTTCTCGCTCTGTAGATCTCCATGGTCATTCAACGGTATGAACTCTCTCTCTCTCTCTCTCTCTCTCTCTCTCTCTCTCTTTCTCAGTGAGTCTCTTTGAATCATTCATTCGTATTTCAACTTCTTCATCTCTCTACATCGATCACTTGTTTCTTATCATCTGAACTCACTGTAATTCGATCACTGCTTCGTCAATCTGACTCTCTCTTTCTCTCTCTCTCTCTCTCTAGTCACATGCACATGTAACTCAGCTCACCTTTCGACGAAGCTTTGGTTCGAACCAATCATTTCTCATCTGCTACAGGTACAAGCTGAACCATTCAATTCTTAATTGTTATCGCTTCACCTTCCAATTCTCACTTCTCTCTCTCTCTCTATATATATATATAGCATTGCTTTGAACCCTACTTTTAGTTCTGAATTTGAATTATTATTATTATTATCTTTGTCATGTTTGGTTTGTAAGTGTTTTGTGTTGCAATAGAATTGCATTGGTGGTGTTTATTGATATTTAATAATGTACAGTTGTCCTAAAAAGTGATATTTAATTGTGTACTCATTTATTTGAAGATATATATATATACATATATATATATAACCTTCTTCTCATAAATTTCGATTTCTTTAGCTGTTCTATGTTCGATATGAAATCGAATTTGTTTCATGATAGCAAAAGTATGTATGAAATGGTTGTATATGCTCCAATTTATTATTTGATTGATGCAAAATTGAAAAATGGAGGGGAGAGAGTTTCAGCCTCGAGAATTTTAGCATTTATTAAGTGCTGGAGGGGAGAGAGTTTTGAATTTTTTAAATTGGCTGGCAGAACAGGGAAATTTGTCCTGAATCATAATTTTGCTTAGATTAATGATCAATTGAGTTTGGATAGTTGTATGTATATATATGTATAATGGTATAGTAATTTGTCTTAACTTTATAGCTTTTTATTTGAGTTTGTATTAGCAAAGTTGTGTTTTGAGGCAATTTACAGATATATTACTTAGATTAGCTACTGGAATATGTGCTTTGAGTTTATGAATAAGCTGGGTTTCGTTTAGTTTCTCCAATCTAGTTTTTAGTTTTTCGATTTTTTTTTCAATTTGAAAACTAAACCAGAGAAGATTTTGAAGTTTTGGATGATAATCATGTTACTCCTTGATTTTTGGACGGTTAAAATTGCAAATTGTTGAAGAATTTCATAGTGTTAGTATTAACTTGATTGGTTTTGTGATTAATTTTTTCTATATTTTTGCTTGAAGATGCCGAGCATGAGTTTTGGATGATAAAGATGTTACTCCTTGAGAGGAGAAACATCTTATATCTAGGGACAATGATACAATAAGACAATGTAACAAGAAGCCAAAAAACTTTATGAGAATAGAAAGGGTACATATGTGATATGCTGAATGATAATTGGATTTGGATGGACCTCTATGATACAATAAGACAACGTAACAAGAAGCCAAAAAACTTTTTGAGTCCAATAAATTCAATCTTAAATGTTCTTTCAAATGGTTTGTCTTTACAGCTTTTGTATTGATTGAAATTGTTTCTATATCAAGTCTTGATGGTTATATGGGTTTGTTTTTATGGTTGTCTTCGTGTTTGGTGCCTTTTGTAATCAATCTGGCAATTAAATATGTTAACATGAGCAAGGTAGTTAATTTATGCTTAACTTGATCAAAATCCCCCTAGTTTTGTAGGCTTAAAAAATAAAAAAAATAAAAATAAAAAATAAAAAAATTTGTGTACTCAAAACAAAATTTTGTTAGGTTGGCTGAAGACAAATATTGATGGTAGGTAGTTTAATGCATACATGTATGTCAATGCAATCTGTTGTTTTGTTTTGCGTTGTGTTGATGTTTCAGGTGAAGTATTTGAATGAACCGGACAATCCCACCAAGTGAAGTTCTCTAAACTTTGTCGATGCTGAGTTTCACAAGAATTGGCCCTTTTTTAATTTCGTTTTAATTTTCTTGAATGTTTTCCTCCATTTTCTCAGCTTCCAAACGGTGCAATTGTGCTTGCTAAATCATGGGTTTTATCTGATTTTTGTGTGTGTGTGTGTGTTTTCTAGTGCCTTTTTTATTTCAGCGTGCAAAGCTAGGGGCTCCGATCTCCGAGTTCATTTCAAGGTATGTTGATGAGTTCGATCATATGGATTTGCCATTGTGTGTGTAGTGTTGCGTGTGCTATTATTCAATCTTGAATCATATATTGTAGTGTTGTATCAGATTGTTCCTGAATTGATGGTGTTATGATAAATTGATGTAAGAATGTTGAATTAATGGTATTGGCAGGTTGGTCTGTCTATGGTCATGTGCGATTCGTAGGATAAAATTATAATCCTACTTTTGATTCGTAGGAAGTATGTTTGTGGAGGTCAGGATTAGCTTTTGTGTTTCTTTCTTACTCAGCCTGATGAAAAAAAAAAAAAAAAACAGGGCTCCTCACCTTTTGTGGATCGGTCTCTCGTAAACTGGAGGGAAATTGTTGCATTGTGATTTGGTGAACCTATGTAAGTACGTTAGTGGCAGATGGTTCAGTAAATAATGGCACATTTTAACTGCTCTCCAATTCCAAATTATAGTTTTTTTCATTGAAATCTTTTGTGATCTGTTGTTGGCTTTGTTTAGTTCACCTTTTCAACTCGAATACAAACAAATGACATGCGTTTTTCGTAAATACTATGCAACGTACAAAGCCGAGAATTGAGGATGAAGCAATTGTGCAGGGGATTTTATTTTTGTTAAAAATGTCTCTGTTAACCTTTCACTCTTGAGCTAGACAGAGTTTGTTTCTGGGTTTTTCCAGTAAGAAACCAAATAAAATCAAAATTGAAGTTGCTGACCATCTAACACATACTGATGATGCATTCCAATAGACCTTGTAAGTATTCTTATCAAACTTTCTCCAGTTTGCTTGTTCAATGTACAATAAAAATGTTTGATAGCTACTTCCTGACTTTCGATTTGTTTTGTTGCAATATGTGTTTTCTTGACTTTTGTATAGAAATAAGAGTTTTCCTACAGTTGTTTGATTGTTATCCTTTGGATTTCTCATGTTCATAATTCAAATTCTTTCATGTTTGATTGTTCTCCCCTTTGTAATTTTGTTTATATATATTTTTTTTTGTTAATTTTAGGAGGCTGCTCATGAGAAGAGCCAAAAGTACAAGGAAGGGAAATTTATTCTCGAGAGGTACTAAATATTATTTGTAGATTACGATTTTGTCGCCAAGCAATTTGAAACACAATTTTTTTGGTTGAGCAGGTTTAAGATTTTGGGTCCTGATGGAAGTCACTATATGGATCAGGAAGCTCAGATTGGTGGAAGCGATCCTGATGATGCTTGATTAGCCTCTCCCTTTGTCTTGTTTTCTTTCTTCATTAGTTTCGGTTAACTGGTTTTTAACTATACATTCTTTGCACCTTGCCAGTCTTATTCTACCCTATTAGTTTCAATCATATTTTTGGATTAGTTGTTGCTAGAGACCAGTTTTGCAAAACAGTTAGAATCATATTCAGATTCTAGTAGATTTTATTAATAAATTCTGTTTAAATTCTGTTTAAGAATCATATTAAGATTCTAGTAGATTTTATTAATCAATAAAGACATATCAAGATTTAAGTATTTCTTTTTTACTATGGAATGGAGAACAAATGCATGTAAATGAAGGTTTTTCCCCTCGCCATATTTATTTATTTATTTATTTTTATTTTTATTTTTAATTTTAATTTTTTGCGACGGTAACAAGATGGTCGCTAAAGATCATGTTAGTGTTTTTCTTTATTTTTTGCGACGGCAAAATAGCGGTCGCCATAAGTAGTTTAGGTGGTTGCAAATAATTTGCGACCGTTGTTTTGCCGTCGCAAAAAGTATTTGCCACCCCCATATTCGCGACCCCCATTTGCTGTCGCATGGGCCGTCGCAAAAAGTCTTTTTGCGACTGTTTTTTATTATTTGCGACGGTTTATAGCGGTCGCAAAAAGTGTTTTTTTTAGTAGTGAATTTGAATAACCATAATACCTCTATCTATCCATTTATTTGCCAATGTTTCCACGTATCTGTCCAATTTTACGATGGCTTTTATTCAAATAGTAGTCAGGGACAGCTAGCAACGACAATGGTGAGCAGCGATTGATAGTAGTTTGTGAGAAAAAGAGAAAGCAAAAATAGAAAAAGAAGAAGGATAAAAATAAAGGGAAAAAAGTCCTTTAAAGCAATAATTTGTATTTCTCATCAATATATTTCATTAACTATGTTCTTATAACCAAAACAATGCAAACATTATACCTTATGCCATACATACGCATAAAAATGAACTTTTCATGAATTAACCAGTAAAAAATCATTGCAAGAAATTAATTTATGTATAATGTAGAACAAAATTGTACCACAAGTGAATTAAATCAATATAATTGATGCCTTGTATATAGACCCCACTTGTAACAGCTAACTTTATGATTACTAGTGATTGGCACACGCTATGTATGTGTAAATTAAATATAAATATTTATTATGTGTGTAACTCAAGTGCAAGAATTTTACTTAACAAATCAACGGTTTCAACTTCAGGACACCAAAGTAGATGCCACTCATATAATAAAAGAATTAAAATAAATTATAAATTTTTTAGTACAACTTTTGATAATCTATATATATTATATAAAAACAAAAGTTCAGCATATTAATTAAATAAACTCACTTTTTTTGTTTTTTATAAGGCACATATTCAACACGTTCTCAAAATTCTATTAACAAAAGAGATATGTTTCATTGGTGTTTCGGTGGTAGGTCACTTCCTATGGATTGAGTTAAATCAGATCGGCAACGGTTATCTTGAAACTTGAGCTCACGGACGTAGTGATGACACCTCAAAGCATCTTTTTTTTTTCTTTTTTTTACAAATCAAAAAAAAAAAACAAAAAAACAAAAAACAAAAAACAAAAAACAAAAAACAAAAAGAGATATGTCCATGCTGAAAATATTTAAGTACATATTTTACCTTTTTTTCCCAAATAAACTAAAAAAGTCAACTACCTTATAATTTGAAATGCAACTGAGCATCATTAATTAACATCTTTTAAAACAAATAAATTCAAGTGTGCTATGCTACACACCTCCAATACTACAAATATTATAACCAAATCATTTTCAGTCATAACTAAAAAAAATATTATAACTAAACTATTTTAGATCACAACCAAAATAATCAGAATTAACATCAAAATAAATCATAACTAAATACCACAACTATAGCAAGTTCAATAAGTATGCTTATAAGTGCTATCAAATGATAGCATATGGTGTATATATGATAAATGAAAAATACTAATGATGTATATAAAGAATGCATGAATGGGACAACTGTTAAATGACTCAACCACTCAGCCGTTGCCGACTTTGCCTTGCTTTGTTCGGCTGTCACTTCGGCCTTTAGTTGATTAATCAACTCTACTACGTCATGATGGCGGTGGCCGATTTCAGCAATTCTCTCCACAGCATGAACAAAATGACAAAAATTCAGACAATTGTTACAATTAAAGCCAACAACCACACTTGTTAAATGACTCAACTTACCAAGATTGCTGATTAAGTAGCCAGAGCAATGGACACCACGTCCTGCTCGGCGTGAAACATTGCCTTGTTTAAGGGAAGAGTGATGGCAATAACCATACTCAGAGCAACTCCAGACTCTTTGATAATCGAAGCACCTGCTGGGATGAGCGCCTTTTTGACTTTGGGCTGGATTGAAAATGGCGCCGCCAAGTTAAGTGCAGGTGAGGCCCGTGACCTTTTTTCAACCGGCTGCATGGCTGGTTAAATGGACTCAGCCAGATGCATGGAGCCCCTCTAGTCGGCCCTAGTTTCTTTAGCTGTTGTCGCCATAGCAATTTGTTCCGATTCCACGAGGACAGTGTATTCGGCGACTTTCTCCATCTGAGTCATCGTTAGCGTAGGAGCCTCTCGATTGGCACTAGTAGCTGCCAACTTCTTTATCGCTAGCCTCTTGATGTCTGTTTGCTTGGCAAATTGAGCAAGAGAAAGTGTTTTGCTAGCCATCTCTTCAATTCAGGATCCTGGGAGATCTTCCAAGTCAAAAAAGATGTTGGCCTCCTAAGTATCTTCCAAATCCACTTGGATAGGAGAAGGCACAAACCCTAGATCTTGGCTGAGCGGCTGGTTTCTTCACTATTAATTTCTTCAATAGTCGAGTCAGGTGCCCTGTTCTTGGCACCTTGCTCAACCTACTTGTGTGTGCTGTTTTCTGACCACACTGCCAAACAAGTACTTAGCTGGAGAACACCAACAGAATAGATTGTGCCTGAACGACCTGTCACAGAAAGATGAGTGTCATGACCCGAGCCCACCCTTGTAGGTTAAGGACATAATCGGTCAGTAATCATGAGGTTACCTACGGCCTCAAACCAAACCCAACTTATTTTATCAGCGTTAATGGGGGCCAAACGGAAGCAATTCGAAAAACTTTGTCCATAGAGTTGTACTTACATAGCACATCATGACAAACCATACATATGCATATTAATAACTCGCATCAAAATATGTCCTACACAAAGCCCTGTACATATAGGATCATATAAGTCTAAGTCAACCCAAAAAAAACTATGTACAACATATTCAAAGACTTCGCCCATATGACAAAATAAAACAGAATGACAAAGAGGCGAACACGGGTCTCGTGTGTGAGACGCAAGGGTTAACTCTTCAAAACCTTTTTTGTTCCTCAAAGACTTCACTGGGGCTGGGTTTGGACTTCTTTTGGCTCACCTACAAACACATGAATGAGCGTAAGCAAAAGCCCAGTGAATAATATCAAATAAAGAAGTTATACAGATTGTATATAGAATAACATGCTTCAAACGGCCTTGGGCCCCATTCATATTCTCATTTATTCGTATCAAACTGGCCTTTGGCCCATTCATTTATTCATGTCGAAACGGTCTCTGGTTCATCCATTCATTCGTGTCAAAACGGCCTCTGGCCCATTCAGTCATTCTTGTCAAAACGGCCTCTGGCCCATTCACTCTATCATTCAGATCAAACTAGCCTCTGGCCCATTCAGTCATTCTTGTCAAAACGGCCTTTGGCCCATTCATTTGGTATAGCAACATTGTCCACCAATCGAATCAACGAACTTATAGAACTTACATAGAAGTAAGTAATTTGGACAACAACATATTTCAGATATCTTTGTTAAGATATTACTCACAGTGATCGGTTGGTTGGTTTGCCTTGGAGCTTGACCCTACACACCACATAACACATATGGGTCACAAACAATTCAATCCGTTCTTTAATTCACATATTCCTCCTTAGGTTTCATTCTAATCTCTTTAACTCAATTACAATGCCCAATGTATGTCTAAGAGTACTTAGAAGTGAAAGAGAACAGAAAACGAAACACAGAATGCCTTTTTAAAATTTTTAGAAACAGGGTCCCCGCTCGAGCGGACCCTTGAGGCTTGCAAAAGTACTGGTTGTGTCAAATTTACGCTCGATCATGCACTCTAGCGCTCGAGCGAAAGGCCTCTCTACATGGCTCCCCGGTCGAGTGTGAACTCCCCCGCTCGAGCGGACATCAAAATTCTGGAAAACCCAAAATTGTTCTTTGAGCTCAATTCGACCTTCCAATCAACATTTCATGCATATAATAGCTCAAACTTCAAATATACTTGTGCTAACATGGTACAAACACCAAATTATATCATTATGAAGCTCAATTTCATGAATCAAACACTTGCATGCCCCAAATTAACCCAAACTCATCACCAACTCATCAAATTCATGCATTCAAAGCTCCTACTCTTATAAATTGTACATGCATGTGATATATTACCCTCATTTCAACTTACATGGTGCAAATGGTGATTACAAACATGAGCTTCAACTAGAAACTTACATGGATCATGTATTTCAAACTCAAACATGCAAATCCCAAGCAATTACATACATGCACGCATACATTAACCTTCAATTCAACATGATCAACTCAATTTCATTCCAATCCTTATTCTTGGTCATCAACCAACCTTGGATTCACAAGATTACAACTAGGGTCCATGAATTACTCACCTAGAGGCTTAATTCTTCCAATCTGTAGCAAAATCTTGAGTTTAATCCTCTAATTCTTCACAAACTTGAGCCAAACACAATTCTTCTTCTCTCACCCTCTCTAGCCGACCCTCTCTCTACTCTTAGAGTCAAAAATCAGCCAAAATAAACTAAGGAGGGAATTTGAGTGAAAGTGGCCCACTAAAAGCTCTTTTAATCAAAATTCTTAATATTAAAATAATTGAGCACCAATTTACTAATTTAATCAATTTAATCTGATTCGATTCAATTTCCAATTAAATTTCACCGTAGGCTCTAAAAATTATGCCTATCACAATGGCGCAATCAATTTCGGGTTCTGTGGCCGATAAGGCCTTCAATTTAATTTCCAAAGCAGAAAATCAAACAGATATTCCTACGGTGAACAGATAGAAATTTAAAACCACATATTTTCACATAATGGCACACAAAATCATATCAAAACACATAATCACATTCGTATTAAGGACCAATTAGCATAATAAGGGACAGGGTTATCACAATGAGACTCCGGCGGTGGTTCTTTCACCCGGTAGCACTCCGATGATCAAGCCAGTACTCAATTATCTTTCAAAGATAGCAAATAGTGCTTAACTCACTTAGTCAAAATACAAAAAGCATACCTTAGACCCATGAGGATGCCTTACTCTTATAGTCAGCACTAACCTAATCCCTGTAGAAGCCTAGCTTCCCTTGGACTCTGGCCCAATACTCATTCTGGACTCTCTAATAGATAAAGATAAACTACCTAAGGGCTTTATCCTTATCTAGGCTGAGGTCCTCCCCCATTCTAGCACTCTTATAGCTTATCCATTTATCCCGGATTTCGGTATCTCCGCAGATAACCTTGGCCTAGCCGAGATCGCCTCGGTGTCATGACCAAGACACGTGGCACCTCAGTTGGCACTTCGGTGCCACCTTGGCCACATGTCGTTATTCAAAAAATATGTCCCTACAACTGGCCCCTAGGTTCTATTACCTTGGCATTCTGAAGTGATGGAACCTATATTATTTGACCATATAGCACATCAACTAAGCTTACTCTATCCTTCATTGCCGAGATTATCACACATCGGTTCCATATGACCAAGACTTCAGTGTGTTTTGTCAATGTCCAAGAGCCAAGTTTTTCAAGTTCTCTAACCGAGATCGTTCCCCTAACCGAGGTATGTGCTTCATTAAATCAAGAACTCCAAGAGTTTCTACACGTTTATGAACTGTTACGCACAGTAATTCAATCATTTTTGACACGTGTCTTCTCTTTATTAATCCGTACTTGACACACGCTAACAGGTCGCGTCGCTTCTATGTACGCTGTCTAACAGACACGTCATCCTAGGCACACTAATTGTGACTTTGCCGCCTTTTCGTGTTTTAATCAAAAACACTCATCTCTCTCCGTCTTTTCAATTTATGCTCTTTGATTTCTCTTAAGCTTTCTCTCTCTAAAACTGCCATTGTTTCAAGTTTTCCAAGCTTTGAATCTTGCTCCAATCACCTCTTCCGGCAAAGCATTTACCGCTCCGTTTCATTCACTATCGTCATCTGTCTTCGACGAACCTTACTCCGGCGCCATTTTCTTCGGTAAGTCACTATTTCCCTCCTTTTAGTTTCAAACTTTGTTGCTCTTGTACTTTGCTTTCGTGAATGCATTCACGTTCTTGAATATACTTGTTTGTGTTTTGAATCCCATAAAAAAACATACTTTGTTTGGGGATTTCTATTCGTTCAATCTGCTTTTGACTCACTGTCCTTATGCATGCATATGCACTGTTTTCACGTGTCTTGATGTTCTTGATAGTTCATCACTATTCTTGATTCTGAATCACACTTTTTGCCATGTTTTCTTGTTGTATTTTCCAGATTCTTGCATTTAATCCCCCATTTTTACCTAGGTTTGGGTTTTGGTAGAGAAATCTTAATTTGTTAGGAAAACTGAAACAAATTTCCCTAGTTCTTCAAAAGACTCTTGCCCTGGCACCTGTTTAGGTTTTAGCTGAGATCCCTCAAACCTTGACAAACCACTTCCCTCTGAAATCCAACACCTTCCCCTTTTAGCCGACGTTATGGGTATGTTCAGGTGGAGGGTAGACACTCCTACTAAACTAGAGTACTTTAGGTAGGAATTTTCCATCCCCGCCGATGTTCACCTTAGGCTAGTAGGGGAGGAGGACTCCATCATGCCTTATGGGGACTCTATGTCTTTCCCTGTGGTGGCCTTTATAGAGTGTGGCCTTAGGTTCCCTATTGACATTCTCTTCCGAGAAGTCCTTCATTACTATAAGCTTAATCCAATGCAACTAGCCATTAACTTTTATCGAGTCATAAACGATATAATTGCCTTAGCCAAAAAAGAGAACGCTAGGATTACTCTAGCCGACATTCAGTACTGTTACACCATGTGCAGCCTGAAGTCAGAAAAGGGCTATATCTATTACCTTAAGCTGAGATCCACAGAATACAAACTTGTCGCCGACCTCCCAAACTCCAACAAGGGTGCTGGAGACGATTATTTCATCGTCTCGGGCAACTGGGAGTTCTCACCAGATGATGACCTTCACCTCTACCCCTTAAGACGAACAGTGTTTAGAGAGGGGAATGGTAAGAGCCAAGTGTCACTTTACTTGCTTTCAATTCTTTTATTATTTCTGATACTTTTGTATGTTCTGACGTCTATTTCTTATACTTTGCAGTCCTTCCCTAGCCTCCCAAGGACTTTCGCAAGACATTCTTCCCCAGTAAGGACTTCAAGAAGCTGTTGGACTTGCCTGTTAATCAGCGCAAGGCTCCTCTGCTGCTGAACTACATCCCAACCTACAAATCAACATTGCCCGACGTCTCCAAAAAGAGCAAGTCTCCACCCTCAGCAACAACTTCCCCAACTACTTCATCACCAAGGCCCGATTAAGCCTCAACATTTGACCCAGCAGAACAACCATCAACTTCTGCTCCACAACTGATTCCACCCTCTCAATGCAAACACCGACGTCGTGCTCCACTGCTTGCCGCCACAAGAAGAACTCGTAGCCGAAGATGTCGTAGTACTGAAGCGTCGGCTTACGATCCAGCCAACCCACCGACTGCACTTCCAGCGATCCACTTCGGCACAAGGGTCACAGTCGCTGCTACTGCTAACGAGATGCGGTTCAAACTTGCAGTAGTTAAAGATTTGCTTGCCAATAGCCCTGGCATTGTTACCGTCCAGTCTTCATCTTCTCCTCAACCAACCCCAAAGCCAAAACGAATGAAGAAGGCCAAGGCCAAGGCCACAGTGACTCAAATCGATTCTGAGGATACTGTGCCCATCTCAAAGTTAGCCGAGGCCGAGAAGAGTTTCCCTTTCGCCGAAAAGCTTCCCGCTGAGGACCCATCTTCTGAGCCCCCACCTACTAAAAAGCCGAGGTCAGACCACCAAGAGGGCAGCAGCTATTCCCGAGGCATGGTCTGGGCACCCGAGATCATGCTCGATAACAGACCTCTTACCGCCGGTGACAGTGCTGCGAACCTTGAGGTCGGTGCGGCCCTGTCCGTAGCAGTTCTTCTGCCCGAGGACATGAACCTGATGGCCAAGCTACACGAATATGAAGATTTTGCTTTTATGATGCAGCATTCGGTCTTGGTAAACCGCTTTCCTACTCTTTTGGTAGTCTTTTCATACTTAGTGAATTTTTGCTAACTTGTGCTACTTCATGCAGGCCATCGAACATGCCCACTCTTATGCCACCAAGACCGAGATGATGAGGAAGGATTTGGCAAAAAAGACAAAAGAAGTAACCAAACTTATATCCTCACTCAATTAGGCCGAGGCCAATAACTGTTCCCTTATGGACCAGGCCAAGAATGCCAAAACAGCCCTGAGTCTGGCTGAGGAAAAGGCCAAGGCGGCAAAGGTTGAAACCGAGGCAACAAGAGCTGACCTCGAAGCTGCTAATGCAAAAGTGGTCAATCTGGAGGCCAAGCTTCAGGAGGCCATTGCCAATAAAGAGGCCAAGGTGAAGGCGGCCGACGAAAAGGCTTATGAAGAGGGACAGGCCGCCGTTCGCGATCAATATAAGGAACAAGTCAACCTGGCTTGCAACTGAGGTTACCACCTCGGCTGGACAGCAGCCTTTAACAATTTGGTTGCTGCTATGGATTCTGATCTTCGGGACATCAACCAGCTTCAAGTGCCATTCCCCCTAGAGCCTAAAGAAGCCGATGTCAAAGATGAAGATGATGCCGATGATGGTGAGGCCGACGAAGAGGATGGGGAGGCTACTATGATAACAAGTCTCCTACCCTCAACGAGCAAATAGACTTACCTCAGGAAGAGGAGGATGACTTGGCATCCAAGGGCGTCTCCCCCACTCCAACAACTTCTGAAGCCGAGATCCATTGTGCCGAAAAGAGTCTGGATAAGACTTTGTAAGAAATTAATGTTGAACTTGAAGCCAAGAGGACTACAACACCATCCTCCGATCAAGTCAAGTCTAGTACTTAGAATTTTTTGTTTTCTCCTTCCCTTATTCTGTTCCTTCTTAGCTTGTAATATTTTGTTTCGAACAATGTTAGTTCTACATTTGGTCGGGGTGCCCTTTTTGTAATTGAACAAGTAATCGTTCTTCAGGTCGAAGTGCCTTTTTACTTCTTTTGAATGCAAGTACAACTTCTTCTTTCAAGTGTTTGTATGTTTGTATGCTTTACTGTTCTATACTTAGAATATTTTGCATATCTTCAGTTTTACTCTTTTGGTTGTACAGTCTCCTCGGGTAAAAATACCTCGGACATAACTTCCAACTTGTTTATCTCGACCTTGCCTTTAACACTTAAAAACATTGTAAAAATATTTTCACAAGTTTTTGTCTAAAGCTTGCCACTTTACTTATTGTCTTCTATCAAGACTTTATATTTTCCAAGTTTTGGCAACCTGGTAATCTCGGCAAGTATGTAGATACTTCTTTCAACATAAACTCGGTTTAACTTTAACTTGTAAATTTTTCTGAAAATTTCAACAAGTGTTAAGCCAACTTTAGCTTGTGAATTCCAACTCCCAAGCATTATTCTCTAGCTCTCTGCCCCATAATGTGAACTTAAGTTCCACTTAGGTTCTCATTAAGTATGTGGCTATGACCTTGTTGCCGAAGTTATATTCAAACATAGACTAGCCAAGGTTCTCAACCTTGGTTCCTCTATTAATCTGTGTTTGACTCTGTCAATATGGCAAATCTTGATTAATCCAACTTAGTTTAACTCCATCATATGTAAGTATAATTTCTTCTTTGTCATATAATGAGTTTAAGTTATTCGTCATGTTTTAATTAGAAACATCGCCAACTTAGTTCAACTCTATTATATGCAAGTATAACTTAACTCTGCCATATAATAAGTCTAAGTTATTCATCATGTTTCAATCAGAAACATCGCCAACTTAGTTCAACTCTATTATATGCAAGTATAATTCAACTCTGCCATATAATAAGTCTAAGTTATTCGTCATGTTTCAATCAGAAACATCGCCAACTTAATTCAACTATATTATATGCAATTATAATTCAACTCTGCCATATAATAAGTCTAAGTTATTCGTCATGTTTCAATCAAAAACATCGCCAGAGGACTGGTCAATCGTTTTTCACAAGTTTTGAAATTAAAAATCGAGCTAAAATTTTATTATTATTTGCTAATAACAGAAAACTTTAAAAGAAACAAAAAGAAATATAATGATAGAAAAACTTCAAGTTGCTAGTATTCCAGGGTCTTGGCAACTCTTTGCCTTCACTGTCTTCAAGCCGATATGCCCCATTGCCCAGAACCGAGATGATTCTGTAAGGTCCCTTCTAATTTGGGCCAAGCTTGCCCTCTCTGGGATCCTTCTTGTTGCCGACGACCTTTCTCAGGATGAGGTCACCAACTTGAAACTCTCGTGGGTTGACCTTTTTATTGTAAGTCTTGGCAAGTTGCTGCTAGTATGCCCCTAACTGAATCACTACTTTCTCCCTTTTTTTCTTCTAACGGATCCAAATCTTGGGCCAAGAATGCCTCATTGGTCCCATTTTCTATTCCCTGGGTTCTGATCCCTGAGATGCCGACCTCTAGTGGAATAATTGCTTCTGTGCCATAAGTCATGGCGAATAGGGACTCCCCAGTTGATCTTCTCGGCATAGTCCGATATGCCCAGAGTACATTGGGCAACTCATCTACCCACTTTCCCTTTGCTGCTTCCAGCCTCTTCTTGATCCCATCCAAGATAACCTTATTGGATGCTTCTGCTTGACCATTACTTTGAGGGAAGCTTGGAGTAGAGGAATAATTCTTGATTTTGTACTTTGCATAGAAGCTTTTGATTAGCTTGCTGTCAAACTATGTTCCATTGTCTGCTATTATTGCCCTCAGGATCCCAAACCTAGTGATGATGTTCTTCTATATGAAGCTCTTTACATCAACATCTCGAATCTTTACAAGAGGTTCAGCTTCTACCCATTTGGTGAAGTAATCTGTTGCCACTAGCAGGAACTTCCTTTGTCCAGTCACTTGAGGTAGTTATCCAACAAGATCCATGCCCCATTGGGCAAATGGCCAAGGGCTGGACACTGGATTCAAATCTGCTGCTGGTTGGTGTATCAAAGGTGCAAACCTCTGACACTTTTCACACTTTCTGACATAAGCTTCAGCATATTTCTGCATGTAGAGCCACCAGTACCCTTAAGTAATTGCCCTATGAGCAAGTGACCTACCCCTAGTGTGGCTTCCACATACTCCTTCATGTATTTCATACAGGAAGTATTCAACTTGTGAAGGATGCACACACCGCAAAAGGGGACTAGTAAAAGATCTTCTGTAGAGATGTGCTTCCACTGTCAGACTGAATCTTGCCGACTTCAGTCTGATCTTGTGTGCTTCTTTATGATCATCTAGCAATTTCCCATCTCTAAGGAATGCTATTATCGAATCCATCCAACTTGGTTCCATCTCCACACACATTGCCTCATACTCTGTGTTCAATGGTTCTACACTTGGACCTGACAAGTAGTCAGCCATTATTATCCTTGCCTCTCCTGGTTTCATTGCACTAGCCAGGTTGGCCAAGGCATCAGCATGGTTGTTGTTATCTCGGCTAACTTGCTATAGTCGGCAATTTTGGAATAAGGCTACCAATCTACCTACCTCCTTTACATAGGCCATCATACCTTTCATCTCGGGCTGCGTATTCACCTACTGTCTGGTTAACGATAAGCTCGGAGTCACAGAAGACCATCACCTCGTCGGCTTCCATTGCTACTGCCAACTTCAACCCTGTGATCAGTGCATCATATTCTGCTTCGTTGTTTGAGGCCTTAAACCCCAAATGAATAGATTGTTTCAACATCCGCCCGTCTGGCGACACTAGCACTACTCCTATCCCCGCTTCTTATCGATTTGAACTTCTATCAACAAACAGGTGGAAGGAGTCACCAACTGCAGGGCCTGAGTTTCTTTTCTTTCCTGTGTTCTGCTATCCCCAACTGGGTTTCTCCTTGTTCACCTGGACATCGTATACCCCGGCTCAAGGAAGCCCGGTGTATAATGGCGCCTAGTGTGAACTCGGCCACGAAGTCGGCGAAAACCTGGCCTTTGATTGTTGTTCTCGGTCTGAATTCCAGGTCGTATTGGCCCAACACCACTGCCCATCTAGCTATCCTGCCTGTCAAATCCCCTTGCTACAACAGGGACTTTAAAGGATGCTCAGTTAACACCACAATCTTATGGGCTTGAAAGTAATGACTCAGCTTCTTAGAGGCCATTCCTAAAGCTAGTGTCAGTTTCTCCAAGGGTAAGTATCTGGTCTCTGCATCTACTAGGGTTTTACTCACGTAGTAAACTACCCTGTACTCTCCATTTTCTTCTCTGATTACCACTGCACTCACTGCATGCTCTGAAACTGCCAAGTATAAGAACAGCTCCACTCCAGGTACTGGATTTGAGAAAACTAGAGCGGTGGTCAAGTATTTCTTCAAGTCGGCCAAGGCGACTTCGCACTCTTCTGTCCACAAGAAGTCTATGGCTTTTCTTTACTAAACTAAAGAAAGGTTTGCATTTGTCAGAACTTCTGCTTATGAATCTATTTAGGGCTGCAGCCCTTCCAATCAACATCTGTACTTGTTTTGTCGATGTTGGGCTCTTCAACTCCAAGATGGCCTTGATATGATCTGGGCTTGCCTCAATGCCCTTTCTGGTGACCAAGTATCCCAGGAACTTTCCCGACCCAACTCCAAATGCGCACTTCGATGCATTGAGTCAGAGCCGAAATGTCCTCAGGATATCGAAGACTACTTTCAGGTTGGCCAGATGGTCCTCGGGTTCCTTGGTCTTCACGACCATGTCATCAATGTATACCTCCACTGTTTTGCCTATTAGATGTCTGAACATCTTAGTCACTAATCTCTGGTATGTTGCTCCTGCATTTTTCAACCCGAAAGGCATCACTCTGTAGCAATACAACCCTTTTGGGGTGATAAATGCGGTCCTCTCCTCATCTGGGGGGTACATGGCTATCTGATGGTACCCCCTGTAAACGTCCAAGAAACTCATCCTTCCATGTCCTGAGGTGGCATCCACCAATTGGTCAATTTTGGGGAGTGGGAAACTATCTTTGGGACAAGCCTTGTTCAGGTTGGTGAAGTTCACACAGACCCTCCACTTCCCATTCTTTTTCTTCACAACAACTGTGTGTAGACACCCTATTTTTGACCGTCCTCAAGACTTGGACGTCATCGTTTGAACACTCGATGATCATCCATGTTCATGTTCGTTTTGAGTTCTCGGAGATCTCGGCTACGCGCCTTGCCTCAAGATCTTTCAACTTGTCGGTTTTGTGCTTGGTTGTGGACCAAACACTTGTGTTTTTGTTTCTAAGGGAAGAGGGTGGCTTGTTTGCCATCCCCTCAACCCACCGGCCATGGCATGAGGCCATCGGCCCCTTTTTCTTGCCATCGGCCAAGAGTGTTGGCCGATCGGCACTATATTTGGTTGACTGGCACTTATGTTGGTCGATCGGCCATTTTTGGTGATCAAACGCTGTTCATTTTCTTTATGCAGATATTTTATGCCAGCTGGTGCAGCTGGCATCCACAATTCACCCCCTTCATGTATGGAGGGATTTGCCCCTTGCTTGGCTTCTCTTGGAAGCCTTAGAATTTGAACTTCTATAAAGAAGGAGCCCGTTCTCCCTCCTTCAGGGTTCAGAAAAATTAGGTTAGGAGGGTTAGATATAGTTTTGTATCTATACTCCCTTGTTTGACCCTATTTTGTGCTCAAAAGTGTTGTTTTGTCTTACTAGTGTACACAAACACACACTAGAACACCATCTTCTTGGAGTTAAGGTCATTTGAGGTTGATTTTAGAGTTATTGGACTGGTTTTGGTTAGAGAAACTTGCTGGAGCTTTGTTCTTGAAGAAGTTCTACAAGGGTGAGCAAACTTACTTTAGATACCCCTTTCTTGTTTAAGCTTTTAACCCTTCTTGCTTATTGTTTTAAGCTTAGTTTATAACTGATAAAAGTTATGATTTTTCTTGCTTTAGAACTTTTTTAAGGTCTCTTTGAGGTTTGGGGTTGTCCCCCCCTCTTAGGCCTTGTTAGGCCTTGTTTTAGGCCATCCCTTTTGGCCATTGTTCTTGTCTTTGCATGATCTCTCTACCACTAAAATCCACAGGATTTTCAGTGATGGAGAGGTGGTTTTGGTGTCTTAAATAGAAGAGGGTCATCCCCTCTCCTTGTTGTCTTTAATGTTTACATAAATGGCTTATGTTTGTAGCATGTGTGCTTAGCTTGTTTTAGCTTCATTTCAGTATATATTAGGCTTTGTTTTTCCATGATATAGCACTATTTTGACTTGGTTTAGACATACCATGCATGCTTTGTATACTTGTCTTGTAATCCCATGATTTGCCTTAACATGCACCATGTTGTAACATGTCTTTTTAGCATGATTTTGGTTCAACTAGCCATGTTGTAACATGGTTAAGCTCTGATTTTGGTCCTCTTGGTCATGTTTGCATTGTTTTGTATAGCTACCATGCAATCTAGCTTGTTAGTTTTGGGTGCTCAAGCCATTAGCATGCTCTATTTCAAACATTTCAGTGGTTTGACATCACTTGTAATGTTATTTCAGTTCGTATTCCATACTCATATGCTTGCACTTATGACTCCTTTAATGTCTTAAAGGGTTAGTGTCTTATGCCTCATAAATGTGTCATTGTGTATGCCATCATACTTAGGCATTTGGGATGCCATCTAAGTGGGTTTTTGGGCTCATTTTGACATACCATAAATTTGATTTTGGTTGTTTAAATCATACCATGTTTGGTTGTGTTAGGTGTAGTGTAACACCTTTTTTGTGGCCTTGTATGCCTCATGTTTTGGCATTATGTTCTAGCTTGTGTTGGCTAGTGTTGAGCTCACTTTTGGTCTTGTTTAGACCCACCTTGGGACTGTTTTAGGTCCCCTTGGCCCTTTGGGGCTTGCTTCATGTAGCCATGGTTCGAGCCCCTTCACTAGTTTCAAGCCTTAAGCTTTCTTGCATGCTTTGCTTGTATATTTTGGTTGATTTGGCATCATTCCTTGCATGATTTCAGGGCGTAACATATTTGCCTAATATCCATGTTTGTCTCCCTTTAAGTGTTCTTAAAAGTTGCTCTACAATGCTTAAAGTAATGGACCATTAGCATGCATGTTTGTATGTGTATTTCGTGCCTTTGTCGCATCATTTTGGCCACTGATTTAAACCTATTTGAGAGCTGTCCATTTTGGTTTAATTCCATCTCCGCATGTTGTTGCATGCTTGCCTTGTATGTTGTCACATACTTGTTGCATATTTGGTAAATTGCATGTTGTAGCGCGCTAGTTCAATTGTGCCTTGTTGTGTACTTGGTCTATGACATATTGTAGCATGCTTAAGTTGTAATGCATTTGGCATGCATTCTCTTTTTTTTAGTTGCTTAACATGTTGTCACATGTTTGCCTCACATGTTGTTGCATGTTTGTCATTGGCATTGTTGTTACATGCCTTGCATGCTTATTTGTTTAGGTTGTATGCCTATTGCACATTGCTTGTTTGCATGCTCATGTTGCATTAGCTTGCTTGCATGCCTAGGTTACATGGCATTAAGCATGCATCCCTTGCCTCTTGATCAACCATGATGGAGGTTAGGGCCCCCTTACGTGTTTATATGCATTCATTGTACATTAATTTGCACACTCGGCTCCTTTGTCCATCATGCATTGAAATGCGTGATTGACGGCCCGAGGGTCGAGAACCATACTCCTTTGAGTCTCAAAGATGATAAGGAGGGTGGTGGTGTAAACATTGCCTTGAAAATGCATTGCCATGCTCTGTCTGTCCTCTGCTGCAGCAAAACAGGATTCTGCAGGAAGATATGGCCGGTCGGCCATCTTCAGTGCTGGCCGGCTATGTATTTTTGGCTGAGGTCCCCATAAATGGTTGATGACCAGTTCCTCTTGGCCGGTGGCCTTGAATTTCAGCCAATGACATCCCACAGTGCTTAGAAGGTGATTCAGAAGCATCCTTGAGACTTGTGCAGCTTTCAGAGGTGCAGATCAGTGCAAACAGGGGCAACATGTGACATGGCGATGGATTTCCAAGTGAAGCCGAGCATGTATGCATTTGACCCTCTTCCCGAGGCTGCTTTACTGTTTTCATAGCTTAATTAATTTGTTTAATTAGTTAAGTGTTGTGTAATAATTAATTAGCTTGTCAGCTAGTTAATTTGTATTATTCTTTTGGTCCCTCCGTCAAGAGGGCACAATTGTGTAATAAGCGTGCGTGTGTGTGATGCATGTCTTCTAACCTCCATTTTTTTCTCCCTTTTACTTAACCACTTACAATGGTTAGTTCTAGGGCACGTTTCGATTAGCATCCTTATGCTATGCATGTTTGCATCCATCCATTTGTATTGCATGTACCGGGCTCGGCGCATCATACTAACTACATTGTATTTCAATTCTAAGTTAAATACATGTATCGAATTGTCATATCTCACATGCCATTTTAGACTAGACGAGCCTATTCTAGTTGCATTTTGTATGTGATGCATTAGCCATCTAAACATGAACTAGGATCATGCATGATTTCTAACTAGTTTCTTGTTTTGGCTCGGAGTACACTGTGAGTGTTTATGTTTTAGCATCTTGCATGTATGTGAATGTTAACATGAAAGCATGCTTGCCATGAGGCTAATTGCTTATGTGATATAACTGCCTGAATGCCCGTGGGTGAAGGTTGGATTGCTCGAATAGGAATAGTTCATCGAAATCCATGTTTTAGCCTACTTACGAGTAGCAAAATTCAAAACCATTTCCAAACAAACGGATATGTGATGCTTTGTTCCAAGTTAGGTGATCTAGTCTATACTTGTTTTGCTGTGCGTATCACATAGTAAAGATTAGCTAATTAACCGGAATAAGAACACATGTGTTTTCAAAAACTTAATATCATGCTTAGTACAGGCCGATCTTTGATCAGGTGAGCGGGGGTGCTCATAGATGACCTTCCCCAATTGTACCCAAGTTCCCGAGCTGAGGAAACTTTGGTGATGACGGACACGTGGCCTTAGGCACGAGTCGGGATTTCCTAAATTCCCTCAAAATAAAATATTTAGGTGGTGACTCTGTATCTGGCAAAGCAGTTCATGTTTGGCACTTCTTTATAAAAATCAGTTTTCCAAAACAATTTGCCGAATTTGGACTCTTTGGTGATTTATCAATCTCACATCGCACATTGTGAGATCAGATTAAGAACCATGATAATTTGAGTCCGAACTGTGGAAAAGCATGAGGCTCTCGGGGCGCGTCCACAGTTTCTGGCGACTCTGCTCGGGAGTTTAGAGAACTTAACTCGAACTCATGATATCTTATTTTGATTACATTTATGTGTCTCTTTGCATTGCATGTGCATTGGTGCGCTTATGACACCATGTTTGCCGTATGCTATTCCTGAACGGTTTGCCGGAGGCTTGCTTTGAGAAGCGTGCCATAAGGCTGACCGGTTGCAGGCTTTGCCACGACGGGAACACAAACCCCGGTTTTCACCGAGGCACCCTTTTCGACCATTCGACCTGGTGCATATCGGAATCCATAGTGACTATTCCAAACTAGGATAGGTTGCTTACCCAATTGTAGGTTGTTTGAAAACCGCTGCGTGTGTAGTGAAACCCTACCTCCTGACAAAATAAGACAGGGAAACCTTACCCCAACATAGGGGTGTTTTGGCTCTCGCTTGCTTGTTATGTGCCTTTTGAGTTGGCCTCTATAGGGAATACAAATATTAGTTTGCAAGTCTGGGTATCAGGCCTGCGGGCATCAGTGTTTTGGGAATCAGTTATATCTATGGGTATCAGATTTAGTTTTGGAACAATAATTTGGGAACAGTGATCAGTGGTCGAATACAGTTATTCAGCTATGCTTATGACTGTTCGGGTGAAATTGGGCTGAGATACTGCCTGTTTTCTCTTTTAGGGGGGGATTTAGAGGTCTAGTTCAGAATAGCCAGTGTTCTCCTTCGCTGAAGCAAGGCAGACATCTGATACGTCAGTCACCGGTCACATCACCTCCATTCAGTTCAGCAGATTTATGATGGCACAAAATTCAGAGGAAATTGTGGTTATGGCAGCCGCATTAAACCAAGGAATCATCTTACAGGGTGAAACTCATGTTGAGGTACCACACCCGCCCAGGTCGCCTGCCGCATATCCGATCTGGGAACCCCAGTTGTTTCAAGCTCATGAACCCACCACCTTTGAGCTAATGGGAATGATTAGTGACCTTCAAAGATCTGTGGCTGATCTAGTCTATGGAATGTCGACCCTGCCACCAACTGCATCGTATACCGGGAACTTCATCCTGCAAGAGCCCCCGTTACTTGGGCGAATTGTAATCGAGCTCAGCCAACCTAAAGCTGTCTCAAGCTCCGGCAATGATATGTCGACGACAACGGGGCTTTGCACTGAAGTAGTAACCCAAATCGTCCACCAAGCTGAGGTTAGTGGAAAGGACAAGATAAAGACGGACGCAGATCCCTATGAACAACTCCAGCAAGCTGTTGAGGCTCTGAAAGCCGGGGGGTTGAATAAGCAACAAGTACTCGCAGTTGTGGCTAAGACTGCGGATGACATTTTTCCTGCTCAAATCGAGAGCAGTTCAAGCCAAAGAGAAAATCGGGATAGGAACCGTCGTACTAGAACAGTTCATTTCCATCGTAACCTTGCACCGGGAAAAGATCAGAGAGCCAAGGTAGCACCTGCTGATCCTTTTGCTAGTGCGTCCAGCAAAGGTCCACAGACTTCGAAGTATCTGCCCCGAGGTTGCAGGGTATTTCATGCCCTCTACATGCCTTTGTCCAAGCCTCTCCCGACTAATCTCCCTCTTTCACATGATGCTACCCAGTACTGTGCGTACCATCAACAAGCTGGTTACACCACCGACAATTGCTTTCGTCTTCGCCACGAAGTGCAAGATTTGATCGATGATGAGGTTATCCTCCCACCTAGCTCAGCAAAGTCTGTTACCACTGAGTTCGTGGACTTCAAGGATAATACAAGTATATGATCAGGGGTTGGTCCACCTACAGGCGGGGCTCAGTTTATTTTAGATGTGGCGTTTGGCATGCACTATTTTGAGCATTTACGAATGCTAATTTTTGTACTTTCTGACTTGGGTGTTGAGTCAGTTCTGTGATTTTGTTTCGAGTCTGTCTCATTGTTTTGAGTCAGTCTTTTTGATTAAGGTCTATCTTGTTGTATCGAGTCAGTCCTGTTGTACAGAAGTCGGGTGATGTCGGGGGTGTTACCTCAGACCTCACTATTTTGTTTTGTGCTTGTCTTTTTTGCTTTCTTTTGGGTCTGTTTTTGCCACGAAGCCAGTTACACCAGAAGATCTAAATGAAACAGCTGTGGTTTTCATATTTTTGTGCTTATCTCTGCTTTGAGCCTGTTGTGCTAGTAAGTTTAGAATGAAACGGCAGTGCTTTTCACCTGCTTTTCTGCGCCTTGAAATCATTGCATTGACCTAAGTTTTTCAAAACTTTTTGAACATTGTGATGAAAACGAAGAGGAAGGAATTCCTCGGGTTTTGCAAAATTTGATCAACTGAGAAAAAGAGAGGTGTGCTAAGCCCTTAATGATTGAAATCATGCTTGTTAATGTAAGTACTGAGAAGGATCCTGGCTTGACCCAGATTGGTTATACACTGTCATCAGCGCGAACGATTTGTCGCTTTCTTAAAAGATTTCAAAAAATATTTTGCGCCGTCTTGCGAAGACATGTGTGGAATTGCTCTTAAGATTGCGCAGCTTAGGATCGCTCTCAGCCTCGAGACTCAGCCCCCTTACTTTCAAACCATTGCACTTGGATTCAGAATGTTCAACCGTCAACTACAATGTAAGGCCTGTGTGGCCAGATTTGAGGCAGCCCTTGAACTAGGGACAAAAATGTCAGATGCGCTCGAAGAGTCAAAGATAATTCTTTTCTACAAACCAGGGAAGACTGGCAAGAATGCCAAATCCCAGAAAGGAAGAAAGAAGAAAGTTTTGTTGAAGAACAATCGAGTTCCTAACCACAACACTAGGGGCAAATTCAGCCCCCATTGGATGTACTTCTACATCATCAGCAGATAGCAGTCATTCTCCTAGATTCGGACGGCTTCGAGACCTTAAAACCATTTGGCATGGACAAAGCTACACTTTTACCCTTGAGAGGCTCGCTGGGTCAAAAACCCGGAAGGGCGACCCAGGCAAAAGTTAGAGCAAGAAAAAAAAAAGGAACAAAAAAAAATGCAAATAAAAAGAAATGAAAAGAATAAAAAGAAATGAAAAGAAATAAAAAAAAAGAAAAAAAAAGAAGAAAACAAAGCTCGCAAGGTAGAAAACCCGGAAGGGCGGCCTTGGCAAAAGTTAAAGCGTAAAAAGAGAGGTTAAATACCCGAGTGTACCTTAACCGGAACTACGTAAGGCTTGATTCCCATGTTTGGGATACGTAGGCAACTTCATTCTGAAGTCCAGCCATAAACACTTCCAAATCAATTGTGTCCATGTAATGGTTTTGATCATCTTGGTCTTCTCTGTATCCGAGAGTTCAGTTGTGATCATCACCATGAGAACTGATTACAATGTGCTGCGGTACTGTTCAAACAAAGGGGCAACTTTCCGTTGCCGTTCAGTGTGCTGTGGTGCTATTCAAACAAGGGGCAACTTTCCGTTGCCATGCAATGCCCTTCAGACAAGGGGCAATTTTCCATTATTTCGGATCTGAGGTTGTGCATCTCAAGTGTAGGTTCTGTGCTCGTTGAGCAATGGACGTTTGCTAAAACACTTTTTGAGAATTTTTAATAAGTTGACTAATTTTCTCAAAAATTATTCCATTTTTCCAAAACTGGACCATTTTCTTGGACCCAAAAAGGAAAATTTTCAGTGCTCACAATCTAACTTGAATGATTTTGAACCAGAAAAGTTGAACAAGTATGTTAATCTAACTCTCATATTGATTAAAATTGTATTAGTAGAAAGCCAAAACAAAAAATGGTCAAAATGATGAATTAGGGGCACAGTTGAGTCAGGTGTTCTGTCTTTTCTCCATCATCAACCAACTTGCCAGAAAGGCACTCTATTTGCCAGAAAGGGCACCACTAAAGCAAGGGCTGAAAGCTCTCTCATCCTCCAAGCAGCGAGTTATCAAACCGAGTGCGAAGCACAAATTGGAATGGATCAAGATACTCCACTCCCTCATCCGGGGCATCGACTAGACGTCACCGGAAGAAATAGCCGCGAGCTGATAATATTGGGACATGAACCCACAACTTCTTGTTTATCCATCAACCACCTAGGGAAAGGATGAAAAATGAGAGATTAAAGAATAGAGAGATGTGCGATGAGAGAAAAAGTGAGAAAAGGACTTTTCCAGAAAAATAGAGCCTGAGGGCCGAGTGATGTGAGAATCACAAATGAGAAAGGGTGGGAACCAATACCCGTAGAAACTGGCTCCTCGCGAACTGAGAGGTCTCTCGCCTTTGTAACGCGTCTGAGTGTTGTGTTTGTTTTGTTGTTTGTCTCGATTCTTGTTTTGAGTCATTTCGAGTGTTACTCGATGTGTTTAGGTTGTTTACCTTTTGTTTGTCTTTGTTGAGTCGTTTTGACTGTGGTCAGTTGTAGGCTCAATACTCGGTTGAGAACCTTTTTCTCATTACAATTTCAAAAATGAATTGTTTTGTGCTCAGAGTGCTGTGTCATTCTCCATATTTGTGTAAAACAGGATTCGTTCTTTCATAAAATCGCAGGGTTTAACCCAGGTCATGTGAGAACAGTAAAACCAGGACCTATCTGAAGCTATAGGTTCCAGACTGCAATGCAAAAGAAAAGATGAAGAATTCAGAGCATCTGAGTTCGTTTCGACTTCTGCAAATTCCGTCTTTGCATCCCGTGTGTTCAAACTGAATAGAATGTTGTGTTATGGGCTGTGAGTTCAGAATGAGCAGTGTTCGGAATGGGCTGTGTGTTCAGAATCAGCAGTGTCCTGCATGAGCCATATGTTCAAAATAAACAGAGTATTGTGTTACGAGCTATGTGTTCAGAATGAGCAGTCTATGTGTTGAACATGTTGGGAACTTGTGATTGGTTCCACTTCCAGTGCCTTCCGGTGTTGACTTTGCGAAGTCACACCTGTGTTAACTCAATTTTCTTATCGAGTTGTTGTACATTTGTTTATCGAGTTGTATTTCACACTCTTTAAGTTCTTTCTTTTGCTTATCGAGCTGTAGTTACATTCGGTTAGCCTGTCGAGTTCTTTGTTTTGTTTATCGAGTTGTTTTGTCGTTAGTTGGTTCACTACCTGATTAGTTGCAACTTGAGTGTTTCGTTTTCAAAACAAAGTTCGATCTCATTTACATTGTTGTGTAATATGATGCGATGCGATGCGATGCATAAAATGTACAAATGCAACACTTTTTTCAGCAAAAAGCTTATTTCATTCCATCATCTTTTCAAATACATAGTTTTGAAGAAAATAAAACCTGCCTGAGGCAATACAATGTGCTCAAACTACCAGTAAAAAGAAAAACAAAGCAAAAAGAAGAGAAAAGCAACAAAATGTCTAAACAGAGCAAAGAAAAGAAAAAGCAGCAGGTGTCTGGATCAACATCAATGGTCTCGAGTGAGGGAGTCGGTCCTGGTCCTCTTCTTGGACGAGGGTCCAGGGTCACCACCGACATCTCCATAATCAGAGTTTGAGCTGTCTCCGGCCTCACCATGGGACGACACCACCTCCTTGTCAGAATCATCGAGAGAGGGCTCTCGGGAACTGCTTTCGGTACAGGTGCGCCTATCTCTTCCCCGGCTATGGATAGTCATCCTCCGCCTGACTCCCCCTCCTCCTCGACCAGGAACAGATGGTCCAGCTGGAGCACCTCTTGCGGCCGGAATTTGGAATGGGGCCTGAAAAGAACAAATGGCAAATGCATCAGTTACATAATGTAAAACAAAGTATCAGTACAGAATGTAATGTGTGAGTACAGTGTATGAATGCTGTGACCAGTATATCAGTACAGAATGCAGCGTATGAGTACAGTGTATGAAGGCCGTGAGCAATGCTGTGAACAGTATGTGGGTTACAGTGTATCAGTACCGTAAGTGTTGTGTATCAAGTGCCGTGTTAATAGTGTGATGTATCAGATTATGTATGAAACAAATTAGGCGGAGTTTGAAACTACAGTTGAAAGAACTTACTGGGATATTGTAGATGGTCAACAAGTCGATGCACCGCTGCAACATCCCTACCGCTGAGGCTGTCAACTCCAGGGACTGCCAAGTGTACTCGACGGAAGCCTGCAAAAGTGTTGAAGTCATTAGTATTCTGCGGGATATCAAATAAATTGAAATGACTATACAGAATGCAAAGTTTAATAGTGTATACCGGGGTCGAGCCATAGACTCTGACAAGCTCATGATCAACCGGAGGAGGAGCGAAGGGAATCTGATAAGTCTCCCCACCCTGCCCTTGGCATGTGATCGTCATAGGAAGCTCTGGCCATCCAGCTCCCTGTCCCCTCCGGGACTCGCTCCTGTCTCGGGCCGGAGGTGCCCTCAGTGCCCCTGCTCCTGCTGCTGGCGCTGCTGGCCTCTCTCGCTCAGCTCGATGAGCACCAGCCAAAGGCCGCATGATGTAAGCCTCAATGTGCTCGGCATAGTCACCCTCGTCCCTGAAAGGCTCAGAGTCCCAGCCAATCGCGTAGTCTATCATCTCCTCAAAGGTAAACCTCTCAGTGAGCCTCGTGTGGGTAGGAGGAGGTACTGGAACTGTCTGCTTGGGCATGCCCAAGGTTTGCCGCAGGAAACGCTCCCCAAAGTACTAAGCGCGGCAAACTGGGCCCTCCAACAAGACCCTGAACCGGGCGGTCTCTCAAGCATTGGCATACCGCTCTCAAATTGCGTCAGGCAACGGAGCCCAAGGCTACCAGGTGATCTGCAAATAAAATAAATTCTATTATCTACTGATATTGAGAGTACAATGTAAAACGAAGCTTAAATGAACTGTAATGTTTAACATTCCTCGGCTGCGGTGATGGTATCAAAGTAGCGGTAGAAGAACATGAAGGACTCCTATGGCCTCCGCTCGCATCTAACATCAAAGCGGTGAGAGAATGGAACGCCAAGGGAGACCTCCTCGTCAGGCACTGGGGCAAGCCTCGGGAAGTAGGCATATATCCACAACTGCAAAGTATAACAGAGCAAACATCAGTATGCTTATCAGATAAAGCAAAATGCAGAATAAAGCAGATTATGTGTGTACCATGTGTGCAATGTACAGCCAGTGTAAAGAAGATTGCATATGTACAGTGTGTGTGGTATATAGATAATATACAACAAAATTGAAAAGACAGAAGAGAGACGGTGTACCTCCTAAGCTCGCCAGTAGCCCCAAGCAACTGTCCGCTGCAGCGAGAGAATGAGCTCATACACCCGTAAAGTGTGGCCAGGTCGGCGCCACCCCAGTCGTAGTGGCGGATCCGTGTCACATCCACAAGCGCACTCAGCAGGTAGAGGGCGACAGTGTTCGCCCGGAACATGATAAAGCCACAAGCATACTGCTCCTCCTCCTCCCGAATGGTAGGCACCTGGATCCGGAAGTGATCCTCGAACCACGAGTACCTCACAAATCCTGCCTGAGCAAGAGGTGGCTGAGTGTCGAGCAAGTATAGCTGAGCGGCGTCCCACTCGTCCATGTCTGTATCAAAGGGGATCGGATCACCCCCCACTCCGATGTCTGTGAGCATGGAGAAGTCAAAGGGAGTCATCGTCATCTCCTCGGTGGCAAAAAGGTGGAAGGAGTTGGTGGTGTCCCACCACCTCTCCATTAGAGCAGCAAGAAGGGGCCTACTCCCAGTGAGGCGCGAGAGTCCCATGCAAAAGGTCCCAAAACCGACCTGGTCAACAATGCGACGAACCGCGTCAGGTAGCTTCATGTACCAACCTCGGGTGGCAGTGTTCCCATACCCCCGGAAGGCATGGGAATCTCCCTGTGATCAAAACAAACAGTTGCGAAGCAGTGTTACAAATACAGTGTTGAATGCACTCAGAATTGATGAAAATGCAATGTGTGTGTGCATGTGTCAGAGTCTACACAGATATTGGGTGTGGGTGTCCTCACAGTGAACTACAACATCTGATATATCAGTGTGTGTTTGAATTGTTCAGTTGAGAATGCAATGTGTGTGCATGTGTCAGAGTCTACACAGATATTCGGTGTGGGTGTGCTCACAGTGAACTACAGCATGTGATGTATCAGTGTGTTTGAGTTAAGCAGTTAAAGAACAGAACCGACTATCGCAGTTATGTGTTCTATATTGCAGAAAATGAAACAAGGGATGCCTCAGAAGCGCCGTAGGACAGATGTGACTCTGGCTCGTGCAACAAAAGCCCTAGTGGTGCGCCCCGCGCATAGCTCCTGAACTGGCGGATGTCATCGGGAGGCAACACATGTATCGTCAGCCTGTAAGTCGCCAGATCTGACGGTCTGATGTGAAGAGATAGGAGCTCGACCTCGGGATCCACGTCCATCTCCGGGGGAGTCCCACCACGGGGAATGTCGTCCGCCATCTCAAAAAGAGTGAAAAAATGGCCGAGAATGTAGAAAATAGGCGAGAATGCCAAAAGTCAACCCCGAGAGGGTGAAAAATGGGAGGAAAGGTCGGGGTGTGGAAAAGGCACGGAGATCAAGGTATGACTCGGGAAAAACAAACCCCAAATGGTGGAAACCAAGAAAAGGGCACCGAAACCAAGATTTGTTCAGTTCAAAGTGTGCGAAACGGCGAGGGTTTCACGAATCGAACAACGGAAAAGCGCCGAAAATAAGAGAAAAACGAGGATCGAAGGTTAGAAAATCACCTAGAGAGAGAGGGGAGGGTTTTTCGAGCTAGGAGGAAGTGAAAATATAGGGTTTGAGGCCCTATATTTAAAGACCCATGGCTAGATGTCAAAACTGCCCCGACATTGTCATTTTTGGCCGGTCGGCCAAATTGTTAGCCGATGGGCTAAAAAGTTGGCCGATGAGCTCCTTTTGTGGCCGATGGATGACCGATGGCCTTCCCTTGTGGTTGGTGAACCACCTACACCCTTGGTTGGGCCAATTCTGTGATTTGGGACCTTTATCTCTCAAGGCAGTGGACTTTTAAAGTTTAACCGGCTTCCGTGTTGACCTTGAACCATGTCTTCTGTATGCGATGCTCGGTACACGCAAGGCGTATCCTTTTCATATCCTTTGGTATCTTGCGAGATTCAATAACTGCTTTAAATGCGTTGCATTACAATGTTTTGTCTTGCTTATGATAAACATACATAGGTTACACCGTTACGCACGTCTATATGTGTTGTAGCGCGCACAACTTGCATTGTTATGCACTGTTCACTTGCATCGTTATGTACGTCGATGTGCGTTATAGCGCACACCACGCTTGCATTGTCATGCACCTCCCTTGGGTCGCATTGTCATGCACCCCCCCTCCATCTGCGTTATTTCATGTGTTTCATTCGCATCATCATGCACCTTATCAACAATTTGCATCGTCATGCATCTTCCATTTGCATTGTCATGCATTTCAATTACACGTATTGTCATGCATCTTTCATGCATTTCAGTTCATGCATCGTCATGCGTGTCTCATTTGCATTGTCGTGCATTCCAATAATTTGCATTGCCATGCATTTCAATAATCAGGCATTATCATGCATTTCAGTCCTTACATTGTCATGCATGTCTCATATGCATTGTCGTGCATTCCAATAATTTGCATTGTCATGCATTCCAATAATCAGGCATTGTCATGCATTTCAGTTCATGCATTGTCATGCGTGTCTCATTTGCATTGTCGTGCATTCTGATCGTTTGCATTGTCATGCATTTCAACAACGTGCATTGTCATGCATCTTTCATTTGCATTGCCATGAATTTTAACAACATGCATTGTCATGCATTTCAGTTCATTTGCATTGTCATGCATTTCAACAATGTGCATTGTCATGCATCTTTTGTTTGCACTATCATGCATTTCAACAACATGCATTGTCATGCATTTCAGTTCATTTGCATTGTCATGCATTTCAACAACGTGCATTGTCATGCATTTCAACAACTCGCATTGTCATGCATCTTTCATCTGCATTGTCATGCATTTCAATCTCTCGCATTATTGCATATTTCATTCGCATTATCTTGCATCCCCTGTAACTGGCATTGTTTTGTTCGTTATGTGCGTTGTCTTGTGCCCCTCTAACCTGCATTGTTTTGCAAACTCATCTAACTTGCA
The DNA here is from genome assembly GCA_022316695.1 of Camellia oleifera. Lineage (NCBI taxonomy): Eukaryota > Viridiplantae > Streptophyta > Magnoliopsida > Ericales > Theaceae > Camellia > Camellia oleifera. The sequence goes on along the minus strand of CM039313.1, from coordinate 111,705,448 downwards.
TTGTTTTGCAAACCCATCTAACTTGCATTGTTTTGAAAACTTTTCTAAATCGCATTGTTTCACATACCCTTAACTTGCGTTGTTACGTTTGTTATTTACATTGTCATGTACGTCTTTAACTCGCATTGTTTCGCATGTTGTACTTGCATTGTTATGCACACTTTACTCGCGTTGTCACGCAGCTTTAAATTGCATTGTCATGCATGTTTCTAACAAAATTGTACCTATTAAGTTTCTTTCTTTTGTAGGCACGATATTGTATGTATGGTTCATTTGAAGCTGGCACGGCCAGACGAACCAGACAGGCACATTATTGTATGATCGGTTCATTCGAGGGAAGTCCCGATTCAGTTTAACTGTTACACCCTTCTCCACTCGCGTGCCGCATTTGGACGTACCCTCTTCTCCACTCGTGTGTCGCGTTTGGACGTAACCCTTCTCCACTCGCGTGCTGTGTTTGGACGTAACCTTTCTCCACTTGCGTGCCGCGTTTGGACGTAACCCTTTTCCACTCACGTGCCGCGTGTGGACGTAAACCCCCTTCTCCACTCGCGTGCCGCGTGTGGACGTAAACCCCTTTCTCCATTCGCGTGCCGCGTTTGGACGTAACCTTTCTCCACTCGCGTGCCGCGTTTGGATGTACCCGCACTGTTATGTGCATCGCGCTTTCTTGCGCAACCTTTCTCCACTCACGTACCACGTTTGGACATACCCGCACTATTATGTGCATCGCGCTTTCTTGCACAACGTTTCTCCACTTACGTGCCGCATTTGGACGCATTCGCACTGTTATGTGCATCGTGCTTTATTGCTCTCTTTTCTCTCACGTGTGTGCCATGCCGAGAGATGATCTCCTTCCTCTCATGTGTGTGCCACGCTGAGAGAGGCTTCCTTTCCTCTCATGTGTGTGCCACGCTAAGAGATACTCCTTTGCATCTCTTGCGTATGACACGTTGAGAGATGTTGTGTTTGAGACTCTGAGTGTCCTCGGTAGTCGCCTTTAATCTTCTCCACATAAGGCGCAGTGAGAATTGCATAATTTTCTTACACCCTTTCTATTGGAATGTGTAGGACCGTTATCTCTTATTCGCTTGTTTAAATCGTTGCATTTGTTTTGCATGAATGCTTCATTACAGCTTTCTTTGCATGATCATAAGTTATGAACGGCATCGTGCATATCACTTGCATCTTGCCCCTGCCTTCAGGCACATATCTTGCTATCTTGCATGCTTGTCTATGTCTTCGGCCTTGTCAAAAATAGGTCGTCTCTGGCCTTTGACATTCACTTCCGTCACTTTGTGACTTTCGAGTTCTACCAAAGAAGGGTAACTGTAGACACTCCATTTTTGACCGTCCTCAAGAATTGGACATCATCGTTTGAACACTCGATGATCATCCATGCTTGTGTTCGTTTTGAGTTCTCGGAGGTCTCGGCTACGCGCCTTGCCTCAGGATCTTTCAACTTGTCTGTTTTGTGCTTGGTTGTGGACCAAACACTTGTGTTTTTGTTTCTAAGGGAAGAGGGTGGCTTGTTTGCCATCCCCTCAACCCACCGGCCATAGCATGAGGCCATCGGCCCCTTTTTCTTGCCATCGGCCAAGAGTGTTGGCCGATCGGCACTATATTTGGTCGACCGGCACTTATATTGGTCGATCGGCCATTTTTGGTGGCCGAACCCTGTTCATTTGCTTTATGCATGTATTTTATGCCAACTGGTGCAGCTGGCATCTACAATTCAAAGTAGCGGCGGAAGAACATGAAGGACTCCCAGCGGAAGAACATGAATTTCAACAACATGCATTGTCATGCATTTCAGTTCATTTGCATTGTCATGCATTTCAGTTCATTTGCATTGTCATGCATTTCAACAATGTGCATTGTCATGCATCTTTCGTCTGCATTGTCATGCATCTTTCCTTGGCGTGTCCTTCTCGGCTCTTGCATACTTTTCTATCCAGGCCATAAGTTCCTCTATACTTTTTGGCAATGTTTTTGCTAGTGATTTTCGAAGCAGACAATCATCGTTCAGGCCGTTCTTGAAAAACACGACCACTACCTCTTGGTTGTACCCTGGTATTTGGTTGAACACCTCGTAATACCTTTTGGCATAGGCCCTAAGGCTTTCATCCTCGCCGATTCTCAGAGCTATCAGGGAGTCCACCCTCAACGGCTGTAGTTTGTTTGTCACAAACCTAGCCCATGACCATCTCAGCCAGGTCCTCCCAGCTTTTCACAGTTTCTTTCGGCAACTTGTGAAACCAATCTGATGTGATTTCCCCAAAGGATGAGGGGAACACTTTGTAAAGCAACGGCTCATTCTCGGTGTACAGTGCCATTGAGTTCAGGTACAAGCCGACGTGGAAGTTAGGGTCAGACTTACCGTCGTATATCTGGAATCTCAGAATGTGGAACCTTTTTAGGGCCTCAAATTTGTCCAATTCTACCGAAAACAGCGTTCTAGGTTTGACTGGAGAGGTTACCTCGGCGTCTTGCCGCTTTCTCTTGAGGTAATCCCTCAAATCCTCCTTAGTCCGTCCAGGAGCTCGGCTATCAACAGCTTTTAGCCTCTTTGGTCCCGGTGTCGTTATGAGTCCTCTTGGACCTCTCTTCATTAGTTGTGTCGAAACAGAGTTCCTTCCCTTAAACATGCCGATGTTCTTTGGGGTTAGCTTCTTTGGTACGATGTGTCCTCCGAGAATCTCCCTTCATTGACTCTCCTCACCCGACCTCCCTTGAAGGCCGGTGAGAGTGTTCCTTGGTCCTGGTATGTTAAGGGACTGTTTTCTGCCCTACTTTCTGGGCATCGTTCTTAGCCGCTGGAATCGGCGTGTCTTGTAACGGAAATGGTGGTTGCATGACGTTGTTCTGCATCATGAAATTGACGACTGATTGCAGGTCTGCCAATTTATTTGCCATTCCCTTCGTCTCTCCGTTCCTCGGCAGGCATTTATCTTTCCACACCTAGAGGTCGTTCTCGTTATAATACCTACCTCGGTCTGACTTCTTTGGTACGTCGCCCTCCTGGCCGATGTCTTTCTCTTTGGGATTCTGATCCTGAGTTTTTTTATTGTAGTTATCCTCCTCTACATTAGGGTCAATATGTTTACCACTTCCAGTAAGGATATCGTTCCCAATCTTCTCTTTATGTCCGTCGCTGGCCATCTATTCTCCTTTCTTTCCCACAAATAACGCCAAATTATGTATGTTGTTTTCTGACCACGCTACCAAACAGGTACTCAGCTAGAGAACACCGGCAGAATAGATTGGGCCCAAACGACCTGTCACAGAAAGATGAGACTACAGCAGTGGTTCTTCCACCTGGGGGCACTCCAATTATCAAGTCAGTACTCAATTATCTCTCAAAGATACCAAATAATGCTTAACTCACTTAGTCAGAATACAAAAAGCATATCTTAGACCTACGAGGGTGCCTTACTCTTATAGTCAGCACTAACCTGATCCCTGTAGAAGCCTAGCTTCCCTTGGACTCTGGCCCAATGCTTATCCTAGACTCTCCAATAGATAAAGATAAACTCCCTAAGAGCTTTATCCTTATCCAATCTGAGGTCCTCCCCCATTCTAGGACTCTTATAGCTTATCCATTTATCCCGGATTCCGGTATATCTGCAAATAACCTCGGCCTAGCCGAGATCATCTCGGTGTCATGACTAGGACACGTGGCACCTCGGCTGGCACTTCAATGCCACCTTGGCCACATGTCGTTATTCAAAAAATATGTCCCCACACTACTTGTAATAACCTCATTCCGTAATATGCTATGAATCATTAATTATGAATGTTAATTAAGTGTTTAAGGAGAAATTATTTGTTAATAATGTGTTTTGTGTGATATTTAAATTTTTATTTGTTAGTTATAGAATTATCTATCGAGAATTCTGTCTTAATCTAGAAAATTAAAGGCCTTAATGGCGTTGGAGCATGAAATCGATTAGGGATAGCAATTTGAACCCGGCCCGACAGGGACTTGACCCCCCGACCCCGATTAGAACGGGTTTTCTCCGAAAATAATCCCCATAGGGTCGGGGATGGTATTAAAAATTAAATCCCCATTAATTTTCGGGCTGGGGATGGTGATAGGTTGCTTGGTCTCGGCCTCGGCCTCGGCTCCAGCCCGGCCCTCCCGAAATCCCCGAATAGTCCCCCGTATATATATATATATATGTTTAGGAGTGCGCTGGAGTGCACTGGACATATATTACATTATATCTAATAATATCTACTATATATAGATATCTACTATATTATATTATATCTAATAATATGTACCTCAACTCAACTCTAATGTCTATCTGAACTCTCTCTTCCTCACTGACTTCTCTTATCTCTCTATCCCTCATTCACCGATTCAGATCTCTGTATATCTCCTTGGTCTCTCATCTCTCTTGATCCCTCACTCACGAACTCAGATCTCTCTCTCTCTCTGAGTCTCATCATTTCTCTCATCTCTCTCCCTCCCTCACTCACTCACTTAGCAATCATCCAGATCCACCACCACCGATCTAAACAGATCTTGAACCGTCGCCCGTTCGTGAAGCCTCTGTTGCCACCAATCTGAACAGGACCAGGACCATGACCATGACCGTGAAGCCGCCCTCTCTTTCTCTCTCTCTATATATATATATCTGTTGTTGATGTTTTAATTTTTTTTAAGTTGTTATATATATATATATATCTAAGTTGTTGCTACCGATCTATTGTCTGTTGTTGTTAATGATTGTTGTTGATCTGAATAGTTAGTGTGTGTGTGTGTTGTGAATAGATAAGTCGGGAATTTTTCGGGGTCGGGGAAACACGATCCCTGTTAGGGGATGGGGGTGGGGGAGGTAATGGCTTCCCCGTCGGGGATCGGGGGCGGGGACGAGGATGTTTTCACTTTCGGGGACAGGGAGTGCCATCCCCAGCCCCCCCCGGCCCGTTGCCATTCCTAAAATCGACTAGGTTAATAAGTTATTTGAAATTTTTAGAATCATATGGAAAATTTAATTAGAATTTAATTCGGATCCAAATAATTAGAATAAATTATTTAGAATTGATTTGACTTAGTTAACCTAAGCTAGATTAATTAGATTAAGTTAATCTAATGTATATATATGTTAAGTATGAGCTTTTGGAGCTCAAACCCATCTTAAGAGCTTAGAGTAAGAGAGAGAGCTACAATTAGAGAGTGAAAAGCTTGAAATTGGGAATTTAATTTGGAGATTGAGGAATTATAGCTTGGAGAATTCAAGAATTTGCTTAATAAAACTCAATTGAAGATCTTAGGTAAGCTTTTGAAACTCTAATTTAAGAGTTTAAATCATTGATTATGTGAATTCAAGAGGAATTAGTGTTTAAGAATGAGAATTACGCTAAAGATGAAGAATGTGGAATCAATTCATGCATGCATGCATAGTTTTGAAAAGTTTAACTATTTTTTAGCATGATTTTGTCATTTAAGCTTGAATTAGGAGTTATATTTCACATGCGTACATGAATCATGTCATTATGAAACTCAATTACATGTTTTTAGAGCTTTGGAAAAGAATTGAAAATCAATTGTGTAATGCATAGTGTATTTACCGAGTGTTGAGCCTTGATTTTACAAATTGGCTTTGTGTTCTTGTTTTTGAATGAGTTTCTAAGAGCTTTACAAAATTTTGGCTCAACCATGCAAGTTTTGATACATTGAATTGGTGTTTGAACTCGGAATTGCATTCTGGAAATTCCAGAATTCGGTTGCATCGCTCGAGCGAAGCTTTTGTCGCTTGAGCACATTTTTCAAGCTCTTAGCTTTTTTGCAGTTGCATGCAGTTGGTTCAAGTGACCAAGTGTGCACTTAAGCAAACTCATTTTTGTACAGCACATGGCTCAAGCGACTAAAAAGTTGGCTCGAGCCTAGATTTTCAGCATCTAGAAGTTTTACAGGGTTTTACAGATTGCTCAAGTAACCAAAGTTGCGCTCGAGCGAACTACTCTGTTTTTAGCATTTTTGAAATGCATTCCTAAGTGCATAATTTCATCATCATTTCATTATAGGCATTCTTAAGCCATTATTTAAACAACAATAATGAGGAAATAAGTTAGAAACACACTAAGGAGGATTGAATTAAATAAACATCATTTGGGACATGTGTTTCAATAAAGATCTATTATGTGTTTGTGTAGGTCACACACAGCAATCTGTCCAATTTGTTAGAGGAGCCATCAGTGAGTAACAACTCTGTAAAGATATGTTTGATTACAAGTATTTTCTGAATTATAAGTTACACTATATTTCTGAAATGATATTTTCTAAATAAATGAATATTGTCCATTTTCTAAAATGTATTCGTGGCATCTTTAGCATCTATATCTCTTATCTAACATTTGTTATCTGTTATCAGAGATCTCTGTGGGTTTTAATCCTTGGAACTATCTGTTAAACCGTAATGGTTATCTGTCTAGATTATCCATAATCATCTGTCTGATCTGAACATGTCTTTTAAGACCATCTGCTTTGTTTAGCTAATGGATGTACAACGTATGACTAATTATAAATCTGAATATAAATCTGATTTTGTTATGATTTGAAAATTTGACTTCTGAATCTATAATTGGGACATCATTCATTAACCTTTTTCTTTGTTGTTATTCACTAGGCTCCAGCTCACTTTTATTTTTATGTATGTAGGTGATCAAGCACATGACCAGGCTTAGAAGTATCTGTCTGGATTTTGTTTTGCCAGCCAACACTTGTACCTCACGTGGAGGTTCCAGAAATGCTATGTGTTATGAGCTTTGGTGCCCGAGGATTAAGTCCTTGTTTTCTTTTTGTTAATTAAGATGTTTGGATATAAGGACAAGTTTCTGTATAGGGTTTTATCCTCTTTTTGATTTGATTGCATTATGAGAATGATGTAATGATAATATGACAGTCTATGTTTAGAAAGGTATATACTTTTCTATCTCATATAAGTCTGAGCAGCTTATTGGACGATGTATTTTTGATTATTTGCTTCTGCTAGCCCTATTAGTATGAGTTTGTTTAAGAAGGCTTTTGGTAATCTTACGATTACTGGCTGGTCACCTCACTAATTTCTTGGGGTGGGAGTGGGGGTGGGGGTTGGGTCGTGACACTACTCAACTTGCTTAGCTTTTTCTTTATCGTTTTCACTATTCGATGATTCACCCACTCCTATGTCTCTCAAATTAACATAGCTTTCAAAAATAAAAGCTGTGAGCTGTCATTTTCCCTTAAGGATTGGTATGTGATGGACAACAGTGAAGGTGGAGAAAGTAAGGTCATACTTGAGAAAGATGTAGGCAGTATGTCCTTGGCCTTGATTCTTTCGGCCAATGTAATCGAGGACAGTCTTGACTTGGGTAAGAACGGTCTCGTCCATTGAAGTAAGGTTTTTCTTGAGATTGTTACCTGCAAGAAGAAAATAGTTAGCACTCAAAAATAAAAAGCTAAATAGTATTATAACTAATTAGCATCTACTTGGCCACTTGGTTCACTTTTTTGCCTAAGGATAGGCTTTGAGCGGTGCTCCTCCGCACCAAATTCCCAATTACCTCAGACGAGGACAATAACATCATCCACATTTTTTCCTGAACTAGCAAGCATAGTCCCCAATTAGTGGTTAGTATCTTTTTCCCTTAAGAATAATCGTCCTTACTGACTGGAAGATTTAGCAAGGGTATAGCAATGTTGAATGGCAGGGATCCCTAAGTTTATACTAAGTCAGCGGTTGAGCTTTGTGATGCCCATAATTATGTGATAGAAGTTAAAGTTTGATTGGGAAGGAATTATCCCCCAGAAGCAAAGAACAGATCTAAGCAAATGATGAAAGGGAAAACGAACTCCACCTTCAGCAATCGCCAATAATTGAAGAATGATGGCGCTCACATTAGCCCTTTCAAGGTTTATCTATGCATCCCCAACAAGCTCGAGTTGAACATCATCATGGATTGCGAAGTGGCAATGGAAGGAGACAACTTTATTCTAAAAAATAAGGGTTTTAAAGTAGTTTTCCATGGGAGAGTTAAAGGGCGGAACATGAAATAAAAGGAGGATGAAGTCGAAAATGTAAACTATGAAAACGAAACAAAAAAGAAAGCTTAAAGGACTTACAAATATGAATGATGAATACTCAAGCAATGGAGATTGAAGCAATTGCAAATGAAATGGAGTCTTTTCGGAAGTGAAAGGGTGGAAAAGACGATTTTTGAAATCGTAATTAATGAGGAATGAGAAGGGAGTATGAAGAGGCAAAAAGCTTTACATATTCTTCATTGGGTCTCATCCATCGTGTCAGAAGTGGAATGACGTGTCCACCACGTGCCCAGATTTCAAGGCATGATTAGGTGTAAGGCAATTTTGTTACAACTAGTCGAATAATTGGCCTAACTAGAGCCGAGCATGCAGGCCACTCAAAACTTTGGTTAACCAGGTGCTCAGAGGGCAATTGTGGCTGCCGAATTAATGGACTTATTAATCGGCAAACAGGACACATCCAAACCCATCTTTGATAGGTCAAATTCAACCAAGGTTCATTGGCCTCAAACAACCCATCGCCGAGTAAACCCAAACGGGCTGGTACGTGCCAAGTACAAGGTGGAGATAATGCGTTGAGGTCGAGTATATAAGGGAAGTCAGCATAGAGATCCATTCTTAGTGGGCCTAAGCTATCCTTTTCCAAAAAAGTAGTGGAGGGATGGGCTCTAACATGGCAATGATCAAAAGCTATAGGAGAAAATATCTAGGAAAATGTCTATAAAAACAGGATACTAGTAAATGGAAATGTATGTTCTAATAACTTATATTCTAAAATATATAAACATTGTTTACTCTCTTCTAAAGGATTAACTTGTTCGTTGAAGTGCTAATTCCAGTACCCCCAACGAAAGTACTTTCCTGTTTCAAGTAGTAGAATGAGGATCTTCTAAAGGCTTGCTTGGAGTGAAGAAGTATCGCAAAACCACCTCTCACAAATAGACATTAACAAGTGTATGATAAAAGGATCATTTGAGAAGATGGTTAAAAGTTGACTTTTTTTTAATTTTTTTGTGTAAAAAATATGAGAAATGATGTGACCCAAAATGGATTAAAAGTTAAAAGTTAGCTTTTAGCTAACTTTCCAAATCACCTAAAAATAAAAGGGGTACTTACGTGTAGGTCCTATTAACTAGACTTATTTACCTACAAGTCATAACTAATAAATTTAACACTATAAAAATAAGAAATTGATAAATTTATCACTATAAATTTATTCATAAAAATAAAAGACTGATAAATTTATCTTTATCACTTAATAAATTTATCAATAGGACTTAATGGGTAATAAGTCTCAAAAGTAGGACCTATTGGTAGTTTACCCTAAATAAAAGGTAAATTACGTTGACACCCCTTGAGGTTTGATCCAATTACTATCCACCCCTTGATGTTTTGGAAATTACATTCTCACCCTTGTGGTTAATAATCTCATTTCACAAACCCCCTGCTTATATAAAAAGTAACATCTCCTAATAGAAAAACAGAGAAAATTATATTTAAAAAAAAAAGTAAAGGAAAGGGGAAAAAAAAAAAAGAAAAAGTAAAGCAAAGCAAAAAAAGATAAAGTAAACCAAAGTAAAAAAAGAGAGTGTATGAGTTCAATGTCTTCATTCTGTCTAAATAATTACAATGACACCACACGTCAGTGAGCAATATGTATTAAATCTAAATCTCATGAGTATAAGTGTAATATATCCAAAAATAAATAATTTCAACGATTGTTCTTGAATCACTAAATAACTACCTAATATTCTCAAGCACAAAACACACCACACATCAATTCCTCATCTCTTACGCTCAAACCCCTTCCGTATAACTTCCTTATCAAAATGTGTACGAAATCGGGCTCGTGACTCATCGGATCACTGGCCTGGATAGAAGGGCACTTCACTTCAGCTGCCTTGATTTTGTAAAGTATTCATCTAAAAATTGTTCATGAGAATCAAAGTACGGTTTTTTTTTTTTTTTTTTTTTTTTTTTTTTTGTTTTTAAGCTAAGAATCAAAGCGGCCTCGTTTGGGAATAAATTATTTTAGTAATTTTTTAATTTTTTAACTAAAATATAATGTAAAAAAAAACTAGTATGTTTAGAGTGACTTTTTGACTTTTTACGAAAAGATGTGCAAAAAGTAGAGAAAAAAAGAAATCTTTGACTTTTTAATATAGGTTATTAGCTTTTTGATTTTTTTAGTAACTTTTTGACTTTTAGACTAAAAGAGACAGTTCCCAAACGAGTACTTACAAGTTGCACGCGTTGGGCACAGACTCAGTCCTTGGACATTTCTGACACATGGTGGAAAATTTTAAGGGTAAATTACAAATACATTCCTTGAGATTTGTTTAAAATACAAATTATCTCATGTGATTCTGGAAATTACATCCTGTTCTCTAAGGTTTTTAACTTCATAACAAATAACCCTTTTTATTAATAAAACATCAAATTAATTAATAGCTTTTTATGATGTTAAAATTTTATTTCTACTAATAATTCAGGTAATTTTATTATTATACAGGACAACGGTTCAGAATTTTATTTTTTCAATTAATTCTGATAAATAAAAAATTTTGACAAGGGGGTACTTGTAATTTTTTAAACTACAGAGGGCAATTCATATTTTAAGTAAATCTCAGGGAGTACATTTGTAATTTATCCAAATTTTAATCCTCAACTTTTTCTTTTCTTTCATGTTTTTTTTTTCCATTACATTTAAATTTGATGAAAGTATTCAAAAATTACTCCAATTATTTTATCAAATCTTTATCAAATCGGGGCCACCGCTGGAGAGGGGGGGGAGGGAAACCTTTTGTCCAACAAATTTAAGCTCTGTTTTGTTTAATTTTTAAAATAAGTTTTGAATTTAAGTTATATTTTGAAAGATAGGTTGTTGAAAAGAGTTTTAAAAATTAAAAATTTATTTGGTTATAAGTTTTGAAAATAGTTTTAAGATAATTTATAATTTTTTATTTTTTTTTAGTTTAATAGGTGAGTGTGATAAAAAAATTTTGATTGATTGATATGTAAAATGTGAGAGAATGAGAGAGGAGAGAGAAGAGAGAAGAGAGAAAAAATGACCGATTAATTTATTAATAATAATAAAAAAAAAGAAGGAGAGGAGAGAGAAAATTAAGTTTTGAATTGTATTTTAAAAAAATTTTGAATTGTATTTTAAAAATTTGTTAACCAAACAAAGGCGACATTTGGTTCTGTTTTGAAATTGTGATTTCAATTAAATCATTTTTCAAAACTCATAACTAAATATACAACTCAAAAACATATCAAATTCAATTCAAAAACTATTTTCAAATCTCACAAACAAACACACAACTTTAAACAATTCAAAACTCAAAACAAAACTCTTTTCAAAACTCTATTTAAAAAAAAAAAATCAAAAAAATATTTTGATTTTTTTTCCAAAATTATTTTTAGAATCATAATTTGATGGTAGAGTTTGGAGTTATGAGTTTTAAATTGAGTTTTGAAAAAAGAAAATTTATTTAGTTATGAGTTTTGAAAGGAGTTTTGAGTTATATTTTGAAATCTTTTAGATTTATTTTTTAAATATTTAAAAAATTTCTTTATTTTATTCTTTTAGGGTAAATATTTTATATTTTAAATATTTATTTTAATGTGTATTATATTTCATACATCTGTGTACTGTATTATTTTTTAATTTTTATATATTTATTTATTTTAGTTAAATATTTTATTTTATTTTATAAATATATTTTTAAATATTTTAATCTTTTAGTAATGTGTTTGGCAATTTGAGTGCGGAGTTTTGAAAATAGTGTAGAGTTTTGAATTATGTGTTTGGTTATGAGTTTTGAAAATAATTTTTAAATTGATTTTCGAATTATGTGTTTGGTTACGATTTGAGTATAGAGTTATATTTTAAGTTTAAAATATTAAAAAAAATAAAATATCTAAAAAATAAAATAAAATATTTAAAATAAAAAAAAATTATATAAAAATAAAAAAATTTCAACATACAACTCAATATTCAAAAACTCAAACTGAAGGTACAACTCAAAACTTTTTTTAAAACTCAAAATAATTTTCAAAATTCAAAAACTATTTTTAAAACTTATAACCAAACAAATTTTCTCTTTTCAAAACTAAACTCAGAACTCCATACTCAAATCATGATTCAAAAACTAAACCAAATTTGGTTTAGTTTTTGAATCATGATTAGAGTTTTCAATTGTATTTTAAGTTTTGAAAGGAGAAAAGTTGTTTGGTTATGAGTTTTGAAAAAAGTTTTGAGTTGTATTTTAAATTTTAAGTTTTTCAGTTTTGACTTATTTTTTGAAATTTTTTGGGTTTATTTTTTAAAATATTTAAAATTTTTATTAATTTTCTTTTTTAAGGTAAATATTTTTATTCTAAATATTTATTTATGTTTTTCATGTCCGTTGTATTTACTTCATTTGTGTTGTATTTTTTAAAAATATTTTGAATATTTTTCTTTAAATATTTAAAAATTAAAAAAATTATTTTAAATATATTTTTTTATTTTAAATATTTTATTTGGGGGCAAATTACAAACACCCCCTCGAGGTTTGATGAAAATACAGATTCCCCCCTGAGGTTTGAGAAATTACATCCCGCCCCCTGAGGTTTACATTTTCATAACAAATTGCCCCCTAGGATTTTTATTTTCATACAGATTCCCCCCTAATTTTTCCTAATTTATTATGAAAATTTGACCCTCAGGGGGGAATTTGTAATTTCTCAAACCTCAGGGGGGAATCTGTATTTTTACTAAACCTCGAGGGGGTGTTTGTAATTTACCCTTTATTTTATTTTAAAATATTTTAAATATTTTTAAAAAACTTTTTTCAATACTTTAAAAAAAATTAAATTTTAAAAAATTTTGAATCACTCATATATATCTAAATTATAACAAATTATTTGACCAATAGTTAAAAAAATAAAAAAATAAAATTTTCAAACAAATAAAAAAAATAAAAATATTTTGCATCAAAAATAAAATATATTTTTTCAAAAAAATAAAAAATGAAAAATAATTTTAAAGAACAAAATAAAAAATATTTTTTCATTTTTTTTTAAAAATAGAGTTTTGAAAAGAGTTTGGTTATAAGTTTTGAAAAGAGGTTTTGAATTGAGTTTTGAGTTTTGAAATAAAAATTAATTTTTTTTTATTATCTAAATCATGATTTGAGTATTAAACAAAGACTACTGCTATTAACATCTCATCAATTATTGTGGATCTTCCATTTGTTTGAACCGTCACTTATAAATTCTAAAACTCTTAAAGTTTATTTTCTCCCCTAAATAATACCAAAATTATTTTTGTAAAAATATTCCACTTCATTCAATTGAATGCACACCCCCCACAACCCAAAAAGCCTCTCTCTCAAAATCCTTAACAAAACCCACGAATGTGATTACTATTTCATCTCTACATATCTATCCACGAGTTTGGATTTGTGATCTCTCAGGTAAGTTTCTTCGAATTTTCCAACAGTTTCAATTCTTGTTCCTTATCTTACTTGTATTTGTAATTTTAAAGTTTGAAAAAGGTTCATTAGTAATTTCATTATCTATTTCCGAACAAATAAGAAATGTTTGGTTACCTACTTCTGAACAAATAAACAATATCCAGCCTTATGTTCTCGAATTTCGGTCATATGTTCGGGAGTTCAGTCTTGAAAAATGACAAATAGTTTTTATTATCTTTGTTATTTTTTTTAAAGAAACTTATCTTTACAAGGCCAATCTCATCAGACTTAAGAACACCATCAAAGCTGTGTGTCATGACCCAAACCCGCCTATATAAGTTTAGCATCGTAGCCGCCCAATAATCCTTAGATTACCAAAGGCCTCTTAACAGAATAACATATAATTAGGGGCTGATGAAGCAAATATATAAACTATACATAGTCCATTGAGCTGTGAAGACATGCATATGACAGATAATTTTAAACTTTTATAAAATTACGAGTAACGTCAAAAGATGCAGTATTTACACGTCACTCCATGTACATACCAACAGAAATCTTGTCCGAAAATCAAAGGAAACAAAGCTTAATGTATTCACAAAAACAGCCACTAAACTTGACTTAATCCGCAACCTCCTCGGAAGGTATAAAGGCTGGCTGACAAAAACTGAAACACCAGGTCCTCAACCCTGAGCCTGGTCACATGCCTGATCACCTATATACATAATATAAATCGTGAGCGGGAACCCAATGAATAATAACAAAGTAAATGGTTAAATGAATGATATCCCATAACTAAATCCGTACATAGAATAGATTCATATTCGTATTCATATTTGAGTCATTGATAGAAATCAGAATTCATGCTTAATCATACATGGTTTATCCGTTAGTGCTAACAGATTATATATAGAGCATCATAGATCATACTTGTCAGTTCCATAGAAGAACCTCCGGCTGGGTACGAATAACTTGTCAGTTCCTTCAAGGAACCTCCGGACTAGGAACAGATAACTTGTCAATTCTATATAGGAGCCTCCAGCCGGGTATAGATAACTTGTTAGTTCCATAAAGGAACCTCCAGTCCAGGTACAAATTGCATACTTGAATCACAGCATTAATGTCATAATTATTTGTCAGCGGTGGACAATCATTCATAGTACAGAACATAGCATTTCATAAGACAGATCTTATTTCATATACAAAAATAATTTAACTTAAACATAGCTTTACTAAGTTATTACTCACGGATAACAGATGGCTTCAAGTGAACGGACAGAGTAGGCAATTCAGAGATTTTGTGGCGCGTGACCTACACAGATACAGAACAAAAACGTACTGAATTACATACCTGAAATCATTAACTTAGTTCTTTCTTGTCTTGGTGTGTTCCTACTCCTCTATCGTCATTATGGTGTCTTAAACTTAGCCTAGGAATGCCTAGGATTGAATGAGAATGCAAAAATGCACTTGAAAAACACTTAACAAAACTCACTGGAAACATGGTTCTTGTTTAAGCACAACTTCCAACATTCGAGCGGACATGCAAAATGTGAGTGGTCACTCAAGCGCAAGATCTGTCACTCGAGTGGTCTGTAAACTTTTGCAAAAGTGCTGGTTGCTTGATTTTTTCGCTCGATGCTCGCTCGACGCTCGCTCGAGTATGAGAGACATGCCCTCGCTCGAGTGCAACTTTTGTCACTCGGGCGGTCTGCAAAACATAAGAACTTTTGGAAGCATGCATTTTATGCTCTAGCAGCCTTCTGGTCACTCGAGCAGAAGTGCACGCATTCAGAGTGGTCGCTCGAGCATGGATTCCTTCACTCGAGTGTAGGAGCAGAATTCAAAAATTTTCAGATTTTCTCCCAAGCTCAAAACTTAAATTCAAAGCTTTAAAATGTAACTTTTAGGCCCCAAAACTTAAGAAAACATGTCTAAACTTGTAAAACATAGATAATTAAAGATCATTTCATGAAATCAAGGCCCAAAAGCTTGCCAATTGTTCAAAGTTCAACTTGAAACTTAAGAATATGATATGAATATAACATGCATGAATTGTTATGAACTTAAACTCTCCAAAACATGATCAATTAAGGTCAATTGGTAGAAAATGTGATGAATTCTTAAAACCAAAGTAGGATTAGTACATAAATGGAAGAATTCTTTTGTACACAACATCAAAACCCCATGAATTGCACATGCATGCATAGTATGACTTATATTTCCTTGATTCTAACTTAATTCTCTTACTTTTTCACCAAAACTTATTGAATTCTCTTCATAACAACTTAAATATAAAGATTAGGAATCAATTACTCACCTAAGATCCTTAATTGAGTTCTAAGTTGCTATGTCTTTGAGCCTCCAAGTCGATTCCTCAATTTCTAGCTAAATCCAAGCTAATTCCTTATTCTTCCTCTTTGATCTCAATCTCTAGCTCCCTTTTTCTCTCTCACATTATGTTGAGCTCAAAAATGATGAAGGAAAAGTGATTCAAGTGGTGTATAAGTCTTTTATAGGCTTAATTAGGCAAATAAATTAAACTTACCTTAAGCTAACCAAATTGACATTAACTAGTGTAATTTAATTCATTCTGAATCAAATTTCAATTAAACCTACCATAAAATTCTAAAAATTCCAAATAACACATAAATCAAGTTAATTTCAGAATCGGATGCCGATAAGGCCTTCAATTCGCAAACCGAAACGGAAACATAAACAGATCTTTTTACGTTAAAGGCAACATATGATGCAACATTTCATTTGAATTACTCATTAGGCATAATTAAGCATGGATTAACGTTAATCATAGGTTGGGGTTGTTACAGTCTTCCCTCCTTAAAGAGTTTGGTCCTCCAAACTCAAGTTACCTTCATTTTGGAAGAACACCAGATTCAAAGGAAACAACTCAGAGTATCTTCTCATCATGTCTTCTTCTGTCTCGCAAGTTGCATAGGTTCCTCCATGATTCTTTCAATCAATCTTCACTAGCGGAATTTCCTTGTTTCTCAATCTTTTGACTCGGCGATTTACAATTTGCATTGGCTTCTCCTCGTATGTATAATCATCTTTGAGAAGTACATGAGTCAGCTCAATCACATGTAGTGGATCTCTCAAATAATCCCAAAGCATAGAGATATGAAATACATTGTGCATGTGTTCCATGACTGGTGGTAAAGCTACCCAATATGTCACTGAATTAATTTTCTCAAGGATTTCATAGGGTCTAACATATCTTGATGACAATTTGCCTTTCACGCCAAATCGTGTCTGGCCTTTCATTGAAGTCACTTTGATAAATACGTGATCCCTGACTTCATATTCCCTGTCTCTTCTTCGGACATCAGCATAGCTCTTCTGGCAGCTTTGTGCAGTTTTCAGTCTTTGCGGAATCAATTTCACATTTTCAGTTAGTTCTTGTACCAGTTTCGGTCCCAATAAAGGTCTGTCACCTATCTCGGCCCAACAGATCAAAGAACGACATTTCCTACCATACAAAGCTTCATATAGAGCCATATCAATACTTGAATGGTAGCTATTATTATACACAAATTCAGCCAGAGGAAGGTGAGTTTCCCAATTGGCTTGAAAGTCTAACACACACATCTGTAACAAGTCCTTCAATGTTTGAATGGTCCATTTCGACTGGCTATCTATCTGTGGGTGATAAGCACTGCTTAATTTCAATTCAGTCTCCGAAGCTTGTTGCAAACTCTGCCAGAATCTTGAAGTAAACTTGGGGTCTCTGTTAGACACTATGGACACTGGAACTCCATGTAATTTCCCAATCTCATTAACATACAAATTAGCCAACTTATCTGTATTATGCAAAGATTTGACAGGCAGAAAATGGGTAGACTTAGTTAAATGATCGACAATGACCTAGATAGAATCCATACCTCGAGAAGAGCAAGGCAATCCAACAATGAAGTCCATCGCGATATGTTCCCACTTCCATTCCGATATTAGGAGCGGCTAAAGTAATCCAGGGGGTCGTTAATGCTCGGCTTTAACTTGTTGGCAGTGTAAACATCTAGCCACAAAATCTACAATACACTTTTTTATTCCCGGCCACCAGAAATTCTGTTTCAAATCATAATACATCTTTGTAGTCCCCGGGTGCATAGCAAATTTAGAATTATGAGCTTCAGTCATAACACGCTTTCTCAAATCAAAACAATCCATCACACAAAGTCTGTTCTGAAATTTCAACACATCATTTGCTAATATAAATCCTGGCCTTGGCTTTGAGACCATCTCATCCACAATCCTTTTTAGAAATTCATCTTGCAGTTGCTTCTCCCTAATTTCTTCAATGATTGCAAGCTGGGCGGAGATAGCGGCTACGATTTTGCCTTGTTCCCGTAATACAATCTCAATCTCATTCTTTTCCAAGTCATGTAGTAATTCTTTTTGACTGGTGAGTAAACATGACAAAATTCCCACTGACTTTTGGCTCAAGGCATCTGCCACAGTATTAGCTTTTCCCGGATGATACATAATCTACAAATCATAGTCTTTGATCAACTCTAACCATCTTCTCTGTCTCATGTTTAATTCTTTTTAGGTGAAGAAATATTTGAGGCTTTTGTGGTCTATGTACACTTCACAAGTCACACTATCCAAATAGTCAAATTTTCAAAGCAAACACCACAGCTGCCAGTTCAAGATCATGAGTCAGGTAATTCTTTTCATGTGGTCGGAGTTGTCGAGAAGCATAAGAAATTACCTTTCCATTTTGCATTAATACACAACCCAAACCTTTGTAGGATGCATCACTGTAAATCTGAAACCCATCAGTAACATTAGGCAAAGTCAAAATCGGTGCAGCTACCAATCTAGTTTTCAGTTCTTGAAAGGCTGACTCTCGTTGGTCATTCCAATCAAATGATACATTTTTCTGTGTCAACTGCGTTAATGGCATAGCAAGCTTTGAAAAGTCTTTCACATATCTACGATAATAACCTGCAAGTCCCAGAAAATTTCTAATTTCTGACACATTCGTTAGTTTAAGCCAGTCCACAATAGCTTCAATTTTTTGTGGGTCTACTGATATGCTATCCCTATTGATTACATGGCCTAGACAGGCTACGTTGTCCAGCCAAAACTCACATTTGGAAAATTTTGCATATAACTTCTTTTCCTTCAGAATCTGTGAGGCAGTTCTCGAATGATTCTCATGTTCTTCCTTGCTTTTGGAGTAAATCAATATATCATCAATAAAGACAACAATAAATTCATCCAAAAATTATTTGAACACCCTATTCATTAAATCCATGAACGCCGCAGGTGCATTAGTTACCCCAAATGGCATTACCAAAAATTCATAGTGTCCATATCTAGTTCTGAACGCAGTTTTGTCTATGTCTTCTGCCTTGACCTTTAACTGGTGATACCCAGATCCAAGGTAAATTTTAGGAAACACTTGGGCTCCTTGGAGTTTGTCAAATAGGTCATCTATTCGAGGTAATGGATATTTGTTCTTCATGGTTACTTTATTCAACTCACGGTAGTCAATACACAACCTCAAAGATTCGTCTTTCTTTTTGACAAACAACACTGGGGCCCCTCCAAGGTGAGGTACTCAGACAGATGAATTTCATGTCTAAGAGTTCTTAGAGTTAAACTTTTAACTCTTTCAGTTCATAAGTCGACATTCTATACGGAGTCTTAGAGATAGGTTGTGTTTTAGGTACTACATCAATGGTAAACTCAATTTCCCTATCAATTAGGTTTCCAGGTAGGTCATTAGGAAATACATCAGGAAATTCACAAACTATAGGAATAGTTTCCACGCTGGTACTATCCGAAGATACAGTCATTGCACTGCACAAGTAACCCCGACAACATTTTCTCTACAATTTTCTGGCTTTCATAAATGACATCAAGTATGGTGGAGGAACTACCCCATTCCCAGTGAAAACAAACTCAGGCATACCAAGTGGTTTAAACGTGACCATTTTATTCACACAATCAATAATGGCACAATATTTCGACAACCAATCCATACCCAATATACAATCAAAGTGGTCAATGCTCAAGGGTAACAAGTCAATATACAATGTCATATCACCAATCAAAATGTCACATGTAGGATATACATAAGTGCACATCATAGAAATTCCCAATGGTGTGGACACAGATAATATGCAAGTCATAGGTTCTAATGATCTAGTCAACTTCCGAGAAAAAGCATGCGATACAAATGAATACGTAGAACCAGAATCAATCAGTACATAGGCATTCTATGTACAAATAGAAATTATACCTGACACTACTGGCTCAGTATTCTGTACATCCCCGGGCACTAGAGCAAACACTCTCCCTTGCCTTAGTGTTTCATTCCTGGTGTTACTCCTGGCATTGGTTCTTGCATTAATTCTGGTTACAGGAGCGGATCTGGCTGAACTTGCTGTAAGATGGTTAGTATTGTTGAACCTCATTGGACAGTCCTTAATTATATGACCAGTTTTACGACACCAAAAACATGCCCCCGATGCACAATGACACATG
The DNA here is from genome assembly GCA_022316695.1 of Camellia oleifera. Taxonomy (NCBI): domain Eukaryota; kingdom Viridiplantae; phylum Streptophyta; class Magnoliopsida; order Ericales; family Theaceae; genus Camellia; species Camellia oleifera. The sequence continues at coordinate 111,685,438 of CM039313.1, read as the reverse complement.
CCTTTATGTTTCCTTCCACATTCTGAACAGATTGACATAGACGCACTACTTTGGCTTGAGCTGCTTGAAGATCCAGTATTTTGCTTTTTGTTCGTGAAGAAGGAACGACCCTTCCGAAAATTAGACCTAGATATTTTGCTTCTCCATTCTATTGTTGGTGCCTTGGCTTGCTTCATTGTTGCTAGGATGGCTTCCGCCGTTATTGCTCTGTCTAAAACTTCCACATAGGTAGGCAATTTCAAGACACCTACTCGGTCAAACACTTCCAAATCTAGTCCGCCTTCAAATTTTTGTGCCTTCTTGTAATCAGTATCCACCATATGTGGAGCAAATCGAGCCAATTCAGTAAATTTGGCCTCATACTCAGCCACGAACATCCTGCCTTGTTTAAGTTCTTGAAATTCAAAAACTTTTCAATCTCGAAAACACTGAGGAAAGTATTTATCGTAGAAGATCACATTAAATTGTGCCCACGTCATATTCCCATTACTATTTCAGATTAGCAAACACCACATTCAGGCTTCATCTTTTAGAGTATAGGTGGCCAGAAGGACTTTCTGAATCTCAAAACAAGGGAATACTTCAAATAGTTTCTCCATTTCGAGTAACTATATCTCTACTTTTAACGGTTCAATACCACCCAAGAAAGTCGACGGTTTCATTTTCAGGAACTTCTGAGTTAAATTTATGAGATCATTGTCATTCGGCTCAACTTGGACCGACGGGGGAGGTAAGGGTTGTTGCCTCTGTTGTTGTTGAGTCATTGCCTCAATTAAAGCTGCAAGCATTTGTTCCATGCGGCTCATTCGAGCCTCAGATGATTCAGTTGTTTCATTACTTCTTGTATTTTCCATTTTTTATAGGTAAACAGAATATTATAAACATAGGCAAATAGTCCTTTTACAACATTCAAATTAGGGGTGAGCAGTGGATATATCGATCCGCCTAAACTGACCGAACCAAACCGATCTGCTGCATTTTGGACGGATGCGTGATGATGAGCGAACGGTTGCGGATTGATTTTTTCTAATCCGTCTAGTTTTGAATAGATGGCAAATTTGAGGTTCATTTGGCCGCAATCGAACCACCAAACCGCCGAGCATCCCTAATAATTTGTAAGACTTACTGTTTTCAATTTGTTTATATATTCTATTTGTGTTTTCAATTGAAAAAGAGTTTAAATATTCTGTTGCATATATTATGTTGAAAAAGAGTTTTCAACTTAAATATATTTTTTGAATTGAAAAAAATAAATGTATTATTTATCTATATATTTTAGTTTTTAAATCTAACTCTAAAAATAACAAATAAAAAAGATTATATATGCTGGTTGGCTTTTATTTTCAAAAACAGATATAGATGCAACAATACAAATACAATCACTACTACCGCTTGGTTCATAGTTTTGGTAGTTTAAATTGTTTTTATATTTCAAGAATCACAAATTATAATACTTCATGTGGATGATGCATATTGTGATTGTAATATGTGGATAAAGTTTCAAACTTTCTTTCTTTGGATGAGGCATGTAGTGATTGTAATACTCTGTTAAGTCATTGACTGTAGATTTTTTTTTTTTTTTTTTTTTTTTTTTTAGAAAGTGCACAAGTTGAATTATGTTGAAAATTTATAAAATTTTAAACCGCCAAACCGATTCGCATCCATCCATCAATCCGCCAATCCGCTCAATCCACATTCGTCAGATTGGCGGACGGATGCGAATTGATTTTCTCCAATCCGCCAATCTAGCGGATGGATGACGGATGGGAAGTTCTGTGGCCGCAACCGACCCGCACCCACCCCTAATTCATATCATTTGTTTCCATATCATGTGATCATAATCAGATTTAGGTTTTCACTTTCAATAAACACACACTTACATATGCAGATGGAATGCCCCTACTTCTTACTAGGACATCCTAAGCTCATATGGACTCGTGTGTGTGATAGAACACGTGCTTTGATACCACTCTGTCACGACCCAAACCCGTCCCTATAGGTTTAGCGTCATAACCGGCCAGTAATTCTTAAATTACCAAAGGCCTCTTAACAGAATAACATATAATCAGGGCCTGTGGAAGCAAATATATAAACTATACATAGTCCATTGAGTTGTGAAGACATACATGGGACATATAATTTTAAACTTTTATAAACTTATGAGCGATATCAAAAGATGCAGTATTTACACGTCACTCTATGTACATACCAATAGAAATCTTGTCTGAAAATCAAAGGAAACAAAGCTTAATATATTCACAAAAATAGCCACTAAACTTGACTTAATCCAAAACTTTCTCGGGAGGCACAAAAGCTGGCTGATAAAAACTGAAACGCTAGGTCCTTAACCCTGAGCTTGGTCACTTGCCTGATTACCTACATACATAATATAAATCGTGAGCGGGAGCCCAGTGAATAATAACAAAGTAAATGGTTAAATGAATGATATCCCATAACTAAGTCCGTACATAGAATAGATTCATATTCGTATTCTTGTTTGAGTCATTGACAGAAATCAAAATTCATGCTTGATCATACATGGTTTATCCATTAGCGCTAACAGATTATATATAGAGCATCATAGATCATACTTGTCAATTCCATAGAGGAACCTCCGGTCGGGTACGGATAACTTGTCAGTTCCTTAAAAGAACCTCCAGACTGGGAACGAATAACTTGTCAGTTCCATATAGGAACCTCCAGCCGGTGTAGACACCTCATTTTTTACCGTCCTTAAGACTTGGACGTCATCGTTTATGCACTCGATGATTGTGCTTGTTTGTGTTCATTTTGAGCGCCCAAAGTCTTCGGTGGAACGCCTTGTCTTTGAGCCTCCAAACCTTATCTGTTTTGTGCATGTTTTTGGACCAAGAGCTTGTTGCCTCTAGCCTAGAAGAGAGGGTGACCTGTCAGCCAGTCCTAGTATCTGTCGGCCGTGGCTTGTACTTGTTGACTACCAGTGGTGGCCGACGACCATTGGTCTCTTTTTTCAGATATTTGTTGACAGTTGTGCCAGCTGTTGCTTACTGAGCTGCATCTTCATACACGTATATAGTGAGATGTATCTAAGCTCAAGACTTGTTTTTCTATAAATAGGGGGGTTCCTCCCCCATTTCAGAGGGTTAGAAGATTTTGGACCAAAAATATCTCTCTCTCTAGCTCTCTCTCTCTCTCTCACTTGATATTTTGTGCTTGATTGCCTAGTTCCTCCACACTTTTGCACACCAACCCTTAACCAAACTTGATCACCATTGAGCTGAGGTCCCTTAGAATCTTGTTTGAGCTTTGGAAGGAGGTTTGAGCTTGGATTTGTGCCTAAATTGTGCTTTGCTTCAAAGGTAGAGCACTTACCTTATTTAAGCTTATTGTGCATACTTTTTTTCCTACCATTTTCAACTGTTTTAAGGCTGTTTTTGAAGTGTAAAAAAATCTGTTTTTGTGACCTAAAAATGGTGGTTTGAGCCTTTTTGAGTTAGGGGTTGTCCACCATTTTGGCTCCTTAGCTTGTTAAGCTTTTTGTGCTATTTTTCTTCACTTTCAAATCAACTTTTTTGGGCCTTTTAACCACTAAATCTCAGAGGTTTTTCAGTGGTAAAAATTAAAATTTGAAGTCCAAAATTGCAGGGGTTAGCCTCCCCTCCTTGTGTCTTGTTTACATGTCTAGCTAGCTTCACATGTGAGCATGTTTTTCTAGTTTAACCTAGCTCTAGTCCAGCATGTTTTTGTTTCTGTTTTGACCTTTTTAAGCTCTGTTTTAGGCTGGTTAAGTCATTTGAGCCTTGTATGGCATGGTTGTAGTGCAATTTCCTTCACTAGCTTGATGTTTTAGTGCTTTATTCATCATTGTTTTGAGTTGATAACATGTTTTAGTGTTGTTTTGCACTTAATTTCAGCACTTTAATCTCAGCAATCTCCCTCAAGTCTTCACACTTTTGTTTGCTTTGAAAGTGGTTTTAAACCCCTTGTTTGCTTAAGTGTGAAATTGAGACATTTATGCTTAATGATTTAATCCCTTTGGGGGTTCATTACTAACGGCATAAGGTCTCTTTCATGCCCAAGACACCTTTGGTTTAAGCCCTCTTTCCGTTAGAGGACACTCACCAATGGACTTAATCGATTAAAGAATGAATCGGTAATGTAAAATGAGTAAACAAAATGAACAAGTAAAAGAGACAAGAAAAGCATATTTCGTGTTGCATTGCATGTGTTCGAATTGAACGTTAATTCGAATGAAGGGAAAATGGGACATTTCATACTCAAAAGTGATGAAATGTGCCACTTTCCTTGGTCTCCATTGCCCTTGATCGTGCATGATAGGGTGGTGGTTGTTTTGGTCTTATTTGTGCATTCATTAAGCTTGTACAAGCTTGGTTCCTTAGCCATCATGCATGGAAATTGCTTGGTTGATGGTTTGAGGGCCAAGAGTTACATTCCTTTGAGCTTGTGTGATGATAAGGAACGTAACAGTACAAACACTCTTTGAGAATACACTGATTTGCCTCTGTTTGCTCTCTGTTGCAGCAAAGGAAGTTCAGGGCAGGGGTGGCTGACCGACCACCAATGGTAGCCGACCGGCCATTAATGAAGGAAGTTGCTCAGTGTGATGGAAAAGGGGAGCAGAGGTGTTCTGGAAGTTGGTAGCTTCTTTGGTGTTCAAGTGTGCAAATAGAGTCTTACAGTAGTGAGGCAGTGGCATTTTCGGGTGAAAACCAACTGAGCATGCATATGTCCCTCACCCCTCCAAGGCCATTTAGTTGCTTTGCTTAGCTGATTAGGGGTAGCTAATTCATGCAAGTGTTGTAACTATTTAATTAACTTAGATAGTTAATTATTTAATCGCTTTAGTTAGCTTAGAATAGCTAATTAATTCAAGTGTTATAATTAATTAGTTAGTGTAACTAGTTATTCGATTACGGCTTGTAATAATTAATTAGCTTAGAATAGTTAGTTAATTCATTTCAAGTGTTGTATTAGTTAGCTTAATTAGCGTAGCTAGTTAGGTTATTCATTTGGACTCTCCTTTGTGAGGACATAATGTTGTAATAAGTGTGTGTGCGTATGTGTATGTCTTCCAACCTCACGTTTTTTCTCCCTTTTATTTAATCGGTTTTGATGGTTAGATTAGGGTCATGTTTTGATTAGCATATCGCATACTTGCATCCATTCATTTTGTCTTGCATGCACCAAGGCTCAGCGCATCATTCAAACTGCATTGCAATTTCAATATCTTCTTTGAATACGTATTTAATCGCATGTTGTTCAAATTGATTCATATGCCATAATAGTAATCGAGCCTATTAATTGCATTCTTTGCATGCGTTGCATTAGACATCTTATATAGTTAGGATCATGCATCTTTCTAACTAGTTTTTGTTTTGGCTTGGAGTATTCGATAAGCTTTTACACTTTAGCATATTTGCATAAATGTGAATGTTGTCATGATTAACATGCTTGCCATGAGGCTATGTGCTTAAATGCTAAACTGCATGAATGCTTATGGATGAAGGCTTATTGTTTGGATTGGAACAATTCAACGAATGTAAGTTTTAAGCCAACTTCGTTGTGGCAAATCCTGTTTTAACCCCATTATGTTTGGTGGCGAATCCACATTTTTAAGCCCACTTGAAGGTGGCAAATTCAAACCATTTTCGCAAACAAACATGAGTTGAATTGTTCCAAGTCTTGCAACTAGTCTATACTTGCTTGCGTGCATCACATAGTAAAGCTAGTTTGATAATCGGAATAGGAACACATAATGTTTATAAAAGAACATTTCATGGTTAGTAGAGGCCGATCTTTGATCGGACGAGTGGGGGTGCTCAATTCATGACCTTTCTCTCTCGTACCCAAGTTCCCGAGCCGAGACAACTTTGGTGATGACCGACACGTGGCCTTTGGCACAAGTCAGGGTTTCCTAAATTTTCCCAAAACAAAATATTTAGGTGGCGACTCTGTATCTGGCAAAGTAGTCCAATTTTGGCATTATTTGATTTAAAATCGATTTTCCAAAAAAGTTTGCCGAATTTGGACTCTTTGGTGATTATCAATTTCACATTGCACTTGTGAGACTTGATTCAGAACCATGGGAGTCTGAACTTCATTTTCAACCCTTGCCAAAAGATGGGACACAAGAAAAAGGCGAGTCCACAGCCGAGTATAGATAACTTGTCAGTTCCATAAAGGAACCTCCGGTCCGGGTACAGATTGCATACTTCAATCACAGCATTAATGTCACAATTATTTGCCAGAGGTGGACAATGATTCATAGTACAGAACATAGCATTTCATAAGACAGATCTTATTTCATATACAAAAATAATTTAACTTGAGCATAGCTTTACTAAGTTATTACTCACGGATAACAGATGGCTTCAAGTGAATGGACAGAGTAGGCAATTCAGAGATTTTGTGGCGCGTGATCTACACAGATACAAAACGAATATGTACTGAATTACACACCTGGAATTATTAACTTAGTTCTTTCTTGTCTTGGTGTGTTCCTACTCCTCTATCATCATTATGGTGTCTTAAACTTGGCCTAGGAATGCCTAGGATTAAATGAGGATGCAAAAATGCACTTGAAAACACTTAACAAAACTTGCTGAAAACAGGGTCCTCGCTCGAGCACAACTTCCTACGCTCGAGCGGGCATGCAAAATGTGAGTGGTCGCTCAAGTGAAAGATCTATCACTTGAGCGGTCTATAAAATTTTGCAAAAGTGCTGGTTGCTTGATTTTTCTGCTCAACGCTCGCTTGAGCGTGAGAGACATGCCCTCATTCGAGCACAACTTTTGTTGCTCGAGCAGTCTGCAAAACATAAGAACTTTTTGGACCATGCATTTTATGCTCGAGTGGACTTCTGGTCGCTTGAGCGGAAGTGTACGCACTCAAAGTGGTTGCTCAAGCGTGGATTCCTTCGCTCGAGCATAGGAGCAGAATTCTGGAATTTTTAGATTTTCTCCCAAGCTCAAAACTTAAATTCAAAGCTTTAAAATGTAGCCTTTGGGCCCCAAAACTTAAGAAAACATGTCTAAACTTGTAAAACATAGAGAATTAAAGATCATTTCATGAAATCAAGGCCCAAAAGCTTGCCAATTGTTCAAAGTTCAACTTGAAACTTAAGAATATGATATGAATACGACATGCATGAATTGTTATGAACTTAAAATCTCCAAAACATGATCAATTAAGGTAAATTGGTAGAAAATGTGATGAATTCTTAAAACCAAACTAGGATTAGTACACGCATGGAAGAATTCTTTTGTACACAACATCAAAACCCCATAAAATGCACATGCAGGCATAGTATGACTTATATTCCCTTGATTCTAACTTAATTCTCTTACTTAGCCACCAAAACTTCTTGAATTCTCTTCATAATAACTTAAATATAAAGATTAGGAATTAATTACTCACCTAAGATCCTTAATTGAGTTCTAAGTTGCTATGTCTTTGAGCCTTCAAGTCGATTCCTCAATTCCTAGCTAAATCCAAGCTAATTTCTTATTTTTCCTCTTTGATCTCAATCTCTAGCTCCCTCTTTCTCTCTCAGGCTATGTTGAGCTCAAAAATGATGAAGGAAAAGTGATTCAAGTGGTGTATAAGTCTTTTACAAGCTTAATTAGGCAAATGAATTAAACTTACCTTAAACTAACCAAATTGACATTAACTAGTCTAATTTAATTTGTTCCAAATTGAATTTTAATTAAACCTACCATAAAATTCTAAAAATTCCAAATAATACATAAGTCAAGTTAATTTCATAATCGGATGCCGATAAGGCCTTCAATTCACAAACCGAAACGGAAACATGAACAGATCTTTCTACGTTAAACAGATATAACCACATATAAGGCAACATATGATGCAACATTTTACTTTAATTACTTATTAGGCATAATTAAATATGGATTAACGTTAATCATGGGTCGGGGTTTTACATTATGAATGTTTTATTGTTGTACTCTTATTGTATTATGGTGTTGTGATTGTTCGAAAAACTTTCACTCATTGTTATTGTCGAAGAAGTGTAGGTAATCAAATAGTTGTCACTATTATTGTCAAAATATTGCCGTCAAAGAGTTTTCAAGGTTTTGAGAGTGGGTATGTTTTGAAGGTGGAATTTGGAAAAGATAGATAAGTGGTGATAAAAGTGGGTATTCTCATAAAGCCTAACTCATAATGCAGTGGGTGTGCAGGCTTAATTATGAGATAAGGTGTCCCAAAATTATTAATGTCCTTTTCAGTAATTTTATTTGAGATTATTATTTTAATAAAAAAAATAATTAAAAAATAGGAATCCAAAATAATTGATGAAGTGCTAATGATATCACTCTAAACAAAACGCTACCTAAGTGAATCTAACATTTAGAGTGTGTTTGTTTCGAGGGATTATTCCATGGGATTGGACTATTAATCTATCTGGACTAATAGTCCATTATTTGGTTCAATTTTTTTACTTCGGATTAATAGTCCCTTCGGACTATTAGTCCTTCATATAAGGGATTATTGTATCTTAGGGGGAGGGGTGTGATTATTTCCATGGGATTGGTATCCCATGAGACTAATGTGTGAAATGTTTATTTTATCCTCATGCTATTACTTAATAAACAATTGGAAAAGAGTAAAATAGTCTTTTGAACACTTATAAATTATTTTTTTAGTGTTGTTAATTTAAAATTATATATTAAATAAAAAATATAAATTATAAATTAAATTTAATTAAAAATAATAAATTAAAAATTATGGCCTTATAATTTTTTTAGTGTTGTTAAAAAATTAAATTTATATATTAAATAAAATTATTTTTGTAGTGTTGTTAATTTAAAATTATATATGGAATAAAAAATATAAATTATAAATTTAATTTAATTGAAAATAATAAATTAAAAATTATGGCCTTATAAATTAAAATTTTCTAGTGTTGTTAAATTATAAATTATAGATTACAAATTTAAGATTATATATTAAATAAAAATTATAAATTACAACGGTAAAATAGTCTTTTGAGTATTTATCATTATCCAGTCCGTCGAACCAAACATTGGATTCACAAAAATAGTTCAATCCAGACATCTAATTCCATGACTAAACAAACATAGGATACAAATCCAATCCAACTAAATAATCTGAGGACAATGTATTCCAGGACTAACAGTCCGATGGATTACAATCTCCCCTTATCCAGTCCGTCCAAACAAACACACTCTAATGTGTGTATTTGATTGGATGGACTAGACAAAAGAGAGATTAGAATCCATCAGACTTGAATCTTGGGACTGTAAATCCTTCGTACTATTTGGTTGGATTGGATGTGTATCCCGTGTTTGTTTTCTCATGAGATTAGATGTCTAAAAAGAATTATTTTTAGTGAATCAAATGTTTTGTCAGACAAACTGGATAAGGATAAATGTTCAAAAGACTATTATACCCTTGTAATTTATAATTTATATTTTTTATTATATAATTTTAAATTTGTAATCTATAATTTATAATTTATAAGGCCATAATTTATAATTTATTATTTTTAATTAAATTAAATTTATAATTTGTATTTTTATTTAATATATAATTTTAAATTAACAACACTAAAAAAATAATTTTATTTAATATGTAAATTTGATTTTTTAACAACACTAAATTTTTTTAATTTATAAGGTCATAATTTTTAATTTATTATTTTTAATTAAATTAAAGAGTTAATTACCAAAAGGAACTAATAAGTCTCATTTATAGGTAAAAAGACGTTTTTCCTTTAATCCCAAAACTAAAAATGTTCTTAATTTTCAAAACAGAGAATGATTTCAGTATATAATTATCAAAATTAAGAAAATTTTCAATTTTTTTCTTTGTATGAACTGAGAATATTATCAATTTTGAAAAATCTATCAATTTTTTTTCTGGTGCTTTTGGTGTGGTGACTTTGAAAAAAAAAAATAAAAAAAAAAACATCAAAAGCTTTTCAACACTAGAACACTGCATGCACAAGAAGGCACAAGAAGTTAAAATTTATGCATATACATGAGTTGCAAAATTCATAAAAACAAATAGACACGAACCAGACGATTGAGGGTGGATTCGAGTCTGACGACAGTGAAATTTGGGGGAAACTTAGAGGACCCATGAATGGAAGAATCTTGTTGAAGAACTCTAACCTCGTCCTCTTTGTCGTGTCCTTCTCCTCCTAGAATGGAAGATTACGGGCGGCGGCTGCTCTTCGTGGAGGAGACATCATTGTACAATCGTGCGGTGCTGGGAGCTTTCTTGCCGAGTAATGTGTGGGTACCAGTACCTCACTTCTTCCAGACGTGGCTCCGGAACTACATTGGAGTAATCCTCATGTACTTCGTATCTGGTTTCCGCTGGTGTTTCTGCATTTATTACTTGATCAAAGCTTATCTTCCTAAAGGTACATTCTTCTTATAAATACAGATATATACATATAAATGTATATATATTTTGTTTAGTTCGAGAAGGAAAATTTAGGGTTTGAAACGATTTTCAGAGATTTGAGACTGGGGAGAAGAAAGAATGCGTGTCTTGTAAAGATAAATTGGTCTATTAAAAATTAATAGCACTTGAAGGAACAAATAATTTTATATAAGAGTCAAGAGATTATAAGTTCATAAAATGGGACTTGTATGTAAATGCTCTTAAATTAAATTTATAATTTATACTTTTATTTAATATTTAATTTTAAATTAACAACACTAAAAAAAAAAGAATTTATAAATGTTCAAAAAACTATTTTACTATTTTTTAATTATTTACTAAGTAATAGTATGAGATTAAAATGGACATTTCACACGTTAGTCCCATGGGATATCAATCCCATGGAAACAATCCCACCCTTAGGATTGTTTAGTCCCTCATATAAGAGCATCTCCAATGGTAATAGGCATTTTACCTATCTAAACATCACTATAAAGTATACATTTTATTTTGCCTATCAACTGTTTCATGTTTCTACTCCAACCATGCTCTTTATTTTAGCTATTCATCCAAATACTATTAACTTTATACAATGCCACGTCATCAACAAAAATGGAGGGAAATAATCCTAATGATTAAATACATTTTGCCTAGTCTTGAAGGCTAGCTACATGTAGCTAGTGAATGTGAGCTGAGCCAAAATGCCTAATCATATGTCTAGTGCATTGGAGTTGAAAAAAGTGAGTCACATTAGGCATTTTGACTAACAAACATTATATGCCTAGTGGGTTGGAGATGCTCTAAGGGATATGGAGTCGGATTGTTTAGTCCCTCATATAAGGGATATGGAGTCCAACTGGATTCTATGTCCGACGGACTAAAATTACACCAAATGATGGATATCTCCCTCCTTGGATATGCGAAACCTATATGATTCACTGGAGTAATTTCACCAAAGTAATTTTCCGAAACCTATACCAGGGTAATTTTCTCTTTGGATTCATACAATCTGTTGCTTTGCATTTTCTTTTATTTTTGTAGTCTCTGTTCTTTTGCGGTTTTTGGTCTGGTATAATCTACTACTGGTTGCTGTGTATGATTCTTTGTTGTGTAGCTGATTGTCTATGCATTGATAGACCTTGCGCAACATCTGTTTGACAATATGCCCCTGAGAGCAATAAAAATCAATTGCATAAATTTCCTGTGTGTCATTGAGTTACCCATTTTAACTACTTGCTGTTCTAATTTTACTCTAAGAGTCTGAATAGACTTAAGATGTGAACATACTGGTGTTCAATTTAAGCTTATCGTAGCAGCATACACAAAAACTTAAACCAACACACCACAGTGCACAATGCCACCTTCCATAATCGGAGAGAATCACATTAGAGTAATGAAGTCATCAGAGAGCAAAGAACAACAAAATCGACATGAAACCTTATACTCTGTTTGCCTTCATTGGATTACGAAAGATGTAATGCCAAAGAATATGTAAATAAATATATATATATATATATATAAATTTTCAATAAACCTGAACCTTTATTTTTTTAATTTTTCTCTAAAATACGTGCTTTGATGGTCAAAAAGGAATTCGAGCATTAACAGTGGTTACTTGAACAGATTGAGGGATGGGGACTTGGATTTGGGGGCTAGAAAAGAGGCTGTTGATTAGATTGGAAAGGTTGGTTCATGAGCCTTCTTTAATGGGCTTCTTTTCTTCTTTTTCTTCTTTTCCTTTTTGTTTTTTTATGGGTATTTGTTTTCCTATATGTTTTTGATGATATCAATGACTTGGGTCTTTTGGATTTTCATTTTATTTATTTATTTGTTTTATATAGAATTTTTGGGGTGTTGTTTTTATGATGTTTAGTTTCTCTTCTCGTTGTTTTTGAATTAAACGTTGGGGCTATCATTAACTATGAGGTGTTTGATGGAGTAGATTGGAGTTTTTGCTTCTTTTTATTGCTTTCACACATAACCTGAATTGGGGTTCTTCTATTTTTTGGTTTTGAGTTAGCTGGTGCAGATTATGTTAATTGTATTTGTATGCCTTTTTATAGCTGGCTAAAATTGGATTTACCTTTCCTCTATTTTATCCCCTTTTGTGCTAAGAACTTCATTTCAATTTATTAATAATAATATTATAATTTTTTTGAGGGGATTTAGTAGTGACATCCTTTCTGTGTTCTCCTTGGCAGTTGATAAAATGTTAATAGTCTTCTTGATCTAACGGGTTCATGACCATTTCAATTTTGGACCTCTTTGTGCTTACTTGTCTGTTAGCTACTTGGATAGATTCCTTTCAGATCAGCCTATGAATTACCTGTAAGTTCATGGTCAAATTCTGTTGATCCTTGTCCTTTTCAAGTCATTTAGGCTGTGTGTGGATCAAGAATTTGAATGAGTACACAACCTTGGTGATTTTAATTTCAATTGTATTTATTTAGTAACATTGGTGATTGCAGTGTTGGGTGGTGCTTGCAGAAGGGCAAAGCTTGGATGATGCAGTTGTTGGCTGTGGCTTGTTTGTCTCTTGCAGCTAAAATGGAGGACACTGAGGTCCCTTTATGTCTAGACTAGCAGGTAAAAGACAAAATATTCAATGAATCTTCATGTGTCTTTTGTTATTGTTTGTAGATCCAATTGTTCTAATCATAATGAGGAATGTGACAGGTGGGTGAGTCTAAATTTGTGTTTGAAGATAGAACGATACAGAAAATGGAGCTTCTGGTCTTGAGCACATTGAAGTGGAGAAAGCAAGCAGTCACCCCATTCTCTTTCATAGACAATTTGCTTAGAAAGATCAATGCTGGTATAGTTTTGATAAGGTCTTCAATATTTAAATCAACCCAACTCATATTGAGCTTAATAAAAGGTAAATTCTCACTCACTGTTGAATGATGAAACTTTAAATAGTTGTACAATTTATAAAGAATGTACAATCATTTCCAGATTGACCAATGATAGTGGGTGGGAATTCAATGTAGAGATTGACTTCTTGGAGTTCAAGCATTCTGAGGTTGCAGCAGCAGTGACAATATCTGTTGCAAGAGAAACTCAAACTGTGGACACTGAGAAAGCAATTTCTTTTCTCATTCAACATGTGGAAAAGGTAAAGTTGGTGATATGAATCATGATTTTGCCTTTTTAATCAAATCATTTGTGTTTTAAATGCCCACAAATTTTTTTCAACTAACATATGCATTCCCTTCCCCCCCCCCCCCCCCCCCTTTTCTTTTGTTTGTGTTACGCAGGAGAGAATGATCAAGTTTGTTAAACTGATCAATGAGTCATCATTGGCAAGTGGGTCCAAGTGGTTCAGTTCCATCTGTGCCTCAAAGCCCAATTGGTGTGCTTGATGCTGCATGTTTGAGCCAAAACTGATGGCACAACAGTTGGGTCTTGTCCAAGTTCTTCTCATAGTACCCTAGACCATAAGAGGAGGAAGTTAAATAGACCCTTTGGAGATGAGATTTGGAGGGGGATGAGGCATAAATTGGTCATTTTCTCAACCAAATCCAAATCTGTTTGGTTTGGTAGAATGGGAGTTTTGGTGCGAGGAAAAAAGGGTTTATTTTTTATGTTGTTAAAAATAAAAATAAAAAATAAAAAATAAAAAATAAAAAATAAAAAAATAAAAAATAAAAAAAGGAAAAAGAAGTGTAATGAAGAGATTAGATCATAATTTGGGCATGGAGGATGTCATCAAAATTATTTCGTGCTCTTGGCATAAAGTAAAGTCACCAGTTGTTAAATATTAGATTTATTAACAGCAATGGACAAGGAAGAGAGCGTTGGAAGAGAAAAAAAAATTGAAAAGAAACTCGATGTGATTTTGTTTACGAAATCTGTTTTGTTTTATGAGATATTGACGCTCCCCGTTCGTTAGATGGATAAAGAAAATAGAGGGAAGGAAGAGAAAAGTATAATTTTTGTATTCAACTTCTCAATGCACTTATTTATTATAATATGTCAGAAGAAGCTTTACTACAAATCCTTACTACAAGAAGAATCAAATTTCGGACATGGTTGTTGAGAATTGCTTTGTAGAGGAGGTTGGTTACTCTTTTTGGTAAAATATTTGTTTTGAAAATAAACTATTGAAAAAAACTACTTGTGAAGATGTTCACATTTGTATAGAATCATCTCTACCCACACAAATTACTAACGTTATTTTTTAATTAACTTCACAGGGAAAGCTGAAGGGTGGATTTATTTCGAATTTCAGCTTTGATCTGCATTGGTGCTAGAGAGAAGGAAAAGAGAGAACATAAAACAATCCTTTCAACCAGCTTCATGAAATATAAGATGTGGTTATGATTGATTAGGGTAGAAAATAAGAAATATTTCTGTTTTTTATGTTGGAGATTTTCTCAAAACAAACATTGTATCTTTTGCCTTGCTGTATTATTTTTGTCAACGATATTATTTTATAGGGTTTGACTTCTCTCGAGTTGTCATCTCAACTTAGGAGAGCATTTAGCCTTGGTAGGCCCATTTTAGATCCGATTTTAGTGATCTGAACTGTTCACTTTTTTGAATTTGTTGAGTAGAATATTCATGCAAAAAAATAAGATGATCGGACATCGATAGCTAGATGTTTAAATAATATTTGTTTTAAAAAAATGGACGACAAATATAATTTTAAGAATAGTCATCTCTTTTTTGTAATACAAATTTGATTCCAAAATATAGCTATCGATATCCGATCATCTTGATTTTTTTTTTGCATGAATATTCTACTTAACAAGTCCTAAAAAGTAACGGTTCAGATTATCGAAATTAGACCTATGATGGGCTCCACAGGCCCCTCAAATTCTCTCATGTTGAGATGTGAACATGAGAGAAGCCTAACCCATTTTTATAAACCAAAATCTCTTGGTTCCGAGAATGTCCAAAAAGTATTAACATTCTTTTGTGTTTCATGAGCACATGCCTATGCTTGGTTTAGACATTAAAACATGTTTAAGAAAGTGTACATTCTCTTTAAATAATGAACACGATTTTTAATGGGTACAAAGTTTCTTTGTGTGACATTTGCAATTTCTGGATGGCCATGTCTCAAGCAACTGAAAACTTGAAAGATCGATTTGCAGGTGAACTTGGAATACCTTAAATTGGTGTTTAACACCGACAACATGTTTTACCATGATACTGTCATCGGAACAGATTCACACAGAACTATGACAGGTGGATTAGGTGTTGCTGGGTGGGGAGTTGGCGGGACAAAAGCTAATGCTTTGTCAAGTATAAGAATTTGGTCAGGTATAAGAATTTGCTAATCTATTTTTGAATTTCCATACAAAAGAGTTATTTGGGATAAAATCTCCAATTAATCTTATATTCATTATCTTGTTTAGACTTCTTGATGACAATTTAGCTCCTCCAATACCCACATTAATGCAATCTGTGAATGTATATTTTTTAGCAAGAAAATCCTTGACATCAATACATTAAACATATTGTTCTTTTTTTTTTTTTTGTTTAATCAACAATTAATCATATTTGTATCTTTGTCTGTACACAGCCCATGAGCATAGCTCTTCTTGCTGTGGATGGATTTCATTTATCTAGAAAATTAAGAAAAATGGAGTGACAACTGCTAATTTAATCTTGACAAACTATGATGACAAAAGTAGTGAAAAGTTTTTAAAAATTTAGTGAAAAAAGTAGTGAAGAGTTGGAGATGCTCTAAGACACATCTCCAAACCTGGCTGTTATTATTATTTTTTATTGGTTAAACATATATTAAAGTCATTGCAAGTTTTTTTTTTTTTTTTTTTTTTTTTTTAAAAAAAAAGAAAAGAATGTAAATTTTTACTATTAATCTATGTCCTTTAAACTACAAAAATTTGTGTTCTGTTCCATATTTTTATTAACTTTGGATGATACATTTATCAATATGTATTGTAGTGCATTTTATTTTTGAAAGTTGTGTGTTTAGTTTAATTTTGGGATAAATTTTCAAAAAAAATTTTGGAGAGAGAGTTTAGAATTTTTTTTTTATTTGTTTGGTTGTATATTTTGGAAAAAGTTTTGGAGTTTGGGAGTTTAGGATGATTTGATAGTTTGTTGTAGTTGAGTAGATGTGTATGAGAGAAAAAGTGATTGAGAATGTGAGAGGAAAGAGAAAAAGTGATTGATTGATGTGTAGGAGAGAGAAAGTGATTTGGGAATTTTTTTCCCAAATCACTAAAAACCAAACAAAATTTTGAAAAATTTTCTCCAAAATTACTCTCTCAAAAGCAAACCAAACAAAGCCTAGTGTCTGATTGTTCATGCCATTTTTGTTTCGCCGTCTTGTTCGTGCCATATTGGTGTCGCGTCAGGTTCCTATGCTTCTTAAGAAAGTAATATTACTCTGTTTGGTTTCTATTTCAAAGATTCACTTTTCAAAAAATTCTACATTTTCTTTTTTTGTATTTTTTTTGTTTTCATTGATTTTTTTTAATATTTTAAACAATTTTTTAAATTTTTAGACACACCTAATATAAACACACTTAAAAAGTATATATTTTGAAAAAGAAATACTTTAAAAATTTACTAAATACCAAAAATACAAAAGAATATATATATGAAAATTCAGTATAGCCTGGCTTTTTGACTTTTTGACTATTTTAACCTGGTTTTTTTGTTTTGTTTGGTTTTTGTTTTTGGCTTTTTTGACTTTTGTGAGAAAAAAATATAATGATTATAGTTTGGATTTGACATTTTGTCTTATTGACTTATGTAGCCAATTTTGTCTTTTGTGCTTTTTTAGCCAAAAAGCCAAAATCAAACATAGCTTCAGTACATTTTTCATTTTTTTTTTTTGTGTATTTATGAATTTTTTAAAATATTTTTTCACAAATATATAACTATTTAGATACATTTAAATAAAGTGCATCTAAAAAAGTAAAAAAGTAAAAAAAAAAAAAACTGCTTAAAATTTTAAAAATATTCACTAAAAAAAACAAAAAACGAAAAACAAAAAACTCATTTTCAGAAAATTGAAACCAAACACACTTTCTCCAAAAAAAAAAAATGGGCATTTGTTAATAGTTATAGTAAGGTTTGTTTGTTCAAGTGAATAAATTCTTAACAATTGATAAATGGTGGTGCTATTCCCTCTCATATTGTACAAATGTACTCTGTTTTTTTATGTTTATATTATGTTAAAATTACAATAATGAAAAAAATGGAGTGTATTTGGACAAAAGTGGAGTGGGAATAGCTCACTTTGACAAATCAACACTATATTGCCTTGTAAAATAAGTTTCTTCTTGAAATATATAACCTTCACTTCTTTATATAGATTTTGATCTGTTCAATGAAGGGTATACTAGATAGATGCTTAAGATTGAAAGTTTCATACATTTTTAAAGCCTAAAACATTTTTTAATGTCGTTTGATGCAATCTTGCATGGACTTGAATGCATTTTGTGTAACAAATATTTCTCAGGACCCCAAACTTGTAAAAAATTATTTACACCAAAACCCACTCAAACACATTAGTCATCAACCCCACATAATTAAATTGTATAGTTTTTAAGCCCTATATTGTAAGCACATTCTTAATTTATTATTAATCCGATTTTTCTCTTTAGAAAAGTCTTGTAATAGATATCTCTTGGAAATTTACACAACTAAGCCTTCTATTGTAAACTCATACCAACCAAACTTATTCACGACATATGTTTGTTAGTTTTAGTTAGTTTTATTGTTTATTAGTTTGTCCCGTTAAATTATCTGATCATCAATGATTAAATGTCTGATGGTGTGATTAATGCTAAATGTTTGGATCATTAAATTAGGGATTTTGTTAATGTGTGTCCGAAGGCACCTGTTAACAAGTTTAAAAATATTGTACATTCTGCATGAAAGTGATTGCAATAAATAATGTACAATCGTTTTACCCCTAAGTTATCTCTGGTCTACATGATGATGGCATGTATCAATGCTTAAATGTCTACACTAATAACTTCAGTTCTTGGTACAATTAATATGGGCTTAAGGATGATGCAATTAATTTTTTTCAGATTTAATATCATTCATGTTTGAGTGGATTTGGTTATAAATAGTTTTTTTTCTCGAGTTTGTTGCGTGCAACACAAAATGCACTTAAGTTCATGCTAGATTGCATCAAATTGCACACAGTGATGATGATTTATCAATTGTTTAGAATTTATTCACAAATCTTACAACTACAAATACGTTCATTTTTTGGGTAAAAAATAATGAAAACCAAGATATTGTACTTTCATTCTCGATCTGCATAATGAAGCAACATTTTCTTATAGACAATTGTTAGATGAGTACCTATTACCTCAATTTTCAAGTAGTTTTAATGACTTCTCCCCAAGAAGAGAAGGAAACATAGTTTGGTAAGCCACTTCATTAGTTTGTTTGTTTTTTAGTTAACATGTAAGCTAATCATTAGTTGCATAGGTGGCAGACGCACACATTTCTTCACTGACTTAATCTAGGTAGTTTGTTAATCTAATATCTATACACACATCTCTCTCTCGCTTTGGTCCCATGACATTTATGTATCACAGATTTTCATTCTCATTTCTTGGATATGTTTGTTCAAATTGTGATGTGAAAAGTCAAACAGGTAATATTTGATCGTATCTCGTATGTTTTAGTGTTAAGAAATTTATAATTTTGTTTCATTTGAGTGTAGAGAAAATGATTCATGAGATGAATGAAGTGTTTGGGTGGTTATGCAAATTGGGGTTTTATGTAGATTGACAGAGTTGATAAAGCCTAGGATAAATCGTTTTGTTTTGTTTGATTCCCCGGAAATAAGTTTAGTGTGGTTTTTAAAATTATTTATGATTGGTTTACTCTGGAATTCTGTATTGACACTCTTTTTTGTTTATGTGAAATTGGACAAAATCGTGGTAGTGGAGTTGGCTTCAAATGTGTGCAGATGATATTTACAATTAATCTATGAAAGAGTTTTTCTCCTAAACCCTAATCAAATTGAGCTTATAAAAACCTCTTCAGCTCCATGATGGAAAAGTGTTTTTATTTTATTTTATTTTATTATATATATATATATATATTAAGCCTTAAATAATAACAAAATTTTGGTAAAAGGAGTGGCACCTTGGATAACAAGATTTCAACTTCAGTTGTGTGGTGTATAAACCTGAAGAATTTACGACTAAAAAGAACTGGAAAGAAAAAGACAATATCATGGTATGCCATGTAATGGAGAATTACTGTAAGTTTACCCTGTGAATGAAGTTATTGGATATTTGTAATGGTCATGTTGTAAGTTTACCCAGTGAATGATGCCTCTGTACAAATATACTCGTATTGATAACTGCATGTATAAGAGCAAGGTCAAATGGGCTCTCTGGGAAAGAACTGGATGAAGTGCTTATGTGTGTGTTTTGTACTTTCATTTTTCTCTCTTTGCCTAATAATCAGTTGCAATTGGGTTTTGTTTTATTCATTTTTTTCTTTTGAGAAGATTGCAGCTTCAAATAACACCATAAAATCAAATTATTGATCAAATCTCATTAAATTGTTATGTAATTCCTATTGGCTGAGTTGCTCACACTACAGGAAAAAGGGGAAATAGCAACGTTTTATTTACGACGTTTATAAAACACCGTTATTTTTCAATTAAAACAACGTTTTTAAAATACTGTATTAGATTTCTTTTAAACTTAATCTCCGTGTGTTAATTGCCTAACGCCGTTACCCACATCCTAAAGCCCTAAAGCTGTGATTTCTCTTTCCCTCTCTCTCTCTCTCTCTCTCTCTCTCTCTCTCTCTATCGAGCTCGAATTCATTCTGAGCAAAATTGACTTGCAATTTGCGATTTCTCTCTATTTCTCGCTCCAGATTTGTGATTTGCGATTTGGAGATTTGAATCTGAGCGATTAAAGTTCTCATTCTACTCCAGATTTGTTCTCAGTCTACTCTGTCGCTCGATTTCAAACACGCTTTCTGTCTCGATTTCGAAAACTCTCTCTCTCGCTCGATTTCAGATCTGGCCACCACTTGGATTGCAGATTTTGAAGCTTGGTTCTCGATTTTGTGAGTTTCAATTTTTTTGGTTGAAAAGTGTATACATTCATACTCATATCTTTGATTCGTTTTATAACACATATCTCTGTTCAATGATGTTATGATGATGGCTCCATGCATTTAAACTTGATAATTTTGTTAAACTTCTTGTTTCTCTTGCTTTGTATGGTTCCCCTGTTTAGTCTATGGCCATTCGTTGTGCCTCAGATTAGTGATTAACCTTTATGCTCGAGTTCTCCTTCAAATGTTGACTCTATTTCCCATTTTCATTGTCTTGATGTAGCATATTTGTGCCTCATTAAGAGAATTGAGATATATCTGGTATTGTTTAGACTACGATGATGGCATGAGGCGTTTGGATCTGATCCGGACCTGAATTTTGAACCCTGTACTCAACACCCTCAACTTAAATCTTCAGGTATAAAATTTGTTTTCTTTTACTATCTATAAAGGTGTATACCTGCCATGATGTTGGCTGTGGAGTTAGATTTAGGGGTTGTTTGGGATGTCCTAAATAAGTGCACTTTTTTATCTTTTTAGACTAAAAAGTTGAGGTTGAAAATATGAATGTTTGGGTTAACTTTTTGACTTTTTATGGAAAAATGTGTAATAAAAAATTACAAAAATTGATTTGTAGAAAAAAATTAGAATTGGGAGTAGTGCAGCCGTAATTGTTGACTTTTGGTGAATAGTAATAACTTTTTAACTTTTTGAGTAACTTTTTGACTTTTTGACTTTTTTGAGACTTCCCAAACTTGGCCTTAGTCTTAGCTTCATCTTCATCTTCATCTTCATCTTCATCTTCATCATCATCATCATCATTATAGTACTCCTGCATCACTTGGCACGGACGATGACAATTACACGACTTGCCACGAAAAAACATACGACTGCAGAGAGCAAATAAAAGAAATTGGATGTTCCTTCTGGGGAAAAGATCGACCTCAGTTCTGCGGCGTTCAAGGTTTTGAGCTCACGTGCCACGGCAATGAAAACACAACCATAGTTATCGAGAAACAGGCATTTCGTGTTCTTCATATCAATCAATCTGCCCATAACATGACCATGTAATGTAACTATAATAATAACAATGAATTGAACTTTGTAAGATCCAGGCACAAACCTTAGATTTTCGGGGCCAAAGTCCATAATCAATTAATAAATTTTTGGGTCTTTCACATTATTTTTTTTTTTCATTGAATGAAAAAAAATGAAAAAAAATTGAAGGTAAAAGATAAAGATTTGTGTCAAAATCACAAAAAAATATTTAGTATTACATTACAACAATTAATAAGTGTCGCTTGATTCTCGCTCTTCTTACATTTTTAGAAGTAAATAAATCAATTATACTTGCATAATCTAGTTTTTTTGCAAAATCATTTTCAATAGATAACAATACTAATTATTTTAGATGAGCCTTTCAATTTTTTAATGGGTCAGATTATTTTAACTTAGTTTGGGCATTCCTTAATTTTTTTTTTGGATTTAAAATATATCTAATTTATTATAATAAACTATAATAGGAGGGGATCCTTTTTCTGGGTCTATTTTCAATGGATAACAATGTTAATTTTTTTGAATGGGCCTTTCAATTTTTTAATGAGTCAATTTATTTTAAGTTAGTTTGGACCTTTTTTTAATTTTTTTTGAACTTAACATACTTAATATATTACACTAAACCATAATGGGACGGAGCCCTTTTTTTTGGTCTATTTTGAGGGGCCTTGGGCATGGGCTAGGCCATGGCTTGGTTGGCCCATGCCCAGGGCCGGCCTTGATAAGATCTTGAATTCAATACAATTCAAGAATAAAACGAATATATCTTTGTTGGCCATTGAATTAGATAAGTTGAGAAAATTCCCCTAATAGTTAAACCTTAAATTCTTGGCCCACCTTCTTCTCCTTGTCTCTCTTAATTAGGATGACTATAGATCTTAAAGTGATAGGAAAATACTCATATTATGTAAGGGGAGTCACCTATCCTTATATAGAGGAGAGAAGAGGGCCAGATAAACTCTATTAGAAAAATTCTTATCCGTCAAAGTTTCCTTCTTATCTTAGAAGAGTAATTATTCCATATTTAAAAATCTAATTATTGAACTTTATCTCAAATGTTGGTTTTATCTAGTTGTGGAGTCTAAATAAAATAAAACATGTAAAAGATATGTAGGCTATTGGGCCACACCAGAAAATAAATTCAACATTCTTTCACTTGACCAAAGATTTTAGACCTTAAAACCCTCTCTTTCAAAATATTTTTGGAACAAAGTTCCTACGATGTTCTGAGGCTCGCATTTCGTTAAATGTTACGCTTTTCGATAAATCGAGCAAGGACAAAGTGGAAATGAATGAAAGAGAGATGAACTCTTTAGAAAATCTTTCAAAACATCTTGTTTAGGGGTTTGGAGTTGAAGAAAAGAGGAGAAGAGAGAAGATAACTAGTTTGGGAGAAGTTCGGCATGAATCCGGGAAGGATCGAAACTGATTGGCTTCACTAAAAGAAGCATAACTTTTTTCACAGTTGGAATTTTGATGTGAGGCTACCACCATTGGAAAGAAGACTTCCGAGGCTTCAATTTGGACACAAGAATGACCTAAAAAAGAGTCCATATGAAGGAGATATGCCCATTTGACGTTTGACCTGCAGAGTAGATTTTTGCTGTCGGCGACTAGGAGTGGCCGACCGGCCAGTTGAGGTAGCCTATCGGCCACTTGAAGTAGCCGGCCGGCCACTTATGTCCAAAACTCAGTTTTTTTTTTTTTTTTTTTTTTGCAGATATTCCTTCTCCAACTGTTCTACACTGCTCCATATATTTCTAGCTCAGATATTTCGACCAGGGCTCCATTCTTGCTATATATGGAGCCATATCACTCATTTTGGAGAGTTAGAAAAAGGTTGGCAATTTGGGAGCTTCTCACACTAAAATCCTCTCTCTCTAGATTTGAAGAAACCCTTGAAGTAGGGGCAAAAAAGTCAGATCAAGAAGGTCAAATGTCACCAAAGGAAGCTTGCAAAGCTGGATGTGAAGCAGCCCTTGAACTAGGGGCAAAAATGTCAAATGTGCTCAAAGAGTCAAAGTTGGGTCATTCCGCAACCCAATGAAGACTGGTAAGAAAGCCAAATTCCAGCAGCTGGAAGAAGAAAGTTTCGTTAAAGGACAATCGAGTTTCTATCCACAACACTAGAGGCAAATTCAGCCTCCATTGGATGGACTCCTACATCATCAGCGAACAACATCCATTCTCCTGGATTCAGATGGCTTTGAGATCCTATGGAGATCCTATGGCCAATCAACATGGACAAAGTTAAACTTTTCTACCCTTGAGAGGCTCGCTGGGCCGAAAACCCGGAAGGGCGACTCAGGCAAAAGTTAGAGCAAAGAAAAGAAGAAAAGATGAAATGAAAAGAAAAGAAGATGAAATGAAAAGAAAAAGAAAAAAGAAAAAAAAAAGAAGAAATGAAAAGAAAAACAGAGCTCGCAAGGTTGAAAACCCAGAAGGGTGGCCTTGGCAAAAGTTAGAGCGCAAAAGGAGAGGTTAATACCCGAGTGTACCTTAACCCGGAACTACGTCAGACCTGATTCCCATGTTTGGGATACGTAGGCAACTTCTTCATGAAGTTCGGCCCCAATCATTTTCAGCCTGCTTGGCTCATCCATGTTGATTAGTTTATTCTTGTTCAACTTGGCTATCTCATCTATGTGAAGTGGCTCATCTTCATGATCATCTTCGTTCAGACTCGGTTGTCCTACTCTGTTAGAAGATTTAGCTGCAAGACAATTCAAGCTCAGATCTGAGGTTGTGCATCTCAAGAGTAAGTTCCAACGTTGGTCGAGCAGTGGCTATTTGTAAAAATAATTTTTGAGAATTTTTTAAATGAGGTTGACTAATTCTCTCGAAAAAGTATTCCATTTTTCCAAAACTGGACCATTTCTTAGACCCAAAAAAGAAAAATTTTCAGTGCTCACAACCTGACTTGCATGGTTTCGAATCAGAAAATCGAACAAGCGTGTTAATCTAACTCTTATATTGGTCAAAATTGTTTTAACAGAAAGCCAAAAACAAAAAAAAAAAAAAAATGGTCAAAATGATGAACTAGGGGCACAGTTGAGTCATGTTTTTTTGTCTTTTCCCCGTTGTCAACGTACTTGCCGAAAAGGGCACTCTACTTGCCAGAAAGGGCACAGCTGAAGCTAACAGCAAAGGACAGAAAGCTCTCACATCCTCCAAGCAGCGAGGTATCAAGCTAAGTGCGAAGCACGAACTGGATCTGGAGCGGGATATTCGGTTCCCTCATCTGGATGATCAAATCAAAAATTGGCGTCTGACTCGGAATGGGGACGTAGAAAAAGCAATGTCTGAGACCAATCAATTGTATGCCTGGCCGGTGGGACATGCTGTAACTCACCTCGGTCAAGCTAAGCCAAGGTCATCATCAACTGATCTCAGTTGCAGACCTGCTGCACACCCAACTGTAGCACAACCCCTCTGTGGGAGGAACTCACTGGCTGTGAGTGAAAGAAGAAGAATGTAGCAGAATGTTAGGGGCACGAGCCCACAACTTCTTGTTTATTCATCAACCATCCAAGGGATGGATAAAAAAGAAGAGAGATTAAAGAATAGAAAGATGTGCGCTGAGAGAAAAAGTGAGGAAATGGCTTTTCAGAGGAAAAGAGATTGAGTGCCAAAGTGATGTGAGAATCACAAATGAGAAAGGGTGGGAAACATTACCTGGAGAAACTGTGGGCTCCCTATGAATCGAGATGTCTCTTGCCTTTGTAACACATTTGAGCGTTGTGTGCGTGTTTTTGGTCTGTCTCGATTCTTGTTTTGAGTCGTTTTGGGTGTCAATAGATGTGTTTAGGTTGTTTTACCTTTGTCTTTCCCTTTGTTGAGTTGTTTTGACTGTGGTCAGTCGTAGGCTCAATACCTAGTTAAGGACTCGTTTCTCAATTTCAATTTCAAAAATAAATCGTTCTGTGCTCGGAGTGTTGTGCCATTCTCCACATATGTACAAAACAGGATTTGTTCCTTTATAAAATTGCAAGGTTCAACCCAGGTCATGGAGAACAATAGAACAAGGACCTAACTGAAGCTATTTAGGTTCCAGAGTGCAAAGCAAAAGAAAAGAGGGAAAATGCTGAGCATCTGAGTGTGTTTCACCTTCAGCAAATTCTGAGATTGTATTTCGTATGTACCTCTTTAGGCCTTGTCAATGCTCCGAAGTATAAGTGTGCCTCTACTTCAAGCTCAAGCTCAAGCTCAAGCTCAAGCCTACTTCAAGCTAGAATGGTAATCAGAAGTGCTCTTCCTGAATACCATTCCACGCCAAAGACATCTTGGCTGTGTTTGCGGTGAGTTCCTAGGAGACCAACTGAGACGGTGGAAACTAGAGTTCGAATGGTTGATGCCTAGAATGCAAAGGTTCGGGATTTTCGAGACTAAAGTCTGGTTTAAATACCCAGGGGTGTATCCTTGGCTTGAAATCTATATGGAAGCCCCATAGGTTGAGGTAGCGGGTATGCGCCTCAATTCCGGATACTGAACCAACCTAGTTTGTCACCTTGTTGGAGAATAGGAAAAGTTGTGAACATGGCCAGGAAGAAAAGTAGTACCTGTGGTTTGGAAGCGCAAGATGCAGAAGCAGGAGATCCCTAACAACATGAGGTGAAATCTCCAATTTGCCCCGAATCTGCCATTGTTGGCCGATGAGATTAATTTGTGGCCGATGGGTGGCCGGTGGCTTCTTGGAGTGGCCGGCAGGCCTCTGATGCTCTCCTTGGTTATTGTTTTGCTATTTTGTGCCTGGGTCCCTTAAGAAAATGCAAGAGAAGTACATTTTTTAAGCTCAAGTGGCCTGCGCGGAAGCTCCGGACTGTGTTTTCAGCATGTGATGCTCAGCATGTACAAGGTGTATTCTTTTAATTTGTTGCCACTCCTATGAGAGGTGAATCAGAGGTTACAACTGAATCGGTCTTGTTAAGACGGACGTTTCTTCATTGAACATATTGCATCAAATATGCATTGATTACTATGCATAGAATATGTATGTTGTGTTGCGTTGCATTCTCTATGCATTTCTCATGCTTGCATTGTATATGCACTTCTCATGTTTTCATTGTATATGCACTTCTTACACTTGCATTGAATATGCACTTTAATATCTCGCATGGAACATGCATTTGTTACTCCCGCATCAGACATGCATTCATTAATATTGTATAGAATATGTATCTAGATATTGCATAGAGCATGCATTTGTCATCTTTGCATTGTATATGCACTTCTCACATTAGCATGGTGCATGCTGTCAACCTTGCATGGAACATGCATTCCTATCCTACTGTATCTGTTAAGTTTTTTTCTTATACAGACACGATATTGTATGTACGGTTCATTCAGAGAAGTTCTGAGTAAGATCGTTCATGTCTCGGTAAGAGAATGTTTTCCTTCATCTTGTGTATCTATCGCACATGTTCACTTTGTGTATCTATCGCACATGTTCATCTTGTGTATCTATCGCACATGTTCATCTAGTGTATCTATCGTACATGTTCACTTTGTGTATCTATCGCACATGTTCATCTAGTGTATCTATCACACATGTTCATTTTGTGTATCTATCGCACATGTTCACTTTGTGTATCTATCGCATTTAATCTTGTATGCCTTGGGCATTGTTATTCTTTTTCCTTGTGCGCGCGGCGCGTTAGGCTGTCTTTGGTTAAGAGCATTTGGAACGTGTTCCAATGCTTATGCCACTCCTTTGGTTGGAAATGCTGGGATGTGTCCCTATGTTTCCCCCTCTTTGGTTAAGAGCATTTGGAACGTGTTCCAATGCTTATAGCACTCCTTTGGTTGGAAACGTTGGGATGTGTCCCTATGTTTCCCCCTCTTTGGTTAAGAGCATTTGGAACGTGTTCCAATGCTTATCCACTCTTTTTCCTTTCGCATGCAATGCGTCAAAATCTTGTTTGAGACCTCGGGTGTGCCCAACGGTTGCTCTTAGTCTTTCTTACGTGGTGCGTGGTTATTACTTATTTTCTTACATCCTTTCTGCATGACATGTAGTTCAGTTTGTTTTAACTTGCTTATGTATGAGTTTGTTGTAGCATTTCTTTGCATAACATTTGCATCTAGATGTTTCATTACAGCCCTCCTTGCATGATCATAAGTTATGTTTTGCATCGTGCATATCATTTGCATCCTGCCCGTGAACTACGTTGGTTTGATTCCTTGCAAAGGGATACGTAGGCAACCCTTGGGTTTAACCAACTGCATTTGCATTTTGTTTATTTGTCGAAGTCTTTGGCCTTGTCGAAAATGGGTCGTCTCTTTGACATTCACTCATATCATTTCATGACTCTGAGCTCTGTCAAAGAGGGGCAACTGTAGACACCCCATTTTTGACCACCCTTAAGACTTGGGCGCTACTGATTGTTTACTTGGTGATGAAAGTTGTGCAGTGCAAGGGTTCGATTTCTTCGGCAAGGAGAGAGTCAAATCCCAACTTCATACCCCAGTTTTGGACCAAAGATTTTAGACCTTAAAACCCTCTCTTTCAAAATATTTTTGAAACAAAGTTCTTACGATGTTCCGAGGCTCGCATTTCGTTAAATGTTGCGCTTTTCGGTAAACTGAGCAAGGACAAAGTGGAAATGAATGAAAGAGAGATGAACTTTTTGGAAAATCTTTCAAAACATCTTGTTTAGGGGTTTGGAGTTGAAGAAAAGAGGAGAGGAGAGAAGAAAACTAGTTTGGGAGAAGTTCGGCATGAATTCGGGAAGGATCGAAACTGAGTGGCTTCACTAAAAGGAGCATAACTTTTTTCACAGTTGGAATTTTGATGTGAGGCTATCACCATTGGAAAGAAGACTTCTGGGGCTTCAATTTGGATACAAGAATGACCTGAAAAGGAGTCCATATGAAGGAGATATGCCAATTTGAAGTTTGACCTGCAGAGTAGATTTTTGTTGTCGGCCACTAGGGGTGGCCGGCCGGCCAGTTGAGGTAGCCTACCGGCCACTTATGTCCATAACTCAATTTTTTTTGCAGATATTCCTCCTCCAGCTGTCCTCTACTGCTCTAGATATTTCTAGCTCAGATATTTTGACCAAGGCTTATATTTTTGCTATATATGGAGGTCATATCTATCATTTGAGGAGGTTAGCAAGTTTGGGAGGCTCTCTCTAAAATCTCTCTCTCTCTCTCTATAATTTTGTGAGCAAAATCTCAGCCTCTCTTTCTAGAAGCCTCTCTCTCTTCTTGTTTTGTGCCTTAAGCTTAGAATTCTCTACACTTTTGCAAAGAGACCCTTAATCAAACATCCTCATCTTGGAGCTGAGGTTCTTTGAGGATCATTTGGAGCTCCTAAGGTTGGTTTGAGCTCAGATTTGGACCTGTTTTGTAGCTGTGCTTCAAGGGTAAGAGCTTGTCCCTTTTAAGCTTTGTTTTAGCTATGTTCTTGGCTATCTTTTTACACTACTTTGAGGCTGGTTTTGACCTTTAAAAACTCTATTTTTTTAAGGTTTTAAATTGTGGTTTGAACCTTGTTTGGTTAAGGGGTGGTTCTTCCCCTTTGCTCTTTGGCTTGTAAAGCCTTTTGAGCCACCTTTCAAAGCTTTTGAAGCAATCTCTTTTTGGCCTTAAAACCACTGAATTCCAGGAGAATTTTAGTGGTAGAAAGTTTGTCTTGAGATCCAAAATGGGAGGGGGTGGTCTCCCCTCCTTGTCTCTCTATGCTATGCCTTGTTAGCACTACAAAGTAGCATCTTTTTATGGCTTATGTTAGCTTAGTTCAAGCATGTTTTTGGCTATATTTTAACATGTTTAAACTCTATTTTTGGCTGGTTTGGCCATTGGTTGCTTGCATCTTGCACTTGTAGTGTAATTTTGCTTACTAGCCTAACATGCCTAATAAGTTAGCCTATCTTTCTACTCTTTTGTGACTCAGTCTCAGCATGTTTTTGCTCATATTTTGGCATGCTTTAACTTTGTTTCAAGTGGTCTTGGTCACAGGTGCTTCGCTTTGTATAACTATAGTGTAACCGGCCCTCACTAGCTTTGTGTTTTGGAATGCCTAGCATGCTTTGCTTGTGATGTTTCCATGATATGACATCATTTAGCATGTGATTTCAGAGCATATATCTTTGCCACACTCTTGCATGTGTCACTCCTTCATTGCTTCTAAGAGTTAAGCTTTGTGCCTTACTTGCGAGCCAACATGTGCGCATGATTTTCTTGCCTTTTGTGCCTAAGTTTTAGCATGATTAGGCCACTGATTTGGCATGTTTTAGGTCTATCCATAGCTAATTTGGTCATTTGAGCTTTGTATTGCATACCTCTAGTGTTGTGTCCTTCACTAGTTTCAATGCTTTTGACCCTTAACATGTTGTGCATGGTTTGTTTGCATGATTTTAAGTCATTTAGCATGTCATTTCAGTGCTGAAATCTATGCCATTACACTCCATTGTTTCACTCTTTCATTCGCTTTGAAAGAGGTCTTTAGCCCCTTGTTAGCTTGAGCATGGAATTGAGGTTCGCATGCCTAATGGTTTTAGCCTTCTCTTGAAGGTTTCTACTAACCAAAAGCATGAGGCTTCTTCCATGCTTAAGGTGCTTGTGGCTTAGGCCATCTTTCCCATTAGAGGACAATCACATTGAACTTAACCGGTTAGTGGACTAATTGGTAAGTTAAAATGAGTAAACAAGAAATGGACAAAGTAAAACATGCAAGATAAGCATGTTTTTTGCATTGCATTGTGTTTGGATCGGACGTTAATCCAAACACAAGAAATGCGGGATGTTTCATACTCAAAGTGATGAAACGTGTCGCATTTCTTGGTTGCCGACACCCTTGATCATGCATGATAGGATGGAGGCTCTTCGAGTCATGTTTGTGCATTCACCAACATTGTGCAAGCTTGGCTCTTTGGCCATCATGCATTGAGATGCGTAGTTGGTGGCTTGAGAGCCGAGTCCTACATTTATTTGAGCTTGAGAAATGATAAGGAGGGTAGTTGCACACACATTTCCTTATAAATACATTGTCTTGGCTCTGTTGCTCTTTGTTGCAGCAAAGGCAGAATTCTGGAAAGAGAAGTGGCCGGCTGGCCACTTACACTAGCCTACCGACCACTTATACTGGACGACCAGCCAGTTGAGGTAGCCTACCGACCAGTTGAGGTGGCCGGCCGACCACCAGTCCATTTTGGTGCAGAAATGTTCCTGTTTTGAGGCCAAGGCAGTCTGAAGTTGGTACAATGTTCAGAAAATAGAGGCGAGTGCAAACAGAGGCAACTCACAGCAAGGTGATGGATTTCTGGGATGACGCCAACCGAGCATGCATGTCTCCTTCCCATTGAGGCCATTTTACTGCTTTACTTAGCTAGCTAATTTACTGGTTTTGTACTTGATTAGTTAATGTGTTTAGCTAATTTAATTCATCTTTGTAATATTCTAATTAGCTTAGATTAGCTAGTTATTCAATCTCATTGGGTTTGTAATAATTAATTAGCTAAGTTAGTTAATTAGTTGTTGTGTAATAAGTAGCTTAATGAGCGTAGTTAGTTAGCTTATTTATTCGGACCCTCCTTTGAAAGGGCGCATTGTTGTAATAAGGGTGTGTGTGTGTGATGCATGTCTTCCAACCCCACTTCTTTCTCCCTTTTACTTATCAGCTTTCAATGGTTAGTTTAGGACATGTTTCAATTAGCATCCTTATGTTTACATGTTTGCATCATTCATTCGTCTTGCATGCACTAGGCTCGGCGCATCATACAAACGGCATCGTATTTCAATACTTCTTTGAATACGTGTATCAAGTGTTGCATTCATATGCCATCTTAGATAGCCGAGCCTATTTAGTTGCATTTTTGCATGTGTTGCATTAGGCATTTTAACATAGCTAGGACCATGCATGATTTCTAACTAGTTTTTTGTTTTGGCTTGGAGTACACTGTAAGTGTTTACGCTTTAGCATACTTGCATGTGTGTGAGTGTTGCCATGATAGCATGCTTTCCATGAGGCTATTTGCTTAAGTGATTAACTGCATGAATGCCTGTGGGTGGAGGCTTGATTGCCTGAATTGGAACAACTCGATGATTGTGAGTTTTTAAGCCCACTTTGCGGAGTGGCACATCAGCGCTTTAGCCTACTTGCGAGTAGCATTTCCAAACCATTTTAAAAAAACAAACATGAGTTGTTTTGCTCCAATTCTTGTGATCAAGTCTATACTTGTATGATGTGCGCATCACATAGTAAAGTTAGATAATAACTGAAACAAGAACACATGAGGTTTATAAAACAACATATTATGCTTAGTAGAGGCCGATCCTTTGATCGGGTGAGCAGGGGTGCTCATTTCAGGACCTTCCCCTCTCATACCCAAGTTTCCGAGCCGAGGCAACTTTGGTGATGAGAGACACGTGGCCTTTGGCACGAGTCAGAGTTTCCTAAATTTTTCAAAAATAAAATATTTAGGTAGCGACTCTGTAATCTGGCAAAGCAGTCCATGTTTGGCGTTTTTTATTCAAAATTGATTTTTCAAAACCAATTGTCAGATTTGGACTCTTTGGTGTTTATCAGTCTCACATTGCACTTTGTGAGATTAGATTCAGAACTGTGACAGGAGTCCGAACTGTAGTAAGACCAATTTGCGCCTCTCCGAAAGGGGGGCGCGCGAAGAAAGTCGAGTCTACATATGGTAATGCATATGAAATGTTCAATTATTACTGTAGGCATGGATAATGAGGTATCCAGTTCTCGTAAGAAAAAGAATGACAAGGTTGATTCATTAAAACAAAGGCGAATATGGAGCCCACGTGAAGAGGACCATTTAATTTCAGCCTTCTTGTTCATTGTGAATGATGGAATGAAAGTTGACAATTCTTTCAAGGCAGGCTATCTTATGAAACTGGAGAATAAAATGGCGGAGTTATTACTCGGGACAGATTTACGTGGCTCTCCCTATATCGAATCAAAGACTAAAATATGGAAGAAGCAATACAATTCTGTGTTTGGTATGCTTGCTACTAATGGGTTTGGATGGAATGACACTGAAAAAAGAATTGACGTGGAGAGTGATAGTGTATGGGAGACATATGTTCGGGTAAAGTTATCTCCTTTCAGTTATTTACGTACTATTGTATATATATTTTAACCATATGTTGAAGATATTAATTGGGATTAGTTGGTCATTGTAGAGTGACAACGATGCAAAACACTTGAGGAACAAAATTTTTTGACATTTCGATGTATGGATTCAAATATTTGGCAAAGATCGAGCTACATGAGAGTTTGCTGAAGGCCCTGCTGATGCAGTTGAGGCTATGAATGCTGAGGAAGATGTGTTGTTGCATGGTCTTGCAGATAATGACACTTTTCTAGAACAAATGGGATTAAATAGTTAGACTGGTGAAGCAATAGACTATTCAAACTCAGCAACTCATTGGCCTTCTGATAGTTTTGCCAAAAAGAAAGACAAGAAAAGACCTAGAGCTAAGGATGAAGTACTTGAAGGGCTGACCGTGTTTGTTAACAAGTTGGCGGATGTCTTGGGAACAACCAATGATAAGCTAGAATTCATTGGAAAAAGAATGGGGTATTCATATGATCTTGCATCTAAACGGGCATCACTAAACGATGAACTTACGAAGTTGCCAATTACTGTAGATGAAAGGTTAGATGCTTGTGAAATCATATCCCACGATGTCCAAAAGCTTGACATGTTCTTCAGCTTGACACATGATGATAGGCTAAGGTGGGTGATGAGGTTGCTAAGTAGGCATGCTCCATAATAAACTTGTTGCATTTCATGGGAGTATTTTCTTTTTGGCCATGATTTGATATGCATGGTAGGGAATGCTTTTTGTTAAGTCCATTATAAACTTGTTGATAGACTTAATTATTGCTTCTTTTGTGTACAAGCACCCGTATTTTGTTAACTATAATTGGGATGCTTTTTATATATTGTTGCTGTGGTTGACTTTGTATAGTATCTTTGCTTTAGACTTCAGATCATAATAGAAATTGTGAAGTGTCCTTATTAGCTCTTTTTCTTTTTCTATTTTTCCCCCTCTCAATTAAACTTTGTTTCCTTTTGGGATGCATGTTGAGAAACACAGCCTTTATGGTGTTTATATTGCCAAATAATTGAATTACAGAGGGAAGATATGTTGAATATACCTTTCCTACAAAATTCATTTCTTGCACTTCCAGTTTGGATATTCGCTGACAGTGAGATTGTCACCAAATGGTATGCCTTTTCATCCTCTCTCATCTTTTTGCCTAGCCATTTTCGTTTGTCGTTTCAATATCCCACCTTGTTTTTGGTTGATTTTGTTCATAACGATTACTTTCTACATGCAAAAGCTTTAACATCAACTACTGACAATTTTTTATGTTCAATGTGACGCAATATATTTGTCTACCTCCGCAAAAAAAAAAAAAAAGAAAAAAAAAAGAGGTTATCATTTTGTATAAAAAGAACTTCGGGGCATTGTTGGATATGCTAGTCTAGCTAGATGTTTTGTTGAACACTTGAAAGAATTGTGTTTTTAGATTTCTGAAACATAAAACAGTTTTAGGTACCTTTGTCATGTTATTATCATATTTGCTAGCTTGTCCTGATCTACTAGAATTAGGCATGACAGAGTCCAAGGGAACTTCTTGCATCTATGTTCTATTTTTATTTTTATTTAATACTTTCTTCCCATGTGACAGACAAAGCAAATTTATTATACTCTCATCTCAAAGATCTGGAAAATTATTTAGTAGTGCTAGATTATCATCATGGGGCTGATCTTGTTTATTATCTAGCTGACCAAAGTGAGTCAGGTCGGCTCTTTGATCCTACATTTGTGTAGGTGTTGGGTTTGCTTTGAAGTCAAAAAAATTTCATATTTGGTGCATTCATGGTATTAATTATACTTAATAAAGTAGTCATAAAATTTAAAAATATCAATTACAAATTAAAATAAATTTATGTAATATTTATTAATATTCTATTTATTTAATTTTTTAAAAGTTCTAGTAAAAAAATTAAATAAAATTTATAATTCGGATTTAATATTCCTATTATTTAGTAAATAATTCAAAAGGGCAAAATAGTCTTTTGAGCATTTTTCTTTCTCCATAATATCCCAAACAAACATGGGATTCAATAAAATAGTCCAATCCAGACATCTAATCCCATGACTAAATAAACATAGGATACAAATTCAGTTCAACCAAATAGTCCAGGGACAATGTATCCCAAGACTAATAGTCCGATGGATTACAATCCTCCCTTATCCAGTCCATCAAAACAAACACACCTCGAGTGTACAATTACGCCTTTCAGCAACTCCATTCTGCTGTGGCGTACCAGGCATTGTATATTAAGCACGAATGCCTTTCTTTTCTAAGAATTTGGCAAATGGGCCAGGATTTTGGACTGACTCATCATATTTACCATAATATTCACCACCACTATCTGATCTCACTATTTTAACCTTTCTATCTAATTGTCTTCCGACTTCAATTATGTACACCTCAAGGATGTCAACAGCTTGAAACTTTTCATGAATTAGATACACATATCCATAACGTGAGAAATCACCTATAAATGTAATGAAATATTTTTCACCACTAAGACATGGGATGTTGAGTGACCAGCAAATATCTATATGAATTATCTCAAGAAGCTCATTACTTCTTATGGCACCTTTCTTGTTGTGTTTGGTTTGCTTTCCTTTGATGCAATCCACACATATCTCAAAATCAGTGAAGTCTAGGTTTTCCAAAATCCCATTCTTTACCAATTTTTGCAATTCTATTTCTAGAGATATGCCCCAACCTTCTATGCCACAAGATTGAGGATTTTTTTATTAATTAGACCACGTTTTAAACCAATATTCGAATGCAGAGTTACTAATGATTGTGCAAACTCATTATTGAATTAAACATTAAATTGAGTTTTCCACAACTAAATAAAACTGAATATCCAACACGATCTAATTTAGATAGAAAAACTAAATTCTTAGAAATTGAAAGAACATAAAAAGTGTCTTCTAGATCCATCTGATGACCCGTCTCTAAGATCAGTCGATAGGTTCCTACAGCTACGACTTCAGCTTTGAGACGGTTTACCATATAGACAAATCGATCACTTTCTTTCGGTTTTCTAGTTAAAAGGTATCCCTGCATGGAATTTGTAATGTGGGTCGTGGCCCCAGAGTCAATCCACTAAGTGTTAGAAGGTACTTTAGCAAAATTTGATTCATAACAAACAAAAGAAATTTTTTACATTTCTTTTCGAACCAAGCCTTTCGCTTGCCGTAGTCTTTCTTCACATGTCCCTTCTTACTACAAAAGTAGCACTTGACAGTCAAACCATTCAGAGCCTGATTTTCTTTCCCAGGCCCATTTTTATTCTTTATAGCTCCATGAGTTAGAGGCAATGCAGTTTGATGTCCTTCCTCCCCCAACCTCACTTCCTCCTGAATACACATATTAGTCAGCTCATTCAAACAACATTTATCTTTATTGGTGTTATAGTGAATTTTGAATGCACCGAACTGTGATGGAAGTGAGTTGAGAATAAACTGCACGAAAAAAGTTTCATCAACTTACATCCCTAAAGTTTTAAGCTTTGCAACTTTGTCAGCCATATTGAGGATATGATCCTGAATTCCTCAGCTGCCATCATATTTAATTGTTGTCAATTCAACTATAATAGTGCCAGCAAATAGAGAGACGCCTGACGCAAGAGAGTGCAATGAGGTGGGAACTGTCACTGAAATAAGATATAATATATGACGCCCCAAATTTTACTCTAAGGGTTGGGGTAACGTCACTAAAGAGTCTT
This sequence comes from Camellia oleifera, assembly GCA_022316695.1. Taxonomy (NCBI): domain Eukaryota; kingdom Viridiplantae; phylum Streptophyta; class Magnoliopsida; order Ericales; family Theaceae; genus Camellia; species Camellia oleifera. The sequence continues at coordinate 111,649,130 of CM039313.1, read as the reverse complement.
TTGGTCAATAACCAAGTAAGATCCCATGAAGGTCGGAGGAACCTTCCTTCTAATTCCAACCACCTTAGATAGCAAGCTATCTTTTTGATAGATCTTAAGAGCTATTCACACAAGGTCTCATAAGTAATGTGGAAATAGGCATAAACAATATACATATTAAAGTTTTGAGAATTATAATGATGAACTATCGATATCACATAAGTCTTTCCTTTGGGCAAAACTTAGGTATATCTATTGTCTACTCGTCAAGAATCACTTATATAGGTCTAAAGTAATTTATGCAACTTTTCAGTTAGTCATATTACCTTTGAGTATTCAATTCTAATATGTCAAATTACATAAGTTACATTATTCTACTCAGTTCATAATTATTTGAAAGTGACTCTCTTTTGGGCTAGTCTCAATCTCCTAATTATAACTGCAATTGAGAATATTATCGACCTTAATATTACCCTTTTAACAATTCTTTTATGTAGTTCTATATTCATAAGTTTTATAAATTTAGGCCACTTTGGCAGTTATTAAATTAGTAAACCCTATGAATGCGGATCTAACCAACAATATTTTATATTCATTAATTTGAATTATTTAATTATCATTAATTCAATTACTATTTTAACAAAATCACTAATTATGATTTCTAGAATTTTTTTTATGTGATTGCAATTGCCAATATAATAATAATAACTCTGGACGAACAAGAACATGCATATATATATATATATCAAATTTTGCAATATGACAATCATGAATATCTCATATAACGGTCAATAAGAATTACACCTAATATGAATTAACCACTTCAATATTTAATATTCAATGTCATAAAATTATATCATGATATCAAATTTAAATCATGAAAATATATAAATATCAACAATAATAGACAATAAGTGTTCATAATCAGATAAGGTAAAACATAATTCTCTAACATAATACAATCAAATAAATATATTTATTTAATAGACCGAATGATTCAACAAATTGCTTTTAATTTATGTACTTTGTGATAACGGTAGGTAATATAAAAATTACATAACAAAACATTCTCATGAAACTGTCATTAATCTTCTTTTTATACCATTTTATGAATAATTATAATAATAATATTTATAAATATATTATTATTCCAAGGTGTATTGATTCATAAAACTAAGGCTCTGATACCACATGTAAGAAATTAATGTACATGTAACCATAATAATAACGATGAATTAAACTTTATAAGATTTTGAATTTAATACAACTCAAGAATAAACAAACATACATTTGTCAGCTATTGAATTAGAAAAGTCGAGAAAATACCCTAATAGTTGAACCTCGAATTCTTGGCTCACATTCTCTCTGTTAATTAGGATGACTATAGAATTTAGAGTGATGGAAAAATATTCATATTATGTAAGAGGAGTCACCCATCCTTATATAGAGGAGAAAAGAGGGCCAGATAAACTCTATTAGAAGAATTCTTATCCATCAAAGTTTCCTTCTTATCTTAGAAGAGTAATTATCCCGTATTTAAAATTCTAATTACTAAACTTTATCTCAAATATTGGCTTTATCTAGTTGTGAAGTCCAAATAAAATAAAATAGGTAAAAGATATTGATGATACGGTTAGGATGTAACGGATTCCAGGCAGAACGGGTCGGACTGATCCACTCTTCTCAAGCCGGTATCCAGGTGATCAAGCCCACCAGAGAACCTACACAGGAGTTCAATGGGGAACGGGGAGTCCCCCAGCAAAACCTCCGACGAGCAAGTTAGAGAGAAGTAGAATGTAGAGATATGGATTAGAGATAGAGAACTGAACCTTCTTCTTGTCTTCAACGTCTGCTTATATCCTCTGATAATCATTTCGTTGTCCCTTCCGACCTGTCACCTTGGCCGAAAGTCTACGTTGTAGCTTACCTTGTTCAGGGTGAGGGCATGCTGTCCCGACGGAGAGGGGTTATCGCAATAAATGCTGTAAGGATGCCTCATTAATAGTGATGTGCAGTGGCAATAACTTGGCAGATCTTTGTCTGCTGATGTGGCTTGTCCTTCTCTTGCCATGTGCCTTGATGTCATTGGTTCTTATTGCTATATGGGGCTTCAGTAGTGCTGGGCTCTAGTATTTGAGATATGTATTGGGCCCTAAATGGCGGGCTATAATCTTTATGGGCTTACCCATGTCAGTAGTCCCCCATTCCCAAGTGCAGCTTTAGTCCAACGAAGGGAATAATGAAGAGAATGAGGGATGTGAGAGACCGGTAGGGTGAAGACCGACCGTGAAGGGTGGACGAGCGGAGGGAGCGACCAGGAGAATGGCTGACCGCGAAGGGTGGTCGAGTGGAGGGAACGATCGTGAGAACGGCCGACTGCGAAGGGTGGCCGAGTGGTGTGGCGCGGGGCACGAGAGGCGGCGGGGCACGTGCTGAAGTGAAGTGGAAGAGACAGGGAAGTGGAAAAGGGCAGTTGATTATGGTCGTACACGTGGCAGGATCTCCCAGTGGGGGAGGTTAGGCGTTGGGTAATAAGTGAAACGATAGGTCATTATAGGGTGTTGAAATGACGGTTTTGATGGATTTTTTGAAAATTTTCAAACTGGCAAAATTTAATTGTGACCCTTGGAGTACGGGCAAACCTTGGGCTTTTGGTATTATCCGTTTCACATACCTTTTTGCAAACAACCAAAATATTCCAAGTGTAAACTCATTCATTGCTAGCGACATATCCTTGCAATACTTTGTGAATTTTCTTGTACCTGCATCAGAAGCCATTCGCAGACACACGACAGGAATGGCCCAGGAAGAAGCTGGAACCGCCAGGGTTGATCTACTTGGGGACGACGATGTGGTGGAGTTGGCGGAGCAGTACAGAATGGAGCGGCAAGTGGAGAGGTTAGGGGAACCAGCGAGGCGACCTCATTCGTTGACGATGATAGCGGCTCTAAAGCCAATCAGCCAGGCTGAGCTAGATTACTGGCATTTGAAGGCCGACAAGTCAACTGTTACCGCGGAGGAGTTGGAGGGTATGCGCAAAAAATACCAAGTTCCCACAGAAATAGAGTTAATGTTACCAACACCAACGGAGAGGCCATTCGACGCCCGGCTGGGAGAGTTTGCCCTCTACGAGGAGGCGTTGAAGGGAGGGTTGAGGTTGCCGCTTCCGTAGGTAGTAGTGGATGTCCTAAATCGACTGGAAGTGGCGCTGGGCCAACTGATGCCCAATGCGTGGAAGATTGTATTGGCTTGTGCAAGTGCGTGGCCGAGGGCGAACGAGGGGGAGGCTATGACGGTGGATGAGTTTTTTGCTTGCTACAAGGCTTCGGGCCAGCAAGAAACTTGGGTCACTTTGCAGGCGGCGGCCGGAAGGGGTTTGGTGGTGGGGCTGCCGTCATCGATTAAGGGGTGGAGGCCGCGGTGGTTCTACGTGTCCACAAACAGGGGGAGTTGGAGTGCGCACGGTGTGGAGAGTACCCACTAAGTCTATGGAGTCGAAGCTAGGGGCCGTAGCGAAGAAGAGGGTGAAAGAGGTGAAGGCATGGAGGAAGAAGGAGGGTGTCAAATGGGACGATCTCGTGCAGCTGTCATCTTTGTTTGCCACAGGATTGGGCCTTCGGCCGACCGGTGGAGATCTGGCACCGGCGGAATTAGAGGCGAGAAGAAAGGCACAGGAGGCGGAGGATCAGACCATTTTTGCCAAAGCCCAAAAGTTCAAGGAAGCGCAGTTAGGCCCGCCACCAAAACCGGTCACGAGGGAAAGAATCCGACCGTGCCCCAAGCTGCTGGGGGAAAAAGACTTGGGCAGTTTTGAGCCACGACCGCCCCCAGTTGATCTGGTGAAGGAAAGGGCAAACAAGGAGGCAGAGGCTTTGAAGAAGAAGAAAAAGATGAGGGTTCCCCCTAAGGGGGACTCAGATGTGCCTGGGTTGAAGAGAGTGAGGGTTGGGGGGGAGGTTGCCCCCATGGTGGGAGAGGCAAGGGAGAAGGGAGTGGAGGCGACCCCAGAAAGGGTGGTTGTCCCAGACGTGCAAGGGGACAAAGGTCAAGGGGGCCAGGAGGAAGAAGAGCACCTGAGTGCCGTGCCCAAGATGCTAGTGAAGAGTGGGTCAGCTGGTCCTGAAGAGGGAGTGGAGCAGCAATCCAAGGGGGGTCCTGCGCTCTAAGGAGAGGGGTCAGGCTGACGACTGCTATCTACCATGCTCGCGCAGTGTCTGGGCGACTGGAGGGAGAAGAAGGCCTAGCCAGGGCAGCTGCGGATCGCCTTGTGGGGGTAGTGGACGACGCAGCCGTGCGCTCGGTGGCCAGGTTCAATGAGGCTGAGCTGCTAAGGGGGTTGTGCTCTGCCCAAATGGAGGTAACCACCTTAGCAGGGGCTTTGCTAAGAAAGGCGGCGGCTGCGAAGGCCAAGTTGGAGGATGCGAAGGCCCAACTTGCAAGTTTCAAGAAGGAGAGTGCAAGCTGGAAGAAGGCTACGCAAAACGCGTGTGCTAGAGCTTGGGAGGAGGCTAAGAAGGCGAAAAAGATAGGGGTGTTGGCGGTGGTGCAGAAGAATGTTGCCGATCATGCCTACTCTGAGCTGCGAGCAGTCAAGTTGGAGCTGGAGGATGAACGCCACAAGGTAGTGTCGCTCGAGTTCCAGCTGGCTGGCGAGCGGAAGAATGTGGAAGAGGCACAGAAAGCTTGCACCATTGCCAACGAACGGTGGGATGAAGCGATGGTCAGCAACGAAGAGCTTCGTGCTCAATCAATCAAAGAGACAGAAGAGTTAGATCGCAAGATCGCTGAGTTGGAGCGAGATCTTGCAGACGAGCGCGCCAAGGCTGCGGTAGAAAAGGCTGTGCTGGAGAAAGAGTTGGAGGAAGAAAAAACCAAAGCAGCGTCTGAAAGGGCAGCATACCCTGAGTTATGCGTCGCAGTAGTAGAGCAATTCAAGGGGTCTCCTGACTTCTAGATGGTGATTGATGCTGCGATTGCCAGTAACTTGGCAAGGGAGGTGTCTGGGGGGGCTGGCTCGTCGGGGGCGACCGTTGGGAGCAAAAGTGAAGAAGAAGTAATCCAGAGCTTCCAGTGGTCGGACTTCTACAAACACGAGGCGGCTGAGTTCTGGGACAGGGGTTGGAAGATGTTTAAGCATAAAGCAGAAGAGCTGTTCCCAGAGTTGGACTTCAGCAGTGTGCGAATTGATGAAGACGACGTGGCCCAGACCCCCTTAGATGAGGATGTTGAAGAAGAAGACCTTGTCTCAAGTGAGGAGGAATAATTGAAGTGAACAAAATTTGTACTTAGAGTTGTTTTGGTGTGTTTGTTTTGTTTTGTTTTTGTTTTTGAAATGCTATAATAAACTTATGTACAAATTGTGAATGAATAAAATTATGAGCTATATTTTCCTTTGTCTGAAATGAATTGTCGAATTGCTGTCTTCATTTTTGTGAGTTTGAAATGAATGAAGAATGGTTTATTGAAATTAGGGTTGACTTGTAAGGAAAAAAGCTAACTTACAAAAGTTGATAAGTAAGAAAAAAATCTGACTTGTGGAGGAGACATGTGAGAATGTCAAAAATGTGAAGTTTCAAATTACGCCAAAAAATATTTTGCTAGAGTGTTGAGAAATAATACGCTGGTTTGGGGAATGCAAGTCAAAGAGAAAAAGCGTAAAGAGTGTCGTAGGAACGTGGACTTGGAATTTGACTAAGTATGGTTAGTATGCCACAACCATGAAGTTTACATGAATGTCCTTGATCGAGCTCTACATCCGTGCTCAGTTTGGGTGAATCTATGATTAACTAACACTTTAAGTAATTCAGTAGCTTCATGTAACTCAGTCTGACAGAGCTTTTCGTGCTCAGTCTGGCTGAGCTCGTCATGCTCGGTCTGGCTGGGGCTTGTTATGCTCAGTCTGGCTGAGGCTTGTCATGCTCAGTTTGGCTGAGGTTTTGTATGCTCGGTCTGGCCGAGGCTTTGTATGCTCGGTCTGGCCGAGGCTTGTCATGCTCAGTCTGGCTGAGGCTTTGTATGCTCGGTCTGGCCGATGCTTTGTATGCTTGGTCTGGCCGAGGCTTTTGTGCTCGGTCTGGCTGACATTTTTGTGCTCAGTCTAGCTGAGGCTGGTTATGCTCAGTCTGGCTGAGGCTTGTCATGCTTAGTCTGGCTGAGGCTTTGTATGCTTGGTCTGGCCGAGGCTTTTATGCTCGGTCTGGCCGACATTTTTGTGCTCAGTCTGGCTGAGGTAGGTTATGCTCAGTCTGGCTGAGGCTGCAATCAAAGTGTTATTTGAAAGATTACACAGATATTTGGGATATAAGCTTGTTGTCATTAAAGTGCAGCCCATTGGATCGGAAATTTACATCACATGAGAGAAGGATGAGAACAATGAAGTGTGGAAATTGCCAAAAAGAAAATACAGCAAAAGGTTGATACAAGAATTGAACTTTTATTGAAAATAGCACTTCAAGTGCTCGACATTCCATGGGTGGGGGAGATCTCGGCCTTCCATGTCTTGAAGTCGGTAAGTGCTTGGATGAGGTTTGGCTTTAACAATGTAAGGTCTTTCCCATTTGGTTGCCAGCTTGCCCTCAGCCGTATTCTTGGTGGCGAGGGTTACTTCGTACAAAACAAGGTCCCCTACGGCGAACTCCCTTGGTCAGACTTTGCGGTTGTAGTGGGCTCTCATTTTTTGTTGGTATGAGGCCCGTCTGACTGCAGTGGTTTCTCAGAGTTCTTTGATTAGGTCTAGGTCTGCCCGACGCAGCTCTTCAGTCAGTTTTGGATTTGGATGTAGAACCCTTGGGGTAGGAAGACTGACTTCCACTGGGATGACCGCCTCAACGCCATATGTTAAGCAAAAGGGGGTCTCCCTAGTGGGAGTTCGAGCAGTAGTGCGGTAGGCCCAGAGTACATTCGGTAGTTCCTCAGCCCAAAGTCCCTTAGCAACTGGCAACTTGGTTTTGATGATCTTTAGAAGAGAGCGGTTGGTGACCTCAACATGGCCATTGGCTTGGGGATAACCTGGGGAAGAGAAACATGGCTGGATTCGAAGCTCTTCATAGAATTTCCTGAATTTGGCATTGTCGAATTGTTTGCTGTTGTCGGAGACAATGGCTTGAGGGATGCCAAATCTGCATACGATCGACTACCAAATAAACCTGGTTGTATTCCGCTCGGTAATTGTGGCAAGGGGTTCTGCCTCCACCCATTTAGTGAAGTAATCAATGGCGACAATGGAAAATTTGGTTTGGCCCCGGCCAGTGGGCAATGGGCTAACTAGGTCGATTCCCCATTTGGCGAATGGGTAGGGACTGCAAAGCGTGATTAATTCTGTAGGATGAGCATGGGGGATGTTGGCAAAATGCTGGCACTTATCACATTTGAGCACGAAGTCTGCCGCATCCTGATTAAGAGTAGGCCAAAAATAACCAGTGCGAAGGATTTTGTGGGCTAGAGACCGGGCGCCTGAATGATTACCACAGATACCCTCATGGATTTCCCTCATCACGTAGGTTGCTTGAGCGGGATTGAGATATCTGAGGTATGGGCGTGAAAAAACACGTTTGTATAAGGGGTCACCGACAAGAATGTAGTTGGATGACCGGGCCCTGACTTTAGCGGCCTGCTGTTTGTCGGCTAGCAGTTCCCCTATTGTTAAGAAGAGAGAGATATCGGCCGCCCAGGGGATAGGTTCGTGTTGGAGAAAGTAGACTTGCTGGTAGTTTAGGGAAATGGCAGGGTGAGTCAGGTACTCGAGGCGGACACCATGGCTGAGATCTGACTGGTCTGCCGAGGCCAACTAAGCCATTTCATCTGCCTTGGAGTTTTCTATCCGAGGGATGTGCTTGATGTGGAAATTACTGAAGAGGCGAACGAGAGGGAGTGTAATGTCCCTGTAAGCCCGCATTGTGCCGTCCTTGGCATCGAATTCCCCCATGATTTGGCTGACGATGAGTTGGGAATCGCTGAACACTTGGATATGGCTGACCCCAATGTCTTTGGCTAGGCGGAGACCTGCTATCAATGCCTCATACTCGGCCTCATTATTGCTTGCATCGAACTAGAAGCGGAGTGCACATTTGAAATAACCACCGTTAGGGGCGGTAAGGATAAGACCAGCCCCGTTGCATTCTTTGTGGGATGATCCGTCGACGTTGAGTGTCCAAGAGTGGGGGTCTTCTGGCTTGGTTGGTGGTAGAGGCGGAGGAGCTGTGGTTGGGGTGGGATTAGTGAATTCTAGGATGAAATCGGCAACAGCCTACCTCTTAATTGCCGTCCGAGGCCGGTAAGAGATGTCAAACTGGCTAAGTTCGACCGACCACTGCATAAGTCTGCCAGAAAGCTCTAGTTGTTGCATTATCTTCTTCAATGGTTGGTCCATGAGGACCACTATGGAATGGGCTTGAAAATAAGGGCGGAGTCGTCTGGAGGCGGTGACCCGTGCCAAAGACATTTTTTCTAGCAACGGGTAATTCTGCTCCGCTTCCCTAAGAGCTCGACTGATGTAGTAGACCGGTCATTGGACGAAGCTGTCTTCACGGATGCGAGCTGCACTGATCGCGGTGCTTGACACGGCTAGATAGAGGAAGAGGGGTTTGCCCGTGATTGCCTGAGAGAGGAGGGGCGGGTTGGCCATGCATTGTTTCAACTGTTGAAAGGCCTCCTCAGACTCCGTTGTCCATTCAAAAATTTGCCGAAGAATTTTGAAGAAGGGTAGGCACTTGTCCGTTGCGCGGGAAATGAAACGGTTGAGGGTGGCAACTCGACCAGTGAGCCTCTGAACCTCTTTAACCGTTCTGGGTGACTACATTTCAATCAAGGCCTTGATCTTTTCAGGGTTAGCTTCGATGCCCCGCTAACTAACCATGAAACCCAAGAACTTCCCAGATTCTATGCCGAGGGCGTATTTCTCCGGGTTAAGCTTCATTTGATACTTCCGTAGGGTGCCGAAAGTCTCTCGCAGGTCGGCCAGATGATTAGTGGAGAGCTTGCTCTTGACTAGCGTGTCGTCAACATATACCTCCATGTTCCGGCCTATCTGATGATGGAAAACAGCATTGACCAACCGTTGGTAAGTGGCTCCAGCATTTTTCAACCCGAATGGCATCAAACGGTAATGATAGGTGCCCCGGTCGGTGATGAAGGAGGTGTGTTCCTGGTCGGATGGGTGCATTAGAATTTGGTTATACCCAGAGAAAGCATCCATGAAGCTGAGCATTTGATGTCTGGCCGTGGCGTCAACCAGCAGATCTATGCGAGGAAGAGGGTAGCTGTCTTTGGCGCAAGCTCGGTTGAGGTCGGAGCAGTCGACACAGAGTCGCCATTTACCATTGTGCTTACGAACCAAAACCACGTTCGACAGCCATTTGGGGTAGTCCACATTTGTGATGAACTGTGCCTCAAGAAGCTTGTCTACTTCAGAAGCAATAAGGTTATTACGCTCCGGGTGGAAGATGCGTTGTTTGTGGCGGATGGGTCGGAAATGGGGCTCAACGCTGAGACGGTGGGTTATGAAGGAGGGGTCAATACTTGGCATATCGGAGTGAGTCCAGGCAAAGACGTCGTTATGCTCAATCAGGAGGGCGGTGAAGTCGGCCTTGGCCCGGGAGGACAGTTGGCTGCCAATCTTGGCAGTTTTTGCCGGGTTGGTGGGGTCGATGGAGACCTCGATAAGCTCTTTCGCTGGTTCCCCTCTGACCAGCTCATCCTCGTCTCAGACGTCAAGTCCTTCAATGATCATGGTCTCCTTAAGCTTAACTTCTTTAAGTGAGGCAACATAGCATTTTCTGGCTACAGTCTACTATCCCTTGATTGTGCCGACCCCAAGATCGGTGGGGAACTTGACGGCAAGATAGAAGGTGGAGGTGATGGCTTAGAAGGCGTTTAGGGTGGTGCGGCCAAGGATGATGTTGTAAGCAGAAGGGCAGTCAACAACGAGGAAGGTGAGCAGCTTTGTGGTCTGCCTGGGGTATTCTCCGATTGTGATGGGAAGATCGATGGAGCCGATGGAGGTCACTCGATCACCAGTAAAACCGACCAATGGAGTTTGGAGAGGGGACAGGCTTTCTTCCCCGGTCTTGCGCTGGCAGAAGCAATTTAAGAAAATGATGTCGGAGGAACTACCATTGTCGATGAGAACCCTTCTGACTTTGTAGTTGGAGAGGAGGGTAGAGATGACGAGAGGGTCGTTATGAGGGTAACGGATGCCTGTGCAGTCGGCGTCCGTAAAGGTAATAGGCTCCGTCCACTGCTTGGGCTGTTTGGAGGGTCGATCTGGTGTGGCAACTTCTTTGTCTGAGCCTTGCCTTATTTTCCTGAGTTCTGCCCGCTGAGCCGAGCGGGATGATCCTCCACAAGCAAGCCCTCCGGAAATAACTCTGATTTCTCCAACAGGTGGGGCGGGATTACCTTGTGCCTGAGGTTGCTGTGGAGGGCGATCATGGCCTTGGTTAGGTTGGGCTGGCTGTCGGGGAGGGGTGCGCCAGCGGTTGTTTGTGATGGGCTCAGTCCTTTGCCTCTGCTGAGGGCGGGTGTCCGTGAACTGGCTAAGACGTCCCTGACTTATTAAGGTCTCGACCTGATCTTTGAGGTTAACACACTCATCGGTATTATGGCCGTGGTCTTGGTAAAAACAGCAATATTTGGACTGGTCTCTTCGACTGGAAGGGGTTCGTGATGGTAGGGTCCATTTGAGGGGGTAGTCCTGCTGGATCTGATTGAGGACTTGTTCCATGGGGGAATTAAGGGGTGTGTACTGTTTGAACCGACCGGGCGGTCAGGCTAGTGCCGACCGGTCGGCTCGGGGGGGGGGTGATCGGTATAATGCGGTGTTTGGTTATTGTACTGGGTATTTCTGGTTTCTGAGTCTTTTTACTTTTCTCGAGAGATCGGGTGTTTTGCTGTAGGGTCTTGGCGAGTGGCTAGGGAATCTTCTGCGTTCATGTATTTTTGGGCTTTGGAGAGTAGGGCTGCTATGGAGGTCGGGGGGTTTTTTGAGAGGGAGAAAAGGAAATCAGATGACCGTAGGCCGACCATGAAGGCCGTAAGGATGACCTTGTCATTGTTTTCCGCTACCTGCAAGGCTTCGATGTTGAAGTGGGTAACAAAACTGCGCAGCGACTCCTCCTCGGTCTGACGGATATTGAGAAGTTGGGTTACTGGACGTCGCTGCCGCTAGGCTCCTATGAAATGGCTGAGGAAGGAGTCACTGAGGTGCTGAAAAGTGGAGACGGAGTCTGCTGGGAGTTGACTAAACCAAAGTCGAGCCGACCCCTTGAGTGTTACGGGGAAAGCCCGACACATGATTTCGTAGGGAATGCATGGAGGATCATGAGGGTTCTGTAGGTTTCCAAGTGATCGACTGGGTCTATTGTACCGTCGAAAGAGTCGATGGTGGGCATTTTGAACTTAGGAGGGAGAGGTTTGTCTCTGATGGAAACAACAAACGGGGAGTTGTGTAGACACCCCATTTTTGACCGTCCTCAAGACTTGGACGTCACCGCTTGAACACTCGGTGATTATCCATGTTTGCGTTCGTTTGGAGTTCCCGGAGTTCTCGGCTCGCGCACCTTGCCTCAGGACCTCTGAACTTGACTGTTTTGTGTCTGGTTCTGCACCAAACACTTGTGCTTTGCCTTGGAGGGGCAGGGAATGCCTTCTGAGGCATCCCCACATACCACCGGCTGTGGCTAGAGGCCACCGGCTGGCTGGTGTTGCCACCGGCACTATATTGTGCCGGTCGGCACTCTTTTTGGCAAAATTACCATTTTGCCCTGCCGACCACTTTACAGCTGCTTTCTGAGATATTTTCAGACAGCTGTATGCCTTTTGTTTCCCCTCCATACACGTGTATGGAGGGATGAGCCCTTTGGTGCCTTAACTTGTAAGCTTTTGGTGCCTATACAAGAGAAGACTCTTCTCTTGGCTCAAGGGTTAGAAAAATTTAGAGAGTGAGAGAAAAAGAGAGAGAGAAGCTCTGGTTTTTCTAGGGTTTGAGTTGCATACACCTTCTATCTCTATCCTTCTCTTGTGTGTCTAGGTGTTTTGTGCCTTACTATTGCACACAAACACCTAGTGTTTCACCTTCTCCTTGCAACTGAGGTTCTAAGGGCTGGTTTTTGAAGTTCTTGACAGATTTTGAGCCTAAGGAAGCATCAACTACATCTTTGTCAAAGAGGTCAACAAGGGTGAGACACTAACTCCCTTTTTACCCCATTTTTGCATTCCATTTTTGCCTAGTTTAGAACTGTTTTTGTGCTTAGTATATAACACATAAAAGTTCTGTTTTTTAAGCCTCTTTATTGTTCATTAAGAGTGTTTTGTGGTTTGAGCAAGTTTGACCACCCTTAGGCCTTGAAAAGGCCACTTTTTGTGCTATTTTGTGAAGGATCCGAGACTTTGGTGTTAGGATCTCTTCACCACTGAAATCTTGAGGGATTTCAGTGGTGAAGATGATGCCTTAAAGTCTCCAAAAGGAGAGGGCCACCCCCTCTCCTTGATATCCTTGAAAAGGCCAAGTTTTGCTCCCTTATGGAGCTTCATGCTTGAGTGTGTGTTAAGCATGTTTGACTTGTTTTCCATGCTTATATTGCCATGTTATAACATGATTTCAAGTTGGTTTAGGTCCCTTATGCATGCTTAGCATAGTTGCCTTGTAATGCCTTTTATTGCCTTAATATGCCTAGGATGTGTGCCTTCATTTCTAGCATGTTTTAGGCCTAGATCCATGAAGCTTGTATGCTCATTTTGCCATGATCTAGCTCTGTCCATAGCCATTTGGGTCGATCTCATCATGCATTACATAGCTCCTTTGCATTTGGCTTGTTGGCCTTGAGAGCATGTGAGTGTAGCATGACTTGCTTGCTTCATTTTCAATGATTTGAAACCATCTAACATGCCATTTCAGACCTTATGATGTGCTTGTTTGATTGCCTTGCATGCCTCTTTAATGCTTTAAGAGTATGTGCTAAATGCTCCATGTTTTGGCTTTAATGCATGCTTTTGGAATCATGTCATCTAGATGCCATCTAGGTGGTTATTTAGACTGAGTTTTATGTGTTAAAACTCTGTTCTTAAGTATTTAAGTATTGCCACATGTGGTTGTGTTAAGTGTGGTTCAATGCCTCATTGACTTGCTTTGAACCTTAGACCATTTGTATGTCTTGTTTGGCTTGCTTTGTTAGTGGATTTGGCCTCATGTTTTGCATGGATCTCATGAGCTTTTCATGTATGCTAATAGTCCACGTTTGTGCCTCTTAGATGTGTTTAAGAGTTGCTTGATTATGCTTAAGTGTTGGTGCCTTAACTTGTGCATGTGTGCATGTGTGTTTGGCCCTCTTGACTTAGCATTTGGCTACTGATTTTGGGCTTTTTAGAGTTGCCTAATTCATGTATAAGTCCATCCCCCATTGGTTTGCATGCTTGCTTGTATGCCTTGCACAAGTGCATCACATAGTCCATGTTGCATGCCTAGTTGACATGTTTAGGGTTGCATTTGTATTGTGCATGCTAAGCCTCTTGAAGTGAAGTATGATAGAGGTTGAGCACCCTTGTTTGCTTGTTTGTATTGCATGCATTTGAAATCAAAGTTGCATGCTTGGTTCTCTGGGCCATCACGCATGGAAATGCGCGATTGGTGGTCCGGGAATCGAGGCACATGCCCCCTTGAGTCAATAACATGATAAGGGGTGTGTATAGTGCGTAAATACCTTGAATCACATTGCCATGCATGTTGTTGTCCTCTGCTGCTGTGAGTTGCAGGTTCTGCAGGTGTTAAGTGCCGGCCGGCACTATTTAGTGCCGACCGGCAGTCAATTGATAGCCGATGAATCAATTCAGTGCCGATGGCCTCCTTCTTCAGCCGGTGGTGTTCTACCCCAGCCGGTGGCACTCCCCAGTGCTCTGAGAGGCACCCTTGAAGCTTTGGAAATTTTCTGAGGAGGAGAGCAGAAGAAACAGAGGCAAATCATGCATGACAGTGCGATTCCGAGCCAGTCCCGAGCGCGCGCTGCATTTGGCCCTCATCCCGAGGCGATTTACTGTTTAATTAGATTAATTATTTTATTTAATTAATTTAGTTGATTTGTAATAATTAATTAGCTTGCGTAGTTAATTAGTTACTCAGTTCTGTATTATTATTTAATCCCTCCGAGTGAGGGCAAATCTGTAATAAGTGTGTGTGAGTGGGTGTATGTCCTCTAATCCCCATTTCTTTCTCCCTTTTATTTACCCGCTTTCAATGGTAGATTAGGGCACGCCTAAATTAGCATACCTTATGCAATGCATGCGTGCATTCATGCATTTGTTTACATGCATCGGGCTCGGTACATCATACAAATTGCATTGCAATTTTCAATTCCAAATTGAATACATGCTACTCGTGCATTTCATGTGCCATGTTTAGGGTAGCCGAGCCTATTCTAGATTGCATCTATGTCTGTGTTGCATTAGCCACTTAACATGAACTAGGTCATGCATGTTCGCTAACCGGTTTATTGTTTTGGCATGGAGTACGATGTAAGTATTTATGCTTTAGCATACCACATGCGTGTGAATGTTGCCATGACAGTATGCTTACCATGCGGCTAAATGCTTATGTGAGATAAACTGTTTGAATGCCTGTGGGTGGAGGTTAGATTGCCTGAGTTGGCACAACTCATTGAAATCCGTATTTTAGCCTACTTGCGAGTAGCAAAATTTAACACGTTTTTCGAGACAAAACGGATATGCAATGTTTATTTCCAATTTAGGCGATCTAGTCTATACTTTTGTGTTGTGCGCATCACATAGTAATTCTAGGTTAATAATCGGAATAAGAACGCATAAAGTTTTCAAAAACGGATATCACGGTTAGTAGAGGCCGGTCTTCGGACCGGGCGAAAGGGGGTGCTCATAGCTGACCTTCCCCGATCGTACCCAAGCTCCCGAGCCAAGACCACTTTGGTGATGACGGACATGTGGCCTTCGGCACCGAGTCAGGGCTTCCTAAATTTCCCATTTTAAAAATATTTAGGTGGCGACTCTGTAATCTGGCAAAGCAGTCCATGTTTGGCACTACTTTTCAAAAATCTGTTTTCTCAAAACGATTTGCCGGATTTGGACTCTTTGGTTTAGATTTAGAACCGTGACAATCGAGTCCGAACTGTAGTAAACCCAATATGAACGGAACGGGACTTAACCCTCCCGGGGCGTTCGGGGACGTCTACAGTTTCTGGCGACTCTGCTGGGGATTTTAGAGAGCTTGACTCGAACTCGTGATATCCTGTTTTGACTACACTTATGTGTTTCTTTGCATTGCATGTGCATTGGTGCGCCTAGGACACCGTGTTGGCCATCTGCTATTCCTGAGCGGTTTGCTGGAGGCTTGTCTTGTCAAGGCATGATCATAAGGCTGACCGGTTGCGGGCTCTGCCAGTATGGGAACACAAACCCCGGTGTTACCGGGGCACCTTTTTTGACCATTCGACCTAGTGCATATTCGGATCCGTAGTGACCATTCCAAACTAGGACAGGTTGCTCACCCGATTTTAGGTTGTTTGAAACCGCTGCGTGCATAATGAAACCCTAGCTCCTGACAAAATAGGACAGGGAAACCCTACCCCAGCATAGGGGTGTATTGGCTCTCATTTACATGCTATGTGCTTTTAGAGTGTATCTCTACAGGGAATGCGCATATCAGTTTGCAAAAATTTGGGTATCAGGCCTGAGGGCACCAGTATCAGTATTGTTGTGAATCAGTTATATCTGCGGGTGTCATATTCAGATTTGGGACAGTGACTTCGGGGAACAGTGTTCAGTAGTAGAGTGCAGTTGTTCGACTACACCCGTGTTTGATCTGTTTGGGGCTGAAATACTGCTTGTTTTCCGTTTCAGTTCAGAGATTCAGAGAGTTGAGCCAGAATAGCTAGTGTCTTCTCCTTGCTGAGGCAAGACTGAACATGACGCAGAACTCAGAAGAAATTGTGGTCATGACGGCCGCGCTGAGTCAAGGAACCACCCCACAAGATGAAGCTACTGTTGACATGCCGCATCCACCTAGGTCGCCTGCTGCGCATCCAATTTGGACTCCTCACCTATATCAGGCTCGTGAGCCTACTACTTTTGAACTGATGGGAATGATAGGTGATCTTCAAAGGTCCATGGCGGATCTCGCCTATGGGATGTCTGTTTCGCCGTCAGCTGCATCATATGCCGGAGGCTTTGTACCCCAGGAACCCCCACTACTGGGGCGGATTGTAATTGAACTCAGCCAACCGAAGATGGCCTCCAACTATGGCAACGACGCAGCAAACCAAGTTCTAGAACAGGCTGAGGCCGGAGACAAAGGTAAGATGAAGGCGGATGCCGACCCTATCGAACAACTGCTGTGGGCAGTAGAGACTTTGAAAGCCGGGGGAATGAACCAGCAACAGATATCCGCAGTTACGACAAAAGCTGTGGAGGATGCTTTTCCTACTCCACCTGAGGGCAGTTCCAGTCAATCAGAGAATCGGGATAGGCCCCGTCATGCCAGGACCGTTCTTCCCGTTCCCAGCCTTGCATCCGGAAAGGATCAGAAACCCAAGGCCGCACCCGCTGATCCGTTCGCTAGTGCATCCAGCAAGAGTGCTCGGACTCCAAAATACCTGCCCTGAGGGCGCAGGGTCTTTCATGCTCTCTACATGCCATTGTCCAAGGCATTGTAGATCCTTGCTGAAAGGGGACACCTTAAGCCCCTGGAGCCTCGGCCGCTCCCGAAGAATCTCCCGGCCACGCATGATGCTTCTCTGTACTGTGCGTACCATCAGCAGACTGGCCATGCCACTGATAATTGCTTCCGTCTCCGTCATGAGGTACAAGATTTAATTGACAACGAGGTTATCCTCCCGCCTACCTCAGCAAAGTCCGTCACCACTCAGTTGTTGGATTTTGAAGACACCGATACTGCGAGTATGTAATTGGGATTCAACTGCCTGCGGGCAATGTCTGGTACATTTTTGGATATGGCGTTTGGCACGCATTTTTGAGCACCTGCCAATGCTAGTTTCGTAAATCCTGACTTGGGTGTTGAGTTAGTCTTTTGTTTTGTTTTTGAGTCTGTCTCTCTGTATTGAGTCAGTCCTTTTGCTTACAGGGTCTGTCTTGTTGTAATGAGTCAGTCCCTTTTGTATAGTATACCAGGTGATTTCGGGGTTGTTACCTCGGACACCGTTTTGCCTTATAATTATCTACTTTTGCTTTTTGAGCCTGTTTGCTGCCGAAAAGCCAGTTACACCAACAAATCTGAATGAAGCGGCTGTGGCTACTGCGTTCCGTACTTGTCGCTATTTGAGTTAGCCGTGCGGGAAGATGTGAATGGAATAATAGTGCTTTTCGCCTACTCTCTTGTGCCTTGAACATTGTCACAATGACCTAAGCTTTTCGTAAAACCCTTTTCGAACACTGCGGTGATAAAAACAAAGAGGGAGGAATCTCTCGGGTTTTTGCAAAATTTTTGATCATTTTGAGAGAAAGAGAGGCCTGCTACCTTTAATGAATGAAATCATGTTTGTCGGCGTGAGTACTGAAAAGGACCCTGGCCTGATCCAGACTGGTTCCACACTATCTTCAACGCGAGCGATTCGTCGCTTTCTTAAAAACTTTCAAAAACAAAATATTTTGCGCAGTCTCGTGAAGACCGGTGTGGAACCGCTCTTGAGTTTGTGCAGCCCAGGATCGCTCCCAGTCTCGAGATTTGATCTATCTATTGCAAACCAGAATCTGTGCAAAACATTCAGTGCCATGAAACGCCTGTGTGGCCCAATTTGAAGCAGTCCTCGAGCAAGAGGCACCAAAGTCGGACCAAGGAGATCAGATCCCACCAGGCAAGGTTCATTAAGCAACCGTGATGGATTCTTCCACAAATCAACCCGATGGTCACTCTTCCGGACACAGAGAGGCTTCAATCTCAAAACCATTTGACATGGGCTTGCTACACTTTTACCCTTTGAGAGGCTCGCTGGGCCGAAAACCCGGAAGGGCAGCCCAGGCAAAAGTTAGAGCAAAGAAAAGAAAAGAAAAAAAGAAAAATACAAAAGAAGCAAAAGAGAAAAGAAAATGCAAAATAAAAAAAGGAAATGCAAAAGAAAAGAAAAAGGAAGAAGAAGAAAAACATAGCTCGCAAGGTCGAAAACCCGCATTGGGCACCTTGGCAAAAGTTAGAGCCTAAAAATAGTGAAGGTTAAAATACCCGAGTGTACCTTAATCGGAACTACGTAAGGCTTGATTCCCATGTTTGGGATACGTAGGCAACTTCATCTTGAAGTCCAGCCCCCAACGCTTCCATAGCGTCTTAGTCCATGTCATGGTTTTGATCCTTTTTGCCCTCTCCAAATCCAATGTCTCGATTGCAGCAACCCGGAGCTACGTGATTAACTTCCTCTTGAAGCCAAACCACCTACACCTTCCAGGTGACTGTGTCCACATATTGATTCAAGCCGTCTTCGACTCCTCCGCGTCCGAGGGTCCGATTGTCGTCAACGAGGACTGACTCACAAAATGTCGCGGCGTCATCCAAACAAGGGGCAACTTTCCGTTGCCATGCATTGCCATAAGTTGCCCTGAGTTACCGTCCAAACCAGGGGCAACTTTCCGTTGCCGTACCCCCCTTTAAGCCAGGGGCAATTTTCCATTACCTCCGATCCGAGGTTGCGTACCTCAAGGGTAAGTTTCGCGATCGTTTGAGCATTGACTGTTTGCGAAAATAGTTTTTGAAAATTTTCACTGAAGTTGACTTATTTTCTCGAAAACTGTTTCATTTTCAAAATTGGACCATGTTTGGACCCAAAAAGGAAAATTTTCAGTGCTCATAGCCTGACTTGCATGATTTCAAATCAAAAATCGAATAAGTGTGTTAATCCAACTCTCATTTTGGTCAGAACTGTTTTAGAAAACACAACAAAAAATGGTCAAAATGACGAACTAGGGGCACGATTGAGTCGGGTCCTCTGTCTTCCCCCCGTTAATCTGATTGCCCGAGAGGCACTTTATCTGCCAGAAGAAGTGGCTGCAAGCTAGCTGTATCGGGCGTGAACCCGCAACTTCCTATTCATCTATCATTCACCCTGGGGAGGGATGCAAAATGAGAGAATAAAGAATAGAGAGAAGTAAGTTGAGAGAAAAGTGAGAAAAGAGTTTTGAGAGAAAAACCGAGCCTGAGGGTCGAGTGATGTGAGTATCACAAATTAGAAAGGGTGGGAAATAATACCCGGAAGAATTGGCTCCTCGAAATTTGAGGTCCCTTTTTTGTAAACATGTCTGTGTGTCGTGTCTTTTGATTTGTCGGTCTCAATTTTGGCTTTGAGTCTTTTCCGAGTGTGTCTTGTTGCGATAGGTCGAGCGCCTTTTGTTTCCTTGTTTGAGTCTGTCTTGTCGTGTTTTGTAGTAGGCTCGACACCCTGGTTGAAAACCCATCCTCTTCCAAAAGGTAATCGCTTGTGCTCAGAATGCTGTGCCATTCGCTACATTCGGGCAAAGCAAGAGAAGGAAAGGGAAAATTCGGGACATCCGAGTGTGTTTCAACTGCAACCGTGTCAGCTTTGTGATCCGTCTCGTCAGATTGGGGCTATTTGTTCAGAGTTTGCTGTGTGTAGAATGAACCAAATGCTGTGTTATGGGCTATATGCAGATCAATCCCCAGCAGATTAGTCCCCAGCAGAGTATGGACTGTGTGTTCAGGTTGAGCAGTGGTTTGCATGAGCTGTTTTACTGTTTAGTCGGTTGGTTATTTGATTAGTGCAGTGCAAGTGTTCAATTGTCAGACAACAGATCAATATCATTTACATTTGAGGTGTAATATGATGCAATGCAGTGCAGGATATGACATGTGCATATAAATACAAATGTAACACTCTTTTAGACCAAAAGTTTGTTTCATCCCATATAATCTTTCCAAGTACAACGTTTGAGAGAAGCAAAAATCTGCCTGCGACAGTACATAGTACTCTATCTACCAAAAAGAGAAAAGTACAAGAAAAGAAAATGAAAGAAAAACAGCAGAAGTCTGTAATCATCATCAATGGCCTCGCGCCGGAGGATCCATCCTCGCCCTCTTCCTGGGCAGAAGCACAGGATCATCGTCAGAAGTGTTGCTGTCGGAGCCCGAGCCCGAGCTGCCCCGGGCCTCCTCCTCAGAGGCCTCCGCCTCCGACTCGCCATCCCCTGCAACTGGAGCCTGTGAGCTGCTCCCCACATGGCCACGCCCCCCTCTGGTGCGGGGAAATATCCTACCATCCCGAGTAGAAATGGGAGGTCCAGATGGAGCGCCGCCACCCACGGGAGGAATCGGGAAGGGAGGCTGAAAAGTACAAAAGGCAAATGCATCAGTACACATGAAGCAGTTTATCAGTGCAGAATGCAGTGTATGAGTACAGTGTGTAAATGCCGTGAGCAGTTTATAAGTGCAGAATGCAGTGTATGAGTACAGTGTGTAAATGCCGTGAGCAGTTTATAAGTGCAGAATGCAGTGTATGAGTACAGTGTGTGAATGCCGTGAACAGTTTATCAGGTGTTGTGTCGTGCATCAGATTATGCGAAGCAGTTTGTATAGAGTTTGGAACTATGTCAGAGAAAATATACCGGAAGGCCGTAGAAGGCTAAGAACTCAAAGGTCCGCTGCAACATCCCCGCCATGGAGGCATTCAGCTCCACTGACTGCCGGGTGTACTCAGAGGAAGCCTGTAAAAGTATTAGACACATCAATATTCTGGGGAATATCAAATGAACTGAACTGAAATCAAATGACTATACAGAAATGCAGTAATACATACCGGAGGCAAGTCAGGAATGCCAGCCAACTCATGACCAGCCGGGGGAGAAGCAAAAGGGATCTGGTAGGTCTCCCCACTCTGCCCCCTGTACGTCAGCGTGGTAGGCAGAGCGGGCCAGCCCGTCCCTCGTCCCCTCTGCACTCCCGTCCTGCCACGAGCTCGAGCTCTCTGTGACGATCCCGCTCCTGCTCCCACCTCTGCCCTAGCCGCCGGCGCTGCAGGTCTCTCTGGCTCAGCTCGGCGACCACTGCTCAGAGGCCGCATGATAAAGGTCCGGACGTACTCTGAGTAGTCGCCCTCGCCCCTAAAGCCGACTGCCTCCCAGCCGATGGTGTAGTCCGCCATCTGCTCGGCGGTGAAACGCTCGGTGTCCCTCATATGCTCGGGGGGATGCTCCGGGACTATCTGCTCAGGTAACCCTGAGGTCTGACGCAAGAAGCGCTCACCCAGGTACCAAGCTCGACAGACCGGGCCCTCCAGCAGAATCCGGTAACACGAGGTCTCGATCGCGCCGACAAACCGATCCCGTACTATCGCTGGCAGAGGAGCCCACGGCTGCCAGGTGATCTGAAATTGAAATACAGTTTATTGCCTACTGGTATTGCAAATATACAGTGGAAAAGTGAAGCTTAAATAAACTGCAAGTAAAACATACCTCAGCAGGGGTGATGGTGTCAAAGTAGCGACGGAAGAAGCTAAAAGTCTCCCGCGGCCTCCGGGTGCACCTCCCGTCGTAGCGGCGTGAAAAAGGGACAACCAGAGGAGTCTCCGTCTCCGGTACTGGCTCTAGCCTGGGAAAATAGGCATAGACCCACAACTGCAAGACAGATGTCAGAACATTTATCAGAAAAAGCAGAATACAGAGTAAAGCAGAAATAGCAGAGCCGTGTGTTGTGCAGTGTATTGAGCAGAGTGTACAGTGTGAACAGTGTACAGTCAGTATAAAGCGGGAGTATGTGTGTGCCGTGCGTACAGTATACAACAAGTGTAAAGCAGACTACAGCGTGAGCAGTGTGCAGAGTACAGAAAGTACGGAACAGAAATGAAAAGCAGAGAAGAAGACATACCTCCCAAGCTCGCCAGTAGCCTCCGAGCAACTGCCCGCTGCCACGGGAGACCGAGCTCATATACCCGTAAAGAGTGGCCAGAGCTGCGCCACCCCAGTCATAGCGTAAGATGTCCCGGACGTCCACCAGTGCGCTGAGTAGGCAGAGAGGCACGGTGTTCGCCCGGTCGGCGAATAGGGTGGTCCCCAGCAAAAACATCAAAAAGCCGCGCGCATACTGCTCCACGGCCACCTCGGTCATCGGAGCTGCGTCGACAAGCAGAGGCTGCACCCTGAACTGCACCTCGAACCAAGAATAGCGGACAAAGCCCGGACGTGCAAGAGGCGGAGCCGCGCCAAGTAAATGGATCTGAGCGGCAGTCCACTCGTCCATATCGGTGTCGAAGGGGATCGGATCACCCCTAACCCCGATGCCGGTGAGCACCGAGAAGTCATAAGGGGTCATCGTCATGTCCCCAGTCGCCGATAGGTGAAATGAATCGGTGGTGTCCCACCACCTCTCTGCTAGGGCAGCTAGAAGAGGTCTGCAGGCAGTAAGCCGAGTCAGACCCCTGCAGAAGGAACCGAAGCCTGCATCATCCACAATGCGACGAACCGCCTCCGGAAGGTCCAGGTACCAATCTCGAGCTGAAACATTCCCATACCCACGGATGGTATGGGAATCTCTCTGTTTATAAACAAATGGTTGCAAAGCAATATGAAATACACAGTTCTGAGGAAACATGTTAAAGTCGATGCAAATCTAGCATGCGTGCACGTTTTTCAGATTCAAACAGAAATCGGGTGCCGGTGTGCTTACAGTAAACTACAATATGCAATGCATCAGTGTGTTTTTGAGAAAATGCAATGCAAATATGGTGCATGTGTGCACATTTTTTAGATCCAAGCAGATATCAGGTTTCAGTGTACTACGGTGGACTACGACCTGTGATGTGTCAGTGTGTTTGTGAGGAACAACATACAGATATGGTGCACGTGTGCACATTTTTCAGATTCAAGCAGATAACGGGTCACAGTGTGCCTACAGTGAACTACAGCATGTAATACGTCAGCGTGTTCGAGTGGTTCAATTCAGTATAAATCTAGCATGTGTGCAGGTTTTCAGATTCAAATAAATACCGGGTATCGATGAGTTTGTAGTAAAATACGGTGTGCCGTGTGTATGGGTGATTGAGGCTAGTGCAGTGTGTGTGCACGTGTGTCGGTCCTAAGCAGATATCAGTTGTGAAGTTGTCTACGATCAACCACAGTATAGTATATCAGAGTTAAGCAAGTAAAGGTTGTAATCAGCTATGGCAGTTGACAGTTTACAAATCTACACTGCAGAAAATAAAGCAAAGACAAGAATGTTACCTCGGAAGTGCCGAATGAGAGGTGCGAGGTCGGCTCACGTAGAAGAAGCTCTGGGTCCAGAGCCCTGTCAAAACCACGGAAGTGGCGGAGTCCATCTGGCGGGAGTACGTGAATGGCCGGGCGGTAGGTCGCCAGGTCGAATGGTCGCTCGCTCAGCGGGAGGAGCTCAACCCCGGGATCCATCTCGTGATCTGGGGGAGTCCCGACACGTGGAACGTCGTTTTCCATGGTAGTGGTGGTAAGAAGAACGGCCGAAAAGGAAAACTGGGTCGGAATATGAAAGGTCAACCGAAAAAGTCAACCCCGAGTGGGTCGGAAATGGCCGGAAAGGCCGGAAGATGAGAATACACGGAAATGAAGAGGAAATCGAGGGGAACAAGTCCCGAAAAGGTGAAAATAGCAAAAGAGACTCCGAAATGAAATTTCAATCGGATGGAAATGTCCGAAACACGAAGGTATTCGCGAATCGAACGACGAAATCAAGCCTAAAACTCAAAGAAACGGCGAAAAATGGAGAGAACAAAGCTCTAGAGAGATAGAGAGAGTGATTTCGGCGGTGGCAAAGTGAAAGGAATAGGGTTTCAAGCCCTATTTTAAAAGACCCGAGGCAAAATGGCAAAACTGCCCCCGATCAGCCATTTTTGGCCGGTCGGCACATTATTGTGCCGGTGGAGAAGTTTAGGCAGCCGGTGACAGCCGGTGATCTCCCCACCCAGCCGGTGGTGTTCCCAAGGCCTTGTTTAGGCAAAATGAGGAGTTTTTGGGTCTTCATAGCTCAAGAAAGTACAAGAAAATGCACCCCCGATGTTCAACCGGCCTCCGTTTCGACTTCGGACTGTGTCTACTGTGAGTGGCACTCAAATTCAAGTGAAGATTGTATCCTTTTGTATCCTTTTATCGTTTACAGAGATTCAAAAGTTTCCCCAGGTGCGTTACGCGCATCCATCACATTGTCCGGGGCATTGTAGTGCGCCATCTTGCACGTCCCTTGCGACTTGCACCGTTTTGCATTGTCGTGTGGCATGCGTGTCATACTCTCAATCATCTTGCATTTCATTTTGATCCACGTGAGGTGTACTACCTTACGTGCTTCATATTGCATCTCATTTTGATTCACGTGAGGTGTACTACCTCACGTGTTTCATTTTGCTTTTCATTTTGCATCTCGAGGTACGTGTGCCTCGTTTTGCATTTCATTTTCCATCAAATGAGGTATGCGTGCCTCATTTTGCATTTCATTTTGCATCTCGAGGTACGTGTGCCTCGTTTTGCATTTCATTTTCCATCAAATGAGGTATGCGTGCCTCATTTTGCATTTCATTGCATCTCGAGGTACGTGTGCCTCGTTTTGCATTTCATTTTCCATCAAATGAGGTATGCGTGCCTCATTTTGCATTTCATTGCATCTCGAGGTACGTGTGCCTCGTTTTGCATGTCATTTTCTATCAAATGAGGTATGCGTGCCTCATTTTGCATTTCATTGCATCTCGAGGTACGTGTGCCTCGTTTTGCATTTCATTTTCCATCAAATGAGGTATGCGTGCCTCATTTTGCATTTCATTTTGCATCTCGAGGTACGTGTGCCTCGTTTTGCATTTCATTTTCCATCAAATGAGGTATGCGTGCCTCATTTTGCATTTCATTTTGCATCTCGCGGTACGAGTGCCTCGTTTTGCATTTCATTTTCCATCAAATGAGGTATGCGTGCCTCATTTTGCATTTCATTGCATCTCGAGGTACGTGTGCCTCGTTTTGCATGTCATTTTCCATCAAATGAGGTATGCGTGCCTCATTTTGCATTTCATTGCATCTCGAGGTACGTGTGCCTCGTTTTGCATTTCATTTTCCATCAAATGAGGTATGCGTGCCTCATTTTGCATTTCATTTTGCATCTCGAGGTACGTGTGCCTCGTTTTGCATTTCATTTTCCATCAAATGAGGTATGCGTGCCTCATTTTGCATTTCATTTTGCATCTCGAGGTACGTGTGCCTCGTTTTGCATTTCATTTTCCATCAAATGAGGTATGCGTGCCTCATTTTGCATTTCATTTTGCATCTCGAGGTATGTGTGCCTCATTTTGCATTTTATTTTCCATCAAATGAGGTAGGCGTGCCTCATTTTACATTTCATTTTCCATCTCGAGGTACGTGTGCCTCGTTTTGCATTTCATGTTCTATCAAATGAGGTATGCGTGCCTCATTTCGCATTTCATCGCATCTCGAGGTACGTATGCCTCGTTTTGCCTTTCATTTTGATCCACGTGAGGTGTACTACTTCACGTGTTTCATTTTGCATTTCATTTTGATCCATGTGAGGTGTACTACCTCGCGTGCATCATCTTGCATTTCGCATTCCATCGCGCTATTTCGCGCACCTCAGAGTTTGAGCGCGGTCTGGCGAGACCTTAAACACGTACGGGTCTGGCGAGACCTTAAACACGCGCGGTCTAGGAGACCTTAAATCCTCTGGAGGTGCAAGACCTTCGGTGCACTAAAGTGTGCGCCTCATCGCATTTGGCATGCATTTCATCGCGCTATTTTGCGCATCGCACCGTTTGGCATACCTCATTGCACTTCATTTTCCATCCTTTGAGGCGCGCGTACCTCATTGCACGCACGTCTCATTTGCCCCATTTGCCTCGCATGCACTTAGAGTATTGTGTAACAGTTGCCCCGCCTGGTCTGGCGAGACCTTAAACACGCACGGTCTAGGAGACCTTAAATCCTCGAGAGGTGCAAGACCTTCGGTGCATTAAGGTGCACCTCATTGCATTTGGCATGCATTCCATAGCGTTGTTTCGCGCATCTCATCAGTTGCCCCCCGGGGTCTGGCGAGATCTCAAACACGCATGGTCTAGGAGACCTTAAATCCTTGGAGGGTGAAAAACCCTCACTACATTTGCATCCCGGTCTAGGAGACCTTAAATCCTCTGAAGGTGCATTTCCTTCGGTGTTTGTCGTGCCCGAACGACTTTCAGTGGTCTGGTAAAGCCACCTGTCTGTGTTTGCGGTGAGTTCCTAGGAGACCAAAGGGGACGGTGAAAACTACAGTTTGAACGGCTTATGCCTAGAACGCAAAGGTTCAGAATTTCCGAGACTAAAGTCTGGTTTAAATACCCAGGGGGTGTACCCTCGGCTTGAAATCTGTATGGAAGCCCCATAGGTTGAGGCGGCGTGTTTACGCCTTGATTCTGGATACTGAACCAACCTAGCATATCACCCCGTTGGGAGAATAGGGAAAACTACAATCGCAGCCATCGCATCATACTGCATTTGTCATGCATCATTTGTAAATATTGCATATGTCATGCATTCCAAAAGATTTCAAAAAAAAAAATTCAAAAAACAAAACATGCATTTCATGCATCATTGATAATATTGCATATGTCATGCATTTCAAAAAAAAAAAAAAACAACAAAAAAAACAAAGAGAACATGCATTTATCATGCATCATCATAGTATAGTGCATATGTCATGCATTTTCTGTAGATATCCATTTCCATTGCATTGTAGTTGCATGCATCCACTGCATCACTTCCATCTATGGCTTGCGCCTTTCCACGTCAAGCTTGGTCTGGTATGTGCCCCTACTTCTCACATCGAAGCACAATTTTTGTGTACGCGCCTATTCCTTGACGAGCTTGGTTTGAGGGTTGCGGCACATTTTCTGTGTTAGACATGGTTCGTATGCGTGCATGCCTTTCCTAGGCAAGACTGGGTTTGGCCCGCGTGCCATGTCCATTGTATCTATTCCATTGCATGCATTTCACTGCATCATCTTCCATCCATGGCTTGCGCCTTTCCTTGTCAAGCTTGGTCTGGTATGTGTCCATGCTTTTCACGTCAAAGCATAGTTCTGCTTGTGTATCGCGCCTACTCCACGCTGGTATGTTGGTTTGAGGTTGCGGCACCCTTTTCTGTGTTAGACATGGCTTGTATGCGTGCATGCCTTTCCTAGGCGAGATACGGTTTGGCCCGCGTGCCATATCCATTGCATCCATTGCATTGTAGTGTAATTGTTGCGTCCGGCATTAGGATCATTATTCCCTCCCCAGCGGGTCGTTTCCCCACTTATGTCATTCCACCCAATACTTGTTCTTGTGTCCGTGCGAAGTACTCATAGATCAGACATCGTTCTATGGGAGACGGACTTGTTACTTCCATCAATCTATTTGACATTAGTGTGGATTCGAACCGCTCCGGTTTGAATCATGATTCAATTGCTTTGCATGTAGTTTGCATAGTTTCGATTGCATTGCATTATCATTTGCATTATTCATACATCATTTTGTATATATTGCATATCATTTTGCATTTCGCATTGCCATGCATATGGCTAACGATATTGTACCTGTTAAGTTTGCTTTCTTTGCAGGCACGATATTGTATGTACGGCTCATTTGAGGCCGGCGCAACCGGACGAGCCGCACAGGTATTGTATCCTCCGTGTGAGACGTACAGGGAATTGCATAATTCTCTTACATCCTTTCTGCATTGTAGTGTAGATTGGCGTATGCTAGCTTATAACTGTTGCATGTGTGCTTCATTACAGCTTTCTTTGCATGATCATAAGTTATGCTCGGCCTCTTGCATTGTCTTGAATTTTGCCCCTGCCTTCGGGCGCATACCTTGTTTTGTCTTGCATGTTTGTCCAAGTCTTCGGCCTTGTCAAAAATGGGTCGTCTCTGGGCTTTGACATTCACTCCCGTCATTTTTATGACTTTCGAGTTCTGTCAAAGAGGGGCAACTGTAGACACCCCATTTTTGACCGTCCTCAAGACTTGGACGTCACCGCTTGAACACTCGGTGATTATCCATGTTTGCGTTCGTTTGGAGTTCCCGGAGTTCTCGGCTCACGCACCTTGCCTCAGGACCTCTGAACTTGACTGTTTTGTGTCTGGTTCTGCACCAAACACTTGTGCTTTGCCTTGGAGGGGCAGGGAATGCCTTCTGAGGCATCCCCACATACCACCGGCTGTGGCTAGAGGCCACCGGCTGGCTGGTGTTGCCACCGGCACTATATTGTGCCGGTCGGCACTCTTTTGGCAAAATTACCATTTTGCCCTGCCGACCACTTTACAGCTGCTTTCTGAGATATTTTCAGATAGCTGTATGCCTTTTGTTTCCCCTCCATACACGTGTATGGAGGGATGAGCCCTTTGGTGCCTTAACTTGTAAGCTTTTGGTGCCTATACAAGAGAAGACTCTTCTCTTGGCTCAAGGGTTAGAAAAATTTAGAGAGTGAGAGAAAAAGAGAGAGAGAAGCTCTGGTTTTTCTAGGGTTTGAGTTGCATACACCTTCTATCTCTATCCTTCTCTTGTGTGTCTAGGTGTTTTGTGCCTTACTATTGCACACAAACACCTAGTGTTTCACCTTCTCCTTGCAACTGAGGTTCTAAGGGCTGGTTTTTGAAGTTCTTGACAGATTTTGAGCCTAAGGAAGCATCAACTACATCTTTGTCAAAGAGGTCAACAAGGGTGAGATACTAACTCCCTTTTTACCCCATTTTTGCATTCCATTTTTGCCTAGTTTCGAACTGTTTTTGTGCTTAGTATATAACACATAAAAGTTCTATTTTTTAAGCCTCTTTATTGTTCATTAAGAGTGTTTTGTGGTTTGAGCAAGTTTGACCACCCTTAGGCCTTGAAAAGGCCACTTTTTGTGCTATTTTGTGAAGAATCCGAGACTTTGGTGTTAGGATCTCTTCACCACTGAAATCTTGAGGGATTTCAGTGGTGAAGATGATGCCTTAAAGTCTTCAAAAGGAGAGGGCCACCCCCTCTCCTTGATGTCCTTGAAAAGGGCAAGTTTTGCTCCCTTATGGAGCTTCATGCTTGAGTGTGTGTTAAGCATGTTTGACTTGTTTTCCATGCTTATATTGCCATGTTATAACATGATTTCAAGTTGGTTTAGGTCCCTTATGCATGCTTAGCATAGTTGCCTTGTAATGCCTCTTATTGCCTTAATATGCCTAGGATGTGTGCCTTCATTTCTAGCATGTTTTAGGCCTAGATCCATGAAGCTTGTATGCTCATTTTGCCATGATCTAGCTCTGTCCATAGCCATTTGGGTCGATCTCATCATGCATTACATAGCTCCTTTGCATTTGGCTTGTTGGCCTTGAGAGCATGTGAGTGTAGCATGACTTGCTTGCTTCATTTTCAATGATTTGAAACCATCTAACATGCCATTTCAGACCTTATGATGTGCTTGTTTGATTGCCTTGCATGCCTCTTTAATGCTTTAAGAGTATGTGCTAAATGCTCCATGTTTTGGCTTTAATGCATGCTTTTGGAATCATGTCATCTAGATGCCATCTAGGTGGTTATTTAGACTCAGTTTTATGTGTTAAAACTCTGTTCTTAAGTGTTTAAGTATTGCCACATGTGGTTGTGTTAAGTGTGGTTCAATGCCTCATTGACTTGCTTTGAACCTTAGACCATTTGTATGTCTTGTTTGGCTTGCTTTGTTAGTGGATTTGGCCTCATGTTTTGCATGGATCTCATGAGCTTTTCATGTATGCTAATAGTCCACATTTGTGCCTCTTAGATGTGTTTAAGAGTTGCTTGATTATGCTTAAGTGTTGGTGCCTTAACTTGTGCATGTGTGCATGTGTGTTTGGCCCTCTTGACTTAGCATTTGGCTACTGATTTTGGGCCTTTTAGAGTTGCCTAATTCATGTATAAGTCCATCCCCCATTGGTTTGCATGCTTGCTTGTATACCTTGCACAAGTGCATCACATAGTCCATGTTGCATGCCTAGTTGACATGTTTAGGGTTGCATTTGTATTGTGCATGCTAAGCCTCTTGAAGTGAAGTATGATAGAGGTTGAGCACCCTTGTTTGCTTGTTTGTATTGCATGCATTTGAAATCAAAGTTGCATGCTTGGTTCTCTGGGCCATCACGCATGGAAATGCGCGATTGGTGGTCCGGGAATCGAGGCACATGCCCCCTTGAGTCAATAACATGATAAGGGGTGTGTATAGTGCGTAAATACCTTGAATCACATTGCCATGCATGTTGTTGTCCTCTGCTGCTGTGAGTTGCAGGTTCTGCAGGTGTTAAGTGCCGGCCGGCACTATTTAGTGCCGACCGGCAGTCAATTGACAGCCGATGAATCAATTCAGTGCCGATGGCCTCCTTGTTCAGCCGGTGGTGTTCTACCCCAGCCAGTGGCACTCCCCAGTGCTCTGAGAGGCACCCTTGAAGCTTTGGAAATTTTCTAAGGAGGAGAGCAGAAGAAACAGAGGCAAATCATGCATGACAGTGCGATTCCGAGCCAGTCCCGAGCGCGCGCTGCATTTGGCCCTCATCCCGAGGCGATTTACTGTTTAATTAGATTAATTATTTTATTTAATTAATTTAGTTGATTTGTAATAATTAATTAGCTTGCGTAGTTAATTAGTTACTCAGTTCTGTATTATTATTTAATCCCTCCGAGTGAGGGCAAATCTGTAATAAGTGTGTGTGAGTGGGTGTATGTCCTCTAATCCCCATTTCTTTCTCCCTTTTATTTACCCGCTTTCAATGGTAGATTAGGGCATGCCTAAATTAGCATACCTTATGCAATGCATGCGTGCATTCATGCATTTGTTTACATGCACCGGGCTCGGTACATCATACAAATTGCATTGCAATTTTCAATTCCAAATTGAATACATGCTACTCGTGCATTTCATGTGCCATGTTTAGGGTAGCCGAGCCTATTCTAGATTGCATCTATGTCTGTGTTGCATTAGCCACTTAACATGAACTAGGTCATGCATGTTCGCTAACCGGTTTATTGTTTTGGCATGGAGTACGATGTAAGTATTTATGCTTTAGCATACCACATGCGTGTGAATGTTGCCATGACAGTATGCTTACCATGCGGCTAAATGGTTATGTGAGATAAACTGTTTGAATGCCTGTGGGTGGAGGTTGGATTGCCTGAGTTGGCACAACTCATTGAAATCCGTATTTTAGCCTACTTGCGAGTAGCAAAATTTAACACGTTTTTCGAGACAAAACGGATATGCAATGTTTATTTCCAATTTAGGCGATCTAGTCTATACTTTTGTGTTGTGCGCATCACATAGTAATTCTAGGTTAATAATCGGAATAAGAACGCATAAAGTTTTCAAAAACGGATATCACGGTTAGTAGAGGCCGGTCTTCGGACCGGGCGAAAGGGGGTGCTCATAGCTGACCTTCCCCGATCGTACCCAAGCTCCCGAGCCAAGACCACTTTGGTGATGACGGACATGTGGCCTTCGGCACCGAGTCAGGGCTTCCTAAATTTCCCATTTTAAAAATATTTAGGTGGCGACTCTGTAATCTGGCAAAGCAGTCCATGTTTGGCACTACTTTTCAAAAATCTGTTTTCTCAAAACGATTTGCCGGATTTGGACTCTTTGGTTTAGATTTAGAACCGTGACAATCGAGTCCGAACTGTAGTAAACCCAATATGAACGGAACGGGACTTAACCCTCCCGGGGCGTTCGGGGACGTCTACAGTTTCTGGCGACTCTGCTGGGGATTTTAGAGAGCTTGACTCGAACTCGTGATATCCTGTTTTGACTACACTTATGTGTTTCTTTGCATTGCATGTGCATTGGTGCGCCTAGGACACCGTGTTGGCCATCTGCTATTCCTGAGCGGTTTGCTGGAGGCTTGTCTTGTCAAGGCATGATCATAAGGCTGACCGGTTGCGGGCTCTGCCAGTATGGGAACACAAACCCCGGTGTTACCGGGGCACCTTTTTTGACCATTCGACCTAGTGCATATTCGGATCCGTAGTGACCATTCCAAACTAGGACAGGTTGCTCACCCGATTTTAGGTTGTTTGAAACCGCTGCGTGCATAATGAAACCCTAGCTCCTGACAAAATAGGACAGGGAAACCCTACCCCAGCATAGGGGTGTATTGGCTCTCATTTACATGCTATGTGCTTTTAGAGTGTATCTCTACAGGGAATGCGCATATCAGTTTGCAAAAATTTGGGTATCAGGCCTGAGGGCACCAGTATCAGTATTGTTGTGAATCAGTTATATCTGCGGGTGTCAGATTCAGATTTGGGACAGTGACTTCGGGGAACAGTGTTCAGTAGTAGAGTGCAGTTGTTCGACTACACCCGTGTTTGATCTGTTTGGGGCTGAAATACTGCTTGTTTTCCGTTTCAGTTCAGAGATTCAGAGAGTTGAGCCAGAATAGCTAGTGTCTTCTCCTTGCTGAGGCAAGACTGAACATGACGCAGAACTCAGAAGAAATTGTGGTCATGACGGCCGCGCTGAGTCAAGGAACCACCCCACAAGATGAAGCTACTGTTGACATGCCGCATCCACCTAGGTCGCCTGCCGCGCATCCAATTTGGACTCCTCACCTATATCAGGCTCGTGAGCCTACTACTTTTGAACTGATGGGAATGATAGGTGATCTTCAAAGGTCCATGGCGGATCTCGCCTATGGGATGTCTGTTTCGCCGTCAGCTGCATCATATGCCGGAGGCTTTGTACCCCAGAACCCCCACTACTGGGACGGATTGTAATTGAACTCAGCCAACCGAAGATGGCCTCCAACTATGGCAACGACGCAGCAAACCAAGTTCTAGACCAGGCTGAGGCCGGAGACAAAGGTAAGATGAAGGCGGATGCCGACCCTATCGAACAACTGCTGTGGGCAGTAGAGACTTTGAAAGCCGGGGGAATGAACAAGCAACAGATATCCGCAGTTACGACAAAAGCTGTGGAGGATGCTTTTCCTACTCCACCTGAGGGCAGTTCCAGTCAATCAGAGAATCGGGATAGGCCCCGTCATGCCAGGACCGTTCTTCCCGTTCCCAGCCTTGCATCCGGAAAGGATCAGAAACCCAAGGCCGCACCCGCCTGATCCGTTCGCTAGTGCATCCAGCAAGAGTGCTCAGACTCCAAAATACCTGCCCTGAGGGCGCAGGGTCTTTCATGCTCTCTACATGCCATTGTCCAAGGCATTGTAGATCCTTGCTGAAAGGGGACACCTTAAGCCCCTGGAGCCTCGGCCGCTCCCGAAGAATCTCCCGGCCACGCATGATGCTTCTCTGTACTGTGCGTACCATCAGCAGACTGGCCATGCCACTGATAATTGCTTCCGCCTCCGTCATGAGGTACAAGATTTAATTGACAACGAGGTTATCCTCCCGCCTACCTCAGCAAAGTCCGTCACCACTCAGTTGTTGGATTTTGAGGACACCGATACTGCGAGTATGTAATTGGGATTCAACTGCCTGCGGGCAATGTCTGGTACATTTTTGGATATGGCGTTTGGCACGCATTTTTGAGCATCTGCCAATGCTAGTTTCGTAAATCCTGACTTGGGTGTTGAGTTAGTCTTTTGTTTGTTTTGAGTCTGTCTCTCTGTATTGAGTCAGTCCTTTTGCTTACAGGGTCTGTCTTGTTGTAATGAGTCAGTCCCTTTTGTATAGTATACCAGGTGATTTCGGGGTTGTTACCTCGGACACCGTTTTGCCTTATAATTATCTACTTTTGCTTTTTGAGCCTGTTTGCTGCCGAAAAGCCAGTTACACCAACAAATCTGAATGAAGCGGCTGTGGCTACTGCGTTCCGTACTTGTCGCTATTTGAGTTAGCCGTGCGGGAAGATGTGAATGGAATAATAGTGCTTTTCGCCTACTCTCTTGTGCCTTGAACATTGTCACAATGACCTAAGCTTTTCGTAAAACCCTTTTCGAACACTGCGGTGATAAAAACAAAGAGGGAGGAATCTCTCGGGTTTTTGCAAAATTTTTGATCATTTTGAGAGAAAGAGAGGCCTGCTACCTTTAATGAATGAAATCATGTTTGTCGGCGTGAGTACTGAAAAGGACCCTGGCCTGATCCAGACTGGTTCCACACTATCTTCAACGCGAGCGATTCGTCGCTTTCTTAAAAACTTTCAAAAACAAAATATTTTGCGCAGTCTCGCGAAGACCGGTGTGGAACCGCTCTTGAGTTTGTGCAGCCCAGGATCGCTCCCAGTCTCGAGATTTGATCTATCTATTGCAAACCGGAATCTGTGCAAAACATTCAGTGCCATGAAACGCCTGTGTGGCCCAATTTGAAGCAGTCCTCGAGCAAGAGGCACCAAAGTCGGACCAAGGAGATCAGATCCCACCAGGCAAGGTTCATTAAGCAACCGTGATGGATTCTTCCGCAAATCAACCCGATGGTCACTCTTCCGGACACAGAGAGGCTTCAATCTCGAAACCATTTGACATGGGCTTGCTACACTTTTACCCTTTGAGAGGCTCGCTGGGCCGAAAACCCGGAAGGGCAGCCCAGGCAAAAGTTAGAGCAAAGAAAAGAAAAGAAAAAAAGAAAAATACAAAAGAAGCAAAAGAGAAAAGAAAATGCAAAATAAAAAAAGGAAATGCAAAAGAAAAGAAAAAGGAAGAAGAAGAAAAACATAGCTCGCAAGGTCGAAAACCCGCATTGGGCACCTTGGCAAAAGTTAGAGCCTAAAAATAGTGAAGGTTAAAATACCCGAGTGTACCTTAATCGGAACTACGTAAGGCTTGATTCCCATGTTTGGGATACGTAGGCAACTTCATCTTGAAGTCCAGCCCCCAACGCTTCCATAGCGTCTTAGTCCATGTCATGGTTTTGATCCTTTTTGCCCTCTCCAAATCCAATGTCTCGATTGCAGCAACCCGGAGCTACGTGATTAACTTCCTCTTGAAGCCAAACCACCTACACCTTCCAGGTGACTGTGTCCACATATTGATTCAAACCGTCTTCGACTCCTCCGCGTCCGAGGGTCCGATTGTCGTCAACGAGGACTGACTCACAAAATGTCGCGGCGTCATCCAAACAAGGGGCAACTTTCCGTTGCCATGCATTGCCATAAGTCGCCCTGAGTTACCGTCCAAACCAGGGGCAACTTTCCGTTGCCGTACCCCCCTTTAAGCCAGGGGCAATTTTCCATTACCTCCGATCCGAGGTTGCGTACCTCAAGGGTAAGTTTCGCGATCGTTTGAGCATTGACTGTTTGCGAAAATAGTTTTTGAAAATTTTCACTGAAGTTGACTTATTTTCTCAAAAACTGTTTCATTTTCAAAATTTGACCATGTTTGGACCCAAAAAGGAAAATTTTCAGTGCTCATAGCCTGACTTGCATGATTTCAAATCAAAAATCGAATATGTGTGTTAATCCAACTCTCATTTTGGTCAGAACTGTTTTAGAAAACACAACAAAAAATGGTCAAAATGACGAACTAGGGGCACGATTGAGTCGGGTCCTCTGTCTTCCCCCCGTTAATCTGATTGCCCGAGAGGCACTTTATCTGCCAGAAGAAGTGGCTGCAAGCTAGCTGTATCGGGCGTGAACCCGCAACTTCCTATTCATCTATCATTCACCTTGGGGAGGGATGCAAAATGAGAGAATAAAGAATAGAGAGGAGTAAGTTGAGAGAAAAGTGAGAAAAGAGTTTTGAGAGAAAAACCGAGCCTGAGGGTCGAGTGATGTGAGTATCACAAATTAGAAAGGGTGGGAAATAATACCTGGAAGAATTGGCTCCTCGAGATTTGAGGTCCCTTTTTGTAAACATGTCTGTGTGTCGTGTCTTTTGATTTGTCGGTCTCAATTTTGGCTTGAGTCTTTTCCGAGTGTGTCTTGTTGCGATAGGTCGAGTGCCTTTTGTTTCCTTGTTTGAGTCTGTCTTGTCGTGTTCTGTAGTAGGCTCGACACCCTGGTTGAAAACCCATCCTCTTCCAAAAGGTAATCGCTTGTGCTCAGAATGCTGTGCCATTCGCTACATTCCGTGCAAAGCAAGAGAAGGAAAGGGAAAATTCGGGACATCCGAGTGTGTTTCAACTGCAACCGTGTCAGCTTTGTGATCCGTCTCGTCAGATTGGGGCTATTTGTTCAGAGTTTGCTGTGTGTAGAATGAACCAAATGCTGTGTTATGGGCTATATGCAGATCAATCCCCAGCAGATTAGTCCCCAGCAGAGTATGGACTGTGTGTTCAGGTTGAGCAGTGGTTTGCATGAGCTGTTTTACTGTTTAGTCGGTTGGTTATTTGATTAGTGCAGTGCAAGTGTTCAATTGTCAGACAACAGATCAATATCATTTACATTTGAGGTGTAATATGATGCAATGCAGTGCAGGATATGACATGTGCATATAAATACAAATGTAACACTCTTTTAGACCAAAAGTTTGTTTCATCCCATATAATCTTTCCAAGTACAACGTTTGAGAGAAGCAAAAATCTGCCTGCGACAGTACATAGTACTCTATCTACCAAAAAGAGAAAAGTACAAGAAAAGAAAATAAAAGAAAAACAGCGGAAGTCTGTAATCATCGTCAATGGCCTCGCGCCGAGGGATCCATCCTCGCCCTCTTCCTGGGCAGAAGCACAGGAGCATCGTCAGAAGTGTCGCTGTTGGAGTCCGAGCCCGAGCTGCCCCCGGCCTCCTCCTCAGAGGCCTCCGCCTCCGACTCGCCATCCCCTGCAACTGGAGCCCGTGAGCTGCTCCCCACATGGCCACGCCCCCCTCTGGTGCGGGGGAATATCCTACCATCCCGAGTAGAAATGGGAGGTCCAGATGGAGCGCCGCCACCCACGGGAGGAATCGGGAAGGGAGGCTGAAAAGTACAAAAGGCAAATGCATCAGTACACATGAAGCAGTTTATCAGTGCAGAATGCAGTGTATGAGTACAGTGTGTAAATGCCATGAGCAGTTTATCAGTGCAAAATGCAATGTATGAGTACAGTGTGAGAATGCCGTGAGCAGTTTAATCAGATCAGAATGCAGTGCATGAGTACAGTGTGTGAATGCCGTGAGCAGTTTATAAGTGCAGAATGCAGTGTATGAGTACAGTGTGTGAATGTCGTGAACAGTTTATCATGTGTTGTGTCGTGCATCAGATTATGCGAAGCAGTTTGTATATAGTTTGGAACTATGTCAGAGAAAATATACCAGAAGGCCATAGAAGGCTAAGAACTCAAAGGTCCGCTGCAACATCCCCGCCATGGAGGCATTCAGCTCCACTGACTGCCGGGTGTACTCAGAGGAAGCCTGCAAAAGTATTAGACACATCAATATTCTGAGGAATATCAAATGGACTGAACTGAAATCAAATGACTATACAGAAATGCAGTAATACATACCGGAGGCAAGTCAGGAATGCCAGCCAACTCATGACCAGCCGGGGGAGGAGCAAAAGGGATCTGGTAGGTCTCCCCACTCTGCCCCCTGTACGTCAGCGCGGTAGGCAGAGCGGGCCAGCCCGTCCCTCGTCCCCTCTGTACTCCCCTCCTGCCACGAGCTCGAGCTCTCTGTGACGATCCCGCTCCTGCTCCCACCTCTGCCCTAGCCGCCGGCGCTGCAGGTCTCTCTGGCTCAGCTCGGCGACCACCTGCTCAGAGGCCGCATGATAAAGGTCCGGACGTACTCTGAGTAGTCGCCCTCGCCCCTAAAGCCGACTGCCTCCCAGCCGATGGTGTAGTCCGCCATCTGCTCGGCGGTGAAACGCTCGGTGTCCCTCATATGCTCGGGGGGATGCTCCGGGACTATCTGCTCAGGTAACCCTGAGGTCTGACGCAAGAAGCGCTCACCCAGGTACCAAGCTCGACAGACCGGGCCCTCCAGCAGAATCCGGTAACACGAGGTCTCGATCGCGCCGACAAACCGATCCCGTACTATCGCTGGCAGAGGAGCCCACGGCTGCCAGGTGATCTGAAATTGAAATACAGTTTATTGCCTACTGGTATTGCAAATATACAGTGGAAAAGTGAAGCTTAAATAAACTGCAAGTAAAACATACCTCAGCAGGGGTGATGGTGTCAAAGTAGCGACGGAAGAAGCTAAAAGTCTCCCGCGGCCTCCGGGTGCACCTCCCGTCGTAGCGGCGTGAAAAGGGGACAACCAGAGGAGTCTCCGTCTCCGGTACTGGCTCTAGCCTGGGAAAATAGGCATAGACCCATAACTGCAAGACAGATGTCAGAACATTTATCAGAAAAAGCAGAATACAGAGTAAAGCAGAAATAGCAGAGCCGTGTGTTGTGCAGTGTATTGAGCAGAGTGTACAGTGTGAACAGTGTACAGTCAGTATAAAGCGGGAGTATGTGTGTGCCGTGCGTACAGTATACAGCAAGTGTAAAGCAGACTACAGCGTGAGCAGTGTGCAGAGTACAGAAAGTACGGAACAGAAATGAAAAGCAGAGAAGAAGACATACCTCCCAAGCTCGCCAGTAGCCTCCGAGCAACTGCCCGCTGCCACGGGAGACCGAGCTCATATACCCGTAAAGAGTGGCCAGAGCTGCGCCACCCCAGTCATAGCGTAAGATGTCCCGGACGTCCACCAGTGCGCTGAGTAGGCAGAGAGGCACGGTGTTCGCCCGGTCGGCGAATAGGGTGGTCCCCAGCAAAAACATCAAAAAGCCGCGCGCATACTGCTCCACGGCCACCTCGGTCATCGGAGCTGCGTCGACAAGCAGAGGCTGCACCCTGAACTGCACCTCGAACCAAGAATAGCGGACAAAGCCCTGGACGTGCAAGAGGCGGAGCCGCGCCAAGTAAATGGATCTGAGCGGCAGTCCACTCGTCCATATCGGTGTCGAAGGGGATCGGATCACCCCTAACCCCGATGCCGGTGAGCACCGAGAAGTCATAAGGGGTCATCGTCATGTCCCCAGTCGCCGATAGGTGAAATGAATCGGTGGTGTCCCACCACCTCTCTGCTAGGGCAGCTAGAAGAGGTCTGCAGGCAGTAAGCCGAGTCAGACCCCTGCAGAAGGAACCGAAGCCTGCATCATCCACAATGCGACGAACCGCCTCCGGAAGGTCCAGGTACCAATCTCGAGCTGAAACATTCCCATACCCACGGATGGTATGGGAATCTCTCTGTTTATAAACAAATGGTTGCAAAGCAATATGAAATACACAGTTCTGAGGAAACATGTTAAAGTCGATACAAATCTAGCATGCGTGTACGTTTTTCAGATTCAAACAGAAACCGGGTGCCGATGTGCTTACAGTATATTACAATATCTGATGCATCAGTGTGTTTTTGAGTAAATGCAATGCAAATATGGTGCATGTGTGCACATTTTTTAGATCCAAGCAGATATCAGGTTTCAGTGTACTACGGTGGACTACGACCTGTGATGTGTCAGTGTGTTTGTGAGGAACATCATACAGATATGGTGCATGTGTGCACATTTTTGAAATTCAAGCAGATAACGGGT
This sequence comes from Camellia oleifera, assembly GCA_022316695.1. Classification (NCBI taxonomy): domain Eukaryota; kingdom Viridiplantae; phylum Streptophyta; class Magnoliopsida; order Ericales; family Theaceae; genus Camellia; species Camellia oleifera. Next base: position 111,609,754 of record CM039313.1, on the reverse strand, counting down.
CACAGTGTGCCTACAGTGAACTACAGCATGTGATACGGCAGCGTGTTCGAGTGGTTCAATTCAGTATAAATCTAGCATGTGTGCAGGTTTTCAGATTCAAATAAATACCGGGTATCGATGAGTTTGTAGTAAAATACGGTGTGCCGTGTGTATGGGTGATTGAGGCTAGTGCAGTGTGTGTGCACGTGTGTCGGTCCTAAGCAGATATCAGTTGTGAAGTTGTCTACGATCAACCACAGTATAGTATATCAGAGTTAAGCAAGTAAAGGTTGTAATCAGCTATGGCAGTTGACAGTTTACAAATCTACACTGCAGAAAATAAAGCAAAGACAAGAATGTTACCTCGGAAGTGCCGAATGAGAGGTGCGAGGTCGGCTCACGTAGAAGAAGCTCTGGGTCCAGAGCCCTGTCAAAACCACGGAAGTGGCGGAGTCCATCTGGCGGGAGTACGTGAATGGCCGGGCGGTAGGTCGCCAGGTCGAATGGTCGCTCGCTCAGCGGGAGGAGCTCAACCCCGGGATCCATCTCGTGATCTGGGGGAGTCCCGACACGTGGAACGTCGTTTTCCATGGTAGTGGTGGTAAGAAGAACGGCCGAAAAGGAAAACTGGGTCGGAATATGAAAGGTCAACCGAAAAAGTCAACCCCGAGTGGGTCGGAAATGGCCGGAAAGGCCGGAAGATGAGAATACACGGAAATGAAGAGGAAATCGAGGGGAACAAGTCCCGAAAAGGTGAAATAGCAAAAGAGACTCCGAAATGAAATTTCAATCGGATGGAAATGTCCGAAACACGAAGGTATTCGCGAATCGAACGACGAAATCAAGCCTAAAACTCAAAGAAACGGCGAAAAATGGAGAGAACAAAGCTCTAGAGAGATAGAGAGAGTGATTTCGGCGGTGGCAAAGTGAAAGGAATAGGGTTTCAAGCCCTTTTTAAAAAGACCCGAGGCAAAATGGCAAAACTGCCCCCGATCAGCCATTTTTGGCCGGTCGGCACTATTTTGTGCCGGTCGGCACATTATTGTGCCGGTGGAGAAGTTTAGGCAGCCGGTGATAGCCGGTGATCTCCCCACCCAGCCGGTGGTGTTCCCAAGGCCTTTTTTAGGCAAAATGAGGAGTTTTTGTGTCTTCATAGCTCAAGAAAGTACAAGAAAATGCACCCCCGATGTTCAACCGGCCTCCGTTTCGACTTCGGACTGTGTCTACTGTGAGTGGCACTCAAATTCAAGTGAAGATTGTATCCTTTTGTATCCTTTTATCGTTTACAGAGATTCAAAAGTTTCCCCATGTGCGTTACGCGCATCCATCACATTGTCCGGCGCATTGTAGTGCGCCATCTTGCACGTCCCTTGCGACTTGCACCGTTTTGCATTGTCGTGTGGCATGCGTGTCATACTCTCAATCATCTTGCATTTCATTTTGATCCACGTGAGGTGTACTACCTCACGTGCTTCATATTGCATCTCATTTTGATTCACGTGAGGTGTACTACCTCACGTGTTTCATTTTGCTTTTCATTTTGCATCTCGAGGTACGTGTGCCTCGTTTTGCATTTCATTTTCCATCAAATGAGGTATGCGTGCCTCATTTTGCATTTCATTTTGCATCTCGAGGTACGTGTGCCTCGTTTTGCATTTCATTTTCCATCAAATGAGGTATGCGTGCCTCATTTTGCATTTCATTGCATCTCGAGGTACGTGTGCCTCGTTTTGCATTTCATTTTCCATCAAATGAGGTATGCGTGCCTCATTTTGCATTTCATTGCATCTCGAGGTACGTGTGCCTCGTTTTGCATGTCATTTTCTATCAAATGAGGTATGCGTGCCTCATTTTGCATTTCATTGCATCTTGAGGTACGTGTGCCTCGTTTTGCATTTCATTTTCCATCAAATGAGGTATGCGTGCCTCATTTTGCATTTCATTTTGCATCTCGAGGTACGTGTGCCTCGTTTTGCATTTCATTTTCTATCAAATGAGGTATGCGTGCCTCATTTTGCATTTCATTGCATCTCGAGGTACGTGTGCCTCGTTTTGCATTTCATTTTCCATCAAATGAGGTATGCGTGCCTCATTTTGCATTTCATTTTGCATCTCGAGGTACGTGTGCCTCGTTTTGCATGTCATTTTCCATCAAATGAGGTATGCGTGCCTCATTTTGCATTTCATTTTGCATCTCGAGGTACGTGTGCCTCATTTTGCATTTTATTTTCCATCAAATGAGGTAGGCGTGCCTCATTTTACATTTCATTTTCCATCTCGAGGTACGTGTGCCTCGTTTTGCATTTCATGTTCTATCAAATGAGGTATGCGTGCCTCATTTCGCATTTCATCGCATCTCGAGGTACGTGTGCCTCGTTTTGCCTTTCATTTTGATCCACGTGAGGTGTACTACATCACGTGTTTCATTTTGCATTTCGTTTTGATCCATGTGAGGTGTACTACCTCGCGTGCATCATCTTGCATTTCGCATTCCATCGCGCTATTTCGCGCACCTCAGAGTTTGAGCGCGGTCTGGCGAGACCTTAAACACGTACGGGTCTGGCGAGACCTTAAACACGCGCGGTCTAGGAGACCTTAAATCCTCGGGAGGTGCAAGACCTTCGGTGCACTAAAGTGTGCGCCTCATCGCATTTGGCATGCATTTCATCGCGCTATTTTGCGCATCGCGCCGTTTGGCGTACCTCATTGCACTTCATTTTCCATCCTTTGAGGCGCACGTACCTCATTGCACGCACGTCTCATTTGCCCCATTTGCCTCGCATGCACTTAGAGTATTGTGTAACAGTTGCCCCGCCTGGTCTGGCGAGACCTTAAACACGCACGGTCTAGGAGACCTTAAATCCTCGGGAGGTGCAAGACCTTCGGTGCATTAAGGTGCACCTCATTGCATTTGGCATGCATTCCATAGCGTTGTTTCGCGCATCTCATCAGTTGCCCCCCGGGGTCTGGCGAGATCTCAAACACGCACGGTCTAGGAGACCTTAAATCCTTGGAGGGTGCAAAACCCTCACTACATTTGCATCCCGGTCTAGGAGACCTTAAATTCTCTGAAGGTGCATTTCCTTCGGTGTTTGTCGTGCCCGAACGACTTTCAGTGGTCTGGTAAAGCCACCTGTCTGTGTTTGCGGTGAGTTCCTAGGAGACCAAAGGGGACGGTGAAAACTATAGTTTGAATGGCTTATGCCTAGAACGCAAAGGTTCGGAATTTCCGAGACTAAAGTCTGGTTTAAATACCCAGGGGGTGTACCCTCGGCTTGAAATCTGTATGGAAGCCCCATAGGTTGAGGCGGCGTGTTTACGCCTCAATTCTGGATACTGAACCAACCTAGTATATCGCCCCGTTGGGAGAATAGGGAAAACTGCAATCGCAGCCATCGCATCATACTGCATTTGTCATGCATCATTTGTAAATATTGCATATGTCATGCATTCCAAAAGATTTCAAAAAAATTCAAAAAATAAAACATGCATTTCATGCATCATTGATACTATTGCATATGTCATGCATTTCAAAAAAAAAACAACAAAAAAAACAAAGAGAACATGCATTTATCATGCATCATCATAGTATAGTGCATATGTCATGCATTTTCTGTAAATATCCATTTCTATTGCATTGTAGTTGCATGCATTCACTGCATCATCTTCCATCTATGGCTTGCGCCTTTCCAGGTCAAGCTTGGTCTGGTATGTGCCCCTACTTCTCACATCGAAGCACAATTTTTGTGTACGCGCCTATTCCTTGACGAGCTTGGTTTGAGGGTTGCGGCACATTTTCTGTGTTAGACATGGTTCGTATGCGTGCATGCCTTTCCTAGGCAAGACTGGGTTTGGCCCGCGTGCCATGTCCATTGTATCTATTCCATTGCATGCATTTCACTGCATCATCTTCCATCCATGGCTTGCGCCTTTCCTTGTCAAGCTTGGTCTGGTATGTGTCCATGCTTTTCACGTCAAAGCATAGTTCTGCTTGTGTATCGCGCCTACTCCACGCTGGTATGTTGGTTTGAGGTTGCGGCACCCTTTTCTGTGTTAGACATGGCTTGTATGCGTGCATGCCTTTCCTAGGCGAGATACGGTTTGGCCCGCGTGCCATATCCATTGCAGCCATTGCATTGTAGTGTAATTGTTGCGTCCGGCATTAGGATCATTATTCCCTCCCCAGCGGGTCGTTTCCCCACTTATGTCATTCCACCCAATACTTGTTCTTGTGTCCGTGCGAAGTACTCATAGATCAGACATCGTTCTATGGGAGACGGACTTGTTACTTCCATCAATCTATTTGACATTAGTGTGGATTCGAACCGCTCCGGTTTGAATCATGATTCAATTGCTTTGCATGTAGTTTGCATAGTTTCGATTGCATTGCATTATCATTTGCATTATTCATACATCATTTTGTATATATTGCATATCATTTTGCATTTCGCATTGCCATGCATATGGCTAACGATATTGTACCTGTTAAGTTTGCTTTCTTTGCAGGCACGATATTGTATGTACGGCTCATTTGAGGCCGGCGCAACCGGACGAGCCGCACAGGTATTGTATCCTCCGGTGAGACGTTAGGGAATTGCATAATTCTCTTACATCCTTTCTGCATTGTAGTGTAGATTGGCGTATGCTAGCTTATAACTGTTGCATGCGTGCTTCATTACAGCTTTCTTTGCATGATCATAAGTTATGCTCGGCCTCTTGCATTGTCTTGCATTTTGCCCCTGCCTTCGGGCGCATACCTTGTTTTGTCTTGCATGTTTGTCCAAGTCTTCGGCCTTGTCAAAAATGGGTCGTCTCTGGGCTTTGACATTCACTCCCGTCATTGTTATGACTTTCGAGTTCTGTCAAAGAGGGGCAACTGTAGACACCCCATTTTTGACCGTCCTCAAGACTTGGACGTCACCGCTTGAACACTCGGTGATTATCCATGTTTGCGTTCGTTTGGAGTTCCCGGAGTTCTCGGCTCGCGCGCCTTGCCTCAGGACTCTCGAACTTGACTGTTTTGTGTCTGGTTCTGCACCAAACACTTGTGCTTTGCCTTGGAGGGGCAGGGAATGCCTTCTGAGGCATCCCCACATACCACCGGCTGTGGCTAGAGGCCACCGGCTGGCTGGTGTTGCCACCGGCACTATATTGTGCCGGTCGGCACTCTTTTTGGCAAAATTACCATTTTGCCCTGCCGACCACTTTACAGCTGCTTTCTGAGATATTTTCAGATAGCTGTATGCCTTTTGTTTCCCCTCCATACACGTGTATGGAGGGATGAGCCCTTTGGGTGCCTTAACTTGTAAGCTTTTGGTGCCTATACAAGAGAAGACTCTTCTCTTGGCTCAAGGGTTAGAAAAATTTAGAGAGTGAGAGAAAAAGAGAGAGAGAAGCTCTGGTTTTTCTAGGGTTTGAGTTGCATACACCTTCTATCTCTATCCTTCTCTTGTGTGTCTAGGTGTTTTGTGCCTTACTATTGCACACAAACACCTAGTGTTTCACCTTCTCCTTGCAACTGAGGTTCTAAGGGCTGGTTTTTGAAGTTCTTGACAGATTTTGAGCCTAAGGAAGCATCAACTACATCTTTGTCAAAGAGGTCAACAAGGGTGAGATACTAACTCCCTTTTTACCCCATTTTTGCATTCCATTTTTGCCTAGTTTCGAACTGTTTTTGTGCTTAGTATATAACACATAAAAGTTCTGTTTTTTAAGCCTCTTTATTGTTCATTAAGAGTGTTTTGTGGTTTGAGCAAGTTTGACCACCCTTAGGCCTTGAAAAGGCCACTTTTTGTGCTATTTTGTGAAGGATCCGAGACTTTGGTGTTAGGATCTCTTCACCACTGAAATCTTGAGGGATTTCAGTGGTGAAGATGATGCCTTAAAGTCTCAAAAGGAGAGGGCCACCCCCTCTCCTTGATGTCCTTGAAAAGGGCAAGTTTTGCTCCCTTATGGAGCTTCATGCTTGAGTGTGTGTTAAGCATGTTTGACTTGTTTTCCATGCTTATATTGCCATGTTATAACATGATTTCAAGTTGGTTTAGGTCCCTTATGCATGCTTAGCATAGTTGCCTTGTAATGCCTCTTATTGCCTTAATATGCCTAGGATGTGTGCCTTCATTTCTAGCATGTTTTAGGCCTAGATCCATGAAGCTTGTATGCTCATTTTGCCATGATCTAGCTCTGTCCATAGCCATTTGGGTCGATCTCATCATGCATTACATAGCTCCTTTGCATTTGGCTTGTTGGCCTTGAGAGCATGTGAGTGTAGCATGACTTGCTTGCTTCATTTTCAATGATTTGAAACCATCTAACATGCCATTTCAGACCTTATGATGTGCTTGTTTGATTGCCTTGCATGCCTCTTTAATGCTTTAAGAGTATGTGCTAAATGCTCCATGTTTTGGCTTTAATGCATGCTTTTGGAATCATGTCATCTAGATGCCATCTAGGTGGTTATTTAGGCTCAGTTTTATGTGTTAAAACTCTGTTCTTAAGTGTTTAAGTATTGCCACATGTGGTTGTGTTAAGTGTGGTTCAATGCCTCATTGACTTGCTTTGAACCTTAGACCATTTGTATGTCTTGTTTGGCTTGCTTTGTTAGTGGATTTGGCCTCATGTTTTGCATGGATCTCATGAGCTTTTCATGTATGCTAATAGTCCACATTTGTGCCTCTTAGATGTGTTTAAGAGTTGCTTGATTATGCTTAAGTGTTGGTGCCTTAACTTGTGCATGTGTGCATGTGTGTTTGGCCCTCTTGACTTAGCATTTGGCTACTGATTTTGGGCCTTTTAGAGTTGCCTAATTCATGTATAAGTCCATCCCCCATTGGTTTGCATGCTTGCTTGTATGCCTTGCACAAGTGCATCACATAGTCCATGTTGCATGCCTAGTTGACATGTTTAGGGTTGCATTTGTATTGTGCATGCTAAGCCTCTTGAAGTGAAGTATGATGGAGGTTGAGCACCCTTGTTTGCTTGTTTGTATTGCATGCATTTGAAATCAAAGTTGCATGCTTGGTTCTTTGGGCCATCACGCATGGAAATGCGCGATTGGTGGTCCGGGAATCGAGGCACATGCCCCCTTGAGTCAATAACATGATAAGGGGTGTGTATAGTGCGTAAATACCTTGAATCACATTGCCATGCATGTTGTTGTCCTCTGCTGCTGTGAGTTGCAGGTTCTGCAGGTGTTAAGTGCCGGCCAGCACTATTTAGTGCCGACCGGCAGTCAATTGACAGCCGATGAATCAATTCAGTGCCGATGGCCTCCTTCTTCAGCCGGTGGTGTTCTACCCCAGCCGGTGGCACTCCCCAGTGCTCTGAGAGGCACCCCTGAAGCTTTGGAAATTTTCTGAGGAGGAGAGCAGAAGAAACAAAGGCAAATCATGCATGACAGTGCGATTCCGAGCCAGTCCCGAGCGCGCGCTGCATTTGGCCCTCATCCCGAGGTGATTTACTGTTTAATTAAATTAATTATTTTATTTAATTAATTTAGTTGATTTGTAATAATTAATTAGCTTGCGTAGTTAATTAGTTACTCAGTTCTGTATTATTATTTAATCCCTCCGAGTGAGGGCAAATCTGTAATAAGTGTGTGTGAGTGGGTGTATGTCCTCCAATCCCCATTTCTTTCTCTCTTTTATTTACCCGCTTTCAATGGTAGATTAGGGCACGCCTAAATTAGCATACCTTATGCAATGCATGCGTGCATTCATGCATTTGTTTACATGCACCGGGCTCGGTACATCATACAAATTGCATTGCAATTTTCAATTCCAAATTGAATACATGCTACTCGTGCATTTCATGTGCCATGTTTAGGGTAGCCGAGCCTATTCTAGATTGCATCTATGTCTGTGTTGCATTAGCCACTTAACATGAACTAGGTCATGCATGTTCGCTAACCGATTTATTGTTTTGGCATGGAGTACGATGTAAGTATTTATGCTTTAGCATACCACATGCGTGTGAATGTTGCCATGACAGTATACTTACCATGTGGCTAAATGCTTATGTGAGATAAACTGTTTGAATGCCTGTGGGTGGAGGTTGGATTGCCTGAGTTGGCACAACTCATTGAAATCCGTATTTTAGCCTACTTGCGAGTAGCAAAATTTAACACGTTTTTCGAGACAAAATGGATATGCAATGTTTATTTCCAATTTAGGCGATCTAGTCTATACTTTTGTGTTGTGCGCATCACATAGTAATTCTAGTTTAATAATCGGAATAAGAACGCATAAAGTTTTCAAAAACGGATATCACGGTTAGTAGAGGCCGGTCTTCGGACCGGGCGAAAGGGGGTGCTCATAGCTGACCTTCCCCGATCGTACCCAAGCTCCCGAGCCATGACCACTTTGGTGATGACGGACATGTGGCCTTCGGCACTGAGTCAGGGTTTCCTAAATTTCCCATTTTAAAAATATTTAGGTGGCGACTCTGTAATCTGGCAAAGCAGTCCATGTTTGGCACTACTTTTCAAAAATCTGTTTTCTCAAAACGATTTGCCGGATTTGGACTCTTTGGTTTAGATTTAGAACCGTGACAATCGAGTCCAAACTGTAGTAAACCCAATATGAACGGAACGGGACTTAACCCTCCCGGGGCGTTCGGGGACGTCTACAAGTTGGCTGTGGCAGATGGTTTATGTTGTATGTTTTGCATGACCCCTTGGAGTTAGAGCTTCATGGCTCATAGTTCTGCGTCCCAGAGAGGGATGTTGTCACCACCGGAGGGGAGCGGGGGCTGAACGCTGCTGGCTTCTCCTTCAGGAGTTGGTGCCGGGATCGATGGCTGTGGGCCCCGAGGTGGCAGGTTTATACCTGGGGGAGGAGGTTGCAAGCCTTCCGAGTTGGGGGGATTAGGCTGCGAGATAGTATGGCTCGGGGCTCATTCTTGGTTGGGGGGAATATCTGGAGGTGGTGGAGGGGGCACAGGAAGGTTTCTCTGGAGTAGAGCATTAATCAAGGCTTGGTTTTGCTCGACCATGCGATTAATGCTGTTGGTAAGCTCGATGAAATATTGTGGGGGGTTGTTTGGATTGGGGGGGTCGGCTTGATGGTCGCTAGCATTATGGTGAGAAGCCATGGATCTAGTCGTGACCATACACTTTGATGGGTAGTAGGAAAGGGTTATTGGGACAGGGTCTCCGGCGACAATGAGCACAATTGGCGCGCGGAGCAAAGCGTTTCCCACAGACAGCGCCAACTGATGATACAGTTAGGATGTAACGGATTCCAGGCAGAACGGGTCGGACTGATCCACGCTTCTCGACCCGGTATCCAGGTGATCAAGCCCACCAGAGAACCTGCACAGGAGTTCAACGGGGAACGTGGAGTCCCCTAGTGAACCCTCCGATGAGCAAGTTAGAGAGAAGTAGAATGTAGAGATATGGATTAGAGATAGAGAACTTAACCTTCTTCTTGTCTTCAACGTCTGCTTATATCCTCTGATAATCATTTCGTTGTCCCTTCCGACCTATCACCTTGGCCGAAAGTCTACGCTGTAGCTTACCTTGTTCAGGGTGAGGGCGTGCTGTCTCGACGGAGAGGGGTTATCGCAATAAATGCTGTAAGGAGACCTCATTAATGGTGATGTGCAGTGGCAATAACTTGGCAGATCTTTGTCTGCTGATGTGATTTGTCCTTCTCTTGCCATGTGCCTTGATGTCATTGGTTCTTATTGCTACATGGGGCTTCAGCAGTGCTGGGCTCTAGTATTTGAGATATGTATTGGGCCTTAAACGGTGGGCTATAATCTTTATGGGCTTACCCATATCAGATATGTAGGTTATTGGACCACACTAGAAAATAAATCCAACAGACCATTGCTCAAGCCGATCTGTGGGATAATCTTTGCCCTAAGGAATTGAGTAACACCACTTTGAATTTCACTCTTTTTGATTACGGTCCACATCCGCATGTTCTAAATCTTACTTTGTTCTATGATTGCCTCCCTGAACCCACATCTTATGATCATATACAAGAAGGGAGTTATTTTCAATGCCCGGGGTGCCAGGGTAGTGGTAATATTAATTTCTTCGTAGATGAGTCATTGTCGATAAATCCGCCATATTGTAAGAGCAAAACCAAGGTTCCGGTTTTCCAAGTGGGTCTTCATGCATTTTGGGGGAATGGATACATGATTGTGGAAGAATTGGTGAAGCAGGGATTTGAGGCTGATTATCATGAAATGGACAAATTCCAGGCCTGCGACTCGTGCAATGCCTCTGGAGGGGAATATCGGACTGACACTACTACAAATCAAGCAATTTGCTTTTGCCATGATGGACCTCAACTGCAAAAATGCCAAGGTGTGTGTTTCTCCTTTTGCCATATGTTCTTATTTAACTTTTCAAAAGCATAATCCGCGTGTTTCTAGCAATTTTTTGTTTCAAAAGAGTTATTAAGGCCACATTTGATTCATGGATTTGGTAAAAGATTTAGAAATAAAAAGATAAAATGTGTATGAAACGTAAGTGAAATATAATTTTATTTTATTCACATTTCACTTATTTTTTCATTTTATTTTTTCAAATCTTTTCTCAAATTCATAAATTAAACACAACCTAAAATGACATATTCTAAAATTTTAGAGTAAAGGGACTAATTTGATACAAATTGAACACTGGATAAAAATTACACAACAAAATAACACATTATAAATAAATAAATAAAATTAATATTAAAATAATTATAATACTAACTCAAAATAACACGGCACCATATTGACCACGCACTACTAAAAAAAACACTTTTTGCGACCGTTATAAACCGTCGCAAATAATAAAAAACAGTCGCAAAAGACTTTTTGCGACGGCCCATGCGACGGCAAATGGGGGTTGCGAATATGGGGGTGGCAAATACTTTTTGCGACGGCAAAACAACGGTCGCAAATTATTTGCGACCACCTAAACTACTTATGGCGACCGCTATTTTGCCGTCGCAAAAAACAAAGAAAAACACTACTATGATCTTTGGCGACCATCTTGTTACCGTCGCAAAAAATAAAAATAAAAATTAAAATAAAAATAAAAATAAAAAGAAATAAATAAATAAAAGTATTGCATAAACTAATAGAAAACTAAATAAAAATGGTATGCACACTGCACTAACAGATTATTCACAAACTGCCCTCAACCAATCCATGGCAAAAAGCATTTTCTTCAACATTAAACTAATTATTTTTGCCAAAAAATATAGTTTTGACCTGTTGCACAAATCATGTTAATTGCCTACACATGGATGCAATTTTTCCAAAATTTCAATGGAAAATGAAAATGAAATAGAGGGAGGGAAAAAATCCACTTGGGCCATGGCATGCAGCCAAGGAAAGGTAACCCGCATGTGGAAAAAAAAAGAAAAAAAAAAGAGCTCAACTCATAAATGTATTCTCATTTAGTCATTGTAATTCAAACTGTCATCGTCATCGATCTCTACTTCAGCATCATCTGACCCACCAAGGAGTGACAGGAAAACTAAAACTGCTACCAGCTGTGTTACCAAGAAATATTTGGCCCGTCTTCTAAATTTTCTCTCTTCCTCTGTCTTTTCCTTCTTGGGTTTGCTCTTGGGTTTTGAACCTAAAAGGATAAAAACTCAGTTACTCTTACAATTATGCATAAAGAAAGAAAAGGCAACAGAAAGACATATAGTTGGAACCATATCTCAATAGCCACAGATCAGTTCAAAGAAGAAAGAAATATTCGGAAGGTAAAGTAGACTGAAACAATAATCAACTGGAGTCAAATCAAAACTTGATTCTTTCACCTAGTTTTTTTTTTTTTTTTTTGGCAAGTGACTTGATTCTTTCGCCTAGATTCAGAATGGCATGATCAAAATCCCTCAACTAAAATTATTTCCTTCTTTATTTATTTTTTTGACAAAGATAGCACAAGAGGGATGCAAGAGAGAGTTTGACTAAAATTGTTTTATTTCTTGCTTTTTTTTTAATATAATAAAAATGATTAACAAATAACAATGATGATACTAATATTAAAACAATTCAAGAGGAATACACTGTCAAAGAATAGGAAAGGCACAAAAACAGCAAGCCAAAGTAGTAAATGTTGAGATATGAAAGAAGTCCATGCCATGAAAAAATAGGACCTGGACTCAATATGAATAGGCCAAAAAGTGATTTGTGCATATAATGCTATAAGCTCCAAATGGTCAAACGAACAAACCATACAAACGAATAAATCCTTATGTCACCATAAGGTTTAAATTAATTACACAGCCTGCATAAGTGACTAGAACTACATTAGCCACACATAGCTGAAGCTGTTCACTGGATCGTTCACGAGTTCATTAAAGTTCCAATCCTATTTGCATGTTCCAAAACCATATGGTACTAATGCAAACACTACCCAAGCAAATTTTTATTTGGAAAATTTATTGTAGAATAACATAGAATATGACATAAGTTGGCCAACACTCATTGTAAAATGAAAATTAACAAGATGTTTAATTATAACCTTACAATATTGATTAACTACCTAAAAGCTTCAAATCCTGACAGAAAATGATTTCAGTGCACATAGGAATTAACTACAAAACATAACCACATTAACAATCAATTAACTTCACAGGTAGCACCATCTACTCTAGAGTTCCATGTCCAGAATATCATTATTGGAAAGCACCTAAAATGGCCTAAAAGCCTACTAATCATTTTGATCAACTGAACAAAATAGAGCACCAACAAACAAACAAACAAACAAACAAAAACCCAGTATCCCATTTGAGAAAATAAAAAATTGAACCCAAAATTAAACAAAACAATTACAAGAAATAGTACTTGTAATTGAGTGTCTAATACCTGTTGGAAGTTTCCTAGAGAAGTGACAATTGGATCTGCTGAAACTAAAGCTCGCTCACTTAGCTTGATAGCCCTGTGAAGCTCCTTTAGATGACCATTTTTCAGTCACAACTAATCACAACTTATCTCTTTGTGGGAGCTTTTAAATTTAAAAACCATTTAAGTTACTGTACAAGTTCCATTTACAGTTTCATAGTTTACATTAACATTAACACTAATTAAAAAATTATTATTATTTATTAAATGAAAAAAATTAAGATATAAGTCATTTATTAAATGAAATGATAAACAGATTGAATAATATGGCTACCTTATTCCTAGAAAGCTTCAACATAGAAGTTCTGGCAGCTTAGGGCAGCAAAAATACAACATCAGACCACTCCCTTTATAAGAAGATTGGTGGATCATATAATTCTATCCCTAGAAAGCTTTGACATATAAGTTCTGGCAGCTAAGTGCAGAAAAATACAAGAAGATGCAGATCCAATAATTCTATTTCAAATGATGCTCGAAAAGAGATGCCAGATGTGGGAATTGCGTGCCTATTTCATTTAATTATCATAAATACATGCAGAAATATAGTAGAGTGGCATACCTATTCATTTTCTTTTGAAGCTTGTTGCCCACTAGATGCATCGGACACCTACAATATGTGAGTATAATGTGTTAATAATTTCCATATGTGTATATACAAATTGATAAAATGTAAAATTCGTTAATTTGTAAGTATTGCACCTCTCTCAAGCTCATACTCCCAGCTACACCCTGTGACTCTAAGAACAAAACACGTGCCGTTAGGTTCTTGATCGTCGTAGTGAACCTAGACTCAATGTCTTGTGTCACGCGCTGTGTGATCTCATCAATAAACGAAGGGGCTGCTAATGATTGGGATGGACCGCTGCCTCGCGCATACACCGCACTCTAGGGCACTCCTCTCCCATAGGTCTTGCAATACCCATGTCCATCCTTCCCAACGATTTTATGATAAATCCCATTACAATACTCAATCGTATGTTGCTCCTTAGGAACTTTCCAAAGATGCACATTATATTCCTCCTACATTTTGAAAACATAAAGACAATGTTTGGTAAAAAGCAAAATATGTGTAAAAACATTTAAACCATAGACATACCACAATTGCCACCACATCGGGATCATTCAGGTTGTGTGCCCTCTTCCAGAGACTCATCTTATCTATCCACTCTCCTTTATGTGTCATCTGCAATTTTTTTCAAGTTAGGAGCTGAAGTCTTTACAACATAATAAGTCAAAAGTGCAGCATTAGGTGCAGCCACAACTGCAGCCACAAGTGTCACACCAAGTGCACTAGGTGCGGCTGCAGCTGCAGCACCAAATGCAGTCTCAAATGATGCGTTAGGTGCAGCCACAAGATCAATACATTGAAACGAATATCTGAGAAAGATGTCCTTCCGGTTGTATGTGGAGGCCCACGAAATCCCCGATTAAAAGAATTCTTCTTAGCAATCGCCTATTACATTGGTTAGAATATCAAACATTAGTTATTTATCATTAAAACATTAATTAAAATTTTATAAAGAATACATATACCTGCACTTCTTTACTCGCCTAATATTGCACAAGTTTCCTCCACTGGCTTGGCACTATGTTACTAGGTACTCTAGAAGCAATGTCTGGATCATTCTTGAATGGAACCCAATACTTAGACTTTGTCTTGCTTTTATGATCTTTCCACGATGTCCTAAAAAGTCGCATACAAACCTCCTTGAATTCATCTGGACAATATACCAAGTTGTCCTACAAAGCACAAATTGAAAGCCAATTTCATTCTCATAATTATAGAGCATACACAAATGCACAAGCAAGCTAATAACTAATAACTAAACACAATTAACAAGAAATTCAGAAATCAAATAACTAATAACTAATAACCTGGAAAAATTCAAAAATCTAAGCATAAACCCTAACCGTAATTAGCAAAAGGGAAAACTATATACCTTCACCTCCTGCCAAATATTTTCCTTTATATCAACATGCATCACATTCCAACTGAGATATGTAAGTGGGACTCTATGCCCGCTACGCACGATCAACCCCAATTGTCCCTTCAACTTTTTGCCATCATCCTCCACCGGCTGAAACTTATCATCAAATTTTACTTGGATCTTAGTGCCTGTACCCCATTCCTTTATCCCTCAGGCGAATCCTCGACCTCGTCGTGTTAAGGTAGTTGATATTGTATGTGGAGATGAAACAGATGAAGAAGATGGTCCATCCATAGTACGAGGTAGCGAAGGACTAGCCCGCACACGTAAAGCCTCATCTATAGTGCAAGGGGCCTTAAAGGTCTTCCTCTTTCGCTTCATCCTAAAATGAAAGAAATATGAAAAGGTTAATTCACAAGAAATATGGATATCAATTTACTAATAATATAACACAAGATATAAATATAAACAACTAATACAAATCAGTTTCAAAACAAATAGAACTTCATTAGTAAAGTTTACCTCGAAACAGATGAAGAAGATGGTCCATCCATAGTGCGAGGTAGCGAAGGACTTGCCCGCACACGTAAAGCCTCATCTATAATGCAAGGGGCCTTAAAGGTCTTCCTCTTCCGCTTCATCCTAAAATGAAAGAAATATGGAAAAGTTAATACACAAGAAATATGGATATCAATTTACTTATAAGATAACACAAGATATAAATATAAACAAATGATACAAATCAGTTTCAGAACAAATAAAACTTTAGCAGTAAAGTTTACCTCGAAACATATGGAGAAGATGCTCCATCCATAGTGCGAGGTAGCGAAGGACTTGCCCGCACACATAAAGCCTCATCCATAATGCAAGGAGCCTTAAAGGTCTTAATCTTCCGCTTCATCCTAAAGTGAAAGAAATATGAAAAGGTTAATACACAAGAAATATGGATAGCAATTTACTTATAATATAACATAAGATACCTATTAGCATCCTCGGTTGTCTTCCCAACAATTCTTCCTTTTGGCGATACTGATAACTGTCAAGATTACAAGTTAAATTCAAAACCAATTTAATACATAAAAAATAGCATCAACTAACAAGATAAAGTCATAAAAAATAGGAATACTGACTAGAGAGGCAACATCAACTCCAATTTCATCTAGGACCTGTCAAGTAAATAAATAAATAAACAAACTACCCAACATGTGTCATTCAATTAACAATAACGAAAAACATAAATCATTTTGATTCATAAAAAACATAAACCAATAGAAGAACAAGAAAAATTAATCAATGAACCTGGTTGGTTAGCTCTTCAGTTTTCTCTTCAGTCTGCTTAGCTGGGGACATTTGTTGTAAGCAAGCTTGTAATTTTGTTATTTGTTGCCTAAGATTGATTAGCTGACATGCTGAAATTTTAGTTGTTGCCTGCAGAATGCAAATACAAATAAAAATAAGAAGATAAATCTGAATATAAAAACAAGAAAGAGAAATACGTTCCAGAATGTACCTCATTTCCTGTTTTAGCAGTTCTCTTTATCTCCGTAACAAGCTTCTTTTCCTATATCAACAAATAATTTATAACCGACATTGTAATTGAATAAAAAACATAAACATTACCTATAAACTCTTTAACATACTTTCAATTGCAAGGTAGTGATTTCCCTCTCAATTGCATTGGCCATTTCAAAGAACAGAGATCCGTATGCAAGTCCACAACGATGTCTCCTACGCTCGTAACTATTAGAACCGACATTGTAATTGAATAAAAAACAACCGCCACAGCAAGTAAACATTTATTATAAAAAGAAAGAAAATTTTTATGAAGCTCTACACTTGATAATAAAACAACACATAAACATATATAAATTTCTCACAAATTCAGCAATTAAGCACGACCTATTTTAACAATATTTAAACTTTTCTTATTTGCAAATAATAGAAACCTAAGAAACACGGAGCATAGTTCAACCCTCTTCCTCAACAATCACAAATGAAGCTCAACCATCTTCATCAACATCAATTGTTGTTCCTTCTATCCCTTCTCTCACCCAACCAATTTCTTCATCATGAAGCACAGCGTTGTCTTCCAAATGTTGAGTCATATAGGGTTCAACTTGAGGGTCATCATTAGAATTCATATCAAAAAGAGCTCTTTGAGACTTCTTTACCACAACTTGCCAATCTGGTTCCAAAGGATCAGGAACATACCAAACTTGCTCGGCTTGGGATGATAATATAAAAGGTTCATTGCTAACACGATCGGTTGGGTACAACAAACGATTGAAGTTGACTAATGTGAATTTGAAAGCGTCTTCCATTTTCCCCCTAGTGTTATCAACCCAATCACACTTAAACAACACATATTTCATATTGTTAGTGTACCGGATTTCGACAATATCAGTCAACTGTCCATAGTAGTACACAGCACCGACGCGGGGACTCTTGTCCTTCCAACTAGCATAACTCATTGTGTCAGCCTTTAAAGCTACACCACTATTTTGAGTCACCCGACGATCATCTACAGCCTTCACACGAAAATGAAACCCATTGATAATGTAACCATTGAACCGCCTAGCCAAGGTATGAGGACCGTCTGCTAATCTATTGATTTCTTCAGTAAATGTAATATTACTTGTCCTTCGCAAGGTCTGAACCTATTAAAAAAACAAATATAAATTCAACTTCAACTTCAACTTCAACTCAAAATTTATGTATATTTAGATATGTGAAATGAAATGTCTAAATACATACATGGTCCTTAAACCAAGTGTAGAATGTTTCGAAATGCTCAGATTGAATTTGATGATCGCTTGCACGTGGCATTTTGCTCTTAATGACTTCAAGGTGTTTGCTGTGTAAATTGGAAGAGAATAGTAAATATCATATAGATTTCACTTTAGAATTTTACAATACTAGGAAAGTGATAAATTACTTTATGAACGGTGCAACTGAACTTGTGTTGAACAACACATATCGGTGACACTGTTGTAATTCATTATCATTAAGATAAAATGTTGTACTTTCGCCTACAGCTCGACCCCTGTTGTTATCACCTTCATTGTTTCTCCTCGGTCGATTAGATTTGGTTTCCACATCAAGGAGATAGCGAGAACAAAAGTTCATGCATTCTTCCATCAAATACCCCTTAGCTATTGAGCCCTCCGGATGAGCTCGATTACGCACATATTGTTTCAATGTAAGAAGAAACCTTTCAATCGGGTACATCCATCGAAACTGTATTGCTCCAGCGATCAAAGCTTCATCAGCAAGATGTATAGGCAAGTGTTCCATTATGTCAAAGAAAGATGGTGGAAAAAAATTTTCAAGATGACAAAGAGTTATTGCGATACGATCCTGAATATATTCCAAATCACTTGTACGATTCACTTTGGAGCACAATTGTCTAAAAAAAGTGCTCAACTCAATCAATGGTTCAATCACAATCTTAGGCAAGGACCTCCGTATAGCTAAAGGAATAAGTTGTTGCATCAAAATATGACTATCATGGCTCTTAAGACCCCAAATACTTCTATCTTGTAAGCGCACATGTCGCGAGATATTGGATGCATAACCGTCTGGTACTCTTACTTCCTTGAGTACTTTGAGAAACATATCTTTCTCATCATTGATCATTGTGAATTGTGCAGGAGGTACATAAACTTTATTGAACCCTCTTGACTGCAAGTGCAATGGTTTTCTGATATTCATTTCTTGCAAATCATGTCGAGTATTCACATTATCTTTGGATTTTCCTCCAACTCCCAGTATTGTCCACAATATATTATCACAGACATTTTTCTCTATGTGCATCACATCGAGATTGTGTCTTATTAAGTTGTGCTCCCAATACGGCAATTCATAGAATATACTTTTTTTCTTCCAACTATGGCTTTTTCTTCCGTTATTTTCCCTCTCTTCTTGTCTCCTGAACATTTCCTTAAGGTCATTCCTCTTGTACTGACTAAGGACACCTTCTGATTCCAACTGATGCAACATCTCAGATCCAGATAAAATTTGAGGTTTTAGTCTCCATTCTCGACTACCATCAAATGATACTTTATCCTTTCGAAATTTATGATTAACTGGTAAGAAACGACGATGACTCATGTATGAATACTTCCTACCATGCTTCAACCAATATGATTGAGTTTTCACATTGCAGCAAGGACAAGCATATTCACCTTTTGTACTCCATCCTGATAAGTTGGCATAGGCAGGAAAGTCACTGATTGTCCATAACAAAGCTGCATGCAATTGAAACATTTCATTGGTTGATGCATCAAATGTTTGTTCACCTTCATCCCATAATTTCTTTAACTCCTCAATCAATGGTTGCAAATACACATCGATCGTATCGCCAGGTCCTTTTGGCCCATCAATCAGCACAGACAAAATCAGATTTGGTTGTTTCATGCACATCCATGGTGGTAAATTATACGGAATCAACACAATTGGCCAAGTGCTATGAACTATGTTCATTGATCTAAATGGGTTGAATCCATCTGTAGCTAACCCAAGACGTACATTACGACTATTACTAGCAAAACAAGTGTTTCGCCGATCAAAGTCCTTCCATGCAAGGGAGTCAGCAGGATGCCTTAACACACCATCATCAACCCGTTCTTCCGCATGCCATCTCATGAGCTTTGCCGTTTTCGATGACATAAACAATCTCTGTAACCTTGGCTTCAAAGGGAAATACCTCATCTGTTTTGCTGCTACCCGTTTACCATATTCTCTTTCATCATTTCCAACACCACCATTTTGTTTCCATCTAGAACTACTGCATATAACACATTTATCAAGCTTTGTATCCTCTTTTCTGAACAACATACAACTATTGGGGCAAGCATCAAAAGTCTCATATGTGAAACCCAAATCTGTAGTAACCTTCTGAGCTTGATAATATGAACTTGGAAG
This sequence comes from Camellia oleifera, assembly GCA_022316695.1. Taxonomy (NCBI): domain Eukaryota; kingdom Viridiplantae; phylum Streptophyta; class Magnoliopsida; order Ericales; family Theaceae; genus Camellia; species Camellia oleifera. The sequence goes on along the minus strand of CM039313.1, from coordinate 111,590,066 downwards.
TTTTGTGCCCGTAGGAAAAGCCTCATTCAAAAGTTCAAGTAACATGTCAACGGACTTGTCAGTCCATTGATTGAGCACCTTCATATGCAAAATTCGAACAATGAATGATAGTGAAGTAAATTTGTGACACCCCGGGTACAGATCAGTTTGTGCATCTTCCAAAAGTTTAAAATATTTCAGAGTTTCGTCATTTGCCCCTATCCGAACCGGATCATCTTCCTCTACATGGCTTGGATCACTTGCCCCTACTTGGGCTGGATCACTTGCCCCTGCTTGGTCTGGATCACTTGCAGTTGGTTCATCATTCTCAACACCCATATATGGAATTCCCAGGGCCTCTTGTACCATCCCAACCACATCATCTCTAGTCACTGAATCCGCCATTAATGTTTGGTTTTCTTGGTTACCATGTAATTGGACATAGGATTCCCCATGATGAATCCAATTTTTGTACTTTTTTACGAACCCATTGGAAATAAGATGCTCCCTTACAACCTCTCGTGAAAAATTGTATCGATTACTACAAAATCGACATGGACAACTAATCGATAAACTTTCATCTCTATTGTTGTATGCAAATCTCAAGAAATTATCAATCCCATTCACGTAATCAATTGACATCCAATTTGGCAAATCAATCCAATTCTTGTCCATCTTTCTATTTCTTTAACTGTTTTTGTACACATCCATAAAAAGAATGAGTTTACAAAGTATCACAATGACAAGTGCATATTATAGTTCAAAAAGTACACCAAATAAAACCAATGGCCCATGAACACTTTTAGTTCAATAATTTAGCCAACTAAGTTACCTTGACATTGTTTAAAAATAGAGAAGAAAAAAAAAATAATGACCATTCATGGTATTAATCATTTCATGCAAAAATCAGATTACTTAAACAAAATTGTAATCATATAATCATATGACCTTAGTAGTGGTGAGTGAGCAAGACTAGATTAGGGATTTGCAAACAAACAAACACCAAGGTTCATTCCTCTAACAATAATTATCCCAAATTGACTTATTAGGGGTGGAACTGAAATTTTAAGTTGGGAAGTTCATAATCTTTTGGGTTAATATTGAAATTTTAAAATTTCTATAGGTGATATGGTTATTTCTTTGGAGTTCAAATACATTACCAATATTAACTAGATAATTTCAAACTGGGGAATCTTTTTGCTCATATTCCATAACATACAAAGGCCATTAAACCAAACTAGCAGTTTACCTCTTTATGTATTCTACTTTGATTTTCCTATTATTACAATTTATTTTATTATGTATGTACATATTCATTACATTTATAAGTCAATATTATGATGTTATTAATTTTTTGGAATGGATTTTTTGGCCCCCTTAACTGGTGTATAAACTCTTATCTAGATCATGCATTGGCTAATGTGATTATATATTATTACTCGCTATGATTACATAAATTTTTCATATTTCATTTTCTTTATAGTAATTTTTTTTTGTTTATATATTATTACTCGCTATGATTACATAAATTTTAGTTTCTTTCATTAATTCCTTATTGTCAATGTTGCAGAGAAGAAGAGAGAGAATTAATGAGCGATTGAGAATATTGCAAAACCATGTCCCAAATGGAACAAAGGTAAACTAAATTAGAGTATGATCATCAAGTATTCTTGATCTTCATTAAAAAAAGTTGTACAAGCATTTGAAATGCTGACTGATTTCTCTATGAATCAAATATATGACAGGTTGACATTAGCACAATGCTTGAAGAGGCAGTCCATTATGTGAAGTTTTTGCAGCTACAAATTAAGTTGTACATCAAATATATGACTGTTATTATTATCAGTATATTTATTTTTGGGGGTAAAGTAGGTTCTTTTTTTCTTTCCTTATGTCTCTGATATTCTTCATACACATACACATCACAGTTTTGATGTGTCTGTCTACTTTGTTAAGGCTGAAGAATAATATTTTTACTTCTTCCACTTCTTGTAATACCCTATCTGCATGTTAGAATGGTATTTGTGGCTATAGCAGGGTTGAAGGTTAAGAGTGTTGCTTGGACTGTGGAATATTGTTTTGCGAAGTTAATTGTGAAAGAAAGAAATGCGTATTCAAACACTACTTTTGCTTGTTGTAAGTATGTGGACTCTGATATTTGTGAATGGGATGTGAGCTATGTTATTAATAAGGTGCCCACCACACAGACATCAGGCACATTTGGTGGCTAAAGCTGCATCCCTACGTGCGCTGCTTCTATTTTTTTTTTTAAACTTTATTTCAGTAAGAATTTTCATTAAGGTAAGACAGACTTCACTTAAAAAGAATCCATCTGACCAATAAAACTTACACCAAATAGGGAAAAATCAGTACTAGAAGTACAAAGGAGAAAATTTTAGAGCATCCATGAACTTTGAAAGTTTTCATCAAACTTGGACTTGAAAACTAACATTAGTGCCCCATGGCTTATCTCATAAGCACGCTTCTAAGTGAGAACGTCTATCCTAACAATGCCTGCTCACAAAACTAATTTAATCACAATCAATCAATCCAATCATGCTAAAACTAATTTAAAATCCTACAACTCAGTTATAGATAGTGAGAAAACACGCATCGATTAGTTTGAAATGAAGGCATTGAGGTCGTTGTCTAACCTTAAATCAATGAAATAACTGTCAACATTAAGTCTCTCAAAAGTCCTTATACGCCAGCTGAGTTAGGTTTGGGCTTGACCTGTAATGACAGAAATGAGAGTTAAAAAAATATTAGATCTAGAATTTTTTCTTTCCTAAATAGAACATGTCTGATACTTGCACCAATGATACTTGAACCAATGATAGCAGCAGCATATGCCCCAACTTGACCACATTCATGAGCATGGCAAGGCAGAACCTCCACATTGGTCCAACAATTGATCCATACAAATTTAATTGTTGAAAACAATAATATGAACAATATCAGCATCATAGAAACCTCTTTTTTCTTAATCAGCTTAAGCAGTGCAACCTAAATGTAAAATTTCTATTCTCAGAATGTCGCAAATCATGTAAATCTCTCCTGTCTACCTTTGTGATATGGATTTTGGATTTTGGATTTGTCAAGAGAGAAGAAATAAGAGGGGGTAAAAGTATCTGTGCGTTTGTGGAAGGAAAAGAATTAAGAACAGGAAAGCTTATATTTCATTCCATTTTCCCTCCACAAATCCAAGATCCAAACATCTACAAGATCACATAGATGTAACAATGAATGCATTACTATATTTCTTAAGTGATTTTTTTATAGCATCCAAGGGAATAATGAAACAACTTTACTTGTAAGCATGACTGAAAGGAGCCCTCCAGCAAAGAGAAATAACAAGATGGTGCTAATTCTATTATTCCATAAGTTAAGTAGGACGGTTTAGTTGAAAGAAGCATTCACATACTGAATCCCTTACCAATTCTTGCTGAAGCTTGTTATTTTGCTGAATTGCAGAATTCTTCTCCTCAGTCAGCTTAGAAACAAGAGCCTTTACCTGAAATTGGATCAAAGTACTGCTTAATTTATACAGTACTGAATTCTATAACCATATATATATATATATAACCATCTTAGTGCACTCTGCAAGAGCTCACAGCTGTGTGACTTGCCATTCAATCAGAATACATGGGTAAAGTAGTTGATTTTTTTAGGTGATCTGCTCGGATGACCAGCTTTTGTGTTAGCTTAAATCTGAAACACTAAAATGTAAATGATTATGACCTAGAAGTTATAGAGAGAGAGAGAGAGAGTACGAAGAGCAGAGAGGAGAGCAAGATTACAGAGAGAGACAGACAGTTGAATCGATTAATGTTTCAATTTACACATTACAAATTAATCGATGAAGATACGTCAAACATTACACAGAGTAAGATTCGAGCGATGAAGATGAATCGATTATGGATCCGGATCATGAAGATGAAGATGAATCAAAGAGAAGTGTTTAGGCTTACCGATTATGAATCTCGATTATGGATCGATCGAAATCTTCATAAACAGCAGATTGAAATCTTCAAATCTTCATCAACAATCGATCAAAATTTTCAAATCTTCTTCAAAGTGAGAGTCTAGTGAGAGAGATTGAGATTCGAGCGGGACAGTCGAGTGAGAGAGACATATTTGGGGGAGAGTCGAGTGACTGAGTTCAAATTTGAGAAATAAGGGGAAAAAATGGGACGGGTCAAGTTTTTTTTAATGATTTGGGGGTTTTTTTATTTTGAGAGAGAGAGAGAGAGAGTGTTCAGAATACGGTTGGGTCAATTAAAAACAGGTTTTTTGCGACCGCAAAATCAACGGTCGCAAAAAAATAGACGCAGAAAGTCATATTTCTAGTAGTGACGTGCTGCATGATCTATGGGCAACACAATTAGGACTGTAAACTAACCGAATTGTTTATGAATAGTTTAAGTTCGGCTCATTTAAAGTTCGAGCTTGATTTTTAAAATCGTTTATTAATTGAGCTGAGTATGAGTAGTCCCAAGCTCGGCTCAATAAGGCTCGCAAACATGAAAAAAAATAAAAAATAAATAAATTAATTTTTACTTTTAATAATATATCAAATAAATTTCAATAATATATTTTAGTTTTTTATTTGTGTTTAATGTTTGTGTAAATTTACATATTTGATTGAAGAAATTTATCATTAATATAAGCATTCTTGTATATTTTGCTCATATTTATTTATTTATTTGTTTATTTCAATAAGTAAATTAGTTTAAGTATAATTTTTTTTTTCAAGCTCGAGTTCAAAGTAATTGAGCAAGTTCAAACTGAGCTCGAGTTTATCAAATATTTAACGTTTAAGTTTGACTTGAATTTGGCTCAAACTTGAGCTTGATTAATTCTTAATAAACAAGTTTCAACACCAAAAAATTTGGTTCAACTCGACTCGTTTGTAGCCTTAAGCACAATATCTTTACTTTGAGATATCTTATAGGGAGAATTACTTAACAGTTGAGCAGAGAAAAAAAAAAAATTACAAATACATAAGGTGTACAAGTGATTTTATGATAAGGTGCAAATGAAAAATTGTGAAAGTATAAGTCTCACTTACACCCCTCCATATTAATGTTTTTTTTTTGTTTTTTATTTTTTGTTTTTTTCAATTTTTTTTTTTGGTTTATTTTTTTTTTTAAAAGTAATTGCCTCTATCTTCTAATATATCCATATAATGATTGACTCATAGATTTCTTTAACCAAAGGCATGAAGTCAGACTTTCTTTTGATGGGTCCAGACTTTGACTCCATAGGCTAATATCCGTTGGGGAAGTTGGGTTGGTTTTTTAATTTTTTTTGGATTATTTTAGCCTCAACTAAAAAGTTTGTTTGGATTTTTTTTTTTTAACTTTTTTAACTTTTGTGAAAAAAAAAAATGATAATGGTTTGGATATGACATTTTGTTTTATTAATTTTTTAGTATATTTTATCTTTTTTTTTGGACTAATTTAGCCAAAAAACTTACCCAACCCACATCCCAAATGACACCATAATCTCACACCAGCTAAATAGTATTCCTTGTTTATTGGACAGGTTTTTAAGATGCAGCAATGATACATTCCTCTAAAACTAGAGCTCTAATTGAGCTCTAGTGGTGGAAAGTAAAAAAAAAAAGAAAAAAGAAAAGGACCAAAACATCACTTTAGATGGGCCCGCATACACATTAGAGCTATTAAAACTCACAAATTAGAACTCCAAAACATTTTTGTTTTAAGATGTGGTTACCAATGCTTTGTTTTAATAGGAAAACATATTAAGATAAATTACTAATAGGTCCTAATAGTTTGATTTAATTATTATAAAGTCATATTGAAAGTTTGTCTTAGTAAAATCGTCACTAAAAATAATTTTTTGTGCCTTTTTTTTTTTTTGTGCATATTTCGCTAAAAATTGATAATTATTGACTTTTTTTTTTATTTATCACAATTATTATTAATTGTTGCTAAAACTTACAACTAGTGACTTTTTATATGATAAAGTTTTCAAATTATCTCTGAAAGTTAAAAATTAGTGACTTTTTTGGTGACAATTTTTTTAAATTGTCGCTAAAATTTATAATTAATGACTTTTTTGTGACAAAATTTTTAAAATTTCTCCGAAAATTAACAGTTAATGAAAAATGTCATTCATTATCATAAGATCTATTAAAAAATAAATTCACTTATTAAGATCTACACGTAAGTTTTCCTTAAAATTTGAAGAGCAATCCTTAAACAGACTTTATAGACAGTGCATTTAAATTTTTTGACAGTGATTAAATTTCGGAAGTCATTACTACATGAGATACAACTTTTTTGTTGTTGTTGTTGTTTTTGTTGTTGTTTATTTTATTTTGTTTTATTTTATTTTATGTTATTTTTTATTTTTAAAAAGGATTGCATTGGTATAAAAATAGGTTTTACCAAAATCTTCACAAGTTTTGTTTATTGACATAAGAGTACCTTCTGCTCATGAGTCTTTAATCTTGCGTCAGTTGTTGAAATCTCACTATTGAAAATTCTATGTGATAAAGTTATGGGTAAAATCAAAAGAAGCTAGAAAAGAGATTGTGACACCATGATTGAAATGAAAAAAAAAAAATCCAAAAACAAATAATAGAGGGGAAAATGTTTTATTTATTTATTTTTTTTTTTAGATTGGGGGAAAATGTGTTATTAAAGGACTAAAATGTCATTTTACTCCCAAAAGTGATAAAGAGTACGAAAAAAGATTAATGTAAATGGAAGATCCAAAAGAGAAAAACAAAAGCGACAGGCATCAAATTTGTACTGTTTCATTTAGCCTTCTAACTAGCTTAGAAAATGTTCTATTACCGAGACTAGGCTACAGTTATTCATTTAATGTGGGCTTTGTTGCTTAAAAATTATGTCGCTGGTGTTTGGATATTCCTTTGCATTGGTTACTAGGTGAGCTTTATACCTTATGAGAGTCCGCTTTCCTTTTTCTTTATTGATTTGCGTAGGGATTTACATAGGAAAAGAGAAAAAATAGTGAAATATAAATGAAATACACGTACATTTCACTCACATTTTCTTTTTTCCTTTCTAAATTCTTATCCAAACACGGCCTTAGTTAATGGTGTGTTGTTATGTTTTGTAGGTGGAAAGAAACAATTGACCTTGAAAGTTGCCATAGGTATCCTACTGAAATTTTATTCTGTCTTTCCTTAATTTAGTAATGCATAAAAACTTTAATCATTTTGGTTTCTTTGTTCAAGGTTGATCAATTTCATTATAACTAGAACATATAGTTTATGATTCATATTTTTTTGTTGTAATTTTCTGTGAACAACTAAGTTAGTTTTGATTTTTGTTAACATAATTCTTGCATTACTTCACAAATTTGTTTTTGGCTGGTAAGAGATTTTAACACTACCTGACTTCTTTCATTCTTTATGTAGTCATTTCAATGGTTGGAGCAGCAATTTTATGTGCATTTCTGATTTTCTGGTTTAGAAAGAAAACCTCAACATACAAATCAATATTATTTTGGAGGAAATCAATGATAGCAGATGATAATGTGGAAGCTTTCTTGAAATTTAATGGATTCCTTGTGCCACAAAGATATAGTTACTCAAGAATAAAGAAAGTAACAAATTCTTTCCAAGATAAACTCGGGAAAGGCGGCTATGGTGATGTGTTCAAAGGCAAGCTTCTTGATGGACGTCTGGTGGCTGTCAAGCTTCTAAATGAAACAAAAGACAGTAATGGAGAAGAGTTCATAAATGAGGTTGCAAGCATTAGTAGGACTTCCCATGTCAACACTGTAAGCCTTGTAGAAGTACATGCCAAATGGATCTCTTAAGAAGTTCATACACAACAACAAATCTTAAGAGACAAAAGACAACTTAGAATGGAAAACAATGCACAAAATTGCAATAGGGGTTGCTCGGGGATTGGAATACTTGCATCGTGGATGTACAACACGCATTTTCCATTTTGACATAAAACCCCATAACATTCTTCTAGACGAAGATTTTTGTCCGAAGATTTTTGATTTCGGGCTTGCTAAATTATGTCCCAAGAAAGAGAGCATTGTATCCATGTTGCATGCTCGAGGAACTATTGGATATATAGCGCCTGAAGTCTTTTCTAGGCATTTTGGAAGAGTCTCACACAAGGCTGATGTGTATAGCTACGGAATGCTAGTCCTGGAGATGGTTCGGGGAAGGGAAAACATTGGACAATCAGTTGAGGACACTAGCGACTTAGATTTCCCACATTCGATCTACAAGAAGCTAGAATGTGATAGAGATATAGGACTTCATGGGATTGAATCTGAAGAGGATGAAAAAGTTGCATGAAAGATGATATTAGTTGGGCTATGTTGCATACAAGCTAATCCATCTGAGAGATCGGCAATTAACAAGGTGATTGAGATGCTTGAAGGAAATCTAGAATCTTTGCAAGTTCCCCCAGAACCATTCTTATCTTTACCTTCAAGAACACCAATTGCATCTTCTACTATTCAAATATCAGAAGAGAATGAATCCTGTGAGGTTGAATCAATGTAATGATGTCTTCTAGGTTAAAAATATCATGGACTGCAAAGCTTATGTAGAATAATATCATATGAAGTAGATTCCTCAAGACCCTTAAAGTAGTGAAATTTTGTTTGAAGTTGCTATGTTAATTGCTGTTCAAGTATATCTTTGATTCTTCACTATGAAATGATGCCCTAAATTATTTATAGTAAAAACAGAGCAAGATGTCTACTGTGGTTGTAAATTTCCTTTTCTTTTCTTTTTCTTGTCACCTTTTTTTCTTCTATTACACAAAAGCTGCAATAAATCAATTTGAACAAAAATTAGAATTCTTTCCATGAACAAAACTTTGAATTCTTCTATTATAAGGTATGGGGAACGCTAATGGACTATGAGATTGGTTCCAGGATTAGTTCGTCCATTGGACCAGATACCGAGTTCTCAAAAAAAAAAAAAAAAGATATGGGATTTTTTTTTTTTTGTTGCTATCATGAATTCGGGAATGAAAAAAATTATCCTAATCATCATCCCGTAGTCTATAGAAATTAGAGTAATATCTCTGCCACAGTGATATGATTCTCCCATTTCTATGCATAACATAGTAAGCCCAAAGTAGGATATTTTTCTCTCTTTTTTTGTTGCTTTTTTTTTTTTCCCAGAAAAATGATTGATTGATAATTGTATCTTAGATATTCAGCAGCAATTGGATCTTGGATCTTACTCCTTTAACAGAAAAAGCACCTCTAACATGATTGGCTACAATGAGATTAGCATTAGCACTGTAAGTGTGGCGTTGAAAAATCTTGGAAAAAGATAATAATAACGATAATAAAGCATTAACTTCATATGCAACCTCTTTAGCAGTAGATTAGTTTCATCTGGTTCCATATGATGAAATTTATCCATGATCACATTTCCCATATCTTCGGCTCATTATAACAAGAAATCATTGGATGCACTGGAATGTCGGGTGACCTTAATATTGTATTATGGTATTCCTACAACACGTGCACGTGTTGATCCGAGAACGCCCAATAAATTCTTCGATTATATCATGACATTATCATTGGTAGGCCATGAAAATGAAAGTATATGACATTATCACATATATGATCTAGTTTTTGTTTTAACATTTTTCTTAATAATTTTCTCATTTTCCCTTCTGCGTTGTGAAAAAAATTCTCTCGATCGACCCAAATTTATCGACATGACAATTTAAGACTAGGAAATTGGGTGTGGTTCATTGCCTAGTTTTAAGAACAAATAAAAACAATGAAACAATGAATAAAAAAAAATTAAAATTCAATCGAGTTATGCAATGAATGATTTTATCACTATATACGAAGGCATTAATATAATTCGGAGTAACTTTCATATTCATGATGGAAATATTATGGCATTATCACCCAAAATTTACTATAAAATGGATCTTGGCTGCAGTAAAATGATACATTAACTTAGCTACTACTAGCATTAGAAGTGGTATTTCCCCTGCTAACCCAATTTTCCCTCAAAGCATTAGGCGAAAGGATTGGTGGATCACTTTTCAACAACACAACATGATTAGCCGGTATAGCCACCTCCTCGGCAACCTTCTTATCATAACCGACATTTCTAATTTCCTTCAAAACCTCCAACACTTCTGTCATCGACGACCTCATATTGCTCTCATTCTGCAAACACCGAAATGTCAGCTCAGCAACCACTATGATCATCTCCCTCACCTTATAATTCGATTCAAACCCAAGGCACGGGTTAACAAGCTCATGAATTTCATGATTTTGAATCTTATTAATAGCCATATTAGACAAATTAATTTCATAGCGATGCCTTGTAATGTCCACAGCTAGCTTAGACGATATAAGCTCGATGAAAACAACACCAAAGCTATAAACATCACTCTTATTAGTAAGTTGGTAACATTCATGGTACTCGGGGTCCACATAACCCGGAGTACCTTGTGGGCCCGTGGACACGTGGGTGACATCAGTTGGGAAAAGATGAGAAATTCCAAAATCAGCAACTTTAATGCAAAAGTTGCTATTGAGCAGGATGTTGTTAGTTTTGACATCGCAGTGAATAATGTCAGAAGCATGAAGGTAAGCCAACGCGCTAGCGGTTTCAAATGCAATGCTCATTCTTGTAGTCCAAGAGATGGAACTGGGTTTTGCGTGGTAGCTGTAAAGGTGATCAGTGACAGTGTCATTAGAGATGTATTCATAGATGAGGAGGAGTTCGTGGCAACAACGGGAGGTGCAGCCATAGAGGGGGATGTATTTATATGATTTGTCCTTTTATTTAAGCAAATACTTGAGACACTTAATTTATTACTCTAAAAAATCACTCCTAATCATATTTTCAATCTCTAATTTTCTGGTTTAGAAAGAAAACCTTTTACATACAAATCTGAAAAACCTAAGTGATTCGTGATTAGATCAAGATTAATTGTACCAATTCCCAAATGATTAAAACTAACAATCTAAATCATCTAACAGTTACGAAAGTGATTTAGATTGTCACTTCAAAAATAATAAATCAACACAAACAATTTTTACATGAAAAAACCACAATTGGAGCACCTCCAATTATGATTAAAAAATCACGTGCAAAACGCCACAAATCAATCCACTATTAAAGGAAGAAATAATACAAATTAACCAAACAAATTACCCAAACGCTGCCAATTTGTCTTCAACACTCTGTATATTTTTCACCGCAACCTTCATCTTGGAATTGATCAGATTGATGTTGAATCCACAACATCCATTGTTGAATCAATGACTGTGTACATCATTAAACTCCTTCGAATACTCCACGCTTGAATCTCCGGATTCCACTGAAGAAGAACACTCTTAAAGATAAACAATCAAACCCCTTGATGTATGCTTGTCAAACCATGAGTTTAATACTCAATCAACCATCAAAGAAAACTAGCAAAATAGCCCCAAAAGAAAACCCTAAAACCCTCAAAGAAGATCTGGAAGCCGTGCCCTAGATTTGGAGCAACCTACAGTTTTATAGCTGCTGAAATCGCAATGTCCGCTCGAGCGTAGGAATGGACGCTTGAGCAGGGATGATAAAACGCGTGTTCCAAGGATTCATGCTCGAGCGTACAAACTTACGCTCGAGTGTAAAATCACACCTTACAGTATTTTTGTAGATGAGCCAAAGTACTGGAAAAGTGAAAGCTCCCCTTGAGCGCAACTTTCCCCACATGGGTCAAAATACTGGAAAGGTGGAAGTTCTCTTTATTGTGTTTTCAGGAATTTTAAAATAAAGGCCTTAATCCCACATGGGTCAAAATAACCAATCAATTAACTTGGGTCTATTTGACCTGTTAGGTTGAATGGGTAATTTTGGACAGAAAGGTTTAAAGCCCCAATTTCTCGTGCTCTTACCTATTTGCTTATTCAGTGTTTCTCTCTCACTCCCATTGTTGTCAACTTCAACTCTTTACCCTTCTTATACTCACTCTCCTCACCTTCCTTTCAATCTCTCACTAATGGCTTATTCTTCCTTGAAAGTACCAGTTGTTGAGCACTTATGTCCCTCGATGGCTTTAAGGAGATGTATTACCAACGAGATAGCCAAATACCAGACATTATAGGGTCAAAGCATGATTAATGGACGGATCTTCATCCCTCATCACCACACTCGAGGGAAATACGTTCTTGGCCCCATCTTTAAGGAGGCTCCTGCTACACTTCCAATCATATACCTACATCTAGAGGAACACTACCTTCTCTATGAGGGAAGATATAACTGGAGAAGTTGGAGGGTTAACTGACCTCACTGCTGCTGGCCCACGTTGAAGACTAAGTGGAAAGTGTGGTATGACAGAGTAGTTAGAGCTCGGGAACAAGACGTGGAGGATCTCTGCATTCTTGATGCCCTTCGTCTTTCTGGGTTTGTCATTCCTAAGGACCCTTTTCTTATCCCAGCTGCCCTTTGTTTTTGGAACCCTATATTTAACATTTCAATTCCAGTGTGGCATGATGGCCCCCACTGTTCCTAACATGTGCCACCTTCTAGGGCTTTCACCTACTGGGGACCTTTGGCCCTCACTATCTAGACCTTGAGGTCTCTTTTTCTATTCCTTCTTGTAATTCTTATAGTGACTTTGTCACCTCTAAGAACAAAAAGAAAGGTCCTATGACCGACTGTAAGTTCTTTTTTTCATTTTTTATTGGCTTTGTAAATTCCTTCTCTCTACTTCCTCTCAGAGAATAATGCTTGAATTCGTTCCCCTTGCCAAGGCTCTAGCTTCAGGGAAAAGAATAGCCCTAGCTCCCTATGTTTTGGGCCATGTATACAAGGTATGTTCCCAATTTTGTGGGAGGCCCCCTAGAGCGTAATCAAAGGGGTCCAATTTGGATCCTCCAACTCTGGCTATTTGCATATTTCACCGACCTTCATTCCTGTAGCTTGAGATTTTTGGTACAAGATCCTACCACTTATGGAGAGAAATATGCCAGAGTTACTTTATATTCTTCTAGTTTTGTTTATTACTTCACCTTCTTCTATCACCTGCCATTGGCTGCTCGACCTTCCCTCTTCCGCCCTTTCGATGCTACTATAGGGCCAGTATGGTTAAGGGAGTTTTTGGTTGATTCTAATTGCTCTAAGCCTATTCATAAAGAAATGTGGGCCTCCATTCTGTTGCCGAGGGAGCTTTTCATTGGCACTTTAAATCCCCGAGCTTACAAGTGTATCTCTGAAGCCTATTACCTTGCCCAATTTGCAAGACAATTTGGGCTTAGCCAAGGGATTCCTGTCCCACTCTGCAGCTACTCCAAATCTGATCTTGACACTAGAAATCTGAAGGTACCAAAATCCATACTGGATGAAGCAACAGTCAAGTTCAGAAGAGATCTTTCCATCTTCGAATTTCTACCTTTTACTGGCTATAGTAGAGCCATGACTAGGTTCAAGAACTGGTGGTCTGCCAACATGGAGGTGTAGCTTGCTACCCCCACCCTAGATTTACTAAAGAACTTGAATCTGTCATCCCAGGGTGGGCAAGCCAAATCCAAAGAGGCTGGCATCACTATTACTCATTCCCCCACTGCAGTCCTTCTACCCAGAATTACCAGGGTAGCTGTCAAAAATGGTACATGTTCTGTCCTTTTTCTTGTCTTTCCTTTCCTTCCTTTATGCGGTTCTTTTACTTAGCATTTCTTTTATTGTTATAGAGACTTTGCAGGAGGCCTTGTCTCAGAGAGCACAAACTTTAGCCACACTAAAGGGTAAGAAATAGAAAAGAAAGGTCCATATTAAACTCAAGCCTATGGAGGAGGCCCCTAAAGTTCCCTTAAAAACAGAAGAAGAAGTCCCTTTGAAGAGAAAGAAGATGCCACCTTTCCCTACTGCCCAACTTCCTATAGATGATGTTCATGAAGTAGCTGCTAAGGTAGTGGAAAATGAGCAGGCCAAGGAGGTCCTTATATTTCAAAGATTTGAGAAGAAGAGATAGTAGAAAATTTTAAAGGAAGAGGCTGATGTTGTCAAGGCAACACAATAGGAGACTACAAGGAAGAGCAAAGCTGTTGAACATTACACCCTTCGTAGCTCTCCAACTAACATGACTACAATTGCTGGTAACTCTTCTTGCTTTTATCAACACTTCTAGTTTTGATTTACCCTTTTAGCTTTGTCTTTATACTTCTTTTCTTTTGATATGTAGCAGCAGCTAACCTACCTATATCTTCTCTATTGCCTTCTGCTTCTCCTCTACCAAGCACCAAAGAATTATTCTTGAGCTCTGCAAATTTGAAGAGGGCCCTGAAAGAAAAAGGGAAAGCAGATGTCAATTTTCCAATGAGTGTAGAGCCTTTGCAAATGATATTCCCCACCATTGCCTCTACACTCCCTACGGCCTCCTTCTTGATGCCTTTCAAACTTGACTTGCCCCTCATCCTTTCCTCCTCTTCTCCTAATCCTGTTGAGTTTCTTAATTGGCCCCTAGTGACCATTTCCTCACCTTTGCCTACTTCTACACCTCCCAAAGTCCTAGCTAGCCCTTTACCTTCTGAGAGTACGCCTGTTACTCCCCTTCTAGACCAGTAGTTAGTACCTCTGGGGATGGCACTAGCAACCCACTAACACTTCCTTCAACACCCTGCTCCAATCTTTCTTCTTTGGACCTGTTGGTGGCTAGGACCATTGATGCTGCTGAAGTATCCTCCTCTCATTCTCCTCCACTAATCACTTCAACCTTGCTTTCCACCAGTAGCTCCTCCAGACTCCCCTTGTTAGAGGAACAAATGGATATCTTTGAAGCTCAACCGGTAAGCTTATTTAGTATATTTACACCAATGCTTCGATCTGGTAGTGAAGCTAAACCCATGGATTTAGCTGACTCCTTTCTGGAGATAATTGGAGGCTCTTCTGCTACTGAATCCACCACTCCTCTTCCTTAGGTGGATTTAGGCATCTGTTTGGAGTTGATTAGGACTTTCTTAAGGATCCCAATTCGAAGCTTAGAAAAGCCAACAATCAAGAATCAGTTCCTTAAATGCTGCCAATTCTTTGAGTAGACAAATGCTACCTTCAGAGGTCATTTGCCTCAGGTAGCAGCAACCATCAAATTATGTGTCAATATTCATCAATTGGCCAAGGTTGCAGAGAAAGAATTCTTAAAAGACAAGGAGTTTGTCTCTTATGTCCACTCTGAAGTTTCAATGCTGAAGGGGCAACACTCCTATGCCACACAACTCCATGCTCAGCTTCTATACGTGAAGGCAAGATTAGATAAGGAGCTAGCAGCAGTCAACCTGGCCTTGGAGCATAATGCATAAAAACTATATTCCTTTCACCAAGGGCTATCCAACTGCAGGCAGAAGATGAACACTACCATTCAACTGTTCCCAGCCCTTAGAAGCAGAGAACTCATTGTAAGGGAACAGTTGAGACATTGTAATGAATTTTGGGCCAAATTGTGGCAGAATGTACTTGATTCATTATGAAATGAAATATTCTTATTTACCCAAGTGTGTTCTTATTTCTTATTGATGCTTCGTATGATGATCCTCGACTCCTTGTGTTTCCCACACAGTTGGATAATAATGCTTCAAATACCTACCATTAATTTTTCTGGGATGCACCTATCCATTTAGGTTCTTCAAATGGTAGGCCCCCCCAGGCACGACTCTATGGACTTGGTATGGCCCCTCCCAATTAGGTGACCACTTGCAAAACTTGTGGCTTTTAATTCCTACTGGAAGTATTGTTTTCCAAACCAAGTCCCCTTCATCAAAGCTAAGTTGCTGAAACCTTTTATTATAGCTTTTGGTTGTTTTTCTCTTTTGTAGAAGGATGTTGTTTAGTGCCAAAATTCTGGCCTCATCTACATTTTCCAATTCCAAACACATGCTTTGATGATACTGATCAGTGCTTAGGTGATCCTGACATTTTACTCTTAAAGACTTTATATTGATTTCAACAGGTAATACTGCATCATGCCCATACACCAAGGCATAAGGGGGTAATCCATGTGCTTGATCTTTGAGAAGTCCTATAAGCCCATAATACATCTAATAGTAAATTATGCTAATCTCTTGGATTGTCCTCAACAACCCTTTGTATTCTTTTTTTCAAAAATTTGTCAAATGACTCTGCTTGGCCATTTGCTTGTGCATAATAGGGGGTGGAATTAATAAGACTAATTCCAAACTCTGTTGCGAAAGCTTTTACTAGCTTTCTATCAAACACAGTCCCATTATCCGCAGTTATGGTCTGTGGAATACCAAACCAGTGGATCAATTCTTTGATGAAATCAATTACTTCTATTTGATCCACTATTTTATAAGGCTTAGCCTCAACCCACTTTGTAAAGTAGTCTGTAGCTACTAAAATGAAACAATGTTGTTTCGAAGAAGGTGGGTAAATTTTCCCTATCATATCCATTGTTCATCCTCTAAATGGTCAAGGCTTCACCACTGCATGTAGATCAGTTATTGGAACATGTCTTATCATACCATGCTTTTGGCATGCCTGGCAACCTTTTGCATACTTTATGCAATCTTTAAGGATGGTTGGCCAATAATAGAAGTGCCTTCAAAACAGCCATCTCATCTAAACCCTAGGCTGGTGAGCACCATAAATGCCCTCATGCACCTCAACCATGGCAGTTAATGCTTCATTTGGTCCCAAACACTCTAATAGGAGACCATCTGCCCCTCTTTTGTAAAGAGCATTCCCGTACACTATAAATTGCATGGATTGTAGCTTAAGCTTTCTACTAGCCTTCAAAGATGGGCCAGTCAACTACTGAATGATTGGATGCCTCCAATCATGCTCTTCCAAGTCATTCTGATTGGCTTCTACCAATAAACTCTGTTTTGCTAAAGGTGTTATCAACTTCTGATATGTTGCTTAGCCCATATCTATCTGAGTACTATTATCCTTTTTTTTTTTTTTTATAAATTTGAAGCTTTCTAGGCCACATTATTAGCTTTGTGATTCATGAATCTTGGGATATAAGTCACATCTGCCACTTGGAAATGGAAGAGCAAATGTACAGCAGCAACATAGTATGGCAACATGCTTGCACTTTGACATTTAAAGACTCCTTTTACTTGATTAATTACCAATTGAGAATCTTCAAATATATCAATTGCATGAGCCTGTAAACCAACTAGTATCTCAAGTCCCATAATCAAGGCTTTGTATTCATCTTGATTATTGGAACAAGTAATTTCATCAATTTTGAAACTATGTGTGGTTTATGCTCCTTGGGATGATTTAATCACAACACCTATTCCCACCAGACCCTTAGCCTTTAATCCATCGAACCACATCTGTCATGGCTCTAAATCTGCTATATCAAGATCCATTATTTATTGACACTCTGATTGACATGGATGATCAACTAAAAAATTGGCCAATACCTGTCCTTTTACTTCCTTTTGAGGAACATATTCCAAATGGAACTGTGACAAAGCCAAAATTCATTTGCCTATTCTTCCTCTTAATATAGGTCTAGATAACAAGTGTTTAACCAAGTCTGTGGTTGCAATTACCAAGATAATACTAGGCAAAAGATAATATCTTAATTTCATTGTTGCAAAGTACAAGGCTAAACACAACTTTTCAACAGCTAAGTATTTACATTCACAAGAGTTTAAAAACCTATGAAGGTAATATATTGCTTGTTCCTTGCCTTTTTCATTGTCCTGAGCCAAAAAGGCTCCTAATGATTCTTCAGTTGCAGCAATGTATAACTTCAAAGGTTTGTCATTTCTTAGTGGCATCAGCACTGGAGGTTTGGCCAAGTAGGCTTTTATTCCTTCGAAAGTAGCTTGATGCTCTACTATCCATCTAAAGTTTTCTTCATTTTTTAACTTCAACAAAGAAGAAAAACTTTAGTTTTGCTAGCAGTGTTAAAAATAAACCTTTGAAGAAAATTAACCTAACCGAGAAATTTTTGCAAGTCTTTCTTACTTGATAGAGGTTTGGCCTCAATGATGGCTTTGGTTTTGTTCTGATCAATCTATATTCCCTTCTTGTGTACTACATACCCTAAGAAGTTTCCAGCCGACACACTGTAGCACGTCCGCGGGGGACCTCGGCTACAGTTCGGACTCAATTTTGTGTCGCGGTTCTAAATCCGAACCAAAGAGTCCAAATCCGGCAAATCGTTTGAGAAAACAGATTTTTTTGAAAAAGTAGTGCCAAACATGGACTGCTTTGCCAGATTACAGAGTCGCCACCTAAATATTTAAAATGGGAAATTTAGGAAACCCTGACTCGGTGCCGAAGGCCACATGTCCGTCATCACCAAAGTGGTCTTGGCTCGGGAGCTTGGGTACGATCGGGGAAGGTCAGCTATGAGCACCCCCTTTCGCCCGGTCCGAAGACCGGCCTCTACTAACCGTGATATCCGATTTTGAAAACATTACGTGTTCTTATTCCGGTTATTAGCCTAGAATTACTATGTTATGCGCACAGCAAACAAGTATAGACTAGATCGCCTAATTTGGAAATAAGCATTGCATATCCGTCTTGTTTGGAAAACAGTTTGAAATTGCTACTCGCGAGTAGGCTAAAACACGGATTTCAATGAGTATTCCCAACTCAAGTAATCCAACCTCCACCCACAGGCATTCAAGCAGTTTATCACATAAGCACTTAGCCTCATGGTAAGCATGCTATCATGGCAACATTCACACACATGCGATATGCTAAAGCATAAAAAGCTCACCTAGTACTCCAAGCCAAAACAGAAGCTTATTAGAAATCCATGCATGGACCTAAGCATACTGAAATGTCTAATGCAACACATGCAAAGATGTAATCTAGGCAGGCTCGGCTATCCTAGACATGGCATGTGAAATGCTACAACTGACACGTATTCAATTTGGAATTGAAAGTACGATGCAGTTTGTATGATGTGCCGAGCCTGATGCATGTCAACAAATACATGGATGCACGCATGCATAGCATAAGGTATGCTAAAATAAATATGCCCTAATCTACCATTATAAGCAGGTAAATAAAAGGGAGAAAGAAATGGGGGTTGGAAGACATACATGCCACTCA
The DNA here is from genome assembly GCA_022316695.1 of Camellia oleifera. NCBI lineage: Eukaryota > Viridiplantae > Streptophyta > Magnoliopsida > Ericales > Theaceae > Camellia > Camellia oleifera. The sequence goes on along the minus strand of CM039313.1, from coordinate 111,571,051 downwards.
CCCACACTTATTACAATTGCACCCTCACTCGGAGGGACCCAAAATAATAATACAGTCCGAATAATAAACAAATTAATTATTACAAAATTCTACTTATCAAATTAAATCAAATGTAAAAAGGAAGGGGGCCTCAGCCCCGCCTCGGGATGCGCGAATGATGCATGCTCGGTCCAACTTGCCCGGAAAGCCCATACCGCACCACTGCTGCCTCTGTTTCACTGTCCTGCCTCCCTGGAAAATTGCCAAAGTCCCAGGACACCTTCCAAATTCACTGTAGTACACCACCGGCTAGAGGAAATAACCACCGGCTGCTTGAGATGGCCACCGGCTGCTGGGGAACTTATCGGCACAAAAAGATTGCCGGTCGGCACTAAAGAGTGCCGGTCGGCACTAAATTCTTGCAGGAGACAGTTTTGACAGCAAACAGCAAACCAGCAGTGCATAACATAGAATTTTGAGCATATGTAAGCATGGCTATGCCCCCTATCATGTGTTAGACTCAAGAGAGCATAGCCCTCAACCCTCGGGCCATCAATGATGCATCTTGGTGCATGATGGCCTAAAAGGCCAAGTTTGCAACTTTGATTTCAAATGAAATGCACATCAAACAAACAAGTGAAACCCAACCTCTATCACTTGATCAAGAGGCAAGGCATGCATGCCAATGCCATGCAACCTAGGCATGTTAGCTAATATGCAACATGGCATAAAAGGGAGCATACAAGCATGCAATGCGCATTAAGTACACAACCTAAGCAACAAAGCAAACAAACATGCCACAATTATACAAACCACTAGAGCATGCAAGGAGTAATCTAAATCATGCATCATGCTAGCAACTTGGCCAAGGGAATGCAAGACGAATGCAAGTGATTTCAAGCATGCAACACATGCAACCAAAGCATACAAACATGGGATAATGCAACAACACTTGAATGGCATGCAAGGGATGGACTTATACTAATTGGACAGCTCTAACAAGGCTCAAAACAGTGGCCAAAGTGCCTAGAAATGGAGACTAAACACACGCACACACATGCACATGTTAAGGTCCAAACCCAAGGCATACAAAGTCAACTCTCATGCACACTAAAGAGACACAAACATGGACTAATAGCATGCATGAAAAGCTCTGAAATCCATGTTAAGCATGATGCCAAAACATGCAATGAAGCAAGCCAAATATACAACAAATGGCCCAAGTCTTGAAACAAGCCATGAAGGCTTAAACCAAGGGCAAGTCCACCAAGCCTCACAAGGCTAAGGGGACTCAAAACAGGTCACAAGCAGACCTAAATAAAGCCTAAGGAGCACCTAGATGGCATCTAAGAGGCTCAAGTACAAAGGCATGCAACATGACCAAAACATGGAGCATTCAACACATGCTTTTAAAGCATTAAAGAAGCAACTAAAGCATGCATACAAGCACATCAAAAAGTCTGAAATAACATGCTAGATGGTTCCAAACTATCAAAAATGAAGTAAGCATGGCATGCTATACACTCATACTCTCAAGGCCAACAAGCCAAATGCAAAGGAGCTATAAGATACAAGTCATGATCGACCAAAACGACTATGGACAGAGCTAAAGCATGTCAAAATAAGCATACAAGCTTCATGGATCTAGGCCTAAAACATGCTAGAAAGAAGGCATACAAACCTAGAGCAAGTTAAGGCAATATAAGGCATTACAAAGCAACCATGCAAAACATGCAAGGAGTGCTAAAGCCAACTTAAAATCATGTTATAATATTACAATATAAGCATGAAAAATAAGTCAAACATGCTCAACACACACTCAAGCATAGACTCACTTAAGAGACCAAAACATGCCCTTTTCAAGGACATCAAGGAGAGGGGGTGGCCCTCCCCTTTTTGAGACTTCAAGGCATGCTCTTCACCACTGAAATCCCTCAAGATTTCAGTGGTGAAGAGATCCTATCACCAAAATCTCGGATCTCTCCAAAATAGCACAAAATGGGGCCTTTTCAAAGCCTAAAGGGGGTCAAACTTCCCCAAACCTCACAACACTCTTAATGAACAATAAAGAGGACTTAAAAACAGAGATTTTATGTGTTAATCACTAAGCACAAAAACTGTTTTAAACTAGGTAAGAATAAGATGCAAAGAAAGGGGAAAAAAAAGGGTTAGTATCTCACCCTTGTAGACCTCTTCACAAAGGTTGTGGTTGATGCTTCCTTGAGCTCAAAATCAGTCAAGAACCCCAAGAACCAGCCCTTAGAACCTCAGTTGCAAGGAGAAGGTGGAACACTAGGTGTTTTAGTGCAATAGTGTGAACTAAAGCACCTAGTGTACTAAACAAGCAAGGAAAGAGAGAGATAGGATAGATACAACTATTCTAACCTAAAACCAGACCTTGGCTCTCTCTAACAATGGTTAAGTCTCTCAAGAAGCCAACCCTTGAGCAAAGGGAAGAGCTTTCCCTCTTATAGGCCAAAAGCTTACAAGCTTAGCCACTAAGCAAGCTCATCCCTCCATACACGTGTATGGAGGGGAAGACAATTGCACACAGCTGTCTGAAAATATCTCAGAAAGCAAGTGCACAGTGTCCGGCCGGCAGAAAATGTCATTTTGACAAAATTTAGTGCCGACCGGTACAAAAGAGTGCCGACCGGCACAATAAAGTGCCGATGACAACTCTAGCCAGCCGGTGGCCTCCAGCCCCAGCCGGTGGTGTGTGGGGATGCCTCACAAAGCATTCCCTGCCCTTCCAAGGCAAAACACAAGTGTTTGGTGCAAAACCAAACACAAACGGTCGAGTTCGGAGGTCCTGAGGCAAGGCGCGCGCAGCCGAGATCTCCGGGAACTCCAAACGAACACAAACATGGATAATCACCGAGTGTTCCAACGGTGACGTACAAGTCTTGAGGACGGTCAAAAATGGGGTGTCTACACACACCAAAAGCACATTTGAGTGGATTGAGTTTTAGCTTGAATTTCCTCATTCTTTCGAAGGCTACTGTCAAGTGGACTAAATGCTCTTCCATAGACTAAGATTTTACCACAATATCATCAATGTAACACTCCAAGTATCCTCCAATGAGATCATGGAAGATAGTGTTCATTGCTCTTTGATGTGTTGCTCTAGCATTCTTCAAACCAAATGGCATTTTAACCGATTCGAAGGTCTAAATGTTCCTAGGACACCTGAAAGCTGTCTTGTAAACATCCTCATCTGCTATGCATATTTGGTTGTAGCCAAAATGGCCATCCATCATTGACAAGATCCCTTGTCCTACTAAATTCTCTACCAGCAGATCCACTACAGGCATGGGGTACTCATCTTTTGGAGTTGCCAAGTTCATGTTTCTAAAATCAATACATACCCTTAATTTACCATTCTTCTTAATCACAGACACTATGTTAGATAGCCATTCAACATACCTGGCTGTTCTGATGAAGCCTGCCTTGAGGAGCCTAGCAATCTCCTCATTCACCTTTTGAATCACTTCAGGACTTATTCTCCTAGGCTTCTGCTTGTATGGTTTGAAATTTGGCTTAATTGGAAGTCTATGTTCCATTAATGACCTATCCAATCCAAGCAGATCATTGTAAGACCAAGCAAAACAATCCTTATATTCTTTCAGTAAGGCCAATAACTGGTTCCTGGCCATAGGATCCAACCAGGCACTAACATAATTAGGTTGTTGCACTGATACATCCCCTACATTGATTTCCTCTAATGGATCTAACATCTGAGTGCTTACCACTGTCTCTCCTTCAGCTTCTGCTGGTTTCGAAACAACCCTCTTATCCTGATCTGTCATAACCTTTCTTGGCTCAGCCTCTTCACTTTCTTTTTCATAGATAAAGTCTGTCCATAGAGCCTATTCTTCCTGTATTTATTGGACTTTAGTCTCAATGTCCAATGCACAATACTTGTTTAAAGCCAATGGTTTGGCCTCTTGTTGCTCATGTTTGCAGCAGCCAATCATCATGGTTTCTCTTTTTTCCTTCTAAACCCTCTGGACTATTACCTCAATGTCTAATGTGAAGAACTTCACCAAAGCCAAAGGTCTGGATTATTGATAATCCTGCATACAACCAGGCATTAGCACTCTTTTGTACCAAGTGTTTCAGGTGTGTTAACTCCTCATTAGCCATCACTTCGACTGTTCCATCAGGCTTCCTTAGTATGCTTAGTGGAACCACCCCTTCGGTATACAACTTTGCTTTTGTGAAATCTGCACAAGCAATGAAGGGCTGTAAGTCTGCACATCACCTTCTGATGTATAGAGAAGGGCACACATTTGTTGGTGTAGATCCAATCTCTACCAAGAAAATCATTATAATTGGCATTGTTGTCTATGACCAAAAAAAAAAGGTAGTCATACAATCCCTTATTCCCACACTCAATTAATGGGTAATCTACCTTGGGCCATCTGTTTGTGCCCAGCAAAACCAACAATAGTTGTGCTTGTTAGGATCAACCTAGGATTCCTTTTACCTAATTGTAGACACCCTATTTTTGACTGCCCTTACGACTTGGACGTCATCGCTTACATGTCCAATGATGAGTGTATATGCTTGTCAAGTGCTCAAAGTCCTTAGTAGAGTGCCATAACTTTGAGCCTTTCAAACCTTGCACCCCTGTTGCTTTATTTTTGGACCAAAACCAGAGATTTTCAAGCCTGCAACCTTTTGTGGCCTGCCAGCCCCTTCTATTGGTTACCGGCCATTGTTTCTGGTTGCCTGCCACTGATGTAGCTTACCGGCTACCAATGTGTTTTGCAGATATTTTTCTGCCAGCTGTGCCAACTGTTGGCACAAATGCATGCACCTTCCTACATGTGTATGTCTTGATATTTTTGAGAAAGTTGCTTCGTTTTCTATATATAGGAGGCCTCCCCTTCCATTTTTAAGGTTAGAATTTTTAGAGAAAAAATTATCTCTCTCTCTCTCTCTCTCTCTCTCTCTCTCTCTTGCAATTTCTTAGCTTTTTGCAAACTTTTGCCTATACACTCTAAACCAAACCTCTATATCTTTGAGCTGAGGTACCTTTGAGCCTTGTTTAAACTCTTGAGGGTGCGTTTTCCTTGTTTTGTTGCCTAGATTAGTTCTTCTCTTCAAGAGGTATAAAGCTTTGCTTCTCTACTTGCTTTAATCACTCTTTTTCCTATTGTTTTTTCTCTGTTTTTGGGCTGTTTAAACTCTGTATTTTTTGGGTAAAACTTGGGTTTCAAGGCCAATAAAGGTCGAGGGGTGGTTCACCCTTCTTTATACCTTGCTTTTAAGGCCTTTGCCCTTGTGTTTCCCATCTTTACACTATTTTTTTTTGGGAGCTTTTAAACATTGATTTTTCAGAGTTATTTCAGTGGCTAAAATCATGTTTTGAAGTCCAAAATTGGAGGGGCTAGCCTCCCCTCCTTATGTCCTGCTTAATAGCCTAGTACGTTCCATGTTTTAGCTCATTGTTCTAGCTATTTTTGTCTTGATTCCAGCATGTTTTAGGACTTATTTAGCACTATTTTAGGACTGTTTTCAAGTGTTCATTGAATTTGAGCCTTATATTGTATGCTGGTAGTATAATTGTTCTCATCAGTTTGGTGTTTTAGGCCTTAGACACCGCCTTATTTGAGTTGATTGCATTTATTTAGTACTTTTCTTACTTGTTCTCACCTTTAATCACCTTTGCAATCTCCATCATTTCTTGGCTTTTTCTTTACTTCGAAAGTGGTTTCAAATTATTTGTTTGTTTAAGCATGAGATTAAGGTGTCATGCTTAATGGTTTAATCCATTTAAGGGTTCATTACTAATGGTATGATGTCTCTTTCATGCCCAAAGAAACACTTGGTTTGAGCCCTCTTTCCATTAGAGGACTTAAAATTCACTTGTGGACTTAATTGATTAAAGAATTGACAGGTAACTAAAATAGAGTAATAAAATTGGTGATTAAAAATGATGCAAGATACTAATTTGGTTTAGGTTCAATCGGATGTTAATTGAACCCTTGAGTCTTAAGTCGTTTCATACTCATAAGTGATGCAAACGGCTCAAGATTCATTGTCAACTACTTCCCTTGATTTTTCATGATAGGGAGGCGGTTTTGAGGGTCTTTATTTGTTGCATTTATTGAATTTGCACACTTTGGTTCATAGGCCATCATGCAATGAAATTGCATAGATTGATGGTTCATAAATCAAGTTTTATCACTCCTTTGAACTATTCAAATGATAAGGAAGGATAAATTGTGCAAACAAACCCTTGAGAATACCCTGCCCCTACATTGTTTGCTCTCTGTTGCAGCAAGACAATCCAGTCAGCAGTGGCCGGCAGGCCATCACCAGTGGATAACAGGCCATCTTTCGGCCACCTATGCAAAATCCAGCAGTGTACTTTTGAAGCAGAATAGAGTTAGTTCTGAGGTGGAAATCAGTGCAAGTGTTCTGCTGTGCAACAGAGGCATCTGGTAGCAGAAATAGTGGCTTTTTCGGGTAGAAAATCCGTGCATGCATGAGCATTCCTTGTTTCCCGAGTAGAGGTAATTAGAGTAGTTAGTTTAGTTACTTCATGTTGCAATTAATTAGCTAATTAGAATTTTGTAGTTAATTAATTAGTGTAATTAATTAATTAGTTCCAACTTGTAATAATTAGTTAAAATAGTTAGTCAGTTGTGATGTTGTAATAACTAGCTAGCATAGTTAGTTAATTCATTTTGTAATAGTTAGTTAATTAGCTTTGCTTTAGCTAGTTAGTTAGTTTATTCATTCAGACCCTCCTGCGTAAGGGTGCAAATGTTGTAATAACATGTATGTTTTCCAACCCCATGTCTTTCTCCCTTTTATTTAACTGCTTATGTTGGTGAGTTTAGAAGCAACATGTTTCATTTAGCATATTTCATGATTTGCATCCATTTGTATTGTATACACCGAGGCTCGGTTCATCATTCTAAACTTGCATTGTCATTTAAATACTTTTTTGAAAAGGTGCTTAAACCACATGCTATCAAATTGTTTCATATGTCATATTAGTAGCGGAGCCTAGTAATTCCATATCGCATGTGTTGCATTAGAAATGTTACATTAGTTAGAGCATACATTTTTCTAACTCTTTTTTTTTTTACTTGCCTTGGAGTACTAGGTGAGCATTTTATTGCTTTAGCATAATTGCATAAGTGTGATTGTTGCCATGTCTAGCATGTTTGCCATGAGGCTAAGTGTTTAAACGATAAACTGTTTGAATGCCTGTGGATGAAGGCTATTTGCTTGAATTGGAATAATATGAGTAATGTTCATATGTGATCACTTTTTTAAGTGGTACATATTCGAAACAATTTTGCAAACAAACATGAAATCAAATGTTCCAATTTTTGCAAATTAGTTTATACTTGTGTGTGTGCGCATCACATAGTAAGGTTAGCCTAATAATCGGAACAAAAGCATATAAAGTAGATGAGAATCACATCATGATTAGTAGAGGCCGATCTTTGATCAGGCGAATGGGGGTGCTCAATTCATGACATTCCCCTCTCGTACCTAAGTTCCCAAGCCGAGACAATCTTGGTGATGACAGACACGTGGCCTTTGGCCCGAGACATGGGTTTCCTAAATTTTCCAAAAAAATTTAGGTGGCGACTCTGTATTTAGCAAAGCAGTCCATTTTTGACAATTTGATTCAAAATTGATTTTTCAAAAGATTTTCTGGATTTGGACTCTTTGGTGTTTATCTATTTCGTATTACACTTGTGAGATCAGATTTAGAACTGTGGGAGTCCGATACTGTAGGGCTTATCGTCTTCCGAAAGGAGCGCCAAAAGTCGAGCAACACCAACTTTTTCAAAGATGAACAAGGAAGCAAATTTACTGTTGCCCCATTATCCACTAGTACCCTGTTCATTTCTATTCCATCGAAGTATGCCTTAATGTACATAGGTTTAACATGCTGAGTCATTGATCATGTGGGGTATTCAAAGGGGTATGATAGGTTAATTATGCTTACCTCTTCACTTTCCTCATCAGCCTCCATAGACCTGGTTACTTCAGACTCCCCCTGAACTATGTTGGCTTCTAAATCTGTATTGGAAACTTCTATTGGGTCATCCTCCTGCCCCTTATGATTTCCTTCTTCTGCTTGAAATTCCTGAGGCAATACGTATACCATATTGATGGGTATTGGAGAGAATGAGCCAAACTGCACCACTAACTGTATTTACTCTCCTTCTGTGTTGGCCTGATTAGATAATTGGGGTGCATCTTCCATACCTCGTTTTGGAACTTCTAAGTTGGCAAGCTTCTTAACAGTAGTCTGTTGTTGATCTTCCTTGAACATAGACACTGACTATTTAGCCATGAAGGCTTCGAACATATCTTCTTTGGCCAATACCTGTTCTTGGCCTAGTTCAGTTTCCTCGTCTGTCTCATTATCCTCATCACTCTCCATTAAGACCTTTTCGAGGCCTGCCAAACTTGACTTTTCTTTTTGTTTTTAGTTCAATATAGACCTTGGCCAACTCCTTTCTGTTGGCATTAATGTTACTCTAGGGACTAGACTTCGAATTCTCTCTTTCTCCCACTTGACCTCCTGATTGCACCAAAGAGGTGCCCTCACCAGCCCCCTTAAGATCCCTCTGATATTGAGTGAACCTTCGTTGGATTTTTCTTCTCTAAGATCTAGAGATCACAGGAACCATATCTGGTTCTTTTGTCTTTGGGTTTTTAAATAGGACCCAATTATTGGAGGCCACCAAAGCAGGTTTGATCATTTTGTCTTTGCCTATGAAGGCCTTCCCCTGAGTTGGTATCATTTTAGGTTTATTCGACATGACAAACCAATCTGGTACTCCAGGTACCCATGAACCCACTATGCCGGCCGTCAGGCCTGCTGCTTTAGTCTTTGAAGGCCATTGATTGGCCCTGGTTTCTTTTTTTGGATCAAGCTCAAGCTTATTTATAGGCTTACTGGCTATTCTATAGTAGTTTGGTGGCCTGGTTTCGTACAAAGGTCTCTTTCCTTTCGACAGATTCCTGACATCTAGTGGCCCATTCAAATATGATTGCTGGTTAAGACCCCTTGGGTATGCTCTCTTGTTGTGGGCGCTGATTGGCCTATGATCCCTCTACACATCTTTGTAATATTGTTTCCTATCAACTGGAAGCCCATTCAGCCATTTGTAACTCAACCTACACCTGGGGCACATCCGTTGCATAACAGCTGCTTCGAGTGAGTCATTATCTATAAGTTCTTCGTTAGGACCATTCTTTTGGCCTACGAAGCTCTGCCCACTTACTGGTGAAAATTGTGCATTCTTCTTAAAGGCATTTGGACTAGCCACATGCACCTACACATTGACCTCATTCAATTCTTTCAAGAAAAGCCTCTTCTCCACCTTTTGGCCAAGGAAGTCTAGTGTGCCAATATTGGCTGCAGGTTCTTTGATTTTTGAAAAAGGATCAATGTCAATTCTCATTGCCTTTTCTGCCTTGGCTAGGAATTTCAATCTTCCTTTCCGAATCTGCCCTTGAATCCTGTCTCAAAAAATAATGTAGTTTTTAGTTGAATGAGACCAAGAATTATGCCATTTATAGTAGATTTTTTCTTCTATTTCTTCTGAAGTTAGGATCTTAATTCCCTTAAGCAATTTAAAAAAATGTGCTGTTAACAAATGATCAAATATGTCATCTGCTTTTGATACATCAAAATAATATTTCCTGTGAAGATATTTCTTTCTAAACTGTTGATTGATAATGGTATCCTTCTGAATTAATGCTTTACAGATCATAGGTTTTTGTCCTATAATCTCTATTGCATCAATTTCAAAATTAGGGTCCCTCTAATAGGTCCTATAAGATGTATGTTCTTCGTCAAGAAGAGTCTCCAACTTTATAAGTTAGTTCTATTAGGTCTCGAAACTTTGTTGAGTCAAACTTCTTTCAAAGCCTAAACTCTAGCCCATTTTGGACCAATCTTACAAATTCAGGTAGTACGACCCTACATCTATTTCGTGCCCTTTTGAATTTGGCAATGAATTGAGCAACCTTCTCATTAGGCCTCTGGCTCAACCTTGCCAAGTCTGTCATAGATACTTCAAGCTCTGTTTGGAAAAATTGGGCATGAAATGCCTCTTCCATTTGTTGCCAAGTCTGGATAAAACCAGGTGTAAGGTTTGTATACCATACGAAAGTTGCCCCAATTAGAGAGTTTGCAAAAAGTCTTAACTTCATGTAATCATTGTTGGTGAATTCACCACATTGGCCTGTAAACCTATCAATGTGCTCAACAGTTGACTGTTTCCATTTCCATAAAAGAGGGCAAAGTCTAGTATCCTAAATCCCCTTGGGTATTCATGTAACCTATCTATTCATTATGGATAAGGCTTTCTGTAAATAGGAGTCTGGACCTCCTGGCCCATAGGTCCACAAATCTCTCTAACAATGTCAACAATTTGGTCCCTGGGAACCATATTTTGTGCTCGTTGGGCCATTATTAAAGGAACAAACATAGGGTTTAGAGGAACTTCATATACTTGAGGCTCTCTTAGTCCATATAAGGACACATTTAGGACTGGTTGTCCCTACTGTGCTGGTTGATGTTGAGGGTATGGTGCACTCTTGGGGCAGGCATTTGCCCTCCTAAAGGTACAGCGAAGGGAACTACAGGAGCAGGAACATGTGTTGTTTCTCTTCCACCCCCCCTCCCTCGGAGTGTGAATTCAAACACTGGATTGGTGAACACCCGTGTACTAGACATGGGTTCAAACATAAGATTTGAAAACACCACATGCCATTCCCTTAATTAGTCCAAACCCACCAATATGTATGGTTTCATTGGTAGGCATTGGTGCATTTTGACTTGCTAGTGGTCTAGGTGGAGCTTTGTACCATGATTAAGGCACAGGTGATGGTCTCTCATGGTTTTGATTATTAGTTTGGCCACTAGCCTGTCCATTATTTTGCATAGACTGTTTATCTCAAGCCAATCTATGTTGAAAAGGACTCATGTTCTCCTCAACTTACCTTGTGATAGGTGGTTAATGAGAATTCATTTGATCCAAAAAGGATGTTGCACATTTTTCCATTGTATACATTAATTGTTGTCACATAACATTGACTAACCCTCCCCATGGATTCATTGGTTAGGTAGAGGAGACAGTTGATGGTCCAGTTTCATGGCCTGTCCAATATTCTGGACATATGTTGTATGCCCTGAAATGCTTGTCTCTTCGACCATTTATGGACGATCCGTTGAGGCAGGCACATTGTAACAACCCCAACCTGTGATTAGCCCACAATCCATGATTAAGTATGCTTAATACGTAATTAAGAATAAATTCTAGGGTAATTACATGTACATTGCATTATTTGTGTTTATATCTGTTTGCTAGAGGAATATCTGTTTGTGTTTCTGTTTTGTTCTACGAATTAAAGGCCTTGTTGGCATCCAATCACGAAGTTGATTTGATTTCTATGTTATTTGGGATTTTTAGAATTTTATGGTAAGTTTTATTGAAATTCGATTCGGGACAAATTTATTAGAATACTTATGCTGTGTTTGGTTGGGGGATTTAAGGAGGGATTTGGAAAGAGAAATGGAAAAGGAAGGTGAAATGTGAATAAAACATACTTATATTTCACCTAGTTTCACACACATTTTCTCTTTCTCTTTCCAAATCCCTCCCCAAATCCCCCAACCAAACACAACATTAATGTCAATTGATTAACTTAGGTTAAGTTTAATTAAATTTCTAACCAAGCCTATATAAGGCCACCCCAACACCTTGCATACACTTTACACTTCCATTCCTCATCTTTTGAAAGACAAAAACGAGAGAGAGAGAGAGAGAGAGAGAGAGAGAGAGAGAGAAGATGTGAAGGGAGATTAAGCTAGGAGTTGCTAGGGAAATTGAAAGAATTTGGTAGCATTAAGCAAGACTTGCTAGAATTCAAGGGAATTAAGGCATATAAGGTAAGAATTTAACCCTTAGCTATGTAATTGAGCGAATTAAACCATAGAGTCAAGAGGTTTTAGTGTCTAACATGAGAATTGAGCATAAGAGCTAGAATTGAGATCAAGTCATGCATTGCATGCATAATTCATGAGTTTTGAGGTTTGATTTCAACAAATTCTTACATGCAAGAACTTATTTATGATCTATTTGGGGAGCTCATTGTGATTTTTCACTTTAATACCTCATTGGAACAAGTTTGGGAGCTTTGAAGCCAAGACACTTCATGCATGTTGTATTCATGACATACCAAGGTTGATTTTACATAATTGGCATGCTTTTGGGCCTTGATTTTGTGAAATGATCTTCAATTCATGATATCCAACAAGTTTCTAAATGTTTTCTTGAGTTTTTGGCCTAAAGGAGCATGTTTGAAGCTTAAAACTCATGGTTTGCATCTTGCACAGCAATCTGAAAATTTCAGATTTGGCTTCTCCGCTCGAGCAACAGATCCTGCGCTCGAGCGACCACTCTGTGTTTTGCACCTCCGCTAGAGCGACTAAAAGTTGGTTCGAGTGTAAAATGCATGCTTCCGAAAGTTTACACATTTTTGCAGACCGCTCAAGCGAAGACCTCAGTCACATACTCGAGCAACCGTCGAGTGGCCATCGAGCAGAGAAATCACACAACCAGTACTTTTTGCAGAGTTTACAGATCGCTCGAGCGAAGAAAGTTGCACTCGGGCAACCACTCACATTTTTTTGAACCTCTGCTCGAGCGATGGAAGCTATGCTTAAGTGAGGACACTATTTTCAACAAATTTGCCTAAGTGTTGGACAGCATGTTTTGGTATCCTCATTGCATCCTAGGCATTCCTAGGCCATGGTTAAGACATAATAATGAGGTTAAAGACATAGAAACACACTAAGAACGAAATGAAACAAGTTAAGTTTTATCTGGGTGTGTGTTTCAAGTATGTATCTGTTCTATTTGTGTAAGTTATGCGCAATAAGCTCTTTGATTTGTCTACTCTGTCTATTTGCCTCTAGAGCCATTTGTAAGTAATAACTTAGTAAAGCTATCTTCAACTTTATTTATTTTCTGTATGATAAAATAAGATCTGTTTGCTGAAATGCTATGTGTAGACGTCCCCGAACGCCCCGGGAGGGTTAAGTCCCGTTCCGTTCATATTGGGTTTACTACAGTTCAAGGACTCGATTGTCACGGTTCTACATCTAAACCAAAGAGTCCAAATCCGGCAAATCGTTTGAGAAAACAGATTTTTTGAAAAGTAGTGCCAAACATGGACTGCTTTGCCAGATACAGAGTCGCCACCTAAATATTTTAAAAATGGGGAATTTAGGAAACCTCGACTCGGTGCCGAAGGCCACGTGTCCGTCATCACCAAAGTGGTCTTGGCTCGGGAGCTTGGGTACGATCGGGGAAGGTCAGCTATGAGCACCCCCTTTCGCCCGGTCCGAAGACCGGCCTCTACTAACCGTGATATCCAATTTTGAAAACGCTATGTGTTCTTATTCCGGTTATTAGCCTAGAATTACTATGTTATGCGCACAGCAAACAAGTATAGACTAGATTGCCTAATTTGGAAACAAGCATTGCATATCCGTTGGTTTTGAAAACGCTTTGGAATTTGCTACTCGCAAGTAGGCTAAAACACGGATTTCAACGAGTTTTTCCAACTCAAGTAATCCAACCTCCACCCACAGGCATTCAGGTAGTTTATGACATGTAAGCAATTAGCCTCATGGTAATTATGCTGTTATGGCAACATTCACATGCATGCGGTATGCTAAAGCATAAAAGCTTACCTAGTACTCCCAGCCAAAACAGAAACTAGTTAGTAATCATGCATGATCCTAGTTCATGTTAAAAATGGCTAATGCAACACATGCAAAGATGCAATCTAGACAGGCTCGGCTATCCTAAGCATGGCATGTGAAATGCTACAACTATCACGTATTCAATTTGGAATTGAAAGTACGATGCAGTTTGTATGATGTGCCGAGCCCGGTGCATGTGAAACAGATGTATGGATGCACGCAGGCATTGCATAAGGTATGCTAATTTTAAATATGCCCTAATCTACCATCATAAGCAGGTAAATAAAAGGGAAGAAAGACGTGGGGTTGGAAGACATACATGCACTCACGCACACTTATTACAAATACGCCCTCACACGGAGGGACCGAATAAATATTACAGTCCGAATAATAAATAAATTAATTATTACAAAATTTCTAATTATTTAACAAATAAATGCAAAATAGAAAAGGCCGCAGCCCCGCCTCGGGATACGCGAATGATGCATGCTCGAATCCGACTTGCCCGGAAACCCGTTGCCATAGCATTGTTGCCCCTGTTTTCACTGTCCTGCCTTTCTGAAAACTGCCAAAGTCTTAGGAAGCCTTCTATGAGCGTTGCAGAACATCATTGGCTGGGAGGGATGGCCACCGGCTGTGTACAATATCCATCGGCTGGTGATAAAGCTATCGGCACTGAGTAAATGGCCGGTCGGCACTGAATGTTGCCGGTCGGCAGAAACTTCCTGCAGAAGACAGTTTTGACAACAATAAGGCCAGACAGTGTATGGCATGGAATTTCAAGGCAATGTATGCATGGACACACTCCCTATCATGCAATGGACTCAAGGGAGCATGGCCCTTGACCCCCGGGCCATCAATGGCGCATTTCGACGCATGATGGCCTAAGAGGCCAAATTTGCATTTCAATGTCAAATGCAATGCACACAAAACATACAAGGGACCCAACCTCAATCATGGTTGATCAAGAGGTGAGGCAATACACAACAATGCACATGCAACCTAAGCATGCAAGCTAAGCATGCAACATGAGCATGGAGGCAAGTATGCAAACATGCAATACGTACTAGGCACACAACCTAAGCTAACAAACATGCAAGGCATGGAATAAGGCAACAACCTTTGAGCAACATGTTAAACATGGATTCAAACTAATTTGGGCAGCTCTATACTAGGCCCAAAACAGTGGCCAAATGTCATGGAAATGAGGGCCAAAACACATACAAACATGCATGCACACAAGGTCCAACACTTAGGCACCAAAGAGTAACTTTTAAGCACACTTAAAAGAGGATAATCATGGATACATGGCATGCTTAGAAAGCTCTGAAATCATGTTATAGAAGATGCAAAACCAAGTAAACAAGACAAGCCAAGCATGCAACGATGTCCAAAACTCAAAGCAAGCCAAGGGGCTTAAACCATGGCTATACAAATTAAGCCTCAACAGGCCAAGAACAACCAAATCAGTCCTAAAGCATGTTAAAACAAACCCCCAAAACCACTTAGATGGCATCTAAAAGGTCTAAGCATGGAAGCATGCACAAAGGGCCAAATATGGAACATATGACAACAACCTTATAAAGCATTAAAGGAGCATCAAATATGAGCATTCAAGCATATTATGAGGACTGAAATGACATTATAAGTGACTCCAAATCACCAAAATAGTGCAAGTAAAGCATGCTAGAGGGGTCAACACTCAAGGCTCATAAGGTATACAAGATAGATTGCATGGTAGCTATACAAAGCAAAGCATGGATGACTCAAATGACCCAAAAAAGTCCTTAAGCATGTCAAAACAAGCATAAAAACTTCACAAAGCTAAGCCAAAACAAGCAAGCATAGTGGTCTCAATGCTAGATACATGTTAAGGCGAAATGGAGGATTACAAAGCGAGTGTAAGATGCAAAGCCCAAACTGAAAAAGACCCTTCGACAACACTGAAGAGGGACCAAAAATATGACTACTCACAGTAGATAACAACCCCCAAATCAATATACAAACATGCTTAAAATGCAATGCAAGATTAAGGCCACAAGAGGGCTACAACATGAAGTATACAAAGCATGCATCAAACAGCAAAAGACCCTTCATGGGACATGGAGAGGGGGTCAAAATAAGACCCTTTTCAGTTCTGATCAGGGTCGGAAAATAGAAGCTCAATGTGCTAACAAGTCATGCAAAAATGGGGACCAAAGAGGGGTAATGAAGCAAGTCATACATGGAGGTCCCCAATAGTATTGAGCCCTTCTTCAATGTTGAAGAAGGGCTCAAAACAAGCCTCTTTACTGTTTACATCGAAGCCCAAAAATACTTGTAAATAAGGCTAACCAATGAAACTAAAAACTGCAAGTTTAAGGGAAATGGATGCTTACCCTTGAAGAGCAGCAAACCAGCACCCCTTGGTCCAAGTTTCTGAGCTCCTAACCTCTGCAAATGGCCTCCAAAGTGCTGGAATGGAGGATGGAGGTGTTGTGCTAGGTGTTGTAGGGCAAATGATGCAAGAACCAAAGTGTTTGGAAGCTTGGATAGGATAGATATAGAGGGTTGTAGATATATATGTTAGATATATATGTCTACTCTCTGGTTTTTGCTCAAAAACTCCAACCCTTTTCAATGGAGGAAGAGAGCTCCTTATATAGGCAAAGGGCTAAGCTCCAAGCTTCTCCAAGAAGCTAAATCAAAGGGGCAAAGGGTGCAAGGCTTATTAAGGAAGCTTGGACAACTGGTAGGCTTCTTGAGGAAGCCAAGACAAGGGGTCAAGGCTTCCTCAAGAAGCCTTGAGCAAAGGGTGCACAAGAGGGGCAAAAAGTGGTGCAAAATGTGCAAAATAGCAATATATATGCACGTGGAGCTGCTTCTGTGCATCCCAGCTGGCACAGCTGGCATGCACCAGGCTTGGAGGGTGCAAAGGGTGCAAACCGGCCAGAAAAATTGGTCGTCGGCCAAAATAAAGTGCCGGTCGGCACTATTTTCTGCCGGTCGGCTAAATAGAGTGCCGATAGGTGATTCCTATGTCAAAAAATGGCTGGTGGGTATGAAAATTGAAGCCCCAGAAGTTAGCTTTCCAATGGCGCAAACCTTGCATTAAAATTCCTCCTGTGTAGAAAGTTATGCCCTTTTTGGTGAAGCCGCGCAGACTCGATCCAAACGGGATGATGCCCAGCTTCAACCAATCATATCTCCTCCACCCGGACTTGGCTTTGGGAGATTCTTGAGTGAAAAATGAAGCCCCGGAAGTCTTCTTTCCAATGGTTATGGCCTCATAGCTTAACTCTAAGTGTATAGGTAGATAAGCTTGATTTAGCGATGACTGCTCGTCTTTCTCCCATCCGGATTCATGGCGAACTTCTTCTCCAACCTATTTTCTCCCCTCCTCTCCTCTTTTCTTCAACTCCAAACCCTCTAAGAAAGGTGTTTTGAAAGATTTTTCAAAGATTTCATCTCTCTCTCATCCATTTCCACTTTGTCCTTGCTCGGTTTACCGAAAAGCGCATCATTTACCGAAATGCGAGCGTCGGAACATCGTGGGAATTTTACTTCAAAAATGTTTTGAAAGAGAGGGTTTTAAGGTCTAAAAACCATCCAAAATAGCTTTGATTCAAAATGGGGTGTGAAATTGAGATTCGCCTCTCTCCTTGCCGAAGAAACTGAACCTGTGCCCTGCACACCTTTCTCCAACAAGTGAACCATCAGTAGTGCCCAAGTCGTGAGGGCAGTCAAAAATGGGGTGTCTACACTATGCTCTGTATAATGAATGATTATCCAATTTATGACAATGTATTCATGGCATCCTTAACATCATGTGATATCCGTTAGTTGTTACCCAATATCGGAGTGTAGACAACCCATTTTTGATCACCCCTAAGACTTGGGCACCTCAAGTTGATCACTCGATGATGAAAGTTATGCTGTATAAAAGTTTGATTTCTTCAGTAAGAAGAGCTTCTAAATCCCAACCGTACACACTATTTTGACCAAAACTATTTTAGACCTTAAAACCCTCTCTTTCAAAATATTTTTGAAAATGTTTCTACGATGTTCCGAGGCTCGCATTTCGTTCAATGTTGCACTTTTTGGTAACCCGAGCAGGGACAAAGTGGAAATAAATGGAAGAGAGGTGAACTTTTTGAAAAATCTTTTTAAACCTTTTTATTTAGAGGTTTGGAGTTGAAGAAGATTGGAGGAGAGGGAAGAAAACTAGTTGGGGAGAAGTTGGGCTTGAAACCGTTAAGAGAGAACTGAGCAGCCTTCACTAAATTAGGCCTACCTCTTTGTACACTTAGACTTTAGTTGCGAGGCCACAACCATTGGAAATTGGACTTCCAGGACTTCAATTTAGACTCAAGAATCTCTTAAACCTTCACTAAAATAGACATATCTCTTTTCACACTTAGAATTTAGATGTAAGGTTGCCACCATTGGAAAGTAGACTTACGGGGCTTCAATTTAGACTCAAGAATGACCTAAAAACGAGTCCGGATGAAGGAGATATACCCGTTTGAAGTCGGGCTTGAAGTAGATTTTTTGGTGGCCAGCTGGTGGCCAGCCGGACACCATTGGTTGCCGGCAATGCACTACTTCTGGCCGGCCGGCCACTGGTGTAAAACCCAAATATTTTTGCCAGCTATTTCCACAAAGCCCTAGCTGTCCCTTTTTTGATATTTTCGACTGAAGGCTCATGTTTTCTATATATAGATGACCTCCCTCTCATATTTCAAGGTTAGAAACATTTAGGAGTGAGAAAATATTTTTGGAAAATTCCTCTCTCTCTCTACAATTCTCTCTTTCCTTTTCTACTTGCATAGCCTTTGCCCAAACACTCTAAACCAAATCTAGAGAGCTTCTTCCTAAGGTTATTTGAGCTTGAATTTGAGCTCTTGAAGCACTTGAGAGTATGAAATTGGTGGTGTATGACTTAAGGGTTCATTCCTCTTCAAGATGTATACCTTCTCTTGCCTTTGTACCATCTTTACACCACTTGTTTTCCATCTTTTCTACTGTTTTTTGAGCTGTTTAAAACCTATATTTTTGGGCTGAAATTTAGGTTTTAAGGCCATTAAAGGTTGAGGGGTGGTTCACCCTTCTTTGCACCTTGTTTTAAAGGCCTTTTCCCTTGTGTTTCCCATCCTTTTACTATCTATTTTTGAGCTTTTAAATACTGTTTTTCAAAGTTATTTCAGTGGCCAAAATCATGTTTTGAAGTCCAAATTTGGAGATGTTAGCCTCCCCTCCTTGTGTCTTGCTTACTAGCCTAGCTTGTGCTATGTTTTAGCTTATTAATCTAGCTATTTTTGTCTTAATTCTAGCATGTTTTAGGACTTATTTTAGACTATTTTAGGATTGTTTTTGGTTGATAGTTGCATTTGAGATTTGTTTTGCATGCTTATAGTGTAATTGTCCTCATGAGTTTGGTGTTCTAGGCTTTAGATACCAGCTTGTTTGAGTTGATTGCATTTATTTATGGCTTTCCATACTTGTGATCACCCTAAATCACCTCTGCAACCTCCCTCCATACTTGTGTTCAATCGGACGTTAATTGAACACATGGAAGCTTGAGACATTTCATACTCATTAGCGATGAAATGGTTCAAGTGTCCAAGGTCACCACTTCCCTTGATCAATTCATGAAATGGAGGAGGTTTGAGTCTTGATTTGTTGCATTTATTAAACTTGCACACTTTGGTTCATGAGCCATCACGCAATGAAATTGCTTGAGTTTGTGGCTTGTGGACAAAGTTTACTACTCCTTTGATTTGTTCATGAAAAGGAGGGGTGACTTGTGCAAACAAACCCTTGAAAATACCCTGTGTATGCTCTGTTTGTTCTCTATTGCAGCAAGGTGAACTGGGCAGTAGTGGTTGGCAAGCTACTTTTCGTGGCCGGCAAACCACTTTTCATGGTCGACAGGCCGCCTTTGATGGCCGGTTGGCTATTACTATTGGCCGGCAGACCTCATTACTGGCCGGCCGGCCACTAATGCAAAATTTAGCAATGTGTTCTTTGAGCAGAGCAGAGCCAAGCCATTCTGGAAGTGGACAAAAGTGTTAGGGTTCTATTGTGCAACAGATGCTCTCCAGAAGTAAAACAGTGGCTTTTCGGGTGGAAACCGAGCACGTGCATGAGCATTCTTCACGTATCGAGGATGTTTAAGTTTAAATATTTAGCTTAGATGTTTGTTGTAATTAATTAGTTGTACCTAGTTAATTTTTGTAAAGTGATGTAATTAATTAGTAAGTTAAATAATTGTTCGATTTTGTTTTGTAATTGTTTTAGTTAACTAGTTAGTTAATTAATTTGATGTAATAATTAGTCAAGTAGTTTAGCTAATTTCATTTATTTTGTAATAATTAGCTTAGCTTAGTTAGCTAGTTAATTAGTTAGTTAGTTCATTCGGACTCTCCTTTGTGAGAGCACAATGTTGTAATAATGTGTATGTCTTCCAACCGCACGTCTTTCTCCCTTTTATTTAACTGCTTACAAATTATTAGATTAAAACATCATGCTTCGTTTAGCATTACTCATGCTTGCATCCATTGTATTGCATGCATCGAGGTTCAATTCATTATTCTAACTTGCATTGTTAGTTTAATACTTCTTTGAATACGTGCTTAGACCGCATGTTATCAAATTAATTCATATGCCATATTAGTAGCTGAGCCTAGTAAATTGCATATCACATGTGTTGCATTAGCCATATTGCATAAATTAGGATCATACATCTTTCTAACTTTATCATATTTTTGGCTTGGAGTACTAGGTGAGTTTTTACTCGCTTTAGCATATCGCATGTGTGTTAGTGTTTCCATGTTTAGCATGCTTGCCATGAGGCTAATTGCTTAAGTACTATAACTGCTTGAATGCTTGTGGATGAAGGCTTATTGCTTAAATTGGAATAATTTGAGTAATATTCATATGCAATCACTTTTTCAAGTGGTACATATTCGAAACAATTTTCAAAACAAACATGAATCAAGTGTTCCAATTCTTGCAAATTTAGTCTATACTTGTGTGTGTGCGCATCACATAGCAATGCTAGCCTAATAAACTGGAACAAGAGCATATAATGTACATAAGATTCATATCATGATTAGTATAGGCTGATCTTTGATTGGGTGAGTGGGGGTGCTCAATTCATGATCTTCTAAGTTCTCGAGCCGAGACAATCTTGGTGATGACGGACATGTGTCCTTCGGCACGAGTCATGGGTTTCCTAAATTTCTCAAAAATAAAACATTTAAGTGGAGACTCTTTATCGGGCAAAGCAGCCCATTTTTGGCAATTTGATTCAAAATCGATTATCCAAAAGATTTGCTGGATTTGGACTCTTTGGTGTTTATCTATTTCACATTGCACTTGTGAGATCAGATTTAGAACCACGGGAGTTCGAACTGTAGGGCTTATTTCGCCTTCAGAAAGGAGGCACGAAAAAGTTGGGCTACAGTTTCTGGCGACTCTGTTGGGGAAATTAGAGAACTTGACTTCAACTTCATGATGTGAGATTTTATCTACCCTTATATGTTTCTTTGCATTGCATTTGCATTGGTGCGTTTAAGTCACTATGTTTTACATCTGCTATTCCTGGATGGTTTGTCGAAGGCTTGCCTAAAAGCTTGCCAAAAGGCTGATCGGTCACGGGCTCTGCCATGATAGGAACATAACCCTTAGATCTGGACTACCGCTGTACCGCTTGATCCTCATTTCACTTCTCAGTGTTAGGTGTGAGAGGTATATTAGGTAGTCTTGCTGAGGCACCCCTTTGACCATCTGGCCTAGCTGCATATAGTAAAGCCATAGAGATTGTTCCAAACTAGGACAAGATGCTCTCCCATATACAGGATGATGTGATACCGCTGGTTTGAGTAGTAAAGCTGTAGATCACTCCAAAAGCTAGGACAAGGAAACCCTAACCTCATATAGGGGTGTTTTGAATGCTTTTGTGCAAAATGTGAAATCTTTGGAAATGTGTGATGCAATCCTTGGGAGAGTCTTAATCTTGAGGAGGTTCCTTTCAAACCTTGAGGGTCATATCAGAATCAGAATTTGGGTCAAAATCCATGGGTTTGTGTTTGATATGGTGGAAACATACCAGAACTAGAACCAGGGCCAAAATTGTATCTTGCTTTGTTTTGACCAGCATACCCAATAGCCTGATCTGATGGGGCATTTTGTTTTTAATGCCAGGTTTGTCTGAGCCGGAGAAAAAGCAGTACCCAACTCAGCAAAGGCTAAGCCCAATCCAACTAGGAAAGCCTTAACTCATCACAATCCATCAAATCTCCGGAAAAAAAAACCCACTCAACAAAGGTCCAATCTATCTGATCCGCAAAAGGCCAACTCAGAAAAGATCTATCCACTACCAAAAGATCTATTCTAAAAAAGCCCAATCCAGTCGAGCCCGTCTAGACTAATCCAGTTCAGATACATCAAGTATAACCGGGTCAAAACCTTAGTCAGTCAGCTCTCAGCTTACACCCATCCATTTCCCCGATTGCCAACTCAGCAGACCCTTGATGGCCCAGAGTCCGGAAGAAGTTGTGGCCATGATAGCGATGTTAAACCAGGGAATTGCTATGCAAGATGAGAACAATGCTGAAATGCAACGCCCATCTAGGGCATCTACCACATATCTAGTCTCGGGCCCCTAGCCAAACTTTGATCCACCTCCGCTAGCTGAAGATTTGCAAGGTCCAGATCCCCGAGAAGGGTTGGCTCAAACTCGAGTTTTCAGACCCTTGGTGCAGCCTAATGAGGGGCTTTATCCCCTTGACATTGATGATCTCGACCCGATCTCGTTAAAAATTGCTAGCCTTGAGAAGCAGTTCAAAAAGGCTCAAGGACTTAACTCCATTCCCGACATTGAGGATGGGTACACCGAGGCTGCCGTAAGGCTTTTAGATAGATTCAAAATGCCATACATTGACCATTTCGACGGGTCTAGAGATCCTATGGTACATATCTGTCTTTTCTTAGACGTCCTGACACCAATGGGTTTAACTAAGCCTCAGAAACTCTCTCTGTATGGAAGAACCTTATTGGGTATAGTAGCCACTTGGTATGCCAAGTTGGAAGATAAAGTGAAGCAGAACTGGGAAGAGTTGGCTGAGGCGTTTGTCAATTAGTACTCTTACAATACCCAACTTGAAATGACCATTCAAGAGCTTGAAGCAACCCACTAGAATCCTGGAGAACCTGTTGTGGAATTTTTTGCAAGGTGGAGACCAAAGGCAGCACAGATGATAGATCGCCCTTCTAAGAGGGACCAAGTGCGGATAGTGGTGTAGAATCTTGAGCCTGATATGCTACAAAAGTTAATAGTTGCTCCACTATTCACTTTCAAAACTTTGCATGAATTAGGGGTTCAGATTGAGAGTGCATTCAACAAAGGGATTATTCCCAGACCAGGCGAACCAATAAGGAGGGTGTTTTTCAGGAGTACCAATGCTAGCAGTAGCCCTATTCTTGAATCCACTGAAATCAATATAGTCGCCACTGCCGACCCTTTTGCCAATACCAACCCACAAACAATTGGCCCAACTCGAGCTCAAGGCAAAACTTTTACCCCCCTCTATATGAGCCTAACCAGCGCACTAAAAATCTTGATGGAAAAAGGGTATCTCAAAGCCCTTGATCCTCAACCTCTTCCTGACCCACTCCCTGCTAGACATAACCCCATAAAATATTATGTGTACCATCAGAAGCGCAGTCATGGCACCGATCGTTGCTACTGCCATCATCATGAGGTTTAGAATCTCATCGACAACCAGACAATAGCTCCACCTCAAGACCCCAATGTTATCACCAACCCACTTCCCATCCATGACCAAGTATCTCCTCCCGCCTTAACCTCATCCATACATTGCCATCTACCTTCAACCCCAGCATATACATCACCACGGTCCATTTACCTAAGCCCGAGGTGTTCATTCCAGAAAGTACTAATTTGTGCATAATGGATGCACCCAATCCAGTTCGGGTATGCCAAAAGCGCCAAATGGCCGAACCCACTACTGCTAAAATGTTAGGAATAATTGAAGACCTTTAAAGAACGGTGGCAAATTTAACATTTGAGGTTTGATCCCATCACCAAGCTCCTCAATCTTGGGGTGAGCTGCAGTTGAAAAGGGCCAACCCAAAACTATCTTAAGTTTGGGTGATGAGAGATCAACAACAAATGGGCCTCGCTTCGATACAGCCACCCAATCCCTTGGCCAAGCAAAAGCAAGTGGCAAGAACAAAGCCGGGACAAGTATTCATCCCTATGCACAACTTCAGTGGGCTATTAAGACTTTGAAGATTAAAGGGTTAAACAAGCAACAAGTGCTTGAAATTGTTGCAAAGACTGTGGATGACACTTTTGTCGCCTAGGGTGAGAGCATTTTAAATCAGGGGGCAAGTAATGAAAATGGATGTTTTACCAGAAATACTCATCCTAATTCTAGTCCCAAGCCC
Organism: Camellia oleifera; assembly: GCA_022316695.1. NCBI lineage: Eukaryota > Viridiplantae > Streptophyta > Magnoliopsida > Ericales > Theaceae > Camellia > Camellia oleifera. Next base: position 111,546,852 of record CM039313.1, on the reverse strand, counting down.
ATGAATACCCGATCAACACCCGCTAACCCATTTGCCAATGTTTCTAAACCTAGTGCTCCCTCCTCTCCGAAATGAACTTTCACCCAACTCCATATGAGCCTAACCTGTGCACTGTGGGTACTGATGGAGAAAGGGTATCTCAAACCACTCAATCCTCAACCTCTCCCTAATCTTCTCCCACCTAAACATGACTCTACCCAATATTGCACATTCCACCAGCAGTACGGTCACCATACTGACCGTTGCTTTCGCCTTCACCTTCGCCATGAAATTCAAGACCTAATTGACAAAAAGGTCATCACCCCACCTGAAAATCCTAAAGCTGTCAATAACCCTCTCCCTGACCTTAATAGATTGCAATTCCATAACATGAAACCCATACACAGGTTGCCACCAACCAACCATTACCCTCGCCAACACAACATACCCGCCACTGAGCTCAAACCCTTTGTGTTCACTCCTGAATCTTCTGATTCCGATTTGAGCAAAAAGAACAAAATCTTTGAAAGGATGGAAAGTTTACTCGATCTTGGCGAGTTCAAGCTTGATGAAGCAGTGATGCCAGCACTGGTGGTTGGAATGATGAACCTCAGTCTCAGCTAGGGGAATTATTGAAAGCACTTGGGAAGGACCTTCTGGACTAGAGGCATGGTGTGAAGCAGCAATTGTTTCGGTCAAGAAGATGTGTGGGGACAACATAATTCTGAGGCTTAGTCTGAGAGACTCACTTTAAAAGTCTGAAATCAATCCTTCTGGGTGTAGATGTGTATTGATGAATTGAAGGAAGGTCTGGACCTTCTCGTGGGCTACTTGAAGTTGTTTTTGAAATTCTGCAGATGGACTTGGAGAAAGGAAACCCCCTTTTGTCTCAGAAATGCTTATTTTGTTTTAAGTTATGTCTTGTAAATATTTGTTATGAGTCTTGTTTTATTTGTCTTTTCTTGCGTCGTTGCGTCAGTTAAGTCTTTTACTTTGAGTCACTTTCGTGTACCCTCAGGTCTTCATCTTTATAAGGAAGTGGGAGTCAAGTTTCTGATCATTTTATTGTGCCTGTACTGATGCATGTGTGACCTTTTACAAATAGAAAAAGGCTTTGAATTTGTTTTTGAATTTATGTTTTTGAATGAGATTCTGTTAATAAGCTCGAGCATTGAGAAGGATCCCCTGAATGGTTTGAGTGAATTCTGGACTCATCGGCGCGAAGTCATTCATGATTTAAAAAATTTTAAGTTGTTTCTTTTGCAAAACTTGTGAAGATAGGTTTAGAATTGTACGTGGTATTCTACATTGTCCTGGGGATTCTATTCGCCGTTAGGCGATCATGTTGGCAAGCATAAGGTGACTTTCAGACCTACAAGTACAAGGAGACTTTCAAACCTTAAATCATAGAATTTCTCCCTTGGTGTTTCCTTTATTTCAAAGAGAAAGAAAGGAAGAAAAGAAGGAAAAAGAAGAAAAAAAGAAGAAAAGAAAAAGAAAAAAAGAAAAGGGAAAAGAAGCCAATCATCAAGCCAGGGGCATCCATTGGAATGAAATCCAATCAACTGTGAGGAAGGGAACTTCTGTCTGAGTTCGGGAAAGCCAATGCGAGGATGTACCACATTGCAAGAAGAAGACATGCATAAGGGAATGGAGAACCAAGCTCAAATCAAGGCGAAGCCAGTTCAAGTGTTAGGGCAAGGATGACTACTGATCAAATTCACCACAAATGTTGTAACATTATCCTTGAGAGGCTTGCTAGGTTGAAAACCTGAAAGGAGACCTAGGCAAAAGTTAGAGCACAAAAAAAATGAGAAATCAAAAAAATATAGCTCGCAAGGTTGAAAACCCTGAAGAGGCGACTTTGGCGAAAGTTAGAGTGCTAAAAGGAGAGTGTCAACACCTGAGTGAACCTTTGCCATGAACTACGTTGACCTGATTCCTATCTTGGGAAACGTAGGCAACTTCATCCTGAAGTTCGGTCTCAACCATATTCGTCTCATTCATCTCAACCCAATCATCTTGCCCAATCACGTCGTCAGCTTCGTGTTAATCCATGAGCTACACTAACTGTTGTGCATATCATATACTTGCATTGGGTAAGAAGGAACTAGCTTGAATCAACAAGTGAAACAATTTTCAATACTTGAACTTATCAGTAGAATCTGTATCTTGAGCAAACAAAAAAGTGAATCAAAACTCGGGTTTTGCGAAATTGATTTCGAAATGGGGCCTAAGTAATACTAGGGGCACTATGAATGATCAGTTACCTTGAGTCTTTTTCTGCTTTTGGGTCAGTTGTGAGTTCTGTTGTGTCATGCCCAGTATTTGTTTTAGTCTGTGCTCTTTATCGAGTCACCATAACGTGTCTGTCGCTCAAAAGCGCTCTCCATCGAGTCATCATAGTGTGTCTGTCGCTCAAGTCTAACAGAGTGGCATGGTAAAAATTCCTTATGCAAATGTTCACTTCAAACTCGAAAACAAGTCTATGTGTGAATTCATAAACGAGCTGAGAGTGCCCATACAAGGGGCATCGCATTCATGATCATTGCAAAATGAATAAGAGGAATTCGTCACTGCTTTGGAAGGGACTGGAGTAAGTTCTCAACATGTCGAGAAAGAAGAGAACCATGAGTCTGGTTAGTTGGCAACTATTCCAGGATTTGATGATTCCCCTTACACATGCCTGCATAATGTTGAAAACAATGGCCAGTGACTGGACATTAGGGGCAATTTTTAGAACATCTAATCGGGCCATCCATCGAACAAGGGGCATAAACCCAACCGGTGGCCAATGACTGGACACTAGGGGCAATTTTCAGTGCATCTGATCGGGTCATCAATTGAACAAAAGGCATGAACCCAACCTATCTCTTAGTCTGCCAAAGCCATTTGTCGAGCACTTTCCCCTGGATTAGGGTGGGTTTGCCCCTTGATGATTCTGATATAATTCAGCAATCGAAAATTGTCTCCAACTATTTCAAGTCTCTCTTGGGATTGCCATATTCCCTCTGATTAATACATGTGCTTTGGATTATGCCTGCATGGTTATACACTCTGGTTGAGTTGAACTATGTGATTGGTTGCTCTTGCTCTTAACTTTGTTCTGCACTTAACAGAGTTTTGTCGAGTTGCCTCCCTTTATGTTACATTTCAATGAGTTGTGGCATGTTTCCCTACACTCATTTCATAAGGTACATGACGCATTACTCTGAGTACTGCTCATTTCCCTCTGCATAGCATGCATCGCTCACTCTATATCGCACTATTTTGTGCATTTCACTTTGTATCGCACTATTTTGTGCATTTCACTTTGTATCGCACTATTTTGTGCACCTTGTATTGCACTGTTTTGTGCACTTTGTATCACACTATTATATGCACTTTGTATCGCACTATTTTGTGCACCACTCGCCCTATTTTGTGCACCTCATAGCACTATCTTCTGCATTTCACTTTACATAGCACTATCTTGTGTATTTCACTTTACATCGCACTATCTTATGCATTTCACTTTACATCGCACTATCTTGTGCATTTCACCTTAAATCGCACTATCTTGTGCATTTCACATTACATCGCACGATCTTGTGAACCTTATTTGCATTATCTTGTGCACCTGCATAGCACTATCTTGTGCATATCACCTTGCATCGCACTATCTTGTGCATTTCACCTTCACATTATCTTATGCATTTCAACTTACTTCACACTATCTTGTGCATCGCACTGTCTTGTGCATTCATTCTCACTCACACTGTCTTGTGTACCTACATTACGCTATCTTGCGCATTCATCCTCACCTGCATTGTCTTGTGCACTCACTAGTCTAGGAGACCTCTAAAGGTGCAATTCCTTTGGTGTTTGTTGTGCCCGAATGACTTCCAGTGGTCTGGTATAGCCACCTGCTTGTGTTTGCGATGAGTTCCTAGGAGATCAACTGAGACGGTGGAAACTACAGTTCGAATAGTAAGGCCTAGAACGCAAAGGTTCGGGATTTCTAAGACTAAAGTCTGGTTTAAATACCCAGGGGTGTATCATCGGCTTGAAATATGTATGGCAGCCTTACAGGTTGAGGTAGCGTGTATGCGCCTCAATTCTGGATACTGAACCAACCTAGTCTGTCACCCTGTTGGAGAATAGGGAAAGTTTCAAACATAGCCAGGGAGAAAAGTAGTACCTGTGGTTTGGAAACACAACCAAGAAGAAGAGAAAGATCCACAGCAGCATAAGGTGAGTCATCACCAATTGCCCCTATAAGGTACTTTCATTTCCTAGCTATTGTATTGCATTTTATTATATATTACCTCTATTGTATTGCATATAGAATCTATCACATGCATTTACTGCATCCTACCATTTTATCGCCTGCATCCTTTCCATGTTAAGCTTAGTTTGGCATGTGCTCATACCTTTCCCTCGTTGGCACATGGTTCTGTCATATGTAAGTACCTATGCCGCGCTGAGGCCAATATTGAGAATGTCGGCACCTTTTATGTGTTAGACGTGGTCTGTGTTGTGTCCATGCCCTTTATAGGTAAGACATAGTTTAGCTTGCGCTCCTTATTCACTGCATCCATTGCATCCATTGCATTGTATTTTGTCCTTTTACATTTAGCATTTAGGATCATTATCTTTCCCTAGCAGATCATTCTTCACTTATATCATACCACCCAATTACTTGTACTCTTTCTGCGAAAAACATAGTTTTGCATGTGCTCGCACCCCTTTCACATTGAAACATGGTTCTGTTATATGTAAGCATCCATGTTGCGCTGAGTCCAGTATTGAGGATGTAGGCACTTAGCCTGTGTTAGACGTTGTTTGGCTGTGCCCACTTCTTTTCTATATAAAACGTAGTTTGATTTTGCATCTCCATCCCTTTATGGTATTTGTGTGGTTTTGCACTTCTTGCCGTTTGATTATTTCGTTACATTGTATATCATTACATTGTTTTGTTATATTATGTATCATTTTGCATTCTACCCCTGAACTACGCTAGTTTGATTCCTTGCAAAAGGATACGTAGGCAACTCTCAGGTTCAACCAACTGCATCTGCATTTTGTTTGTTTGCCCAAGTCTTATAGCCTCGTCAAAATGGGCCGTCTTCGGGCTTTGACATTCACTCATGTCATTTCATGACTCCGAGCTCTGTCAAAGACGGGCAACTGTAAACACCCCATTTTTGACCGCTATGGACTTGCCTTTTTCCGTGCCCCCTTTTAGAAGGTTTGAAAAGAAGGCCTCACAATTCGGACTCCCACGGTTCTGAATCTAGTCTCATAAGTGCAATGTGAAACTAATAAACACTAAAGAGTTCAAATCCAGCAAATCTTTTTGGAAAATCGATTTTAAATCAAATAATGCCAAAATTGGACTGCTTTGCCAGATACAGAGTCACCACCTAAATATTTTTTATTTTGGAAAAATTTTGGAAACCGTGACTCGTGCCGAAGGCGACGTGTCCATCATCACCAAAGTTGCCTCAACTCGGGAACTTAGGGATGAGAGGGGAAGGTCATGAATTGAGCACCTCCGCTGTCACGACCCAAACCCAGCCCTATGGGTTTAGCACCGTAACCGGCCAGTAATCCGAGATTACCGAAGGCCTGCTTAACAATAGTACAGTAAAACAGAGTTCAGGGCCTGGCGGAAGCCAATACAGTAAATAAATAATGTCCATTTAGCTGTGACAGTCTGTATGCCAAAAAGATTCTTCATGCATTCACACGTGTAGAACAGTACAGTCTATACAAAATTTACAGTCATACAGTACAGGGACCTAATCCCTTGATAACAGTACAGTTAGTAGCTGACAATCTATACAGTAATCCAAAACAGTATGGAGACAGACGGGGGAAAAACAAAACACCCCAAAGCCATAACATGGCAACTCGGAACCTCGCAGTGAGGCACATAGGCTGGCTTGACAAAACTGGAGTCTAACCCACGCTCCTAGCTCCGATCTAGTGGCTGAGCACCTACATATATATATAAACAGTGAGCTAAAGCCCAGTGAATAACATAATACGTAAAGGGGTTAAGAATGAAATGTTCTTACAGTAATGAAAACAGTTTATTAAACAGTATTTCAGTCTTTTAGTCAGAACAGTTATTCAGTCATATGTGGTACATCCATTAGCATAGCAGTAAACAGTAGGTCTTAAAGACCGAACAGTAATGATGGCCATCGATCAGTAAACAGTAATGGTTCCACGAGGGAACCGACAGAGATCTCTGTAACAGTGACAGTAAACAGTAGGTGCTAAGGATGCCACAGTACATTTCAAAATATAGGACATACATTCAATCAAATAACAGTAATCATTTCAGAAAACAGTTCCGTAAACAGTCAGAAAACATTCTCAGTTGAACATATCTTTACACAGTTGTTACTCACAGAGTTTGGGCTACAGTATGTTAGAGCGTGTCTCTCCAGTCGTCAACCCTACACAGTTCACAGGTTGAACACACACTAAGCTACACAGTTGGGAAATATCATAACCTAATCCCTAATTTGCTTTGGTGTTTTCTACATCTATATCCTCATTAAGATGCCTTAAACTAGGCCTAAGAATGCCTAGAATGGGATGAGGATGCAAAAATACACTTAGAAAACATTTTGCAAAGTTTGCTGAAAATAGGGGCCTCGCTCGAGCGAGCCTTCCTTCGCTCGAGCGAGCTTCCAAAATCAAAGGCTTCGCTCGAGCGAGAAATCCTTCGCTCGAGCGGTCTGTCGAAACAGTAAAAGTACTAGATGCTCGAATTTTACGCTCGAGCCACCAATCCCTCGCTCGAGCGTAGCTTCGAACAAAGGTTGGTCGCTCGAGCGAAGAATCCTTCGCTCGAGCGAAGAAGCCAAATTCTGGAATTTCCAGATTTGTCTCCTAAGCTCAAACCAAGCATTCTTTCACTCAAAACTCGACCTCTTGGGCCCAAATTCTGGAAAACACATCTAAATTCAATGTACAATAAGTTTCAAAGCTCAATTTGTGTATTCAAAGCCCAAGAGTGAGTCAATTAAAACCATTTTCAAACCCATTTTTCATGAACATGGAGAATATGCAACATGCATGGATTCAAACCAATTTCAACATTCAAAGCTTGTCCAAATGGACTCATTTTTTCAAGAACATGATGAATTCATGGACTCAAGCCTAATTATGAACATGCATGTACAATTTTACCATGAAAACATCTCAAAACTCATCAATTCAAACATGCATGCATGAATTATGTTCTAATTCAACATGCTAGAACTAAGACAAGACTCAACTCAACAATTTGGCATGGATCATGCAAGAAACAACATAAACTCAACATTGAGAGGTTATATTTCCTTACCTAAGTCTTGTGTTCAAGATTTAAGAGCTCAATCTTTGCCACTTGCACTTCAATTCCAAGTAATTCAAGCTAATTCAACAAATGAACTTAAGTCTCTTCTTCTCCTCTCTCTAAGGCCGGCTGTATACTCAAAATATGGCTGAGGGAAATGTTGTCTCTAAATGTAAGGCTCAAACAATATTAGACTAAGTGGCCCACTAAGTGGTCTAATTGGTAAATAAGTCCAAGTTAGCAATTTATCACTATTTGATCTAATTTAATCATTCCTAATCAATATTCCGATAAATATATCATATAATCACATAAATTATACTGATCTTGAAACACTAAACAATTTTCAGTTCGGCCGCCGATAAGGCCTTCAATTTGCAACTTAAACATAAAAATACCAACAGATAATCAAACAATCGAAAAGATAAAAATGCAATACCATAAACATGCTCAGTCAATTCGTTTTCAATTTTCAATCAGTCCGTTCAGTACTCCAGTTAGTTCAATTATCAATCATAAGCGGTCCGATTTAGCAGTAATCAGTATGTAATTCAGTAATTTATCGGTAAACAGTATGGGGTTGTTACATCCGCTCGCCCGATCAAAGATCGGTCTCTACTAATCATGATATGACTTTTTTATAAACATTATATATTCTTGTTCCGGTTATTAGACTAGTATTACTATGTGATGCGCACAAACAAGTATAGGCTAGTTTGCTCAATTTGGAACAATTCAACTCATGTTTGTTTTGTGAAAAGGTTTTGAATTTGCCACCTCAAGTGGGCTTAAAAATGCAGATTTGCCACCAAACATAGTGGGCTTAAAACATGATTTGCCACTCAACAAAGTGGGCTTAAAACGCACATTTGTTGAATCGTTCCAATTCCAATAACAAACCTTCATCCACAGGCATTCATGCAATTTACCATTTAAGCACATAGCCTCATGGTAAGCAAGTGAAACATGGCAACATTCAAGAATGATGCACCGAGTCTTGGTGCATGCAAGACAAGATGAATGGATGCAAGCATGCGATATGCTAATCGAAATATGATCCCTAATCTAACCATCAAAAGTGATTAAATAAAAGGGGAAAAGACGTGGGGTTGGAAGACATGCACACACACACACACACACACTTATTATAACATTACGCCCACGCAAAGGAGGGCCCGAATGAATAAGAGCTAACTAGCTACGCTAATTAAACTAATCTAATTAAGCTAATTAGACTAATTATTACAAATTAAATGAATAACTAGCAAACTAATTACTAATTATTACAACACTTTAACTAACTAGCAAACTAATTAATTAATTTACAACACAAATGCACACGAACTAAGCATGCAAAACATTAAACTATGCTTCTATTGCTCCGCCTCGGGAAGTGGAAGATGCACATGCTCGGTTTCTGCCCCGAAAAGACCTCTGTTTTGCTCTCGAAAGGCTCTGTTTGCAGGGTTGAGCATACTTCAGAACCTTTCTGCTCCACCTTACCAAATCTTTGCTAAGGTTTACACCAGTGGCCTATCGGCCATGGAGGGATGCTGTCGGCCCTCTACCGGCCAAAAGGGTGTACTGCTGGCCAAAAATGATGCACTGTCCGCCATGGATGAGGCACTGTTGGCCACTGATGCATTAGATCACCATGCTACAACAGAGCACAAATAGAGCAAAAGGGGGGTTTTCCAAGGGTTGTTTGCACACCTTGTCTCTCATTTTCATGGGGAAATCAAAGGAGGACAAGATTTGGCTCACAAAACCACCAATCAAGCAATTTCATTGCATGATGGCTTGTGAAACCAATCGTGCAAGTTCAATAAATGCAAAAACAAGACTCAATGGCCATCACCCCATCATGCATGATCAAGGGCAATGGAGACCTAGGAAAATGGCACATTTCATCACTATTGAGTATGAAATGTCCCATTTGCCTTGTGTTCAAATTAACGTCCGATTTAAACATATGCAATGCAACACAAAGAATGCTTATCTTGCCTCTTTTACTTGCCAATTTTGTTTACTCATTTTGATTAGCAAACCATTCATTAATCAATTGTCCATTGGTGAGTGCCCTCTAAATAGAAGAAAACTCAAACCAAAGGTTGTTTTAGGCATGAAAGAGACCTCATGCCATTGGTAATGAACCCCAAAAGGGATTAAACCATTAAGCACAAACATCCCAATTTCATGCTTTAAACAAGCAAATGGTTTAAACCACTTTCAAAACAAAAATAAAACCAAGAAAGGGGAAATGTTGCAGATATAATTAGATGCTGAAAATGAGTACTAAAAGCACCAAAAACATGCAGCCATGTTACACCAATGATGTTTAAAGCCTTAAAACAGCAAGCTGGTGCAAGGATTTTCACTACAACTACACAAAACAAAATTCAAATGAACCAAACAGCCCAAAACAGAGCTAAAGTAGGCTATTTTAGAGGCTAAAACATGCTGGACTTAAGTTAAGTTAAGCTAAGCTAAAAAAAATGCTAAAATATGAAGTTAACTAGGCATGAAAACAAGACACAAGGATGGGAGGCTAACCCCTCCAATTTTGGACTTCAAAATGAGTTTTTTACCATTAAAAAACCTCTGAAATTCAGTGGTTAAAAGGCCCCAAAAAAGTTGGTTTGAAAGTGATGAATAAAGGCATAAAAACCTTTACAAGCAAAGAAGCAAGAAGGGTGAGCTACCCTCTAACCAAAAATGCCCTCAAACCAACACTTTTAAGTTATAAAAATAGAACTTTTATAGTTTAAAACCAGCCTCAAAATAGTTGAAGGAAGATAGAAAAACAAGTATTAAAAGCAAGCTAACAAGACTAGTATTCAACCTCTTGAAGCAAAGAACACTTTTAAGCACAAGTTCAAGCCAAAACCACTCCAAGAGCTCCAAGAAGGCCCCAAGTAACCTCAGCTCAAAGGTGAGAGGATTTGGTTTAGGAGATGTAGGCTAAAGTGTAGAGAAACTAAGCAAACACACACAAACTTGCAAGAAAGAGAGAGAAATCCAGAGAGAGAAAATTTTCATGTCTCAATTTTTTCTAACACCTCCACATGAGAGAGAGGGGTCCTATATATAGAAAAACACAAATTTCCCTCATAAACATCCAGCCACACACGTGTAGGAAGATGCATGAATGTGTACAACAGTTGGCACAAAATATCACAAAATATCTGCAGCAAACAATGATGGTCGGCCGGCCATTAGTGATGGCCGGCAAGGCTTCATTGATGGCCAACATGACACATCAATGGCCGGCAAAGGAGAAGTGGTGGCCAACTGCCTCCAAGGATGGCTGGTAGGCCATCTGAAGCTTCATGCTGAAAAGACCTAGGCATGGTCCAAAGATGAGACAAAATGGATGCAGGGTTTGAAATGCTCAAACTTGTGGCGTTCCACCGATGACTTTGAGCGCTAGACGAGCAATCAAACTCATCAACGGATATACCTGCAAAAACATCCAAGTCTTAAAGGGCCGTAAAAAATGCGGTGTCTATAGTTGCCCCTCTTTGATAGAACTCGAAGTCATGAAATGACATGAGTGAATGTCAAAGCCTAGAGACAACCCATTTTGACAAGGCCGTAAGACTTGGACAAACAATCAAGATAGAAAACAAATGGTTGCGCCCGCAGGCTGCCTACGTATCCATTTGCAAGGAATCAAACAGCGTAGTTCTGGGGGGCAAGATGCGAATGATATGCATGATGTAAGAACATAACTTATGATCATGCAATGAGACCATGCAATGAGACTATGCAATAAAACATTTAAATGCAAATGCAATGCAATGAAAATGCCACATTTAAACAGACCGAAATAGGACACAGGAATCTCAAACATGAAAAGAAGTAAACAAACATGCCACGCGTGGGAATTACGAGCCAAACCACATTTCATGCAGAAAGGATGTAAGAAAATTATGCAAGCTTAACTACGCGACGCGCAGGAAAGACGAAGAGCAACAAAATCATCGGGCATACCCGAGATGTTAAATAGGATGCTAACGCATTGCACGCGGAAGAAAACGAGGATGGTGTGATCACTAGGATGCACCTGAATGTTTTTAACCGAAGGACGATAACCGAAGGGTGGTATGAACATCAGGACGCACACAAATGTTTTTAACTGAAGGACGATAACCAAAGGGTGGTATGAACATCAGGACGCACTCAAATGCTTTTAACCGAAGGACGGTAACTGAAGGATGGTATGAACATCAGAACGCACACAAATGTTTTTAACCGAAGGACGGTAACTGAAGGGTGGTATGAACATCAGGATGCACACAAATGTTTTTAACTGAAGGACAGTAACCGAAGGGTGGTATGAACATCAGGACACACACAAATGTTTTTAACTGAAGGACTGTAACTGAAGGATGGTATAAACATCAGGACACACACAAATGTTTTTAATCGAAGGATGGTATGAACATCAGGATGCACACGAATGTTTTTAACCGAAGGACGGTAACTGAACGCGTTGCACGCGAGAGAAAGGAGAGTAAAAGGATATGATTCGAATGGTATGAATGATTTAACCTAGAACTCTTCTGAATGGACTGTACATACAATATCGTTTGCCTATGCTGGCTCCGCTGAATGAACCGTACATACAATATCGTACTTGTGTACAAAAACATGCTATGTAACAACAGTGCATTTTCTATGCATAAAACAAGAATGAAGTCATATTCAATGCAACAATAGAGAAGTGCATATTCTATGCAACAATGGAGGAGCGCATATTCTATGCATGTGTAACGAATAGGAAATGCATATTCTATGCTTGATAACAACTGAGATATAATGGCATGTTCTATGCGAACCAAACAATTTGAGAGTATATTCTATGCATGATTGGCAACGGGAGCATATTCTATGCAAGATTCAAAGGCAAATGCATATATTCCATGCATGATTCAAGAATGAAATACAAGCGGAAGCACATTCTATGCAGCTAGAATAAGAGCATGTTTTATGCGACAGTATAAGTAGAATGCACGTTTCATGCAACAATGAATAAACACATATTCTATGCAATAACAAAAGCATATTCGTCAAAACCAATTCAAGAACAACTTCTGATTTACCTCTCAGAAAAGTTGCAATATGTTAAAAAGGATACACCTTACTTATGTTAATGAGTGACGAACATCGTGCACTAGAAATGCAGTTCTAAGCCTCCATAGAGGCATTCTGAACCAAACAATGAATAGTCCCTTCACTTCTTAAAATCCAAGGGCACAAAACAGAACCAGGGACACAGGGAAAACCCTTGGAAAGCCGCCGACCTCAAGAAGGGGCTGTCGGCCATTGGTGTGCCTTGCTGGCCACCAGTGTGCCTTGTCGGCCATCGATGGCAAACCGAGCGTAAAAAAGGGTTTTCAGCTTGGGCCTTTAAGTATAGGTCACCACACCTCATTTCTTCACTCCCGTTGACCGAAAATGCTCTCTCTCTCTCTTCCTAGGTGCTTTCCCTCTCTAGATCTGAGCCTTTTACGCGTTTTCCAATGCCCCACACAAACTTTATTCACTAAATCCATCTAATTCTCTTCGCTTTGAACGATTGAAATTTGATTTTGATGCTTCTTTCCTCATTTCCACCATTTTAGGCTTATTCCCCTCGAGTTTCTCTCGAGTTCTGTGCACTTTTTCTGTCTTTGACTTTTTCTTCTATTTTCTCTCTCTCAGGGTTGACTTTTTCCAAGTTTACCCATTTTCTTCACTTTTCACCCATCTCGCACCTATTTTCAGATGGCGGACAATTTTCTTCATGATAGGGCTCCTCTTGAGCTTCCCCCAGTAGACTTTAAGGCAAACATCAAGGCAGAGCCTGAGGCCGAGCCAAAGCTGTTACCGCTGAGCGTACGACCTTTTGATCCAGCGATGTATCATCCTTAGACACACATATTTCCCACTACCGAAGGCATTAGATGTTCTATTGATTTCGCTGACGACGCGCCAGAGGACCTCTTGTTGAGGAGCCAGAGTCTCATTTATCAGCCACTGCCATTGAGGTACGAACTCTATTTCTATGCATTTTTTCCTTTAATTGTCCACATTTCTTGCATTGCCTTCATCTGACCGTGTCTCATACACTGCCTTGATCTGATTGCATCTCATACACTGTCTTGATCTGATTACATCTCATGCATTGCCACAGGGTGGGTCTCGCGCCTTTAGGGGCTATGGTGCGACGACTGCTCGAGATTGGTATGGTAAACTCCCAGCCGAAGTTCGTGACATTATTGATGAGGCAGGCTTCGGCCTCTTCTGCTCCAGCTTGACTTGGGTTAGTGCGAGCCGTCCACTTCTTGGAGCACTAGTGGAGAGATGGTGGGACACCACCAACTCCCTCCACCTTTCCACCCCAGGGGAGATGACGATGACTCCTTACGACTTTTCCATGATCACCGGCTTAGGCATAGGGGGTGATCCAATTCCTCTAGATCCTGATATAGGGGAGTAGGAGGCAGCCTAGCTCGAGCTGCTTAGGGCACATCCACCGATATACCGGACAGGTATGGTGTGATACAGCTGGTTCAAGGAGTAGTTTAGGGGGACTGAGCCCAAGACGATAGAGGAGATAGAGCAGTATGCCAGGGGCTTCCTCATGTTCATATTCGGTATCACCTTGTTTTCAAAAAGGTGGAACACCGTGGGCTGGTATTTGCTTAGTGCCTTGGTGACTCTTCCTCGAGTTTAGTTTTATGATTGGGGTGGAGCCGCCCTCACCACATTGTACGGATATATGAGTTCTTTCTCCCGTCGGTGAGGGAACTTCATTGGAGGCTACTGGCAAGCCTGGGAGGTATATTTCTCAATTCCTTCTTTACACTTTACATTTTCTACTCAGCATTTCTTGCTTGACATCCGTTCAACACATGTGCTTTCTGCATTGCACTTTTTGCATCTGTTCATACTGTGTGTTTTCTGCTTTGCACTTTCTGCATCTGTTCAAACACTGTATACTGATCACATATCATTGCACTTTGTCCACAGCTATGGGTATACGCATACTTCCTAACTCTTGCCCTAGAGCATGTAGATGAAGTTCCATTAACAGTCCCCTTTTCTTCGATATACGACGGCTAGCTTCATCGTACGACTCGTGAGCCCCTCATGTTTTTCCGCCAGTACTTTGACACAGTAGCGGCGTACGAGGTAACTCGAAACACAGTCATTTTTTGTTTTACAGTTGTTTTGATTCATACATTAGCAATTGACAGCGACTAATAACCTGTTCACTTTCCATTTCAGATCACATGGCAGCCCTGGACCACGATACCGATAGGGCTTCAAGCCCAGTACCGTGCGGCTTAGGGCATTTCCCGCTATCATATCCTTCTTGAGGGCCTAATTTTCCAAGCCTAGTTCCTAGGCAAGCGCTTCGTGCACCAGACCATGGACCTGCCTACTCAGTTTATACCGATGGCACCGCCAGTATCCATGAGAGCAACAGACAAGCTATCTATTGACGAGGTGATCCAGTTTATGGTAGGCTTGGAGGTAGAGTATTTCCATGTAGAGGGTGACTACGTGGCCTTTATCCAGACACACTTGATGCCATCTCTGGCCGGTGTTCGCGGGGTGAGAGAGTGAGAGCTCCCACTACAAGAGCGAAACGTAGAGCGACCCGGGCGAGCAGAGCCCATGGCAGAGGGGCATCCTAGGCGAGGCAAGGGGCTGGGTGGCCAGAGCTGCCTACTGCACTCACATGTTGGCAGTATACTGGGGAGGCCTATCAGATCACAATTGAGCCCGCAGTAGCTGGGCATAGATACACCAAAGCCCAGGATGCACCTCTGGTATGTACCACATTTTAGTTTTCCCATCTCTTTCTGAAATTTGTTTGTTCTGGATATTGATCATTTCCAATGCATTTATAGGCACCCCCAGGGTATACCGAGGATCTGCTTGAGCTACTAGTCTCATTTGAGGGCATGATATTGAGAAGGGAAGCACTGCTCAGCTTCCATGGCATTCAGGTAACTTCTTCGATTTTCTTGCATTTCAGTTATCAAATTTCCACTAACACACTGAAACTTGACACGAGAACTTCCCCGCACTGCACTAATACACTGTATCTGAAATACTGCACTTTCATACTGCATTCATACTCTGTACCTAACTTCAGCATACACTCATTCTGCCTCATACTTGCATCTGATATGCATACTGTGGTTGACATACGAGAACTGCTTTTTCAGGTCCCACCCATACCAGGTACGTCAGCAGGAGCAGTACCAGGACCAGCAGTGCCTCCTCCGGCAGCAGGGGAGAGAGAGAGAGAGAGAGAGAGAGAGAGAGAGAGAGCGACAGGCTCCAGCACGTGGCCGCGGCCAAGGCCGAGCTAGGGGCGCCCGAGCTAAGAGCGGTCCTTCAGAGCCTATTCTGAGCGATGATGACGCTGAGGAGGCGGTGAGTCAGCATGCTGAGTCATCCGAGAGTGAAGACAATGACACTGGCTTTGGTTCTGAGAGTGAGGATGCTGATGCTAAGGAGGGCTCCGAGGCGGAGAGTGGGGATGGCTCCGGTTCAGACTCTGATCCAGATTCAGACAGTGGCACCGATGAAGACAGTGCTGCAGAGTCCGCTCCTCTGAGGAAGAGAACAATGAGGGCTTCTAGATCCTAAGATGGATGGCGCTGATTTTTGTATTTTTGCTTAGTTTTTTTTTGGTTTATAGTGTTAGCACATTGTACAGTTTCAGACGAGTTTTATTTTCTTTTAAAAACTTGTACTGCACCTTTTGTGAAAACAACCATGATCGGAATGAAAATCAAGTGTATTTTGAAAGAGTGTTGTATTTTGCATCATAAGCACCGTATTGCATGAAAACGAGATTGAATTTGATAATGAAAACCGAATACTTGTATTGTCACAACAGTCTGAACCAGGTAACGAACCGACCAACAACTAAAATGCAAACAAAGCACTATACAACTCAATATGCAAAACAACTCGGTAAACAACAAATATAACTCGATAAACAACTTAAATACAACACAGCAAACTTGCTAAAACTAAAAGGACTCAAAATAGGACCTCAAGACACACAAACAACAGAGCAAAACACATGTATCCAACATTATTCTTCACAAAGGAGGACAGCAAGTATGAGAGGAAGGCTGCCGGCCATGAAGGGTGAATGCCGGCCACCTGCCGGCCATGAAGGGTAGCCTACAAGCCATCTATACTTCTTACCGGCCATCAATGATGCCCTGCAGGCCATCAATGTGCAGGACCTCCACATTGTTGACACATGGCTTCCACTCACTGCCTTATCTTCTACAAAAGACTGAGCTTCGTGATTTCTTCATTTCAACTACAAATTCTTCACAAATGGAGCCATTCTTTGCCGAAAAACTCTCGAATTGGATTGCAACCTTAGATGGCTTGGAAAAGTTAAATTTTTGGGGTTTCAGCATAAATGCACTATTCCTGCTGAGTCGTTGTCCACTTTATTTTCCATTCCTTCATGCTGCGGCTAGATGTTAGAACCCGATCACGTACGTCCTTAGCTTTGAGGGACAAGAGATATGCCCGACAATCGAAGAATTCTAGGCACTAATGGAATTCCGACGCGATGAGAAAATTCTACCTCAGCCCCGTTTTGGTCACATCCAAGCTTTGGGAAGGATGTGTGGGCTCACTTTGCATGAGGCTCGATCCTTGGTTCACAATGGAGAACTGGACATCCCCAGTTTGATTCATCGATTTTCTGACACCGGTGACCGAAGCGATCTTTTCTGGCGGCATTTTCGACAACACGCCCTTTGTTTGTGCATGTTAGCACATTTCCTTCTTGCCCCTCGTTTCGCAGGGTCTAGCATTCAATTGATCAAAGTAGCCCAAGGTTTGAAAGAGGGTAAGAGCTGCATTGGTTTGGCATTGGCCAAGACTTTGATGGACTTAGACGCTTTTCATCGGCTAGAGACAACCAAATTCGCAGGAAGTCCACTACTTCTTTAGGTAATGTTTCCCGCTCTTTCTAATATGTGTTTCTCACATCACTCGACACTCATGCTCTATTTTTCTCTCAAAGCCCTTTTCTTACTTTTTCTCTCAGTACACACCTCTCTATTCTTTAATCTATATTTTCTTTCATTCCTCCCCAGATATGGCTTATGGACAAGCTGAAGGTAGTGGATTCTTGCCCTGCATATTTAGCACAAGGCTATTTCTTTCGCCAATGGCTAGTGGATTTCCCGAACGAGGAATGGTGGTGCCATTGGATGTGCAACAGGTCCACTGTTGACATTGTTTGGTGTTGCCCCTGGTTTGATCTGCCCGAGATGAGCTACAACATGGCTCGGCAACCCAACATTCAATTGATTAGCCTAACACACTGTGTATTCTACTTTCCATTCCGATTCAGGCCTTAGTTCGGACACAACCAAACTTGCCCAAAAGAGGGGGTAGAATACCCAGCTTCATTCCCCGTCCGAGGCACACATTTGGCCAGGTACCCCACTGCATGGACGACGAGAAAGCTTCTGACTCCTGCCCTTAGTTTCAACTGTGTACTTTCTGGTGAGTGCCTAACTTGTCTTAAAGATGAGACTCAATTTAGGCCCACTTTAGCATCAGAAACTTCCTCCAGCACAAGCGCGAGACGCAGGAACACCTAACTTATCGATGCCCCAAGTCTATTGCTTTGATCTTACTTTTCAAGTTTTGTTTTTGAATGTAATAAAAGCAACTTTGATTTGTATCGAGAGTTGGAAAACTTTGTATTGAAATCAACGAAATTGAAGTTGTGGGCACTGAAATTTTTTCTTTTGGTCCAAAAATGGTCTAAGTTGTAAGAAGATTAATTTGAACAAAATCAACTTTTATCAAAATTTTTCAAAACCATTTTCGGTAAGGATCACAACTTAACACACATGGAATCTATCCTCGAGACGTACAACCCCGAATCAAAAATGGAAAATTGCACCTTGTCTGAATGGCACTGCTCCGCACTGTAGTCAGCTCTTCTCTCAGAGTAAGGATCACAACCTAACTTTCAGATAACGAACAGAGATGACCCGATCAAACACATGGGCACAGTTGATTTGGAGGTGTTTACGGCCGAACTTCAGAATGAAGTTGCCTACATATCCTGAAGATGGGAATTAGGCCTTACGTGGTTCAGCTCGGGTTCACTCGAGTATTAACTCTCTCCTTTTGCTCTCTAACTTTTGCCAAGGCCACCCTTTCTGGGTTTTCAACCTTACGAGCTCAATTTTTCTTTTTTCCAATTTTTTTGTGCTCTAACTTTTGCCTAGGTCACCCTTCCTGGTTTTCAGCCTAGCGAGCCTCTCAGGGGTAATATTTCTTCAACTTGTCCATGTTGATTGGTTGGGAAAATTCTAGGCCATCCAGGTCCATAAGAATAACAGCTTCACTCGACCAAATGGTTTTGATAATGAAAGGACTAGTCCAATTAGATCTGAACTTGCCCCTAGGGTCATGGATGGGAGCTCAGTTGTCTTTCAACACCAAATCCCCTTCCTTAAGATTCCGAGACTTAACTTTCTTGTTAAAAGCCCTGGCAATCCTGCGTTCATATCCTTGAACATGGTACAGTGCTTTCAGCCTCCTCTCATCGAATATCATTAGTTCTTCGAACTTGCTCTGCTGCCAATCTGCCTCTGCTATCTGACACTCAGCCATAACCCGCAGCGACGGAACTTCTATTTCGATCTGCAAAACAGCTTCCATCCTATAAACAAGAGAGTACGGTGTTGCCCTAGTAGATGTCCGAATTGAAGTTCTATAGCCCCAGAGAGCAAATGGCAATTTGTTTGGCCAGTCCCTATGGGTCTTAACCATTTTCTGCAAAATGTGCTTGATGTTCTTGTTTGGGGCCTCAATAGCTCCGTTGGTTTGCGGCCGATATATAGATGACTTATGAAAAGCCACGTTGTATTTCTCTAACAAATCGATCACTTCTTTCTTGAAATGGGAGCCATTGTCTGAAATGGTCTCATTTGGGACTCCATAATGGCAAATGATGTTATTTCGGATGAACTTAGCCACATGCGCTGCCTTCAACACTGCATAAGACTGAGCTTCCACCCACTTGGTAAAGTAATCAATTGCCACTAGAATGTACTCATTCTCATTTGACCCTTTTTGGTGTGACTGCCCCAATGACGTCAATTTCCCAAACTGAGAAAGACCATGGTGAAGTCATGTTGTATAGCTTCAACGGCGGGATATTCATGCGATTTGCATGGATTTAGCATTTGTGGCATCGCCGAACAAAACCAATACAATCCTTCTCTATTGTAGAGTAGTAGTAACCTTGCCTGAGAATCTTTCGGGCTAACATTACTTCATTCATGTGTGCTCCACACTCTCCCCCATAGATGGCCTCTATTAGGCGCTTCGATTCTTCTGCATCAACACACAGCTTATGCATTCCGAGATGACCCCTCTTATACAACTTACCCCTGCAGATGATAAATTGAACGGCCATCCCCCGTATTGACCTTTTATCTTTGACATTTGCCCCTAGTGGATAAACCTCCTTTTCCAAGAAGTTCCAGATGTCATAATACCAGGGGTTTTGATCTTGCACTTCATTTATTGCGGCGATAGTCTCATAGGCCGGCGTATATCTTTGTTCAATGATGATCGGACGCATCCGGACTCCAAATGAGATGTCTATCGTAGAAGATAGAGTTGATAAAGCATCAGCGAACTTCTTGTTCTCTCTTTAGTAGATGAGTGAAGGTTAGCTTCTCAAACCTAGGAATCAGAACGTCCAAGGTCTAGTGATAGATCTTCATCTTTTCTTCTTTGACCTTCCAGTCTCCTTTTGCTTAAGACACAACTAGGTTTGAGTCCCCAATGACGTCCAACCTTTTTGCCCCTAGTTCCAGGGCGGCTTCCAAACCAGGGATACACGCCTCGTATTCTGCCTCGTTGTTGGATACTTTGAACTGGAGTTTGAAGGCTAAAGGTATATGGGAATTGTCGGGTGCTATCAACAACACCCCTATCCTATAACCGTACTGGTTGGACACTCCATCAAAGTACATTATCCAAATCTCTTCCTCGACTTGCAGAATAGTTTTGTCTGGGAACAGGTATACTATCGCTTCATCCCCTTCCACTAGGTGATCTGCCAGGAACTTGGCTACTGCTCTTCCCTTAATAGACTTGTGAGTGACATACTTCAAATCAAATTCGGAGAGAAGAATCAACCAACGGGCTAGCCTACCCATAAGTGTTGGTTTCTCAAAGAGATATTTGATGGGATCTAATCTCAAAACCATAATTATGGAGTGAGCTAACAAGTAGTGCCTCAACTTCTTGGTAGCCCATACCAAGGCCAAGCAAGCCTTCTCTAGCGGGGTATAACGGGTCTCATAGTCCAGCATTTTCTTGCTCAAATAGTAAATGGCTTTCTCCACCCTATCCTCAGATTTCTAAGCAAGCATGCATCGCATTGTTGTGTCCGTTACTGACAGATACAGAATCAATGGCTTCCCCGGCTCTGGCGGTGACAACACGGGCACGTTCTGAAGGTACTGCTTGATCTGCTCAAAAGTAAACTAACATCGGTCATCCCATCGGAATTTCTTTCCTTTCTTCAGGAGACCAAATAGTAGTTCACAAGTCAAGGTTAATTTTGAAATAAACCGTCTTATCAATTGCACTTTACCCAGAAAGCCTCGCATCTCCTTTTCAGTCCTTGGTAGTAGCATTTCTAGGATGGCCTTGATTTTGGAAGGATCTACCTCGATGCCCCCTCTGTGTGATCAAGAAACCCAGCATTTTCCCTGTTGTTACGCCAAAAGTGCACTTCTATGGATTCAATCTCAACCGATATTCTCTGATCTGTTGAAAGAATTTCTTCAAGGCGGTGTAGTGGCCCTTTCTTTCCTTGGACTTGACAATCATGTCGTCTACGTACACCTCGACCTCTTTGTGGATCATATCATGTAGAATTGTGGTTTCAGCTCGTTGATAGGTAGCCCCAGCATTCTTTAACCCAAACGGCATCACCTGTAGCAGTAGGTTCCCCATGGCGTAGTCAAGGTAGTATTCTCTCTATCCTCAGGTGCCATCAGAATCTGGTTATACTCAGAAAATCCATCCATGAAGGAGAGTAACACATGGCCTACGGTGAAATCCACCAATTCATCGATGTGCGGTAGAGGAAAGTCGTCCTTGGGACTAGCTTTGTTCAGATCTTTGAAATTCACACACACTCGAATTCTGTCATCTTTCTTTGGCACTGGAACAATGTTGGCCAACCAAGTTGGATACTCAGATACTAGCAAGAACCCTGTGTCTATCTGCTTGGTGACCTCTTCCTTAATCTTCAAAGCCCAATCCGGGCATATTCTCCACAGCTTCTGTTTGATGGGTCGGGCCTCGGGATCAAGAGGGATCCGATGTTGTGCAATCTTAGGATCGATTCCAGGTATGTCTTCATAGGACCACGCGAAAACATCTTTGAAATTTTTTAATAAACGGCTAAGTGCTCGCGCTCCTACGAAGACAACGTGGACCTGATCTAGACCAGACGTGGATCCTTCTCAGTATCCACATTAATTGGAATGATTTCATCAACAAGGGGTTTTACAAACCTTTCCTCTTCTCGATTAATCAAATGTTTCAAAACCAGAGCAATGCCTTCCTCATCGTTTTCACTAAAATTTTGAAAGTCATGATCAATGCAATATACAAGTGGCCCAGAGAAACACTCAAAACTCGTAATAGCATTCTCATTCAAAAGATCCAACTCATCCAATTCCTCGGTTACAACCGACTCAAAAGAAAAGGAAAAAGATGACCTGGACAAAACCTCGACATCCGGGTTATCAACCCCAGGAATACCAGACTCAGACTCAGAGGAACTGGAATCTGATTCCGACTCCACAGACTCTGTGGAATCAGATTCTGGTTCACTACTTGACTCAGAACTACTGGACAGGAAGCCTCCTCCAGCTGCCAAGTGAGGGACGGTGGCGTTAGATGTATCCAAGATACCACTTGAAGGGTTCGCACCTAATTGGTCTCCGATCAGGGAAACGGTTAGGTCATCCCCCAAGCTCTCTAAGTTGATCTGAGGATTTGAAAAGAGACATGCCAGTGCTGCTCCTACCTCAAGTTCACTGTTGTTGGAATCACTTTCTGTGCCCTTAGTAGCCTCAGTAGTTAGTTCAGTTTGTTCCTCTGTGTTACTCTCTTGGAGCTGCAAGTCAAAGAAGATCTCAAAGCTGGGAACCCGCTACTTCTTAGAATTGAACCAAGGTTCGAGGAAACCACAGAATGGGAAGTCTTCCCCCTCCTGAGCAAACTAGCCATTCAGGGTTCCCCGGATTGGTCGGTGCACAAGCTCGTAGTGCTTTCCAGTCTGCTTAGCTCTGGCCCTTCCGGCCATTTCTTTCCCTTTCCTCACCCAGTCCTCTTTGGTGGGCATATAACCAAGTCCAAAGGCATGTGGGTTATGTGGCACGTCGGCCAATGTAGCGACGCCTTTCCGACCACTTCTGCCTAATCCCATTTTGGGCATGTACTGCAACTTGTTCATGAAGTACACGGATTAGGCGCTGACATAGAAGCCCTCATCGACAGCCAGGATATTCTGCACCACTCGGGCCTTAGCCAAGGTAAACCCCAAAATGAAAACACCCTCTTCGCCATGCACAATCTCCAGTACAGGCGCAGTCACCTCTAGCGGAGGATGTATAGATGAACTTCCGAAAACTATGGCCACCCCTTTTCCATGGGGTTACTTTAGCATTTGGTGGAGGGTGGAAGAGACAGCTTTTACTTGGTGTAGCCAGGGTCACTCAAGTAGTAGGTTGAAAGTGTCTGGAACATCCAGGACGTGAAATTCAATATCATATTGAGCGGGTCCAACCTGCACTCTAATCTGCACTGTTCCCATCACCTCTCTGCTTGTATTGTCATACGCCCGAATCACCTAAGCTGTAGATACAAAATCGGCCGGTTTTAGGCCAATAGCATAAGTCGTACAGGATGGACAGACGTTGATTGCTGACCCGGTGTTGACTAATACGACTGGCACCCACTTTTCTCGGCACTCTACGGATATGTATAGAGGCTTGTTGTGTGTCGAGCCTTCTGGCGGTAATTCCTTATCGGAAAAGGTCAAAGTTGGCGCAACACCTCCTAGGAAGACTAACCCCCCCAGTTGTTTCAGGGTGGTGTCGATAGACAACTTCACTTTATCTATGGCTATCAACACAGCTTGTCTGTGCACTCACAAAGCCATAAGCAGCCCCCAGATAGATATGTCAACTTGAATCTTCTTCAAATGTTTCAGCACAGCCTCTTCCTTTAACTGCTTTTTCATCTATTTCTCTATCTCTTTATCCTTTCTGAAGGCTTCGAGTTGGTCTAGATGCGGTGGTATCGACCACTTCTTGTCATGTGGTCGACTTCCTCCACATACCAGGTATTGTCAAGAAGGCCTTCACCCCAATCCTCATCTGTGTGGGCAAGATGCAGATTATCATCTTCCCACCACATACCTCCGACAACCGACAAGTAATTGTCCGGTTCCGGTCTAAGTGTTCTCTCAGCAAAAACATTCCCCGTGGGGCGTTGAGTTATTCCATCTTTCTGATCATTTTCACTCATTTCTTGCCCAAACCGCTCCAGCGCAGCTTCTTGTTCTATATGTACAGTCCTACAATGCCCAGTTCCTGAGCCAATTGTTTTTCACCAGTGCTTTCCGGTAGTTCACCCTTCCTCTCAGCCATTCCGGCCATTGCTACAATTCCCGCTTTCTGTTCTCCAAGCTTCAATTCAGTTCCCTCATCTATATCGGGTTCATCACTTAACCACCCAGAATTGTCTGTTGACCTGTTCAGATCAAACCAATTAATATGCATGTCTCCTTGATCTTGCTCATCAAAGAACTGCAAATTGTTTATATCCTCCTCTAGGTCTGCTAGATCATCTAATCCCTGACTTGGTCCATCTTCTCGGACTACACTAACCTCCATCCCAGTCAGCAACACCACTTCCAACTTAGCTTGGTTGATTGGCACAACATAGCAGCCCGGGTCGTATGTCCTTTCAGGTAAATCCTCAAAGCCCTCGGGCAACGGACTGATACTCTCCACCAAGGCTGACCTCCCTTTATCTTCCACTGTCACCACCACGGGTTCGGGTTGGAGTGAGGACGCGTTCATTATGCACAAGTCTATGCTCTCAGGGATGAACAACGCCGACTTAGGTAGGTGGGAAGGGGTGATATATATACTAGGGTCATAAGGGACGGCCAGTGGTTTATTTTCCAGGGTGGAGGGGCTTGGTTATGTGGTGAGAGAGGATTTGTAGTGACGTTGGATTTTTCGGGAGGTGCTATCACCTTATTGTCAATGAGATCTTAAATCTCATGACACAATCTGTAGCACTAATCAGTATCATGACCATGTTGTTAGTGGAAAGCACAGTATTTGGTCGGGTTGTGTTTCGAAGGAAGGGGGTCAGGTAGTGGGCGTTATTCTAACGGCTTAAGATGTCCCTTTTTGATTAGGACCCCTAGGACTTTGGATAAGGACATGTAAAGCGGGGTGAAGACCCTCTGGCCTCAGGCCTGATGGCTTGAGGTTTATGAAGTCGTGTTGGATGTACTGGCAAAGGGGTTGGCAGTCTTGGGTGTGGTGGTGACTACGCTCATATCTGAAGGTTGTGTAGAGGTGCCACCAATCATAGCTGCATTGGAGCTGCGTGTAAAGGACATTTAGGCTACTCATTCTCATGGTCTATCAGCCCCTGCCTTATTGCATCCTCAATTTGCACCCCTATTTCATGGAGCTCAGCAAATGTAAATAAAGGCAAGATTATCATCTTCTATAATAGTCTTCCTTGCAAGTTACGGACCACCTTTCTGATTTGGTCCTTTTCAGATGGCCGAATAGTCATCATGGAGGCCTTAGCCCTCCATCGGGTCACAAAATCTGAGAAACCCTACTTTGGCTCTTGACGGGTCGCTTAGAGATCACGAGTAGTGACCTCGATCTGGGTATTATAGGAGTACTATGCTATGAAGGCCTCGGCCATTTCCTCTCAGTTTCTCTTCACAGAGTCTTTAAGCTTGGCATACCAGATGGTCACTATACCCGACAGGGTCCGGCTGAAAAACGACAACTTCTGTAGTTTGCAGAGACCCATTGGTCGTAAGATGCCTGAAAATAACCGAAGGTGGACCATAGGATCCCCGGAGCCGTCAAACCAGTCTATGTGTGGCATCTTGAATCTGTCCAGCAGAGTTACTGCAGAATCTGTGTACCCATCCTCAATATCAGGGATTGAATTCATGCCCTGAGCCCGTTTGAAGAGCTTTTCTAGCTTGTTGACCTTCAGTGCAGTGGGGTCAACCTCGAATTCAAATGAAGCCTTCATTTGGTAAACTGGTGCCTTAGAGGTCTAAGGTGGGATAGGATCTGCCTGAATGCCCGCATTTTCCTGGACATTAATTGTGACCCCAGGTGCCGAAATTCCCGCTGGGGATGCATGGGATACAAAGGCTACTTCGGTTATGGCTACTGTTACTGAAGCCTTTCTATCACTTCTGCTTGGCGGGCTACGACCTCGGCTTGGCGGGTTGTGGTCTCAGTTTGGCGGGCAGTATCTAGCTACATAGTCTCAATGGTCCGTTGGAACTGACGAAGCATGTCTTCCATAATGACTGGAGGACTTTGAGCTACCGGAACTGACGAGTTTTCTCTGTCTGGAGTAGAAGTAGAAGACTGGGCCTGATTGAGCACAGGCAAAACAAAAGGTGACTACTGAATTGGTGAGTTCTGCCTGATCCTCCTCCGTCTGGTAACCGGTGGGAGTGAAACAAACACTGGCTGTCCCCTGACTAGATCCCCAGATCAGTAAAGTTGCTTTACTTGGGTCCAAAGTGCTTGGGGGATAATAGAATCATCTGAAGCAATGATGAAAGACTACCTTGGAAAAAAAAATAAAGCAAAAAAGAAACAAAAATCAAAAACCGTACAGCACCTCAGCTCAGACACAAACAACACGCAGTTGCAATCATAAGCTGGAGAACTGTACTCAACACTGATTTCTACCTCAAAATTGATACCCGGACTTACAACTGATACATACATTCCTGCAGAGTTTCACTCTAAAAGCACATATTAAGCAAGGGAGAGCCAAAACACCCCTATAATGGGGTAGGGTTACCCTGTCCTAATTTCATCAGGAGCTAGGGATTTGCTACACAAAGCAAACGATTTCATACGATTCCTGAATTCGGCTGAGCAACCTGTCCTAGTTTGGAACAGTCTCTATGGTTTTCGATATGTAACTAGGTCGATTGGTCAAAAAGGGTACCTTAGCAAGACCACCTAATATACCTCTCACACCTAACACCGAGAAGTGAAAGGAGGATCAAACGGTACAGCGATAGTCCAGATCCAAGGGTTGTGTTCCTATCCTGGCAGAGCCCGCAACTAGTCAGCCTTTTGGCAAGCTTTTAGGCAAGCCTCCGGCAAACCGCTCAGCAATAGCAGATGGCAAACACTGTGACTTAGGCACACCAATGCAAATGCAAAGAAACACATAAGTGTAAATAAAAACATCATATCATGAGTTCCAGTCAAGTTCTCTAAGTCCCCAGCAGAGTCGCCAGAAATTGTAGACTCGCCTTTTTCTGTGCCCCCCTTTTGGAAGGTTTGAAAAGAAGGCCTCACAATTCGAACTCACACGGCTCTGAATCTAGCCTCACAAGTGCAATGTGAAACTGATAAACACCAAAGACTCCAAATCCGGCAAATTTTTTTGGAAAATCGATTTTAAATCAAATAATGCCAAAATTGGACTACTTTTCCAGATACAGAGTTGCCACCTAAATATTTTTTATTTTGGGAAAATTTAGGAAACCTTGACTTGTGCCGAAGACCACATGTCCATCATCACCAAAGTTGCCTCGGCTCAGGAACTTAGGTACGAGAGGGGAAGGTCATGAATTGAGCACCCCCGCTCGCCTGATCAAAGATCGGCCTCTACTAATCATGATATGATTTTTTTTATAAACATTGTGTTCTTGTTTCGGTTATTAGACTAGCATTACTATGTGATGTGCACAAGCAAGTATAGACTAGTTTGCTCAATTTGGAACAATTCAACTCGTGTTTGTTTTGTGAAAAGGGTTTGAATTTGCCACCTCAAGTGGGCTTAAAGATGCAGATTTGCCACCAAACATAGTGGGCTTAAAACATGATTTGCCACTCAACAAAATGGGCTTAAAAAGTACATTTGTTGAATCGTTCCAATTCAAACAACAAGCCTTCATCCACAGGCATTCATGCAATTTAGCATTTAAGCACATAGCCTCATGGTAAGCATGCGAAACATGGCAACATTCACACTCATGCAAGTATGATAAAGCGTAAAAACTCACCGAGTACTCCAAGACAAAATAGAAACTAGTTAGAAAGATGCATGATCCTAACTATGTTAAGTGTCTAATGCAACACATGTAATAATGCAATTAATAGGCTCGGCTACTAATATGGCATATGAAGCAATTTGATAACATGCGATTAAACACGTATTCAAAGAATTATTGGAATGACAATGCAGTTTGAATGATGCGCCGAGCCTCGATGCATGCAAGACAAGATGAATGGATGCAAGCATGCGATATGCTAATTGAAATATGATCCCTAATCTAACCATTGAAAATGATTAAATAAAAGGGAGAAAGACGTGGGGTTGGAAGACATACACACACGCACGCACACTTATTACAACATTACGCCCTCACGAATGAGGGCCCGAATGAATAAGAGCTAACTAGCTGCGCTAATTAAACTAATCTAATTAAGCTAATTAGACTAATTATTACAAATCAAATGAATAACTAGCAAACTAATTACTAATTATTACAACACTTTAACTAACTAGCAAACTAATTAATTAATTTACAACACAAATGCACACGAACTAAGCATGTAAGACCGCTCCGCCTTGAGAAGTGGAAGATGCACATGCTCGGTTTTCGCCCCGAAAAGACCTCTGTTTTGCTCTTGAAAGGCTCTGTTTGCAGGGTTGAGCATACTTCAGAACCTTTCTGCTCCACCTTACCAAATCTTTGTCCAAGTTTACACCAGTGGCCTGCCAGCCATGGAGGGATGCTGCCAGCCCTCTGCCGACCAAAAGGGTGTACTGCTGGGCAAAAATGATACACTACCAGCCATGGATGAGGCACTACTGGCCACTGATGCATCAAATCACCATGTTGCAACAAAGCACAAACAGAGCAAAATGGGGGTTTTCCAAGGGTTGTCTGCACACCTTGTCTCTCCTTTTCATGGGGAAATCAAAGGAGGGACAACAATTGGTTCACAAAACCACCAATCAAGCAATTTTATTGCATGATGGCTTGTGAAACCAATCGTGCAAGTTTAATAAATGCAAAAACAAGACTCAATGGCCATCACCCCATCATACATGATCAAGGGCAATGGAGACCTAGGAAAATGGCACATTTCATCACTATTGAGTATGAAATGTCCCATTTGCCTTGTGTTCAAATTAACATCCGATTTGAACATATACAATGCAGTACAAAGAATGCTTATCTTGCCTCTTTTACTTGCCAATTTTGTTTACTCATTTTAATTACCAAACCATTCATTAATCAATTGTCCATTGGTGAGTGTCCTCTAAATGGAAGAAAGCTCAAACCAAAGGTTGTTTTAGGCATGAGACCTCATGCCATTGGTAATGAACCCCAAAAGGGATTAAACTATTAAGCATAAACATCTCAATTTCATGCTTTAAACAAGCAAATGGTTTAAACCACTTTCAAAACAAAAATAAAACCAAGAAAGGGGGAAGGTTGTAGATATGATTAGATGTTGAAAATGAGTACTAAAAGCACTAAAAACATGCAGCCAAGTCACACCAATGATGTTTAAAGCCTTAAAACAACAAGCTAGTGCAAGGATTTACACTACAACTACACAAAACAAAGTTCAAATGAACCAAACAGCCCAAAACAGAGCTAAAGCAGGCTATTTTAGAGGCTAAAACATGCTGGACTTAAGCTGAGTTAAGCTAAAAAACATGCTAAAATATGAAGTTAACTAGGCATGCAAACAAGACACAAGGAGGGGAGGCTAACCCCACCAATTTTGGACTTCAAAATGATTTTTTTTACCACTGAAAAACCTCTAAAATTCAGTAGTTAAAAGGCTCAAAAAAGTTGGTTTGAAAGTGATAAACAAAGGAACAAAAACCTTTCCAAGCAAAGAAGCAAAAAGGGTGAGCTACCCTCTAACCAAACATGGCCTCAAACCAACACTTTTAAGTCATAAAAATAGAACTTTTACAGTTCAAAACCAGCCTTAAAATAGTTGAAAGAAGATAGAAAAACAAGTATTAAAAGCAAGCTAACAAGACTAGTATTCTACCTCCTGAAGCAATGAACACTTTTAGGCACCAGTTCTAGCCAAAACCACCTCCAAGAGTTCCAAGAAGGTCCCAAGTAACCTCAGCTCAAAGGTGAGAGGATTTGGTTTAGGAGATGTAGTCTAAAGTGTAGAGAAACTAAGCAAAACACATACAAATTTGCAAGAGAGAGAGAAATCTAGAGAGAGAAAATTTTTATGTCACAAATTTTTCTAACCCCTCCACATGAGAGAGCAGGGTCCTATATATAGAAAAACAGCAATTTCCCTCATAAACATCCAGCCACACACATGTAGGAAGATGCATGAATGTGTACAATAACTGGCATAAAATATCACAAAATATATGCACCAACAATGATGGCTGACCGGCCATCAGTAATGGCCGGCAAGGCTTCATTGATGGCCGGCAAGGCACATCAATGCCGACAAAGGAGAAGTGGTGGCCGGCAGCCTCCAAGGATGGCCGGCAGGCCATCTGAAACTTCATGCTGAAAAGACCTAGGCATGGTCCAAAGATGAGACAAAATAGATGCAAGGTTTGAAATGCTCAAACTTGTGGCGTTCCGCAAATGACTTCGAGCGCTGGGCAAGCAATCAAAATCGTCAACGGATATACCTGCAAAAACATCCAAGTCTTAAAGGGCCGTCAAAATGGGGTGTCTACAACCGCCCTTAAGACTTGGGCACCTCAGGTTGATCACTCGATGATGAAAGTTATGCTGCACAAAAGTTTGATTTCTTCAGCAAGAAGAGATTCTAAATCCCAACCTTATATCCTATTTTTGGACCAAAACTTCTTGGACTAAAACTACTTTGACCAAAACTATTTTAGACCTTAAAACCCTCTCTTTCAAAATATTTTTGAAAATGTTTCTATGATATTCCAAGGCTCGCATTTTGTTAATTGTGGCACTTTTAGGTAAACTGAGCAAGGAGAAACTGGAAATAAATGGAAGAGAGGTGAACTCTTTGAAAAATCTTTTAAACCTTTTTATTTAGAGGTTTGGAGTTGAAGAAAATTGGAGGAGATGGAAGAAAACTAGTTGGGGAGAAGTTGGGCTTGAAACCGTTAAGAGGGAACTGAGCAGCCTTCACTAAATCAGGCCTATCTCTTTGTACACTTAGACTTTAGTTGTGAGGTCACAACCATTGGAAATTGTACTTTCGGGGCTTCAATTTAGAATCAAGAATCTCTTAAAGTCAAGTCTGGATGAGGGAGATATGGTTGTTTGAAGTCAGGCATAAATCCGATTAAGATAGAAATGAGTAACCTTCACTAAAATAGACATATCTCTTTACACACTTAGAATTTAGATTTGAGCCTGCACCATTGGAAAGTACACTTCCGGGGCTTCAATTTAGATTCAAGAATGACCTAAAAACGAGTCTGGATGAAGGAGATATGCCCATTTGAAGTCAAGCCTGAAAGCAGATTTTTTGGTGGCTGGCTAGACACCATTGGTGGCCGGCAATCCACCACTTCTGGGCGGCAGGCCACTGGTGTAAAACCCAAATATTTTTGCCAGTTGTTTCCACAAAGCTCCAACTATCTCTTTTTTGATATTTTCGACCTAAGGCTCATGTTTTCTATATATAAACGACCTCCCTTTCATATTTCAAGGTTAGAAACATTTAGGAGTGAGAATATTTTTGGAAAATTCCTCTCTCTCTCTCTCTCTCTCTCTCTCTCTCTCTCTCTCTCTCTCTCTACAATTCTCTCTCCTTTTCTACTTGCATAGCCTTTGCCCAAACACTCTAAACCAAACCTAGAAAGCTTCTTGCTTAGGTTATTTGAGCTTGAATTTGAGCTCTTGAAGCACTTGAGAGTGTGAAATTGGTGGTTTATGACTTAAAGGTTCATTCATCTTCAAGAGGTACACCTTCTCTTGCTTTTGTACCATGTTTACACCACTTGTTTTTCATCTTTTCTACTATTTTTTGAGCTGTTTAAAACTTGTATTTTTGAGCTAAAACTTGGGTTTTAAGGCCATTAAAGGTTGAGGGGCGGTTCACCCTTCTTTGCACCTTGTTTTGAAGGCCTTTTCCCTTGTGTTTCCCATCCTTTTACTATCTATTTTTGAGCTTTTAAACACTATTTTTCAAAGTTATTTCAATGGCCAAAATCATGTTTTGAAGTCTAAATTTGGTGGGGTTAGCCTCCCCTCCTTGTGTCTTGCTTACTAGCCTAGCTTGTGCTATGTTTTAGCTTATTAATCTAGTTATTTTTGTCTTAATTCCAGCATGTTTTAGGACTTATTTTAGACTGTTTTAGCACTATTTTTGGTTGATAGTTGCATTTGAGCTTTGTTTTGTATGCTTATAGTGTACTTGTTCACATGAGTTTGGTGTTCTAGGCCTTAGATACCATCTTGTTTGAGTTGATTGCATTTATTTATGGTTTTCCGTACTTGTGATCACCCTTAATCACCTCTGCAACCTCTCTCTTTTCTTGGTTTTTGTTTTTCTTTGAAAGTGATTTCAAATAACTTGTTTGTTTAAAGCATGAGATTGAGGTGTCATGCTTAATGGTTTAATCCCTTTTGGGTTCATTACCAATAGTATGATGTCTCTTTCATGCCAAAAACAACACTTGGTTTGAGCCTTCTTTCCATTTAGAGGACTTAAACTCACCATTGGATTCAATGAATTAAAGAATGGATGGTAATCTAAAATAGAGTGACTAAAATGGGACTAAAATGATGCAAGAAAATAACAAGTGTTATGTTTAATCAGACATTAATTGAACACATGAAAGCTTGAGACATTTCATACTTATTAGTGATGAAATGGTTCAAGTGTCCAAGGTCATTATTTCCCTTGATCAATTCATGAAAGGGAGGAGGTTTGAGTCTTGTTTTGTTGCATTTATTGAACTTGCACACTTTGGTTCATGAGCCATCATGCAATGAAATTGCCTGAGTTGGTGGTTTGTGGACCAAGTTTACTACTCCTTTGATTTGTTCATGAAAAGGATGGGTGAGTTGTGCAAACAAACCCTTGAAAATACCCTGTGCATGCTCTGTTTGTTCTCTGTTGCAGCAAGGTGAACTGGGCAGCAATGACCAACAAACCACTTTCCATGGCCGGTAGGCCATCTTTGATGGCCGAAAGGCCTCATTACTGGCCGGCTAGCCACTGATGCAAAATTCAGCAGTGTGTTCTTTGAGCAGAGCAGAGCCATTTTGGAAGTGGACAAAAGTGTTAGTGTTCTATTGTGCAACAGAGGCTCTCTGGAAGCAAAATAGTGGCTTTTCTGGTGGGAACCGAGCACGTGCATGAGCATTCTTCACGTATCGAGCATGTTTAAGTTTAAATATTTAGCTTAGATGTTTGTTGTAATTAATTAGTTGTAGCTAGTTAATTTTTGAAAAGTGATGTAATTAATTAGTTAGTTAAATGATTGTTCGATTTTGTCTTGTAATTGTTTTAGTTCACTAGTTAGTTAATTAATTTGATGTAATAATTAGTTAAGTAGTTTAGCTAATTTCATTTGTTTTGTAATAATTAGCTTAGCTTAGTTAGCAAGTTAATTAGTTAGTTAGTTCATTCAGACTCTCCTTCGTAAGAGCACAATATTGTAATAATGTGTATGTCTTCTAACCCCACGCCTTTCTTCCTTTTATTTAACTGCTTACAAATGGTTAGATTAAAACATCATGTTTTGTTTAGCATTACTCATGCTTGCAGCCAATGCATTGCATGCACTGAGGCTCGGTTCATCATTCTAACTTGCATTGTTAGTTGAATACTTCTTTGAATACGTGCTTAGATCGCATGTTATCAAATTGCTTCATATGCTATATTAGTAGTCGAGCCTAGTAAATTGCATATCACATGTATTGCATTAGCCATATTGCATAAATTAGGATCATGCATCATTATAACTTTATCATCTTTTTGGCTTGGAGTACTAGGTGAGCCTTTACTTGCTTTAGCATATCGTATGTGTGTTAGTGTTGCCAGGTTTAGCATGATTGCCATGAGACTAATTGCTTCAGTGCTATAACTGCTTGAATGCTTGTGGATGAAGACTTATTGCTTGAATTGGAATAATTTGAGTAATGTTCGTATGCAATCACTTTTTCCAGTGGTACATATTCGAAATAATTTTCAAAACAAACATGAATCAAATGTTCCAATTCTTGCAAATTTAGTCTATACTTGGGTGTGTGCGCATCACATAGCAATGCTAGCCTAATAAACTGGAACAAGAGCATATAATGTACAGAAGATTCATATCATGATTAGTAGAGGCCGATCTTTGATCGGGCGAGTGGGGGTGCTCAATTCATGACCTTCCCCTCTCGTACCTAAGTTCCCGAGCCGAGACAATCTTGGTGATGATGGACACGTGGCCTTCGACACGAGTCATGGGTTTCCTAAATTTCTCAAAAATAAAACATTTAAGGTGGCGACTCTGTATCTGGCAAAACAGTCTATTTTTGGCAATTTGATTCAAAATTGATTTTCCAAAAGATTTGCCGGATTTGGACTCTTTGATGTTTATCTATTTCACATTGTACTTGTGAGATCAAATTCAGAACTGCGGGAGTCCGAACTATAGGGCTTATTTCGCCTTCCGAAAGGGGCTGCGAAAAAGTCAGGCTACATGGAGGTTCCATCATGGAACTTAGTATATCTGTTATCTATTACCCGTACTAGAGGTTCCATTAAGGAGCTCAGCATATTTGTTGTCTGTTACCCGGATCTGGAGGTTCCTTTAAGGAACTGGTTATACATAACCATCATCTGTTCTATATCTGTCTGTATTTGTTTGTCTGTTCTATTAACGTTAATAGATGTATCACGTATGATTAAGCATGAACTCTGTTTTTTGTAGAAGAATATTAATCTGTTTCTGATATGAAATCTGTTTTCTGAATCTGATGTGGGACATCAATCAATTAAAACCCTTTACTCTGCTATTATTTACTGGGCTCCCACTCACTTTATTATTTATGTATGTAGATGACCAGGCGAGAGACCAGGCTCAGAGTTGATCACTTGGACTTTTATTTTGTTGGCCACCCTTTGTGCCTCCTGAGGAGGTTCTGGAAAAAGTCGAGTGGTCATGTTTTGTAAACGTATAAGACTTATTTTTCTTTTGGATTATGAGCAAGTTTTCTGTTTATCTGTATACTAGGCTACGTCCCCTTTTGATTATCTATAATGAATATGACTTGAGACTACTGTAATTACAACGTCACGTGTATGTATATAAAGTTTTGAAATTTTCTGTCCCATGTATGTCTACACAGCTCATTGGACGTTGTATTTTGTATATCTGCTTCCACAGCCCCTTTATTATTATGATCCAGGTTAAAAGCCTTCGGTAATCCCTGGATTATAGGCCGGTTACGATACTAAACCTAGAGGGGCGGGTTTAAGTCGTGACACACATCCATAGGATGTGATACTACATTATCCTCTGGGTTTTGTATGTCAAAATCGCCGATCTCCTTCTTCACCTTCTTCAAGGTGCTCATTTTCTTTTTGTCTCCTACGTTTAGCCATTATAAAAGTCTTACTGGGCGTGCCAAAAATATATGTTGGCTTTTTTGGCTTTCGAAGGCTAGAATTGTAATTCGAGCGTGCCAGCAAGGATCAATAACTCCTTACAAAGATTAATAAATGCCAACCAATTAATCAGACGATTGATTCGAAATTCTTTTAGCCTCAATGAAGTGGACTTTACCGGTGGCTTAGTTTTTAAGAGAAAATTAAGAAGACTAGATAAAATAAAACAAAAAAGGAACAATAGTATCAAAAATCAATCTTTTATTAAGTAAACAGAAGTTTACAATTGTACCTTCACACTTTCACAGCTTCGAAAGGGATTACAACAACAGACTAACTTAGAATTACTCCTAGGAATTTAAAGTGCAGTGCAAGAACGTAAAGACTGGAATTTAAAGGACTGAAAAATGTAAAGTAAATAAACTGATTTTTGGATCTAGTCCTGGGTCCCTACATTATCAACATTCTCCTCTATTTATAGGCTCTGAAGATAACTGTGGAAGTGGTTGATAATCATCGAAGTGGGTGATAAGTGTCGAAATGATCTCCATGATCACTAAGTGTGGTTCTGAACAGTTTG
This sequence comes from Camellia oleifera, assembly GCA_022316695.1. Taxonomy (NCBI): domain Eukaryota; kingdom Viridiplantae; phylum Streptophyta; class Magnoliopsida; order Ericales; family Theaceae; genus Camellia; species Camellia oleifera. Next base: position 111,511,010 of record CM039313.1, on the reverse strand, counting down.
CTTCCACTATTTTAGTCTCATGGTTGGGCTTTGCTTTTAAATTTGAATTTAAACTGTAAGCAATCGTTTTGGCCACGTTACGTTGGGCACCTTGACTGTTCCCATGTCTCGCCGATCCATTGCCATTGTTACAAATTGACACGCGTCTGTTGATGGTTGGAGACTTTCACTGATTCCCCAATTTGCTCTTTATAATTCAAATGTTAGGTTGTGATAGGTCTGTACAAAATATATAGCCAACAGTAAGATTGTTAAAACAAACCGGACATATCAATGTATGGGACTTTTTGATAATTTTCTCAAATTTTTATTTGAAATTTATTTTTCTAACTTTTTGAGATGCAAAAATATTAATTAAATCTTTATATTCAAGTTTTGCTAACAAATCTTTTTCAATTGATAATTTGGCTAATCCACTTAATTTAGATATTTTTTGGGGGGCGGGGAGGGGATAACATAAAGTTTGGGTCATTTTGTTTTGTTTTGTTTTGTTTTGTTTTGTTTTAGGCTTTTATTCAAAAAATAAATAATAAATTACATGGGCCTATCTATCTATATATTATATAAGCGAAATTTTTTTTTTTTGGTGAAGAGTCTTATAAGAGTTTCAATATCTCATACTAATTTTCTTAATTTTAAATAATTAAAAAAAAATTCATTAGCTACCTTCCATTTAACCATATAAAAATAAAACTCTAATTAGTCTATCATTTATTTGATAATCTCACATCGAAAAAAAAAAAAAAGAAAAAAAAAAGAAAAAAAAAAGAAAAGAAAGTGAATTGTTTCACATATATAAAGTGAATCTTATACTCTCATATTGTAGTATTATGCATGTTTCAATTCAATATAGTTTAAATTTTAAAATAAAATTTAAAAGTTTTAATTAATTAATTTTTGTGTAAGTTAGTTAGTCTTTTGACCTAACCGATTAGACTGAATCATTTTTTGTTAGACTGATTCGTTGGTTTAACCGCGATTTTAGCAGTTTTATCAAAATATATTAATTAGATTTGTTTGATTCGAAATAAACTAAAGATTGATCTGATTAAAGATTGAACGACTAAGATTGTTTGATTAGAAATAAACTTTCCGCTCAAACAATTGTTAACTTTTATTTTATAATCTTGCATTGTGAAAAGAATGAAAATGCGAATTATTTAATTTATATAAAGTGAATCTTATATTCACATTTAATATTGGAGTATTGTGCATGCTTCAATTCAAAACGGTTTAAATTTTAAAATTAAAATAACATTTAAAAATTTTAATTAATTAATTTTTGTATAATTTGGTTGGTCTTTTGACCTAGCTGATTAGGCTAAATTATTTTTGGTTTGACTGATTCGCCGATTTAACTGCGATTTCTCACTGATTTTCTTAATTTTAAAAATTAAAAAAATATCGATTAACTAATTTCCATTTAACTATATAAAAATAAATTTCTAATTAGTCTATGATTTATTTTATAATCCCACATCAGAAAAAAGCGAAAAAAGTAAGTTGTTTCACTTATATAAAGTGAATATTATATTCTCATTTAATATTGTAATGTTGTACATGTTATAATTGAAGACAGTTTAAATTTTAAAATAAAATTTGAAAGTTTTAACTAATTAATTTTTGTGTAAGTTGGTTGGTGTTTTGACTTAGCCGATTAAGCTGAACCATGTTCGGTTTAACTGATTTACTGATTTAACTGCGATCTTAGTGATTTTGTCAAAATATATTAGTTAGATTTGTTTTATTCGAAATAAATTAAAAATTGACTTGATTAAAAATTGAACGACTGATTGGTTGATTGGAAATAAATTTTCTATCCAAATAATTGTTAACTTTTATTTTACAATCTCACATCAGGAAAATAAGAAAAAAGTGAATTGTTTCCCTTATATAAAATGAACTTTATGCTCCTATTTAATATTGTAGTATTGTGCATGCTTCAGTTCAAAATAGTTTAAATTTTAACATTAAAATAACATTTAAAAGTTTTAATTAATTAATTTTTTTATAAGTGGGTTGGTCTTTTGACCTAACTGATTAGCCTGAACTGTTTTCGGTTTGACTGATTCGCTGGTTTAACCACGATCTTAACGGTTTTATTAAAAGATATTGTTTAGATTTGTTTGATTCGAAAAAAATTAAAAATTAACCAAATTAAAGATTAAATGACTAATATTATCTGATTTGAAATAAACATTCCACCCTAACAATTGTTAATTTTTATTTTACACAATCTCACATAGGAAAAAGAAAGAGAAAGTGAGTTATTTCGCTTAAATAAAGTAAAAAATCTATGCTTCCATATAATATTAATTGTAGTGTTGTGCATGTTTCAGTTAAATGCAATCTAAATTTTAAAATAATATAAAATTAAAATTTTTAATTAATTAATTTTATGATAAACTTTAACATAGAAAGAACTAAAACTAAAAAAATTTATAAAACGAAATTTATTTTTATTTTATCATAAGTATAATTTTTTTTTTTTAAATTTATTCTATTTTTTTTCATCTTTACCAATTAATTATGGCATCTATTTCTTATTATGAAATTAGAATATACAATTAATGACATAACAACTGTAATATATATTCTATTAAAATTGTTAAAATTTAATTCATTCTAAATTATTTTTCTATACTTTTTAAATAAATTTTATGTTGTTATTTAATTTTAAAATTATTTTTAATTATTTATTTAGTCCGTGCATCGCACAAGTTCATATACTAGTTACATTATTTTTAAAAAAATTGGAGGCCTAAAGCCTAAGCTTGGCTAGCGTTATGGTTCAGCTAATCCTATGTGGATTATTGTGTATCTTCACTTCAATACAAAATACTATTAAAAATAGATTTATTAACAATAATGGTATTGGCTCATATCATTCTTCTCAACTTTTATGTATGAATTTTATATAAAAATATTTACAGTGTCAAATTAAATAAGAATGAAATATTCCAATAAATAAAGGCGTAAAAAAGGCTGGCAAAAAAAACAAAAGGTTCCAATATAATTCTTAGTTCAAATTTTTATGTGTTTGTTTGTTGGGTCTCTCTGTCTGATTATTCTTCAATTCAAAAAATAAAAATAAAAAAACCTCACCAATAACTGAGGTTGGTTTCATATAAATATAAGATGTAATTACTCGTAAGTCTTGTTATAAAGACCTGCATTAGAAAGGTTTGTATAGATAAAAAAAAATTATAAAAAAAAAGTCTTACAAGTGTTATTGATATTTTTTTTGTAATGATTTTTTATAATTGTGGCTAAAAATTGACAGTTAGTAACGTTTTTCTGTGATAAATTTTTGAACTATCACTAAAAATTAATAATTAGTGACACTTTTTTATAAAAATGCCCCCAAAAAAATAATAAAAAATAACATTTTGTAATAACAACTAAAAATGAACTAAACTTTGTTAGTGCACACAAATTCCTAATAGCATTTTCAGTCAATTTCCATAAGTTTAATTCGGCCATTTCTGAGCCCAAATTATTGTTGTTTGGGCTTTGGTCCAGGCTCATTCAGGACTGACGTTTCGTTGGGCTGGCCTGGCCTGACCTGGCCTTGATTGTAGAATAATTTGCGAGATGCAAGAAGCTTTTCCAGTCAAATTTGTCAAGGAGGTTTGTTTGATTACCGTATTCAGATATTATTTTTAGATAAATTTTTGTTTATTTTTACTGAATTTTGTTTTCATATTTTAGAGTATTTTTTTTTAAGATACATCCAAAATTCTATTCATCTAAAAAGAAAAAAATTTACCATTAAAATATTTTAAAAAAAGTAAAAACTGAAGAAAACTTGAACAGTAATGCACATAGATTTTTGTTAGAATTTTCGTTTATTTTTATTAATTTTAAAAATATTTTCAGGCAATTTTTTCTTTTTCTACTTTTTAGATATATGTTGATTAGATGCGTATAAAAAAATTTATTAAATTACGAAAAAATAAAACTAAAAGAGAACTCATCTAAAAATAATTTTTGAAAAATCAAAATCATATAGATATAAAATGTAAATTCTGTGTATCCTTTTTGGGATTGGATTGCCTCTGGATTTGAACGTGTTGTCCGAGGTCGTGAGGCTCATTATTGGTTTTGTTTTAATAATTTGAATTGTTCATTTTGCAACCCCTTTGTGTATATCACCGACAATTAAAAAAAAAAGTAAATAAATAAATAAAGAGTCTATTTTTAAAAATATATTTATTATTTATTTATTTTTTAAAATAAATATGATAAATTAAATAAGTTTTAATTATCGAATTATTGAATTGACGTGATTAAGCAATAATTCCAACCATTTTGTACGTATGCGCGTTGGGGCCGTTACACGTCCACCTCACGAACTTCACTGTAACAAAATTTTCCAAAGCCACCGCAGTAGTTGAAATTTCTTCTTGAAAACAATTGCTCTGCTTTCTTACAAAATTATAATCATTATAAAATTGCAAATGACCTGATCTGTATCAACCCACGACAACATGCCTCTTCTCAACATGCCTCTTTGTGTTAATTTCATCATCATCATCTTCTTGTTCATCGTCAGTAGTCCAACATTACATGGCGCCGACAATGAAAATTACACGACTTGCCACGAAAAAACATACGACTGCGGAGACCAAATAAAAGAAATTAGATATCCCTTCTGGGGAGAAGATCGACTTGAGTTCTGCGGCGTTCAAGGTTTTAAGCTCACGTGCAGAGGCAATGAAAACACAACGATAGTTATCAAGAAACAGGAATTTCGTGTTCTTCATATCAATCAATCTGCTCATAGCATGACCATTGCACAAGCCGATCTGTGGGATACTATTTGCCCTGCGAAATTCATTAATACCACTTTGAATTGGAATCTTTTCGATTACGGTTCACAGCCGCAAGTAAATCTTACTTTGTTCTATGATTGCCTCCCATACTCTGCATCTTACTTGTTAGGGAAAATCGATGAATCCCCACAAGTAAATCAATCAATGGAAATATAAACTAATGCGAAAAAATTAAATCAGCAACATAAGAATTTTTACGTGGTTCCCTCAATGTGAGGTACATCCACGGGATCGAAATCCGATTCCACTATCAACCAAATCAGTTCACAAACGAAACACTAATGGTCTCACAAAACCACCCTTAGGTGAATTCCAAATAATCACAAAATAAACTAGAGGAAAAATCTCACCAAATAGATGAATCAAAATCTTCAGAATTAGAGTTGAAGAAGACCCAAAATAATAACCTAAATCAGTCTCACCAAAACATCCAAACAAAGATGCACCAAATCAATTGTTTATGCTCCACAAATCAATAGACCCAAAGCACTCCTTCACCAAAGCAATCTACCCGAACAAAGATGCTGCCGCCATCTTTTTCTTGCGGAAAAACAATACCAATAATTATGTATTGTGAATCTAGGATTTTTTTAATCAAACCCTAATTGTTACCAAATTGGATTGGGTCTCCACAATATAATATATAAAAATATATTATACTAAACCAAGCCAAATTAAAACTTTTTTTTCAAAACCAATGGGGTCCCACACTCCAATAAGGAGGTATACCCAACAATTCTACCCCTACCGACTTAGGTGGAGACATCAACCATACTCGCCAAAGTTCGACACTTTAAATGTTTCTCCCTCGACAAAGTCTTAGTCAGCATATCTGAAATATTATCATCTGTGTGAACCTTTTCGAGTTGCAACAATTTCGAATCTAACACATCACGAATCCAATGGTATCTCACATCAATGTGTTTCGATCTCGAATTAAAGGTAGAATTTTTACTCAAGTGAATAGCACTTTGACTATCACAATAAAGCACATACCTTTCTTGCTTCAAACCCAACTCTTGCAAAAATTTCTTCAACCATAACTCTTCTTTGCAACCTTCTGTAATGGCAATAAATTCAGCTTCGGTAGTTGAGAGAGCAACACATTTTTGTAATTTAGATTGACATGCCACAGCTCCCCCTGCAAAAGTCATCAAATACCCCGAAGTAAATTTCCTAGAATCAACATCACCAGCCATGTCAGAATCTGTGAACCCATCAAGCATCGGCTTACCATCCCCAAAACACAAACACATCTTCGAAGTTCCTCGAAGATATCTTAGAATCCATTTTACCGCTACCCAATGTTCTTTACCCGGATTAGAGAGAAAACGACTCACCACACCAACGGCGTGAGCAATATCCAGCCTTGTACAAACCATGGCGTACATCAAAGAACCAACTGCTGAAGCATAAGAAACTTTCAACATCTCTTCTTTGTCTTTTTCACTTGTAGGACATTGATTCGAACTAAGTTTGAAGTGACCTGCAAGTGGACAACCAACCGGCTTTGCTTTATCCATGTTGAATCTCTCAAGAACTTTCTCAATGTAGCTCTCTTGAGACAACCAAATCAGTCCCTCTTTGCGAACACGAACAATTTTCATACCAAGTATTTGCTTTGCCGGTCTCAAATCTTTCATAGCAAAAGATTTACTCAACTCCAATTTCAACCTGTTAATCATGGTAGAATCTTGACTCACAATTAACATGTCATCAACATAAAGCAAAAGAATAATAAATTTGCCATCCGGAAAATTTTTCACAAACACACAATGGTCCGAAGTGGTTTTAGAAAAGCCATTATTCATCATGAAAGAGTCAAATTTTTTGTACCATTGCCGCGGAGCTTGCTTGAGGCCATACAAACTTTTCTTCAATTTGCAAACAAATTTCTCTTTCCCTTTCTCCACAAAACCTTCCGGTTGTTCCATGTAAATTTCTTCTTCAAGATCATCGTGAAGAAATGCGGTCTTTACATCAAGTTGGTCAACTTCAAGATTCATACTTGCAGCCATGCCAAGTACAACCCGAATAGAAGACATCTTCACAACCAGCGAGAAAATCTCATCAAAGTCAATACCTTTCTTTTGCCCAAAGCCTTTCACAACAAGACGCACTTTGTATCTCAAATTCTTCCTATCATTCTTCAATTTGGAGATCCACTTATTTTTCAGAATTTTCCTCCCTTTAGGCAACTTCACTAAGTCATAGGTGTGATTTTCAAGTAAGGAGTTCATCTCCTCTTCCATGGCCTTTTTCCAATCACCTTTCTTTACATGCTCAATTGCTTCTTGGTAGCTCTCCGGCTCCCCTTGATCAGAAATCAACACAAATTCATTGAGAGGATACTTTCTTGAAGGTTGTCGGTCCCTTGTAGATTTCCTCAACTCAAGTTGTGGTGGCGGTTCTTGAGTTGGATGCTCTTCCTCAATTTCTGGCTCAACTTCATTAGGATTAGCATCATCTTCTACATCTTCAATAGATGGCTGCATATCTCCCCCATTTTCATCATCAACTGGAGATGAAGGAGATGGATCCATGTCAATGAGATCACTAGTTTTTGGCTCCGGTTGATCACCTTTACCAAAGTCTTCAATTGTTTGGTCTTCAAGAAACACAACATCACGGCTTCGAATGACTTTCTTGTCGACCGGATCCCATAATCTATACCCGAATTCATCACGCATATAACCAAGAAAAATACATTGTCTTGACTTACTATCAAGCTTGGACCTCTCATCCTTTGGAATGTGAACAAAAGTTCGGCAACCAAACACTCTCAAGTGCTCATAAGACACATATTTGCCAGTCCAAACTCTTTCAGGAACATCACCATTCAAAGGATAGCAAGGAGATAAATTGATCAAGTCAACCGCTGTACTCACTGCCTCACCCCAAAAGGATCTTGGCAATTTAGCTTGTGAAAGCAAACACCTTGTTCTTTCCACAATGGTGCGGTTCATCCTCTCGGCAACGCTATTTTGTTGAGGAGTCTTCTTAACTGTCTTTTGATGCCGAATACCTTGGCTGCGACAATACTCATCAAATGGCCCAATGTATTCACCACCATTGTCTGTTCGGATGCACTTCAATTTCTGCCCTGTTTCTCTTTCAACCATGGCCTGAAAATGCTTAAATACTTCTAGAACTTGATCTTTAATTTTTAGTAGATAAGCCCAAACTTTTCTTGAATAATCATCAATGAAAGTAACAAAATAAAGTGCACCACCATGTGTTCTAACTTTTAAAGGACCACAAACATCCGAATGAATTAACTCCAACACATTTTCTTTTCTAGAAGTAACATTTTTATGAAAAGAAACTCTATGTTGTTTACCCGCCAAACAATGAACACAAGTTTTAAGATGTGTACCTTTCAAACCGGGTAAAAGCTCTTTCTTGAACAATACTTGCAGTCCCTTTTTACTTATGTGGCCAAGCCACTTGTGCCACAATTCGGTAGAAGTATCATCTTCAAGTGCATTGACAACACCTTTACAAATTTTTCCTTGCATTGAATAAAGTGTATGAGTCTTCTTGCACTTAGCCACCACCAAAGAACCCTTTGTGAGCTTCCATATTCCATCACCAAATTTGTTGTTGAAGCCTTCATCATCTAGCTTCCTAGTAGAGATCAAATTGAGGCGAATGTCGGGAACATGCCTTACATCTTTAAGCAACAACTTGCAGCCCAAATTTGTTTCCAAGCAAACATCACCCATGCCAATAATCTTGGACAAACCTTCATTACCCATTCTAACAGAACCATAATTTCCTGCAGTGTAGGTAGTGAAGAAATCAACTCGAGAAGTCGCATGAAAAGAAGCACCGGAATCAATCATCCAATGACTCTCTTGGCCCACAAAATTGATACAATCATCTTCACAAACGACCATGATATCATCGGTAGTAACTGCTGTTGTGTCTTCTTGCTTCTTATCCACACTTTTGTCACGCCTTTTCTCTTTATTCTTAAGTTTTCAGCATTCTCGCTTCATGTGCCCTTTCTCATGGCAATAATAACACTCAATGTCTTTTTTAAAAAAAGAACCATCTTTTGATTTGTCACTATCACCCTCAATGGGTCCATACAAGTCTTTACAAAATAATAGGTCCTCCATTTTAGTTTTCCAAGTTACCTAATTGCTTCCGTTGAAGCTAGACATACGACCCACATTCCCCTCCATTGATTTACACAAATAAATAAATCCTAATAAACCGTAAGCTTTGATACCAGTTGTTAGGGAAAATCGATGAATCCCCACAAGTAAATCAATCAATGGGAATATAAACTAATGCGGAAAAATTAAATCAAAGGCAACACAAGAATTTTTACGTGGTTCCCTCAATGTGAGGTACGTCCACAGGATCGAAATCCGATTCCACTATCAACCAAATCAGTTCCAAACGATTACAAACGAGACACTAATGGTCTCACAAAACCACCCTTAGGTGAATTCCAAATAATTACAAAATAAACTAGAGGAAAAACCTCACCAAATAGATGAATCAAAATCTTCAGAATTAGAGTTGAAGAAGACCCAAAATAATAACCTAAATCAGTCTCACCAAAACATCCAAACAAAGATGCACCAAATCAATTGTTTATGCTCCACAAATCAATAGACCCAAAGCACTCCTTCACCAAAGCAATCTACCCGAACAAAGACGTTGCCGCCATCTTTTTCTTGCGGAAAAATAATACCAATAATTATGTATTGTGAATCTAGGATTTTTTTAATCAAACCCTAATTGTTACCAAATTGGATTGGGTCTCCACAAATATAATATATAAAAATATATTATACTAAACCAAGCCAAATTAAAACTCTTTTTTCAAAACCAATTGAGTCCCACACTCCAATAAGGAGGTATACCCAACATTACTATCCTAAACAAGAACAATGGAGTCATTTTCAATGCCCGGGCCAGAGTAGTAGTAATATTAGTTTCGTCGTAGAAGAGTCATTGTTAACATATCCGCCAAATTGTAAGAGCAGAATCAAGGTTCCAGTTTTCCGAGAGGCTCTTTCTGAATTTTGGTCCAGGTGGGATGAACACATGACTCTGGAAAATTTGGTGAAGCGGGGATTTGAGGCTGATTATCATGAAATGGACAAGCACTGCAAAGCGTGCAATACCTCTGGAGGGGAATGTGGGACTAACACTACTACAAATCAAGCAATTTGCTTTTGCCACAATGGACCTCAACCGCAAAAATGCCAAGGTGTGTGTATCTCCTTTTCTTTCCCCAACTTTTGCATATTCTTGGGCTGACTGGATTATAAATTTTGGTACTAATTTAAAAATGAAAAATGAAAAAATGAGTCGATTATGAATGAAATGCAGTTATATTTTATTCACTTTTTTCGTTTCTCTTTTTAATCTCTATTCAAAAATCAATAATCTAAATATAGTGATAATATGGAAGCTATTATGAATTGAACATTAGTACTCAAATCTTATTGACTTGAGAAAAAAAAAAAGAGGGCTTACACAAGAGGAAAATATAGGAACTTGAGTCATGTTTTAAATACAAAAAAGCCAATTCTAGTACTCCAATTAATTCTTAAGAGAAAAAGACAAATACAGAATGAAACACAAAATATATTAATTAATATACACTATGTCTGATTCTCTAACCACTTTGTATTCCTAGATTTTTTTTCATTCTATAATGTTCCAAAACCCAATAAAATTGTCCAAATAGTACTCGAAATATCTTGCAGATAGCTCTAGTTGATCACATTCTCTTTTACACAAATATTAGACAATTCAAATGGCAGATCAAACAACAATCTTTGGTCTCCATAGTAGCCAACTTTGTTCTTCTCTGAAGTTTCGTTGATCCATTCATTTTTCATAATTACTCCACCGGCGGCTACTCTGTATATAGCAAGAAAAAAATATCTTTAAGACATTTCACGACTTTTCTCTTTGTCTCGTTTCTAACTCGATTTAAATTTTATTTTAGTCTTTATTATTTTAATTTAAGTAAATTATACTTTCTCCCTTTTATATTTGGCCTTTTTTTCCTTTTTTTAAATTTTTTTTTTTTCTATTTTGGCTCTTTATATTTTAAATTTTTCTCAATTTACTCATAAAACTAACTTCTATTCAAAGTTAGACAAAAAATGACATTTTGGCTGTCATATGACTAAAAAATATATTATTATATTGAGATTTATGTCTTTTTATCAGACGTGTAATAAAATAGCTTTATGACACCTGATTGTGTCATTTTTTGTATAATTTTGAACATAAGTTAGTTTTTGAAGTAAATTGAGAAAATTTTGAAACATAAAGGGTCAAACTGAGAAAATTGACAAACATAAAAAGAACGAAGTGTGATTAGCCCTTTTAATTTTAACAATATTAGTTTTAAACTAAGTTAAATTTCAATTTAGAAATTGGACCTCGTGCTTTTCTACCACATATCAATAACATGAGATTCTATCACATATCAATAACATGAGATAGAAAAAAATATGGACAATAATTTAATTGGAATAATCAAATTAAAACTTGATTTAATATTCAAATAATAAAGATCAAACCAGTGAAGGCTTTTAGTTCGAAGTCAAGCTAATTTATGATGCTAGTCTTATCTTACTCTTATCCTATAAACAAATGCAATTATAAAATTTTATTAGTGTAGAGGAATATGTTATGTCATGTGATGCAACATATGAAGGAATATCTCTTTTGTTTGGGACATTTTGTAATTAGTTGGAAATTTCCATTGAAGGGTGGCTTCCTTAGACTTCTTCAACTAATAGCATGAGGTAACAAGTTATACTACAAGTTTAAAAAATTATGTGATCTAAATTTATTTTATATATAAATTTTCATAATACATTTATTTAATATTCACCACACATATAAATTCTAATCACAAATTTAGATAGTAATTATGACCTCCAAACTTATTGAGTCACAATTATGAGAGGTTATTTGGTGACCTTAAACTATTATTTCATACTTATCACTTGACATTTGTCAAGTTATCTCTCCAAAAATCAACTAAAATGACTAATCTTATTATTTTAATTAATAAATATTAAATTGAGACATCACGTAAATTTTTCCTTAAATTACTAAATAATTTTTCCGCAACTATCTTACGGTCCAGATTTAATGTTGAACAAGTCAATGAAATTGGTCTGATGTAAATAGGGTTGGATCCACATTTGACGTGGAATATCGAAAATGTTTTGTACTATGAAAAATAAATAAATTAATAAATAAATAAAAAGTGTAGGGTTCGTTTGGTTTGATTTTCTGAAAAAAATTTTAGAAATTTTCTCTACAAATAAATTTTCAAAAGTAATCAAACCAAACAAGTTTTCCCAAAAAAATTTCCAAAATTTGTAAACCAAACAAGTTTTCCAAACAAATCTCTCTCTTACACATATCAAATCAATCACTTTTTTCAAAACTCTCTCTCAAAATCATTTTCCAAAACATCTTTTGAAAAAAATCAAACCAAACATATTTTCGTACTTTTTATTTCTAAAACACATCTCTCAAATATAAACCAAACATACCCGTAGCTTCTTTCAGTCCCAGTCTTGTATGTTGCGTGTGGACGTGGTCTTGTCTAAGCCGACTAAGACCATGCCTAATTTGAATGATTTTGTGTAATGGATTAATATGATAATTTTAATTTTATTATTTTAATATATTTAATTAAAAGATATATAATATATTTTTTAAATTATATTTATTATAATTATTTAAAAAATAAATATGATAAAATTATTTAATTATAATTATCTCATTAATTTTATTTTTTTGATGAATAATTTACACATTTAAAGATTGGAGGTAAAAAAGAAAATGAATTACTCGAATTATATTAACTATGTGGCTTACTTTGAGATTAGTTTATGCCAAAAATACAAATTTAAAATAGGGTTAGCTGTGTTTAAAATAAATTTAATTTATATATTTTAAATTGTGATAATATTTTTCTTTCTCGAATATATAGTATTGATATAACTAATTGCTTATTAATATAGATTGACTTTAAGATTGGTTTGGAAAAATGACTTTTTTTTAGTGATTTTGTAGTTAAAATATGAGATGAAAAAAATAAAATATTTGAGAGTGACTTACCTTCTTAGGGAAAAAAAATATATTAAAAAAACAGAGATTATGATAAGTAATTTTTAACATTTTGTATAACTTTTTGACTTTTTAATTTCTTGAACAAAAATGTTAGAAATTCTAAATAAATTATCAAATATTCTATACAATACTCACATGGTGTCATGTGAATATTGCTCTTTTTCTATAATTTAATAATTTTTAATCTTTTAACCATAATAATCTATTACAAAGACACCACAAGACGGTATTATGAAATTACCAACTAATCACTCCACTAAAGGGATCTTACCAACTCCCTCCAAAATCGCTTCGTAGCTAAAAAATTAGAGGCTTGAGTGGCCTGAATGCCAAAAAGACGTCATTTTGGCCTCTTTTTTTTCCTCCTCTCTTTTCTCTCTGAAACAAAGAGACCAGAGAAGAAACAAAGGGAGAATAGAGAGAAAAGGAAGGAAGAGAGAAGAAGAAGAAAAAAAGAGACACAGATCTATGTGTGTATACACACAGAGCGGCGGTGATGACGATGGGTGCCGGTGGATGGAGGGTTTGCAACGGTGATAGCGGCGTTGGTGGGTGGGAGTTCCGTTTCTCTCTCTCTCTCTCTCTCTCTCTCTCTCTCTCTCTCTCTTCCCTCTTTTTCTCTCTCCTCCTCTTCTCTCTTTCTTCTCTCTCTTCCTCCCTCCTTTCTCCTTTGGTTTCAAAGAGAAAACAGATAGAAAAATCGGGATGGAAGAAGAAAAGAAAACGGAAAAAAAAAAAAAAAAAAAGTGTCAAAATGACGTCGTTTTAGTACCTCAAGTCATTTGAGGCACAAGTTATTCAAGCTACCTAGCGAGGTTGTTGTTTTTTTTTATAATAAGAAGTAAAGAAAGTAAAAACTGCCCCGAAGATTTTTTGTAATCTTCTTCCACTACCAGAGTTTTTCTTTTCTTTCGCCCAGTCATCTTACTTTACTATTATCTAACATTTCCCACTTTGAGCACCATATTATTTTTTCTTAAATTTTTCTATTTCAATGGGTTTTTAGGTGCAAGATAAAATCTAAAAAATTCCTAGATCTCAAGAATCGAGATTCTCATTATATTATGTAATTAAAAATATATTCAGATACTAGAATAAAAAAACATGGGAACATTCGGCAACCACATCCATTAGTTATTATGCTTGCTAGTCATTCTTCAACATTTCTTTATGTGGTGTGTATTTTTCTTATAATCTTAAAAAAAAAAAAAAAAAAAAACTATTTTAATAAAAGAGAGACATTATATATTATATTACCGATACTAATTGCTAAGTTTTAATAGTCCCAATACTCAATTAGGCCATGGTTGCATTAGTTTATAAAACACTTTAATTTTTTGTTGGGATATGCCATATAGTCTATTTTTATTATTTGTTCAATTTTAAAATTTTGTATATGAATTATTTATATAAAAAATAAATTAATTAATTTGATAATTTTAGTAATATGATTTTATAATTTGATTTTGTAATAAATAAATAATAAATATAATTTAAAAAATATAATATAAAATAAATCTGATGTGGCTATATACTTATAATTATTTTGTTATAAATAATTGAAAAAACTAAAAATAAAAAAACAATTGGTTGGTCCTCCAATCCTTTAGAAGACTATGCCCCCATCTGTAAAGTTGACTCTTTTAATAGATTATTTTAGTAATTGGCTATTAGTTGTATTTGGAAGATGATTAAAATTTTTGATAGTTAGATGTGATATTTGTGAGAAAAAAAAATAATTATAAATTTAATGTGACATTTTATTTTATTATCTATTTTATCTTTTGGGTCTCGTTTAGAAACATTCTATTTTAGTAACTTTTTGTCTAAAATATGAGTTAAAAAAACTAATATGTTTGAAATGATTTTTTGATTTTTTACGAAAAGATGTGCAAAAAATAAAGAGAAAATGAAATCTTTAATTTTTTTGTATAAGTTATAGACTTTTTAATTTTTTAAATAATTTTTTAACTTTTAGACTAAAATTATTACATGCCAAACGAGACCTCAATACTATTTTAGCCCCCCCCCCCAAAAAAAAAAAAAAAAAAAAAAAAAAACTCTCCCAAACACTCTCATGGAGTCAAGCTTACACCCGTGCTGTGTAGATCACTCATAATACTTGCGTGTGCGTGTCTCCGTTACCATTGTGTCATCCTCACATTACATTTCACTTTCAATGCATTTGAAATTGGGGAAAATATTGATTACATTCTACTTCTTGTTATCGCTTAATAAAAAAATTATAAATAAAATTAAATAAAAAGTTTTATTTTATACTAATCTCATAATATTATAATTTTTATTGTAAATTGAGATTGTTTGGTAACTTAACCATTAGACTATCACCTACTGACAATTTTTTTATTATAATTTTTTATTGTAAAATTTTTTAATTTTTTAAAAATTTTATTAAAAAAGATTTCATTTAAATAAATAAGATTTCATTTAAATATTTAATCTAAAATTTTTAAAAATCTTAAACTACTATTACCACCTTGGGACATCACTATTGTGTCTAATATTTTTTTTTTGTGAAAATGGTTTTGGACAGTTCCCTCTTTTCCACACGCTTTCGGTCACCACCACCTTTCCACTTACCAATCATCAAACATTTTAAAAAAAAAAAATTCCACACGTCTCCCACTTTGTTCTCCCAATGTTCTCTTGCTCACATTTACATAAAAATTCTATTGTTCGTCTCATATATAAATATATATATATATATTCATAATCGAATATTTAAATCAATTTACGCGTATTTTAACTAATCTTAAAATTCACACAAAGCGTGTGAATTTTTTTATTTTTTATTTTTCACACATGTCCCCACTTTGGTCTCCCAATGTTATCTTCTTCACATTTACGTAAAAATTTTATTGTTTGTCTCATATATATGTATATATATATATTGATTTTAAAACTTGATTTAATATTCAAATAAAAATAATAAAGATCAAACCAGTGAAGGCTTTTAGTTCGAAGTCAATCTAATTTATGATGCTAGTCGTATCTTACTCCTATCTTATAAACAAAGGCCTTTTCTTAAGTGTGCAATTGTATACCACGTGCCACTTACACAAAAAGTGTAAGTGTAACGTGTAAGTATAAGTATAAGGTGTAAGTATAAGTATAAGGTGTAAGTGTAAGGTGTAAGGTGTAAGTGGGTTGCATATGGTGTGCAACCTCAAAAAAAGTGTAAGTGTAAGGTTTAATTTTTCACAAAAGGTGTAAGTGTAAGGTGTAAGGTGTAAGTTGCACACCATAACCAAACCCACAAACAAATGCACTTATAAAATTTTGTTAGTGTAGAGTAATATGTTATGTCATGTGATGCAACATATGAAGGAATATCTCTTTTGTTTGGGATATTTTGTAATTAGTTGGAAATTTCAATTGGGTGGTAGTTTCCATAGAATTCGGCTTGGTTTGGGATAACCTATATAATCTATCTTTTTATCTTTTTTTTATCACATCACTTCTCTACTTTTCTGCACATATTTTCATAAAAAAATAAAAAGTATATTTTTTTATGACACCCCAAACCAACCCTTCTTCAACTAATAGCATGAGGTAACAAGTTATACAACGAATTTAAAAATTTAAGTGATCTAAATTTATCTTATATATGAAGTTTCTTAATACATTTATTCAATATTTACCACACATCCAAATTCTAGTCACAAATTTGAATAGTAATTATGATTTCCAAACTTACTGAGTCACAATTATAAGAGGTTATTGGTGGTCTTAGACTATTGTTTCATATTGAAAAAATCTAAATTCTCAAGATATTGATTTATGATTATATTTTAATTTTAAATAGTAAATACCAATCCCAATCAAATAATTAATAACAAATCGACACAACGATTTAACATGAAAAAAATCATAATTGAAGCGCCTCCAATTGTGATAAAAAAATCACGAGACAAAGTCACAAAATGATCCACTAAGATGACAAAAATGAATTATACATCTATACCCTTAATTACTTAGCAAATCCAAGCCCAAATTGAACTAACCCTGATGTGCCTCTTCCACCACCGTTTTCACCTCGGAATTGTCTTGCCCAACGTTGAATCCACAACGCTGATGTCAAATCTATGATGATGAGCCACTCTAGAATCTACTAAAGTTTCAGGCCTAAGTTTCCCAGAATCCATCGAAGAACACCTATCTTTTGTGAACGTAACAATAAAAACAACCCCTTGATAAAGTCAATATAAGACTCATAGATTCATTGATCACTCTCAAATCATTAAGGAAACACTTATAAAACATCCTTTAATATACCACACTTTGATTTTTCTCTCTCTCTGAAAGTCTAATGACACACTTTATAGTAAACAAGATTGCGAAGACTGCTCGAGCGTACATTTCATCGCTCGAGCAGTGCGAGTAAAGGCGATGCAAGTGCAACATTTATCGCTTGAGCAGTAAACCTTGCTTCCCAGAAGTTCAGTTTGCAGGTAGTGATACTGGATGCTCCTCTTCACTGCCCGACACACAAATTACCGCTCAAGCGGTCAAACAATTTGACTGCATTTAAACACTCATAGCATGTACGTAGTCAGGAAAGTGGCAAACACAAGCATAGACACACTGAAACAAAAAAGCAAATAAAATTATAATTGAAAGGAATTTTACCAAACGAACTTGCCAATTACATAAACTTAACACATACTTATCACTTGACACTTGTCATCTTCCAAAAAATCAACAAAAATGACTAATCTTATTATTTTATTAACTAATAAATATTAAATTAGGACATTACATAAATTTATCCTAAAATTACTAAATAATTTTTCCACAACTATTTTATTGTCTAGATTTAATGTTGAACAAGTCAATAAAATTGGTCCGATGTAAAATAGAGCTGGTGCAGACCGCCCGAACTTCCTCCGCGCGCCCCTCTTTTCGGAGAGGGCGCGGATTTGGGTTCTAGCTACTACAGTTCGAACTCCTGTCACGGTTCTGAATCTAATCTCACAAACTACAATGTAAGACTGATAAATCACCAAAAGAGTCCAAATCTAGCAAATCGTTTTAGAAAATCGATTTTAATCAAAAAGCGCCAAACATAGGCTGATTTGCCAGATTTCAGAGTCGCCACCTAAATATTTTATTTTGAAAAATTTAGGAAACCCTGACTCGTGTCAAAGGCTACGTGTCCGTCATCACCAAAGTTGCCTCGGCTCGGGAACTTGGGTACGAGAAGGGAAGGTCCTGAAATGAGCACCCCTGCTCACTCGATCAAAGGATCGGCCTCTACTAAACATGATATGTTGTTTTGAAAACACATGTGTTCTTATTCCGGTTATTTAGCTAACTTACTACGTGATGTGCACAACATACAAGTATAGACTAGATCGCCTAAATTGGAACAAAACAATTCAATGTTTGTTTTCGAAAATGGTTTGAATTTGCCACCCTCAAGTGGGCTTAAAAATGTGGATTTGCCACCAAACAAGGTGGGCTTAAAACATGATGATTTGCCACTCCAAGTGGGCTTAAAACTCACATTTTGATGAATTGTTCCAATTCAAGTAATGAAGCTTTTATCCACAAACATTCATGCATTTATAGCAATTAAGCAAATAGCCTCATGGCAAGCATGCTATCATGGCAACACTCACACACATGCAAGTATGCTAAAGCGTAAACACTTACAGTGTACTCCAAGCCAAAACAAAGAACTAGTTAAAAATCATGCATGATCCTAGCTATGTTAACAATGTCTAATGCAACACATGCAAAAATGTAACTAAATAGGCTCGGCTATCTAATATGGCATATGAAATGCAACAATTTGATAACATGCTTTAAAACACGTATTCAAATAAGTATTGAAAGCCAATGCAGTTGAATAATGCGCCGAGCCCGGTGTATGGAAGGCAAATGAATGATGCAAACATACAAGCATAAGGTATGCTAATTGAAAATGACCCTAAACTAACCATCCAAAGCGGTTAAGTAAAAGAGAGAAAGAAGTGGTGTTGGAGGACATGCACAGACACACGCACCCTGATTACAACATTTTACCCTCACGAAGGAGGGTCCGAATAAATAAGCTAACTAGTTACGCTAATTAAGCTAATTATTACAAATCAACTAATTAATTATGCTAAGCTAATTAATTATTACAAACCAATTGAAATTGAATAACTAGCTCATCTAAGCTATTTAGAATATTACAAAGATGAATTGAATTAGCTAAACACATTAACTAATTAATTACAAAATTAGTAAATTAACTACCTAAGTAAAGCAGTAAAATGGCCTCGGGGGAGGAAGACATGTATGCTCGGTGTGCTTCGCCCGAAAATCCTTTACCATGCTGTCAATCGCCTCTGTTTGCACTTGCCTTGATCTCTGAAAATTGTGTCAACCTCCAGAATGCTTTTACTCTAAAACAGGGACTTGCTAGTCGGCTACCAGCCAGAAAAAGTGGCTGCCAGCTACTAAAACTGGCCGGTCGGCTTGTGCTATTGGCTGGTCGGCTAGTAAAACTGGCTAGTCGGCTAGTTGCTTCTCCAGGCTTCTGGTTTTGCCTTGAAGCACAACTACAAAATCAACAACTTCTGAGCCAAAATCAGCATTTAAGAGCTCAAATAAGACCTCCAAGCACCTTAACTTCATGGTAGAGGTGTTTGATCAAGAGTCCCTTTGCAAATGCATAAAGAATTCCCACTTTCAAGCACATTCAAGCACAAAAATATAGAGAGAGAGAATTTTAGAGAGAGAGAGAGAGAGAGTGAATTTTTTTGCTCTAAAAAATCTGAACCCTCCAAATGGGAGAGGCAACTCCCCTTATATAGAAAATGCAAGCCAAAGCTTGCTTGAATCCCTCCATACACGTGTATGGAGATGAGCCTCAGTGCTCAACAGCTGGCTTAAAATATCTAAAAATATCAAAAAAATGAGAAAATTGGCTACCGGCCAGTTCATGTGGCCGCCCGACCACTTTAACTAGCTGGCCGACCACTCCAACTAGCTGGCAAGGAGAAAAAGTGGCTGGAAAATGCCAAAAGTGGCTAGCAGGGCCCCACTCTCCTTCAGCCAAAAGGCACCAAGGTTTGGCCTAAAAACAAGGCCAAAACACAGAAGGTTTAGAGGCTCAAAGACAAGGCACTCAGCCGAGAACTTCGGGCACTTCGTGCACACAAATGATGACGTCTAAGTCTTAAGGTCGGTCAAAAATGGGGTGTCTACAGTTACCCCTCTTTGACAGAACTCAGAAGTCATGAAATGACGAGAGTGAATGTCAAAGCCCAGAGACGACCCATTTTTGACAAGGCCGAAGACTTGGACAAACAAACAAAATGCAAATGCAGTTGGTTGAACCCGAGGGTTGCCTACGTATCCCTTTGCAAGAAATTAAACCAGCGTAGTTCAAGGTCAGAATGCAAAACAATACATAATATAACAAAACAATGCAAATGATATACAACGCAATGGAATAATCAAACCATAAGCAGTGTAAAACCACACAAATATCATAAAGGGATGGAGATACAAATCAAACTACGTTTAACATAGAAAAGGTGCCGGAGCATTCTAGCCACAATTCTCGCAAAATAGGTGCGCACACATGCAGAACTATGTGTTTCGTAGAAAAAGACAGAGTGCAAGTAATTGGGTGGCATGATATAAGTGAGGAATGATCTGCTGAGGAAAGATCGTGATCCTAAAATACTGAATGCAACAAAACAAAATACAATGTAATGGATGCAATGGATGTAGTGAATAAGGTGCGCGGCCAAACCACGTCTTACCTAGAAAAGGGATGGACACAAGACAAACCGTGTTTAACACAGAAAATGTGCCGACACCCTCAGACCACAATTCTCTTAGTGGAATAGACGCGTACACATAATCACATAACCATGTTTCAATGAAGGAAATGTATGAGCACATGCCAGACTAAGCTTAACATGGAAAGGATGCAGGCGATAAAATGCATAATGCAGTAGATGAATATGGTGACATACTCTAACCACCCTGAAATCGTGAGAGGGGGACAAACAAATCCCAAACACGCCGAAATCGTGTGAAGAAAAAAACACTCTAACCACGCTGAAATCGTGAGAAGAGGTTCAAAAACAACCACTCAGGGGCGTATTCCATGCAACCTGAGATAAGTTCCAAACACGCTGAAATCGTGTGAGGAAAGGAACACTCTGATCACACCAAAATCGTGAGAAGAGGTCCGAAAACAACAATCAGGGGCGCACTAGACATAACCTGAGAAAGATTCCAAACACGCTAAAATCGTGAGAGGAAGAGAAACAAATTCCAAACAAGCTGAAATCGGGTGAAGAAGTCCGAAAACAAGTCAATTAGGAGCACGTTCCACGCGTCCTGAGAAAGATTCCAAACACGCTGAAATCGTGTGAGGAAAAAAACACTCTAACCACGCTGAAATCGTGAGAAGAGGTCTAAAAACAACAATCAGGGGCGCACTCGACGCAACCTAAGAAAGATTCCAAACATGCTGAAATCGTGAAAGGAAGAGAAACAAATTCCAAACACACTAAAATCGTGTGAGGAAAGGAACACTCTAACCACGCTGAAACCGTGAGAAGAGGTCCGAAAACAACAATCAAGGGCGTATTCCACGCAACCTGAAAAAGATTCCAAACACGCTGAAATCGTGAGAGGAAGAGAAACAAATTCCAAACACACTGAAATCATATGAGGAAAGGAACACTCTAACCACGCTGAAACCGTGAGAAGAGGTCCGAAAATAATAATCAAGGACGTATTCCACGTAACCTGAGAAAGATTCCAAACACGTTGAAATCGTGTGAGGAAAGGAACACTCTAACCACAATGAAATCGTGAGAAGAGGTCCGAAAACAACAATCAGGGGCGCACTCAACGCAACCTGAGATAAATTCCAAACACGCTAAAATCGTGTAAGGAATTGAGCTTTCTAACCAAGCTGAAATCGTGAGAAGAGATCTGAAAATAACCGCTCAGGTGCGCACTCGACGCAACCTGAGATAAATTCCAAACACACTAAAATCGTGTAAGGAAATGAACATTCTAACCACGCTGAAATCGTGAGAAGAGGTTCGAAGAAAAGAAATCAGGAGCACACTCATGCACAACCTGAGAAAAGCCCTAGGGGACAACGATCCTAAACGCTACTCAGCGTAAAAAGATGAATGATACAAGATAACACAAGATGCAAATCAATGCAATAAGTGCTATGATATGATACATGTTACAAACAATGCAGTGCATGATGTTTAGGAAATTCAATAAACAATCAAAGTGGTGCTTTAGAAAGCACCTCACGGGGCGAGTGGCAATGAACCGCTCTACTCTGATAGGGGTCTCCCCTTGTGTGCTTCGAACTCTTACCTTCAACTTGCAGTACAAAGGTTCTGAAATGCTGACAAGGAGCAACATCTGCATGTAGAGGCCACGGATGCCGCTTTCCTTCCTGATCATATTCATAACTTTCCCTATTTTCCAACAGGGTGACAGACTAGGTTCAGTATCCAAAATTGAGACGCACACATGCTATCTCAATCTATGGGGCTGCCATACAGATTTCAAGCCGGGGATATACCCCTGGGTATTTAAACCAGACCTTAGTCTCGGAAATCCCGAACCTTTGCGTTCTAGGCATCAACTATTCGAACTCTAGTTTCCATCGTTGCAAGTGGTCTCCTAGGAACTCATTGCAAACACAGCCAAGATGCCTCTAACAGGAAATGGTACTCAGGGAGTGCACTTCTGATCGCCATTCTAGCTTAAAGCAGGTTTGAACTTGAGCTTGGAGCAGAGGTACACTCATACTTCGAAGCATTGACAAGGCCTGAAAAGGTACATCCGGAATGTAATCTCGGAATTTTCTGAAGTTGAAACACACTAAGATGCTCCAAATTTTCCCTCTTTTCTTTTGCTTTGCTATCTGGAACCCATGTAGTTTCAGATAGGTCCTTGTTCTATTGCTCTCTCATGACCTGGGTTGAACCCTGCGGTTTTTTGAAAGAGCTAAACCTGTTTTGCACAGATGTGGAGAACGGCACGGCACTCTGAGCACAAAACGATTCGTTTTTGAAATTAAGAAATGAGTTCTTAACTGGGTATTGATCCTACGACTGAGCACAACACACCACGACTCAACAAAGGAAAACAAAGGTAAAACGACCTAAACACACTTATTGATACTTGAAACGACTCAAAGTAAGAATCGAGACAAACAAAAACACACACATACAACACTCAAATGTGTTCCAATGGCGAGAGACCTCTTGGTTCACGCGGAGCCCACAGCTTCTCCAAGTATTGTTTCCCATCCTTTCTTATTTGTGATTCTCACATCACTCTAGCACTCAATCTCTAATTTTTTGAAAAAGCCCTTTTCTCACTTTTTCTCTCAGCACACATCTCTCTATTCTTCAATCTCTCTTATTTTTTTATCCCTTCCCTGAGTGGTTGACGGATAAGCTGAAAGTTGTGGGCTCTTGCCCCTGGTATTCTGCCAGATTCTCCTTCTTTCACTCACAGCTAGTGAGCTCTCCCACAGAGGGGGTTGTGATGCGACTGCATGTGCAGCAGATCTGCAACTGACATCGGTTGACGATGCCCCTGGCTAGTATGGATGTGATCAAACCTATCCAGATGAGGGAGTGGAATATTTTGTTCCCTTCTAGCTTGTGCTTCGCACTTGGCTTGATACCTCGTTGCTTGGAGGATGAGAGAGCTTTCGGCCCTTTTCTTGTTAGCTTCAGTTGTGCCATTTCCGGTGAATATGGCGCCCTTTCTGGCAAGTATGGTGCCCTTTCTGGTGAGTATGCTGACAACAAGGAAAAGACAGAAAACCTGACTCAACTGTGCCCCTAGTTCGTCATTTTGACTATTTTTTGTCCTGGCTTTCTACTAAAACAATTTTGACCAACATGAGAGTTAAATTAACACGCTTGTTCGATTTTCTGATTTGAAATCATGCAAGTCAGGTTATAAGCACTGAAAATTTTCCTTTTTTGGGTCCAAGAAATGGTTCGGTTTTGGAAAAAATTGAATAATTTTCGAGAAAATTAGTCAACCTCATTAAAAATCCTCAAAACTATTTTTGCAAATGGCCACTGCTCGACCAACATAGAATTTACTCTTGAGATGCACAACCTCAGATCTGAACTTGAATTGTCTTGCAGCTGAAATCTTTTTAACGAAATAGGACAACTGAGTTTGAACGAAGATGAGCCAATTCGCACATGGATAGGATAGTCGAGTTGAACAAGGATAAGTCAATCAACATGGATGAGCCAGGCAGGCTAAAAATGGATTGGGGCCGAACTTCAAGATGAAGTTACCTACGTATCCCAAACATGGGAATCAGGCCTGACGTAGTTCCGGGTTAAGATTCACTCGGGTATTAACCTCTCCTTTTGCGCTCTTATATTTGCCAAGGCTGCCCTTCCATGTTTTTAACCTTGTGAGCTCTGTTTTTTTTTTTTTTTTTTTCATTTCTTTTTTTTTTCTTTTGTTTCTTTTTCTTCATTTCTTTTTCTTTTCATCTTTTCTTTTGTTTTTTTCTTTTTTCATTTTTCTTCTTTTTTTCTTTTTCTTTTCTTTTCTCCGCTCTAACTTTTGCCTGGGTCGCCCTTCCGATTTTTCGGCCCAGCAAGCCTCTCAAGGGTAAAAAAGAAGGGTTAACTTGCCAATGTTAATCGATTTGAGATCGCGAAGCCATCTGAATCCAAGAGGATGGCTGCTGTTCGCTGATAAAGTAGGAGTCCATCCAACAGGGGCTGAAGTTGCCCCTAGTGTTATGGATAGGAACTCGATTGTCCTTCAACAATAAATTTTCTTCTTCCAGCTTCTGGAATTTGGCTTTCTTGCCAGTCTTCATTGGTTTGTGGAATGACTCATCTTTGACTTTTCGAGTACATTTGACATTTTGTTGCCCCTAGTTCAAGGGCTACTTTTGATCTAGCTTTACAAGCTTCCTTTGATAACATCTAATCTTCTTAATCTGACTTTCTTGCCCCTAGTTCAAGGGCTGCTTCAAACCTGGCCTGACGGGCCTTCTTTGATGTCATACGACCTTATTGCCTCTAGTTCATAAGTTGCTTCAAATCTGGCCATATAAGCCTCACATTGTGGTTGACTGTTGAACATTCTGAATCCAAGTTCAAGGTTTGAAAGCAAAAGGGGTTGAGTCTCGAGGCCAAGAGCGATCCTATGCTGCACAATCCCAAGATCAATTCCACGCATGTCTTCGCAGGACCACACAAAACATTTTTTGAAATCTTTTAAGAAAGCGACTAGTCGCTCGTGAAGACAGTATAGAACCAATCTAGATCAAGCCAAGATCATTCTCAGTACTCACATTAACAAGCATGATCTCATTCATTAAGGGCTTAGCATGCCTCTCTTTCTCTTAATTGATCAAATTTTTGCAAATCGCGAGGAATTCCTCCCTCTTTGTTTTCATCACAGCGTTAAAAAAGTTTTGAAAAACTTAGGTCAATGCAATGATTTCAAGGCACAAAAAAGTAGGTAAAAAGCACTGTCGTTTCATTCAGATCTTCTGGCACAACTGGCTCAAGGCAGAAACAAACACAAAAGCATGAAAATCACTGTTGTTTCATTTAGATCTTTTGGCGCAACTAGCTTCATGGCAGAAATAGACACAAAGAAATTGTGTAAAAGACAAACACAAAACAAGCAAGTGATGTCTGAGGTAACACCCCCGAAATCACCTGACTCTAACATAACAAGACAGACTCGATAAAACAAGATTGACTCAATACAATACAACAAAACTGACTCAATACCCAAGTCAGGAAGTAAAATAAACAACATTTGCACATTGCTCAAAACAGTGCATGCCATCCCCATAGCTAGAGTAAACTGAGCGCCATCCGTAGGTGGTTCATCCCCCAATCACATAATCACATTATCTCCTAAGTTCATTGGTCCAGTGCCGATAGACTTTGCAGGACCTAGTGCGATGATAACCTTGTTATCAATCAAATCTTGTATTTCATAGCGAAGACGAAAACAAAGGTCAGTGTCATAGCCGATTTATTGATGGAAGGCACAGTACTTGGCAGCATCATGCTTAGCTGGAAAGGGATCCGGGAGAGGCCGAGGCTCAAGGAGTTTGAGATGGCCTTGTCCAACGAGGATTTGGAGAGCTTTGGACAAGGTCATGTAGAGCAAAGCGAAGACCCTCCGACCTCGGGCTTGGTACTTCGAGGTCTGTGGAGTTATGGATATACCAGTAAAAGGGTTGACAGGTGCTGACTGGGTTTGCTGATATCTTCCATGTGTGGGATTGGAGCTGAAAGGGGTGTTCCTGATACGACATTCCTTTTCCCGGCTTGCCCCTTGATTGAGAATGCTCTCATTGTGAGTAGCAAATGTGTCATCCACAGTTTTTGCAACAACTACGAGCACTTGTTGTTTGTTCAGCCATTTGGCTTTCAAAGCCTCAACAGCCCATAGAAGGTGTTCATGGGGACCAATGCCTGCCCCTACCTTGTTCTTGCCATTTGTCTCCTCTTTGCCAAGGGATTGGGTCGCTATATCAAAGCGAAGCCCAGTTGTTGTCAACATGCCAACACCCAAATCTGAGATGGCTTCAGGTTGGCCATTTTCAGTTGCAGTGTGCCCCAAGATTGGGAAGCCTTTTGGCATGAAACTTCTAGCCTGTGATGTGGTCGATGATGGAGCCAAAATTCCAAAGGCTAAATCTGCCACAGTTCTCTGAAGATCTTCAATCATTCTCATTAGCTCAGAAGTAGTGGGTTCACAGGTTTGAGATGATTGAGGTTCAGGTGCATCCATCATGCATAAGTCCATACTTTCTGGAATAAACACCTCAGGCTTGGGTAGATGGGCCGGGGTGATGTATATACTGGGGTTGTAGGTGGATGGCTGTGTATATATGAGGTTGAGATGTAGGGGTGACGGGTTAGTGGTGGCCCGAGGTCCTTTTGGTGGAGTTATGGTCTCTTCATCGATATGATCCTGAATCTTATGACGGAGGCAGATGCAACGGTTTGTATCATGATCGTGTTGTTGATGATTGGCACAGTATTTAGCTGGGTCATATCTTGGTAGAAGAGGATTTGGAAGGGGTTGAAGTTCTAGGAGCTTTAGGTGCCCTTCTTCTCGCAGCTTTTTCAAAGCTTGAGAGAGACTCATGTAAAGAGGGTTGAAGTTTCGGGCTTGGGACCGATTTGAAGTGGTTAGTTTTTGGCCATTAAGGGGAGTGGTGATAGTGTCTACTTCTAAGCATTTCGCAGCTGTGCTACCATCAGTAGTAGCAGTGGAACTACGAGCAACATTCTTCTTCAAAGGCTCATCTTCTTCTATAAAAATCCCTTGTCTGAGGGCATCCTCGATTTGAACCCCCATTTCATGAAGGTTTGAAAAAGTAAACAGAGGTAAAACGATCATCTTTTGCAACAACTGGCCATGCAGATTCCGAACAATCATCCTGATATGATCTTTGACGAAAGGCCTTGTAGTCACCATCGAGGCTTTTGCTCTCCATCTCGTCACAAACTCTGAAAAACCCTCCTTTGGCTCTTGGCGGGTGACTTTGAGATCACGACTTGTGACCTCGATCTATGTGTTGTAGGAGTATTGAGCAATAAAGGCCTCAGCCATCTCTTCCTAGTTCTGTTTTACAGAGTTCTCCAATTTAACATACCAGATGGCCGCAACACCCGACAAGGCCTGACCAAAGAGGGAAAGTTTTTGCAGTCTGGAGAGGCCCATTGGCCGTAGGATCTCCGAGAACAATAGCAGATGTACCATAGGATCTCCAAAACCGTCAAAACGGTCTATATGTGGCATCTTGAACCGGTCCGGCAATGTCACTGCCGAATCGGTGTAACCATCCTCTATGTTTGGAATGGAGTTGACGCCTTGATCCCTCTTGAATAGCTTTTCTAGCTTGCTTACTTTTAATGCAGTCGGGTCGACTTCGAGCTCGAGAGGGGCCTCAATTAGGTAGGCCTGTGCTTTAGATGTCTGAGGTAGAATTGGATCCACCGGAATGTCCGTATTCTCCTGGACATTAGCTGTAGGGGTAAGGGCCCGGGGTGCAGGAATTTCTACTGGAGGTGGGTGGGATGCAGAGGCTGTCGCGTGCTGCAATTGTTGCTGTTGTTGTTGAAACTTGGCAATAAGTTCAGCCTGCTGGGCTACAACCTCAGTGTGGTGAGCGGTAACCTCCGCTTGATGGGCAGCATCCCGCTACATGGCCTCTATAGTCTGTTGGAGCTGATGCATCACGTCTTCCATACTCATACTGACTGAGGAGTGCTGATCTATTGGTTCCGGTATATTCTCTCTTTCTGAGATGGAAGTGGGAATCTGAGCCCAACTACTCACATGTGAGGTAGATAATGACTGCTGAACTGGAAACTGTTGAACTGGTGATATGTGCCTAACTGACCTTTTTGCCTTGCCTTGGCGAAAGAAACACTGATTGTCCTTGAACTGAATCTCTGACTTGACAAAGTCTATCAACACAAGTCCAATGTACCAGGGGATATTGGAGCCTTCTGAAGCTGTAGTTCCAAGACTACCTTGCAAAAGATAAAATAGACAACGCCTTAGCCTGATTTCACTGGAACAGATATGAGCATAGCTGAATGACTGTGCTCTCTACTAAATTCTGCCCCAAAATTTTTCTGCCTCAAAACTGATATTCTCGAACTGATACCCAGACTTGCAACTGATACATACATTCCTATAAAGACACACCCTAACAGCACATATGAAGCAAGTGAGAGCCAAAACACCCCTATAGTAGGGTAAGGTTTCCTTGTCCTAGTTTCGTCAGGAGCTAGGGTTTCACTACGCATGCATGCAATTTCATACAATCATGCATTCGGGTGAGCAACCTGTCCTAATTTGGAACAGTCTCTAAGGCTTCCGATATACAACTAGGTCAACTGGTCAAAAAGGGTGCCTCAGCAAGACCACCTAATATACCTCTCGCTCCCAAAACTAAAAAGTGATAGGAGGATGGTACAACGGTGATCCAGATCCAAGGTTTGTGTACCCATCGTGGCAGAGCTCGTAACCAGTCAGCCTTATGGCACGCTTTTCCAAGCAAGCCTCCAGCAAATCGTTCAAGAATAGCAAATGGCAAACACTGTGACTTAGGCGCACCGATGCAAATGCAATGGAAAGAAACACATAAATGTATTTAAAACAACATATCATGAGTTCGAGTCTAGTTCTCTAAATCCCCAGCAGAGTCACCAGAAACTGTAGACCGCCCTAACTTCCTCCGCGCGCCCCTCTTTTCGGAGAAGGCGCGAATTTGGGTTCTAGCTACTACAGTTCAGACTTCTGTCACAGTTCTGAATCTAATCTCACAAACTGCAATGTAAGATTGATAAATCACCGAAGAGTCCAAATCTGGAAAATTGTTTTGAAAAATCGATTTTAATCAAAAAGCACTAAACATGGACTGCTTTGCCAGATTTCAGAGTCGCCACCTAAATATTTTATTTTGGGAAATTTAGGAAACCCTGACTCGTGCCAAAGGCCACGTGTTCGTCATCACCAAAGTTGCCTCGGCTTGAGAACTTGGGTACGAGAGAGGAAGGTCCTGGAATGAGCACCCTCGCTCACCCGATCAAAGGATCGGCCTCTACTAAACATGATATGTTGTTTTGAAAACACATGTGTTCTTATTCCAGTTATTTAGCTAACTTACTACGTGTTGTGCACAATATACAAGTATAGACTAGATCACCTAAATTGGAACAAAACAATTCAATGTTTGTTTTCAAAAATGGTTTGAATTTGCCACCCTCAAGTGAGCTTAGAAATGTAGATTTGCCACCAAAAAAGGTGGGCTTAAAACATGATAATTTGCCTCTCCAAGTGGGCTTAAAACTCACATTTTGATGAATTGTTCCAATTCAAGTAATGAAGCCTTCATCCACAGGCATTCATCCAGTTATAGCAATTAAGCAAATAGCCTCATGGAAAGCATGCTATCATGGCAACACTCACACACATGCAAGTATGCTAAAGCGTAAACACTTACAGTGTACTCCAAGCCAAAACAAAGAACTAGTTAAAAATCATGCATGATCCTAGCTATGTTAACAATGTCTAATGCAACACATGCAAAAATGTAACTAAATAGGCTCGGCTATCTAATATGGCATATGAAATGCAACAATTTGATAACATGCTTTGAAACATGTATTCAAATAAGTATTGAAAGTTAATACAGTTTGAATGATACGCCGAGCCTGGTGCATGCAAGACAAATGAACGATTCAAACATGCAAGTATAAGGTATGCTAATTGAAAATGACCCTAAACTAACCATCGAAAACGGTTAAGTAAAAGGGAAAAATAAGTGGGGTTGGAGGACATGCACAGACACACGCACCCTGATTACAACATTTTGCCCTCGCGAAGGAGGGTCCAAATAAATAAGCTAACTAGCTACGCTAATTAAACTAATTATTACAAATTAACTAATTAATTATGCTAAGCTAATTAATTATTACAAACCAATTGAAATTGAATAACTAGCTAATCTAAGCTATTTAGAATATTATAAAGATGAATTGAATTAGCTAAACATATTAACTAATTAATTACAAAACCAGTAAATTAACTACCTAAGTAAAGCAGTAAAATGGCATCGGGGAAGGAAGACATGCATGTGTAGTGTGCTTCACCCAAAAATCCACTACCATGTTGTCAATTGCCTCTGTTTGCACTTGCTTTGATCTTTGAAAATTGTGCCAACCTCCAGAATGCTTTTACTCTAAAACAAGGACTTGCTGGTGGGCTACCAGCCAAAAAAAGTGGCTGCCAGCCACTAAAACTGGTCGTTCGGCTAGTGCTACTGGCTGGTCAGCTAGTTACTTCTCCAGGCTTCTGGTTTTGCCTTGAAGAACAACTACAAAATTAGCAACTTCTGAGCCAAAATCAGCCTTTAAGAGCTTAAATAAGACCTTCAAGCACCTTAGCTTCAAGGTAGAGGAGTTTGATCAAGTGTCCCTTCACAAATGCACAAAGAATTCCCACTTTCAAGCACAAAAATATAGAGAGAGAGAATTCTAGAGAGAGAGTGAATTTTTTTGTTCTAAAAAATCTGAACCCTCTAAATGGGGGAGGCAACTCCCCTTATATAGAAAATGCAAGCCAAAGCTTGCTTGAATCCCTTCATACACGTGTATGGAGATGAGCCTTAGTGCTCAACAGCTGGCTCAAAATATTTGAAAATATCAGAAAAAGAAGAAAATTGGCTGCCAACCAGTTCAAGTGGCTGCCTGGCCACTTCAACTAGCTGGCCGACCACTCCAACTAGTTGGCAAGGAGAAAAAGTGGCTGGCAAATGCCAAAAGTGGCCGGCAGGGCGCCACTCTTCTTCAGCCAAGAGGCACCAAGGTTTGGCCTAAAAACAAGGCCAAAACACAAAAGGTTTAGAGGCTCAAAGACAAGACACTCAGCCGAGAACTTCGGGCACTTTGCGCGCACACGATGACGTCTATGTCTTAAGATCGGTCAAAAATGGGGTGTCTACAGCTGGGTCCACATTTGACGTTAAATGTTGAAAATGTTTTGTACTATGAAAAATAAATAAATAAAAATTTTCTCTCAGTCTTGTGTGTTGTGGTTCAAAAAAAAGTCTTGTGTGTTGTGTGTGTTGGGGATAGAGGGGCATACCAAGAACACAAACAAGCATTAACACAAGAGTTTTAACGTGGTTCGGCAATCCAGCCTACGTCCACGGGAGCAATAACACTATATATTAAGAAGAAGAAGATTACACACTCAACTCACACACTCTCTCTATATATAGCTTACTCTCTCTCACTCTGATAACACACAGAGTATACACTGCTCTTTACTTCTCTTCTCTATTTATACAGAAGGACAAGAAAGAAAGAAGGACAAACCCACCAAGACTTCCACCAGGTCGAAGTCAGAAATGACAAGAGGAAGCTCATTCTTTCTTCATTTTCAATGGAGCTGATCACCTGCTCCTTGACTTGAGCCAGGCTTCATTGTTGAACTATGTAGAAGAAGAAATAAGGATCACCCCTTTCACATGGGGTGACCTCCAACAATCACCCCCTTAGTCCATGTGAGGTGATTCGCAACAAAACCTGCTACCTAGGTATCCGGCAACCCGTGATTGGATGCCCTGCACCCCTTGCTCGGGATACCCTGTATTGCTGTGCAACTCCTTGCATGATGAACACGGGAGCAACTAGAAAACTTCAGAGTTTGACACATCATCATGCTTAATTTTCCTTGCTCGAAGCTTATTTCTGAACAACCAGCCTTTGCTTTCTGCACTTCAGAACAACTTCCCAACGATCTCATATGCTCGTTGTCTGTGCTGCAATCCCTGATGTTCGGTTCTGTCTCACTTGTACACCCGTACTGATGTTTGACAATTAGCCCTTCTGCCAAGACAGCTTCCACCGGTCTGTACAAGTTACCACTATTCAACTCCGTGCATAGTGCTCACACCCCTTTACTAGGGTGCCATGCAAAAATCACTTTGCGACTCGAGATTGCATCCCTCCCTTCCATGCATCTTTTGAGAGGTTGCAAAATGTCTCTAACACGGGAGCAAAAGAAACTCTCTTCTTCACTGGCACTCACTGGCACAATCTCTATCGACTTGGTTTCTTTGCTCTGAACTTCCTTCAAGATTGACTTCATTGGCTCAGATCTGTGCACCTTTGAACTGCCTCATTGCGTTCATGTGCACCTTTTTCGCCATTCTTGATAAAAGCCTTGCTTAGTCATACGCTTTCGTTGCGTATGTTCTCTCTTTGTACCCTTCGACTGGCGTTTGACAACACTCATCTTTGTCAAAACTTCTCCTTCTAGTTTGTACAGTTTGTTGCACAACTTGCCTTACAACATTTCTCTATCGCCTCTGTGTACATGAAGAACCCCGCCACTAGATGAGAAACAATTTCCTTTTAGATCTAGCATACTCAAGGAGATTAGATTCTTCTGTATTCCTGGCATATGTTGGACCTCAGATAAAACCACTTTTCTTCCATCCTTAGTAAGGAACCGCACTGTCTCTATGCCAATAACTCTGTTCACTGTGTTGTTGGCCATCCGGATAATGCTACCGCTGACTCTTCGATAAGTAGAGAAAAGCTTCCTATCTGCACATATGTGGAACGTACACCCTGAATCCAAAATCCAGCTGGGTGTCTCCAACTCTGACGAGACTGTAAGCATCACATCTTCATCTTCAGAGGAATTCACTACAACTGCTTTAGTTGAGGGATCTCCATGTCCCTTGGCCTTCTTTTTGGCTTGTCCATCCGCCTTTTTCTCTAGGTAATCTCTTATTACGTGATTCTCTTGATTACAGTAAAAGCACCTCCTCGTGTTACCCTGTCTGGACTGTGAACGCCCTCTGCTTTTACTTCTTCCTCTACCTTTGCCCCTTTCTCTATCTCTGCCTCTACTTTATGTGACAAGGGCCTGGGACTGCTCTCCTCTCATCTCTCTCTTCTTTGCCTCCTTGTTGAATAAGGCATCTGTGACCATCCTCATGGTTAGCTTCCCTTTGGGTGCAGAATTACTGAGAGAAACCACCAACGTCTCCCAACTGTCTGGTAAGGAACTAAGTAATAATAATGTTTGCATCTGATCCTCCAACTCCATTTTGATTGATGCAAGCTGGTTCATAAGGTTGTGGAATTCACTGGTGTGTTCAGCAACAGACACACCACTCTTCAGTTTCAGGTTTATAAGCCTTCTCATTATCAAGGCTTTGTTCCGTGCGGTCTTGGACTAGTAAATACCCTCCAATTTCATCCATAGGGCATAGACATCCGTCTCTTGGGCGACATGGTGGAACACAATGTGGCCAATTTACTGTTTGATTTGACCGACAGTCTTCCGGTTGGTTTTTATCCAGTCCTCATCCTTGTCTCCATTTGGTTTAACCCCCTTTAGTGCTATAGGGTCAAACAAATCTCTACAATACATGATGTCCTCTATCCGCGGCTTCCATATCGCATAATTGGAAGCGTTCAACCGGATCATCGACCTTAAAACTGATGTGGATACCTCTATCGACATATCTCCCTTTTACAGAGGCTTCAAAACACAAATATGACCGTACAAATGTGTCCGGAACACTCCAAATAGTTGGAAACC
Organism: Camellia oleifera; assembly: GCA_022316695.1. Classification (NCBI taxonomy): domain Eukaryota; kingdom Viridiplantae; phylum Streptophyta; class Magnoliopsida; order Ericales; family Theaceae; genus Camellia; species Camellia oleifera. The sequence continues at coordinate 111,476,874 of CM039313.1, read as the reverse complement.
ACTATTGGATCACCAAGACCAGACCTCAAATGGCTCAGATCAAGCCAAAACAAGTTGAACGATTCAAATCGGTAAAATCTGGGCCGGTTAAGAAGCACCGGATAATTTCTCTAGTACGACTGGCGTCAACGACTCAGTGCTGACGGCACGGCTTGGTCAGCGGCTCTGGTCAACGTGGCTTAGTCAGCGGCGCAGCTCTAATCAATGGCTTGGGCACAGCTTGGTCAACGCGGCTTGGTCAGCGGCTTAGATGACGTCAGCAGATGACGTCAGGTCACTTGGTGCATGAGCTTGTGGCTCGTGATTGCGTGTGGGATCACGCGTCTTCTTTCTCTGGCAGGGCATGGGCGCGTGGAAGCACGTAAAAATGGCGTCAGTGGCGCGTGTGGCGTGTGCGGAGTTGTCCGAGCTCCGTTTTCGACGCGGTTTCACAGTTATGCTCGGCTTGTCGCGAACTTCAAGCTAATATGATCAAAAGTGGATTTCGACCACTTTGATTTTTGGGCAATTTTTGAAAAACACTATGTTTTTTTTGAAAACGCACTAAACCGTCTCTAATACCACTTGTTGGGGATCGGGGGGCACACTAGGAACACAAACAAGCATTAACACAAGACTTTTAACGTGGTTCGGCAATCCAGCCTACGCCTACGAGAGCAATAACACTATATATTAAGAAGAGGAGGATTACACACTCAACTCACACACTCTCTCTCTATATATAGCTTACTCTCTCTCACTCTGATAACACACAGAGTATACACTACTCTTTACACACTCACTGCTTGCCTACTGCTCTTCACTTCTCTTCTCTATTTGTACACAAGGATGAGAAAGAGAGAGACAAACCCACCAAGACTTCCACCAGGTGGAAGTCAGAAATGGCAAGAGGAAGCTCATTCTTTCTTCATTTTTGGTGGAGCTGATCACCTGCTCCTTGACTTAAGCCAGCTTTCATTGTTGAACTATCTAGAAGAAGAAATAAGGATCACCCCTTTTACATGGAGTGACCTCCAACAGTGTGGACGTCGAAGCCGACTACGACAACGCCTAATTTAAATGATTTTGTGTAATGGATTAATATGATAATTTTAAGAGTAAATTATTTATAAATCATACTTGGAAAACTTATACAAAATATAGTTTTATGAAAAAACTTATAATTCAATAAGTCCTGTAATTTTTTTTGTGGATATATATCTACTTCCAATCTTAATTAATTAATAACGTGATTAATGATAATATCATATTTGTGAAATTTGAAATTCATAATAACATAATTAATAATAATACCATATATGGGAAATCTAATGTTACCATAGAAATTTGATCATACTTATATGATTAGAAATTTGAAATTCAAAATAACATAATTAATAGTAATACCATATATGGAAAATCCAATGTTACCATAGATTCTGATCATATCTATATGGTTGAAAATTTGAAATTCAAAACATAAATGTAACATGTAACATCTCAAATCCAACGTGACATTCCCATATGGTTCTGAAATTCAAAATATCTTGACTAATGGCAATACCATATATGGGAAATTCAATATTACCATAAATTGTGATCATATCTATATGGCTGGAAATTTGAAACATTCCAAACCCATCGTGACATTCTCATATTTTTCTCATCCCAAACCCAACATGACATTCCAATATTTCACCGTTATATTATGAATAATGTAACCTCCTAAATATAACATGTAACATCCTAACCCAACCCATGTATTGAACCACCATCACCCCCCAACGCAGTGTAACTTCAACATCAAACGATAGGATTCAATCCATATTCAATTACAAATCCAAATCCTCAATAATTTTGCATAACGTACTGTGACATGTATATAAACACTGATTATAACAAAGACACGATACACATTTAAACATATATACAACCGAACAAATACACAAATATCATCTACTATATGGTGTATGTGGATTAATGTTACACACTAAATGTAACATGCATCGTAACACGATTATTCAGGTTCCAATGTACAATTGACATCTTACAACGTTGTTCACATTCGACATTCAATTAACAACCAAGACCAAATACCCCTAACTCAACCTTTGAACCCATACACACCACCTAACACATCAAACATAATCAAAATGAATCAATATCACAATGTCAAATACACACATTCAATCAGAACATTGGCCAAAGTGTGTTTATCAATGAGTGTAATAGATTGTCAATACCATATTAAAGATGAACAATCCACACTTTAACAAACAACAACACACTTCAATAAAAAAAAAAAAAAAAAAAAATTAAAAATGAAAAATGCCTTTCCCCTCAACTAACTGGAGTTGAAATTTGTCGAAGAAATCAACAAGCAACCCTCAAACTTCATCATATCTACATCCATTTAAGCAACATTTTGAAAATGTACTAAAATCCCGCAGTCAATGCGAAAAAAAACTTGCACGATCGTTGCCTGTAGACTTGTCTTTCTTAAAAGCTTTCCCAAACATGATATGATGAATGAGAAAATAAGGTACAATATAAAAACAAATTAGTGGTATGATAGTACACTAATATCATTCATTTACAACTCATAGGATCTTATGGAACACATTCTTATTTAAATAGGATTTCAAACTCTAAAAGAATATTCATAACATTTCACATTAAATAAATCTTCCAAATAAGACTTATAAATAATTTTTTCTAATTTCAAATCTCATTATTCTAATATATTTTATTAAAAATATATATAATATATTTTTAAAATTATATTTATTATAATTGTTTTAAAAAACAAATATGCTAAAATTATTTAATTATAATTATCTCATTAATTTTATTTTTTTTAATGAATAATTTACACATTTAAAGATTGGAGGTTAAAAAAAATATACATATATGAACTACCCGAAATATATTAACTATGTGGGCTTACTCAACTGGAGATTAGTTTATGCCAAAAATACTAATTTAAAATAGTGTAAGTTGTGTTTAAAACAAATTTAATTTATATATTTTAAATTGTGATAGTATTTTTTTTTCTCGAATATATAGTATTGATATAACTAATTGCTTTACTTGATAATTGGATTGAAACATGTCACCTCACCCATAGAAAATATATATATATATATATATATATTTCACAAATAGAATTAGAAAGGAAGTTTCCAACCCATTATTAATATAGATTGACTTTAAGATTGGCTAGGAAATTTTTTTTTTAAGTGATTTTTTAGTTAAATTATGAGATGAAAAATAAAATAAAATAGTTGAGAGTGACTTACCTTTGAAAAAACATATAATAAAAAATAAAAATAAAAAATTAGAGATTATGAGAAGTAATTTTTAACTTTTTATATAATTTTTTGAATAAAAATGTTAGAAATTCTAAACAAATTATCAAAAATTCTATCAATATTTACATGGTGTCATATGAATATTGCTTTTTTTTAATAACTTATTAATCTTTAATTTTTTTAATATTTTAAAAAAAAATTTAATCATAATAATCTATTACTAAAGACACCACATGATCATATTCCGAAATTACTGACTAATCACCCCCATTAAAGGAGTCTTACCAACAGGTAATTATTTAGTAATTTCGAAGTACAGACACGTGGTATGTCATAGTATTGTGATTGGTGGAGAAGGTGAGTAGGTGGGGTATTGTATTAGATGATTGGGGAACATAAAGGGACATATTAAATAATGATTGGTTAAGGAGTACAGACATGTGATACTCCGAAAAGAATTGAGTGCTTGCTGTTCACCCAGTACAGTAGGCACTAATATGCGGCCCTATGAGCTTATTTCGGAATCCGTTATTATAATCCGAATCATTCACATTTTAGAGTACATCAAATAGAACATACTTGTAAAAAATTAAGTTAATTGCATATCGTTAACTATTTCATTCACTTACATTTGTATTCATTTTAATACTTTAAATCACAATATCATTTATTTTTGAAAATACCAATATGAGTGGATGAAAGGATTAACGATATCCGGTTAACTAAATTTTTTACAGTATGTTCTACTCAATGTATTTAAAAATGTGAACAGTTCAAATTATTAAAACGGATCCCGAAATAATCTCAAAAGACTGCACAAACCTATTATGTTAGACCATCTCCAACGCTTAATCAAATGCAGTATCAGATTTGAATTTTGGTGAAAAAATCACTTTTTGGTACTCCAACGGTTGCACCAAATCGATATCAAATCGAGAATTCAGCAAACGTTTCACCAAAATGAGAACAGGCTTCGCATTTCACCAAAACACTGTGCATGACCGTTGGGGGAGACCAACTGGTCGACCAGCCGGTTGACCAACCGGTCGACCACCAAAAGGTTTTAACTTTTTTTTTTTTAGCCTTACCAGTCGACCACTAAAAAGTTCAAAAAAAAATTATAAAAATAAAATAAAATTTTTGGCTTAACCGGTCGACCGGCCGGTCAACTAACCGGTTGTCCCCGCGCAAGTTTGATAAGAATTTGATAAAAATCAACCGTTGGAGCACTCGGTATCAAATTTGGTGAAATTGATCATTTTTTATTCAAATTTAATATAAAAAAAAATACACCGTTAAAGATGCTCTTATGTGAAATAGACACCTCCAAATCCACTCCGAAAAGATTCTATAATAATTTTCCCTTACGTACTCCATCCATTTATTTATTTTTTTTATTTTATTTATTTATTTATTTATTTTTTGTAATAAGAAATAAAGAAAGTAAAAACTGCCCCAAAGATTTTTTGTAATCTTTCTTCCACTACCAGAGCTTTTCTATTCTTTTGCCCACTCATCTTACTTTACTATTATCTAATATTTCCCACTTTGAGCACCATATTATTTTTTCTTAAATTTTTAATGTGTTTTTTAGGTGCAAGATAAAATTTAAGGTAGTATTTGATAAAATTTTAAAATTATAATTTGAGAATAGGATTATATTTTGAGTTTGTAAGTTTTAGAATTATGATTTGAGTGTAGAAAATTTGTTTGGTTATAAATTTTGAATTGAATTTTAAATTTTTGATGTGACATATGATATTTGATTCAAAAATTTATAACTTATAACTAAACACACAATCTAAAATTCTATTCAAAAGTCATATAAAAATTAAAAAATATTTTTTAATTTAAAATATAAAAATAACTGGTGCCAAAAAAAAAAAAAATACAAACACTGTTCCAATCAACTCACCACGTCCAATATAATTGTATATGGTGTGCACTTTTCCTATAATCTTCAACATTTTTTATACGGCGTGCACTTTTCTTATAATCTTCAATATAATTGTATTAATAAAAGAGACATTTTTTTTTTTTTAAGATTCAAATAAAAGTGAGACATTATATATTATATTACCAATACCAATTGCTAAGTTTTAATAGTCCCAATACTCAATTAGGCCATGGTTGCATTAGTTTATAAAACACTTTAATTTTTTGTTGGGATATGCTATATATTTTTATTATTTGTCAATTTTAACATGCTTGTATATGAATTATTTATAAAAAAAAAAAAAAAATTTGATAATTTTAGTAATATGATTTTATAATTTGATTTTGTAATAAATAAATAGTAAATATAATTTTAAAAATATAATATAAAATCAATCTGATGTGACTGTATACTTATAGTTATTTTGTTATAAATAATTAAAAGAACTTTGAAAAAAAACAATTGGTTGGTCCTCCAAACCTTTAGAAGACTATGGCCCGTTTGGGAAATTAGTTATTTTAGTCTGGTTAAAATAATTATGTTTAAAAAGAGGGTTAAATGTTTTTTATAGTTGGGTATGATATTTGTGAGTGAAAAAATAAAATGATTATAAATTTGATACGACATTTTTCTCTTATTAATTATTTTAATTTATTTTATCTTTTATTACTATTTTAATCTACAAAAATTTAAACAAATATTCTCTTGTTCACATTTACATAAAAATTCTATTGTTTGTCTCATTTATATATTTATGACCAAATATTCGGGGCTCGACTAATCTTAGGATCCATACAAAGTGCCATTTCACGTGAATCGGGTAAATCTCGAGCAAAACTTGCAGATGGGGCACCAAGTAATGGATTACTTCTAATGGGAGTTGAACCTATGATCTAAAGAGTGCACACCTCTAAACCCTAAGTTGCACTCACTAGGCCAAGCCCTTAGGGTTTGTCTCATGCATATATATATATATTAATTTTAAATAATTATATTAGAATATATCGATATTAGTGATACAATTAAATATTAATCTATATAAGATATTATTAATTGAAATGACAATATCATAAGTTAAAAATACTAGGTATCGATTGATATTTAAAACTTTGGATTGTTTTGAAAAATTGGTTAAAAATTAACATTTTTTTAAAAAAACGTGTAAAAAAGTAGAGGGGATGATATGACCCAAAATATGTTAAAAGCTAATTTTTGACTTTTTATGTTCTTGCTAAAAAAGGCCTTTAATATATATATCATTTTTGGAATATTGACCACATTTTTTTAATCCCAATTTGCATTTTAATGATTTTATGAGTTGGTCTAGTACAAGAAGTTATAAGAAAAAGTATACTACAGTTTATTTAACTTGTCATTTGGGAATAAATTATTTTAGCATTTTTTTTGATTTTTTATGAAAAAATATATAAAAAAATAAAGAGAGTGATATAACAACTTATTGTGACTTTTGACTAAAATACTTAGTCCCCAAACGAAGAAGTTATGTTTATTAAGAGACCAAAAAATAAATAAATAAAAGAATTGGCTTAAATTCATGTTTTGGTTTGTTGGGCTTACCACCGATCCCATGAATAATTCATTTTATAAGTTCATACATGCATATTATTTATGAAAAACATTATGTTAACTTGATAATTATAATATTTTTATTTTATTACGTTTGTTTAAAAAAAATAAATGACATGTATATTTTTAAAAATAGACCGTCTAATTTTTTATGATAAACGCAATAAAATGAAAAAATTACGATTATCGAATTATTTTTATGGATAATATACACGGAGAATCTACAAAATAAATGATTTAAATTATTGAAAAGAGACCTATGATGGGCCCAAGAGCATGAACCGATCAACTTCAAATTTGAATTTAAGAAAAACTTAATCCATAAATAAGAAGACTAAAAAAAAAGTGACTTGATTTTTGTTTTTGTTTTTGTTTTCTTCCCAAAATATTTTGGTTTTTTTTTGGTGTTTTTTGTTTGTTTGTTTGTTTTTTTTTTTTTTTGACTTCCATGAACTACAATGGATCATTTTAATAAGGGTAAATTACAAATATACCTCCTGAGCTTTACTTAAAATATGAATTGCTCCCTGTGATTTAGAAAATTACAAATATCTCTCTGTCAGAATTTTTATTTAACAAAAATAATTAAAAAAATGAAATTTGTAATTGTTCATCTATACAATAATAAAATTATCTAAATTATTAATTGAAATAAAATTTTAATATTATTAAAAACTATTAATTAACTTGATGATTTATTAATAAAAAAATCTATTTATTATAAAATTAGAAATCTTAATGAGCATAGTTTCTAGAACCACAAAAAATAATTTATAATTGAAGTAAATCGAAGAGCGTGTTTGTAATTTACCCTTCTCAAAAAAAAGTTACCAGGGCTTTCAATTATTCTATTTGAATTTTGCAATGATTCGGATATTTTGGTCTTTTCAATGAGAACAATTCTAGGGATTAAAAGAGTTGCATCAAATCTTTTTTTCAAATCCATAAATTAAACCCAACCTAAAATGACAGATTCTAAAATTTTAGGGTGAATTACAAATACATTTTCTAAAATTTACCTAAAATATGAATTGCTCCTTATGATTTGAAAAAGTATAAATACTTCCCTGTTAGATTTTTTTATTTAATAGAATTAATTGAAATGGTGAAATTTCTAACTGTTCATCTATACAATAATAAAATTATATGAATTATTAATTGAAATAAAGTTTTAATATTATTAAAAACTGTTAGTTAACTTGATGATTTATTAATAAAATGACCTATTTGTTATGAAATTAAAAACCTTAGGGGACATAATGAAATTTCTAAAACCACGTGGAGTAATTTGTAATTTAAGTAAATTTCAGGGGGTGTTTTGTAATTTACCCTAAATTTCAGAGTAAAGGGACTAATTTGATACAAATTGAACACCGGATAAAAATTTCACAGCAAAATAACACATAACAAATAAATAAAATTAATATTAAAATAATTATAATACTAACTCAAAATAACATGGCACCATATTGACCACGTACCGTGTGATTTATGGACAGCACAATTAGTTTGGCATAACCTAAATAAGTCAAAAAACCAAAAAGTCACTATCTTATTTAAGTCACATCATATTATTTAAATCACATCATCTCTCTAATACATCACATCAAACCCAACTCAAATCCATTAATAAGTCAAAAAGTGCACTTTTTTAGGACATTCCAAACCAAAACAAACCAAACTGTTCATAAACAGTTCGAGTTCGGCTCGTTTAAAGTTCGAGCTTGATTTTTAAACTTGTTTATTAATTGGGTCGAGTTTGAATAGTCTCAAGCTCAGCTCGATAAGGCTCGTGACTATTAAAAAAAGAAAAAAATAATAATATTTACTTTTAATAATATATCAAATAAATTTTCAATAATTTATTTTAATTTTTTGTTTGTGTTTGATATTTGTGTAAATTTACATATTTAATTGATGAAATTTATTATTAATATAAGTATTCTTGTATATTTTGCTCATAATTTTTTTTTAATCTGTAAATCAATTTAAGTTTAATTATTTTTTCAAGCTCGAGTTCGAACTTGTCTTGTTTATGTAATTGAGCGAATTCAAGCCGAGCTCGAGTTTATCAAATATTTAACATTTAAGACTTGAAATTGGCTCAAGCTTGAGCTTGATTAATTCATAATAAACAAGTCTTAACACTAAAAATTCGGTTCAACTCAACTCGTTTGTAGCCTTAAGCACCATAGCTTTACTTTGAGATATCTTGTAGGGAGAATTACTTAACAATTGAGCAGGAAAAAAAAAAAATACAAATACATGAGGAATGCAAGTGATACTATAATGAGATACAAATGAAAAATTATAAGGTACAAGTCTCACTTATACACCATATTTGTATCTTTTTTTACATTACACTTTTAAGTAATTTCCTCTATCTTCTAATATGTCCATATAATGATCGACTCTTCCCGTAAAAAATAAAAAAATAAAATAAAATAATAATAAAATTGATTCTCTCTGCTTGGTTTTGGTTATCAGAATTTATTTTTCAAAAAATTTTACTTTTTTATTTTTCATATTTTTTTCTTTTCACTGAATTTTTTTAATATTTTAAGCAATTTTTTTAACTTTTAGACACAGCTAACATAAATACACTTAAAAAGTATATTTTTTTTTTTTTGTGAAAAAAAAAACTTTTAAGAAATTCACTAATATCAAAAACATAAAAAAAAAATACAAAAATTCAATATATTTATCATATTTTTATGTATTTATTAATTTTTAAAATATTTTTTTACAAATATTTTAATTTTTAAATACATTTAAGTAAGATGCATTTAAAAAAATATAAAAAGAATTATTTAAAATTTTAAAAATATTTACTAAAAGTAAATTAATTTTTAAAAAATTAAACTAAGGCCAAGTTTGGGAAGACTAAATAAGTGCACTTTTTGACTTTTCTTATATTATGTGTTAAAAAAATAGAGAAAAAATATTGATTGATATAACCTAAAAAAAATAAAAAAATAAAATAAGTGCACTTTTTTAATTTAACCAAACTAAATGACTCCATAGATTTATTTGACCAACGGCATCAAGTCAGACTTTCTTTTAATGGGTCCAGACTTGACGTTGACAAAAGGAACTGCTTGGAAGTTGGATAGGATTATTTGTTCCTTTTTATAATTTTTTTCAAATATTATATTTAGGATAAATTATAAATACATTTCCTGATCATGATCAATCGATCGATTAACAGAGAAAGCAAAAGAGACAGAGAGATTCTATGGTTGATGCTCAAACAAATCCTATAGATTCGATAGTTGATATCTGTACATACTCAATTGGTTCGGCGATTGATATCCAAATGGCGACGATCTGTTCAGCACTAGTTGTCTGAATGGTCACGATTTCTCCTGTGATACAGAGAAAGAAAAAAGACGAAATGGAAATGTTAGGGACTGAAAGGAGTGGGGACAGTGAAAGGAATTGCTGTGTATGGTTTAAGTTTGGACATGAGAGGCGATAGCTGGCAATAAAGTGGCTGGTGAGATCGTGGTGGGTGAGATGTGCATGGAGAAATTATGAGATGCGTGGGTGAGATGGTGATGGGTGAGATAGTAATTTTGTTAAAGGATAAAATTGTGATTCTAAAAAAATTCATGAAGTGTGTGGAGTAAGAAAACTTGGTGTGTAGAAATAAAATTTCCCTTTTTCCACCTGTACGTAGTTCCCCCATTAAATTATCAAAGAGACTTCATTTTCACTTCTCATAACCTTATGTACTTTGGCCATAAAATTTTAAAAGTGATGCAATTGAAAAAAACTGTAAGAGTACATATAAAATAAAATAAAAAATTGTTTAATAGAATTTCATACCAAATAAATATACAACATTCCTTGTTTATTGTAAGGTTTTTTAAAGCATTCCTTGTTTATTGTAAGGTTTTTTAAGATGTGGTTACCAATGATTTGTTTTAATAGGAAAACATATTAAAATTTGAAGAGTAATCCTTACACAGACTTTATTGAGAGTGAGATTTTAAATTTCTTGACGGTTTCGAAAGTCATTACTACATGAGATATGACTTCCTTTTTCTTTTTTCTTTTTTTCTTTTTTTTTTTTTTCTTTTTTAAGGTGAAGGATTGCACTGGTATAAAAATAGGTTTTACCAAAATCTTCACAAGTTTTGTTTATTGTCATAAGAGTACCTTCTGCTCATAGGTCTTTAATCTTGGGTCAGTTGTTGAAATCTCACTATTAAAAATTCTATGTGATAAAGTTATGGGTAAAATCAAAAGAAGCTAGAAAAGAGAATTGTGACACCATGATTGAAATGAAAAAAAAATTCCAAAAACAAATAATAGAAGGGAAAATGTGTTATTTAATTATTTATTTTTTTAGATTGGGGGAAAATGTGTTATTAAAGGACTAAAATGTCATTTTACTCCTGAAAGTGATCAAGAGTATGAAAAAAGATTCATGTAAATGGAAGATTAAAAAGAAAAAAACAAAAGCGACAAGCATCAAACTTGTATTGTTTCATTTAGTCTTCTAACATGCTTAGAAAACGTTCTATTATCGATACTGGGCTACAATTATTCATTTAATGTGGGCATTGTTGCTTCAAAATTATGTCTCTTAAATTGATGTTTTTATTATTGATTTGCATAGGAATTTACAAAGGAAAAGAGAAAAAGTAGTGAAATATAAATGAAATACATGTACATTTCACTCATCTTTTTTCTTTTCCTTTCTAAATTTCTATCCAATCATAGCCTTAGTTAATGGTGTGTTGTTATGTTTTGCAGGTGGAAAGAAACAATTGACCTTGATTGTTGCCATAGGTATCCTACTAAAATTTTATTCTATGTCTTTCCTTAATTTAGTAATGCATAAAAACTTTAATCATTTTGTTTTCTTTGTTCAAGGTTTGATCAATTTCATTATAACTAGAACCTAGTTTATGATTCATATTTGTTCGTAGTAATTTTCTGTGAACAACTGAGTTAGTTTTGATTTTTGTTAACATAATTCTTCCATTACTTCACAAATTTGTTTTTGGCTAGTTAGAGATTTGAACACTACTTGACTTCTTTCATTCTTGCAGTTGTCATTTTAATCATTGTTGTAGCAGCAATTTTAGTCACTTGTCCATCTCTGATTTTCTGGTTTACAAAGAAAACCCCTACATATAAACCGATATTCTTTTGGAGGAAATCAACAATGGCAGATGATAATGTGGAAGCTTTCTTGAAAATTAATGGATCCCTTGTGCCACAAAGATATAGTTACTAAAGAATAAAGAAAGTAACAAATTCTTTCCAAGATAAACTCGGGAAAGGCGGCTATGGCGATGTGTACAAAGGCAAGCTTCTTGATGGACGTTTGGTGGCTGTCAAGCTCCTAAATGAAACAAAAGGCAGTAATGGAGAAGAGTTCATAAATAAGGTTGCATGCATTAGTAGGACTTCCCATGTCAACATTGTAAGCCTTGTAGGGTATTGTTTTGAGGGTTGCAAAAGAGCTCTTATCTACGAGTACATGCCAAATGGATCTCTTGAGAAGTTCTTACACACCAACAAATCTCAGGAGACAAATGACTACTTAGAATGGAAAAAAATGCACAAGATTGCAGTAGGGATTGCTCGAGGATTGGAGTACTTGCATCGTGGTTGTACAACGCGCATTTTTCATTTTGACATTAAACCCCACAACATTTTTCTAGATGAAGATTTTTGTCCAAAGATTTCTGATTTTGGGCTTGCTAAATTGTGTTCCAACAAAGAGAGCATTGTATCCATGTTGCATGCACGAGGAACTATTTGGGTATATAGCACCTGAAGTCTTCTCCAGAAATTTTGGAAGAGTATCTCACAAGGCTGACGTCTATAGCTATGGAATGCTAGTTCTAGAGATGGTTTGTAGAAGGGAAAACATTGGCGAATCAATTGAGCACACTAGCGACTTATATTTCCCACATTCGATCTACAAGAAGCTAAAATGTGATGAAGATATAGGACTTCATGGGATTGAATCTGAAGAGGATGAAAAAGTTGCACGAAAGATGATATTAGTCGGTCTATGTTGCATACAAGCTAATCCATCAGATAGACCGGCAATTAACATGGTGATTGAGATGCTTGAAGGAAATCTAGAATCTTTGCAAATTCCCTCGGAACCATTCTTATCTTCACCTTCAAGAACACCAATCGTGTCTTCTACTATTCAAATATCTCAAGAGAATGAATCCTGTGAGGTTAAATCAATGTAATGATGTTTTTCTAGGTTAAAAACATTGTGGACTGCAAAACTTATGTAGAATAATATCATGTGAAGTAGATTCCTCAAGACCCTCAAAGTAGTGAAATTTTGTTCGAAGTTGCTATGTTAATTGCTGTCCAAGTATGTCTTCGATTCTTCACTATGAATTGCTGCCCTAAATTTTTTCTAGTAAAAACAGAGCAAGATGTGTACTGTGGTTGTAAATTTCCTTTTCTTTTCATTTTCTTGTTACCATTTTTTTCTTCTATTACACAAAAGCTGCAATAAATCAATTTGAACAAAAATTAGAATTCTTTCCATGAACAAAACTTCGAATTCTTCTATTATAAGGTATGGGGAACGCTAATGGATTGTGAGATTGATTCACGAATTAGTTGGCCCATTGGACCGGATACCAAGTTATCAAAAAAAAAAAAAAAAAAGATATGGGAAATTATTATTATTATTATTATTTTGCTATCATGAATTCGGGGAGTGAACAAAAATTAGTCTAATCTCATCATCCCATAGTCTACAAAAATTAGACTAATATCTCTGCCACATTGATATGATTCTTCCATTTCTATGCATAACATAGTGATCCCAAAATAGGATATCTTTCTCTCTTTTTTTTGTTTCTTTTTTTTTTTTTCCCTAGAAAAATGATTGATTGATAATTGTATCTTAGATATTTAGCAGCAACTGGATCTTAGATCTTACTCCTTTAATAGAAAAAGCACCTCTGACATGTTCGGCTACAATGAGATTAGCATTAGCACTGTAAGTGTGGTGTCGAAAAATCTAGGAAAAAGATAATAATAACGAAAATAAAGCATTAACTTCATATGCAACCTCTTTAGCAGTAGATTTTTTTCATCTGGTACCTGTGATGAATTTATCCATGATCACATTTCCCATATCTCCAGCTCATTATAACAAGAAATCATTGGATGTACTTGGAATGTCACGTGACCTTCATATTGTATTGTGGTATTCCTACAACATGTGCACGTGTTGATTCGAGAACACCCAATAAATTCTTCGATTATATTATGACATTATCATTGGTAGACCATGAAAATGAAAGCAAATATCATGACATTATCACATATATGGTCTAGTTTTTGTTTTAACATTTTGTAGACACCTCATTTTTTACGGCCCTTACGACTTTGACGTCATCGCTTGCACACCCAATGATGAGTCTATATGCTTGTTAAGTACTCGAAGTCCTCAGCAGAATGCCACAACTTTGAACTTTTAAAACCCTACATCCCTCTTGCCTTTGTTTTGGACCAAAACCTTGGATCTTCAAGCCTGCAACCTCTGGTGGCCTACCAGCCATTGTGTTGGGTTGCCGGCCATTGCTTCTACCTACCGGCCACCAATGTCTTTTGCAGATATTTTGTGACAGTTGTGCCAGCTATTTGCACAGATGCTTGCATCTGCTCCCACGTGTATGGCTGAATGTTTTTGAGGGAGTTGCTTGTTTTTCTATATATAGAGGACCTCCCCTCTTGCCATAGGGTTAGAAAAATTTTAGAGCAAAATTTTTCCTCTCTCTTTACAATTCTCTCTCTCTCTCTTACAAATTTCTTAACCTTTGCCTATACACTCTTAACCAAACCTCTTCATCTTTGAGCTGAGGTATCTTTGAGCCTTGTTTGAGCTCTTGAGGGTGTGTTTGTCTTGTTTTATTGCTTGGAAGTGATCTCCTCTTCAGGAGGTATAATGCTTTGGCTCTTTACTTGTATCTACTCTTTTTCTTACTATTTTCTAACTGTTTTTGGGCTGTAAAAACTCTGTATTTTTGGGCTAAAACTTGGGTTTTAAGGCCAATAAAGGTTGAGGGATGGTTCACTCTTCTTTACACCTCGCTCTCAAGGCCTTTACCCTTGTCTTTCCCACCTTTGCACTATCTTTTTTTGAGCTTTTAAGCACTGATTTTCAAAGTTATTTCAGTGGCTAAAATCATGTTTTGAAGTCCAAAATTGGAGGTGTTAGCCCCCCTCCTTGTGTTTTGCTTACTAGTCTAGCATGTTTCATGTTTTAGCATGTTATTCTAGCTATTTTTGTCTTAATTTCAGTACGTTTTAGGACTTATTTAAGACTATTTTAGGATTGTTTTTAAGTGTTTGTTGCTTTTGAGCTTTGTTTTGCTTGGTTGTAGTGTAATTGTCCTCATAAGTTTAGTGTTTTAGGCATTAGACACTATCTTATTTGAGTTGATTACATTTATTTATGGCTTTCCATACTTGCAATCACTCTTAATCACCTCTGAAACCTCCCTCCTTTTTGGCTTTTGTTTTTCTTTGAAAGTGGTTTCAAACTACTCGTTTATTTAAGCATGAGATTGAGATGTATTGCTTAATGGTTTAATCCTTTTGGGAGTTCATTACTAACGGTATGATGTTTCTTTCATGCCCAAAGTAACTCTTGGTTTGAGCCATTTTTCCATTAGAGAACTTAAATTCATCTTTGGACTTAATTGACTAAAGAATGGATGGTAATCTAAAATGAAGTAATAGAATTGAGACTAAAAAAGATGCAAGATAATAACTTGGTTTGGGTTCAATCGGGCGTCACTACTACAAAAATAGATAAAGATCACACTTTTTTGGTGTGATGTATGTTATTTAATCACACTTTTTAAATTTTATTAAAGTGTGATCTTTGAGAGTGTGATTAAAAGTGGTCATTTTTAATCACACTTTTTAAGTGTGATTAAAAGTATTTAGATCACACCTTTTAAGTGTGATCTTTGGAAGTGTGATTAAAAATGGTCATTTTTAATCACACTTTTTAAGTGTGATTAATAACATTTAGATAACACCTTTTAAGTGTGATAAAAATATTTACATCACATCTTTTAAGTGTGATTAATAACATTTACTACTAAAAAAAATACTTTTTGTGACCGTCACATGCCGTCGCAAATAATAAAAATACAGTCGCAAAAGACTTTTTGCGACAACTATTTTGCTGTCGCAAAAAAAAATAAAAAAATAAAAAACACTTTTAGCGACCATTGTTTTACTGTCGCAAATAATTATTTATTAAAAAAAAATCATATATGAGTTTGCTACAACAAAAAAATCAATTACAAGCACCAACCAATTTTTTGTAAATGAAAAATAACAAAATTAACAAATTAATTAAATTTATAATAAACATTATCCATTAACCATCTTTAAATACACTGTACTTAAAAAATCAAGTCTTCAAAAAAAAAAAAAAAAAAAAAGAAGAAGAACAACATAATCTTTAGCTCCCAACATCAACCGCTCGATCATATCAACTATTCTCTCAACAAAATCTGCAAAAACATATATCAAACTTGACTTGAAAATTTAATGCCCTTAAATGTGTTAGTTTAGCTTAAAATAATCAAAATAAAACTATGTCAGTGACCTATCTCTATGGCAGATCAGTAATTTGCAACAAGAGTTTCAATTACCTTAAGAACAACTTCGCACATCATTTCTTTCAGGTACAAGCACCTAACTAGTTCAAAAAAAAGTACAAACACCTAACAAAGTTCTAAAAAATCTAGATAATATAACAAGATTTACATAATATGCCTTTCATAAGCCATAATACAAGCACATGCCTCTAAATGACTCTAAATGTGCTTGTGAAACTTCAATTTTGGTCAAAATTGCATCTCTCTCTTCCTGTTGACCAAAACCAAGTTAACATTTCAAAGACATGTTTTGACAACACAGCAAGACATTTGCAAATAAATAAGAAGAAGAAAAGAAAACGACAATTCTATTCAACATTGACAGGTTCACTACAACACTGTAGTTGCCACACAAGGAGATTTGCATAAGAGCAATTTAAGTAACTTCAATGGCACTCAACAAGCATAAATTATCACCAGTTGACGACTCCAAACTCCAGAATAATGTAAATTCATGTAATAACTAGAGGAAATGAAGTCCTAAAAAGAAGGTTAACAGCAGCACACCTGATGTGAAATTAACTGAAACTGAAAATTATTAAACTCATGCCAATACCTGATACACATAAGTTTGAAAACAAAGGAAGAATTAGCAAGCAATATTTTGATTAGCAAGTATAAATCATATAAAATATTCAATAGAGTTCATAAGTATGGTTAATTAAGAATCAAAACAGAGTAGCAAATAAAAGTGTACACAATTAATTAATTAGAAGAGACTTACAAGGCAAATCCCAGGGTTCGACCTTGTTCAAATAGACATCTCCGATGGCTCTAGCACAGAAACTACTGTCAAGAACTTTATGGGAAAGGTAGTGAGTTGTAAGCTCTTTGTCGGTTGGGTGGAATCGAAAACCCGGAGGCAATTCCATTTGCTCATCGTCCCTACAGATACCTGAACCTTTTTCCATTCCTAAATATTTCTTCTGAAATCCTATGTTCTCACAGGTCAAAGCTATGAGCTTTTTCTAAATTCTAAATGAGTCTTCTATAGAATTCAAAACCAAAGAACCAAATAGCTTAAACCCAGATCTTAAAACCTATGAATCTGAAATTGTCTCTCCTACCAAATGATCTCTAGAATTCTGTATTGATGCGAGAAAAACAGAGGAAACAAATTGTTAGAGAGAGATGATGACTAAGTGACACCACAACAAAATAGAGGAATTCTGTATTTATTTCCTAGCTGCAAAATACAATGACACCACAACTAAAATTGGCAGCGCATAAAGTTGCAAAATCAGGTACTATTACTTCATTAAGAAAATGCAGCACATAAAGTTTGTTACTTTTTAAAACAAAATCATTCAAATATGACATATAATAATGGGTATTTTGGTTTGAAAAATAAAAAGGTATAAAATGCAACATCATTCTATATTAGTAGAGTTTATTTGAGAGAATTGATTGCTGTAAAAGATACAAGGTTGTGTGTTTGAATTTTGGATTTGAATACATATTTTGCAGGGAAAAAGAAAACAAAATGTGAATGAAATTTAAGCTTCTTTTTTTTTTTTTACATTTCCTTATCTTTTTGTTTCTTCTCAATAAATATCAATCAATATCCAAAATACACACCGATCAAGCACAAACTTGTTCATTGCAGTTTTATCGTAGTGGTGACAAAACTCTTGTTCTCATTAATCTGGGACTACATATTTCCTGAACTAACCACCAGGAAATTAATTAATCACTACTAGATAATGGATTAGTATATATAAAAACACTAGTAATATCAATCTGATTCACTTTTGGGAGTAAGATTAGTCCCGCTCATTTTTATTTTTGTTTTTTATTAATCAAGAGTGTACCACATGAGTATTAGATATCACACTAATGCTCCAAAATTATTGAAATTTTTTCCACATGACCCTACTAATTTGTTAAGATGCACTTCATGCATTAGCAGTGAATTGCCTGAAATGTCCATCAACAAAACCCAATCATGTGAAAATAAGTAACAACCATGCATCTGAACAAGTAGGCCTAAACATCCAACACATTCAAAAACAATATATATATATTTCTTAGGAAATGTGTCTGTGTATTCGATACATTGAATCTCCAAACATGAATTACAGTACTCATGCCATTCTCCAACCCCAAAACAAAAAGTGAAACAACAAAACAATGTGTTATGTAAACTTCCTATTGTATTTTCCTATCCTATCTCTTGTCTATCTCTTGAAATCACTTTATCTCTTGAAATTCACTAAGCCTATTTTCCTGTCCTATCTACTGAAATTAATCAAATTTACGTATTTGTTAGTAAAACAATGTAAGGATAATGCTTTGTTTTCGTGATTCGCGTATAACAATCTAAAGTTTTGGCACATTTCAAGGCTGAATTCTTGCATATTTATTGCATAGGGAAAAGGCTATCATAAATCTTTTACCAAAAGCAATTTTAGTGCGAGCAAATGCTTACCAAGATTCAACAAGAGCTGATATTCAATTCAAGGAATACTTTCACTTACATTATCGATAGGAATGCCATTAAAACAAAGAAATTGGAGTTGAATTCAAACAAAAATGTAAATGCTACCTGTTGCTTCCAATGTGAAACCAAAGTTCTAAGTAGAAAAACAAACACAGCAGGGTCCTTGGGCTCAGTTGTCATCTCCACGATAACACCTCCATAGTGATTATTCATACCAGTGAGTAGTTTGCTCATCTGCAACACTACATGTTGTGACAACATCGACCTGAAATTCAAGAATGCACTCCACAATCGGACCTTGAATCTGCTTATGCCTAAAAAGTAACAAAAACAAGTACAGGAATTAGTTACTAAACCCTAAATTAACATGTACCACATTTGGTTACCAGAAATAATTGATGATAAGAATCCAAGCCAGTACCAACTGATATTTGAAGGGATGCATGTTATAAATATAACAGTAAGAAAGAAGCATATAAAAAGCAAGTCCGACTTTGAAAGTGTAACATACCCAGCTCCAACTAGCAATGACCCAACAATCAGCTTAGGCAATTGCTTCCTTGCAGACTTGATAAGACCATGGAAAAGTGATGCTGGTGTGAACTCAGTCCCGTCTAAAGAGAAAAATGATGCAGAGAAGAAACGAGAAGATTTCTTCATTAATGCTTTTGGAGCATAAAATGGTGAACTGTCCCTCGCCAAATCCTTCTGTAATTCCTGCTTTTTGGGTTGGACCACATTCTTTGACTTTTCTGAATCTATTTCAGTATCTCCCGATGATTCTAAACTTAATTTTCCATTCTCTTGACCACTATCATTAAGCAAACTTGGATCTTCAGAACTCTGGCCAGGTCCATCAACCTGGCTACATAGTA